>OX421362.1:52636091-53875374 GCA_949126925.1 Cheilosia vernalis | reverse complement strand
ATGTGCTCTTCGTAGGTTCTCCGGGCTATTGAATAATTTCTCAATTAAGCAGTCTCATGCAGCACTGAACGTTGTTCTAACCAAACTTTTCAACTTGAGAATTACTTTTATTCACTTAAAGTTGACTCGCTCAACTTTGGATATTCCGAAGTTGAGAAAACCGAAAGTTAATCAACTGTGGGTTTTCTCAACTCCCCGAAATAGTAGACGTTGTAGAGCAAACTTGGGATTTACGTCAAAAATGTCAAATTTTTGGTTCTCATTTGTACATTGGAGAGAGAGAGACCGCATGCGGGAGATAAGAGTCGAGCGACATTACAATAACACATACACAATACACAATGCACAAGGAGATGTGTGGCTGCACGGCAACGGCATTGTTAATGGAGAGTTAGGATAGTACAGACATGAAGAGCATTCATAATTGTTGTTCTTTGTGTTTATTGCGTTAAACATTTCTGTGACTGTGCAAACTTCAAATCAAGTGGAAAAAATAAACAAATATTATTTTTTGAAACTTAAACGATGTATCGTTCACATTATTTTTGGGAAGATTGGCCATCGTCTGATTCGGGCAGCGAAGAAGACGAGCGCAATTTGTGTTCTCCGTTTTATAATGCTTGCAATAACATGAATGAATGAATGAATGATATTTATTTATTTAGCTTTTTAAAAGCCATTTTGTTGTACAATGTATTACAATATAATCGTTTTTTAAACTATCTGTTTTTCATTATCTTTACTTAATCTATTATATTTCTTCTTACATATTCATTAATTTTTCTTTTAAATACAAACAAGTTAGATTCATTTTTTATTTCTAATGGAAGGTTATTAAATTTTTGAAGCCCAATATAGTTTATTGTTCGTTGTCCTCTAATGGTTCTCGCTCTTTGGATTCTGAAATCACCTACACTCCTTAGGTTGTAAGCTGTGTTGACACTCATTGAAATATTTTCACGTAGATAAACAGGACACGTACCGTTCTTTATTTTGTGAATAAAAACTATAATGTTCACAAAGAGTTGTTGACTTACACTCAACCAGTTTAGGGTATTAAGCATGGATATTATTGGAGTGTATCTATCTTTTTTTAACACTATCCGCATTGCCTTATTTTGTAAAATTTGAAGTCTGCTTTTTTGGTACTGCGGACAAACAAATAAAACACTACCACAGTACTCAAAATGGGGTTTGATGATCACATTATATACTTTCATGGCACAGTTCATAGAAATATTTTGTCGTATTCTCCTTAGTACACCAATTTTTTTTGCTATTTTTTTTACATAGGTACTCAATATGGTCACAAAGGGTTAATTTATTATCCAGCATGATACCAAGGTACTTCACTTTTTCTACACATTCAATTTGCACATTCTCAACGACGATATTAGGAGGTACGTGGGACAAAGGATTATTTATTACGATACACTTGGTTTTTTCGGTATTTAAGATAAGCCTGTTCATTTTTAGCCACTCGCTTATATTTTTTAAGTCACTGTTTATATGCTCTATACACGTATTTATGTCCTTCTCACAAGTATACAAAAGACCGTCATCCGCAAAAAGTATCAGCTTTGAGTGTGTCACAACTTTCACCATATCATTCACATACAATAAAAACAGAATGACTCCGAGAATTGTTCCTTGCGGTAGACCAATATTCACAGATATCGGGGACGATATATTTTCGTGGAAATGTTTATGATCCTTTATATGGTTTTTTGTTTTGTCATTTGTATTCTTCCTTTTATGACCTTTGCAAAAAGATCTAGAAATATTTATGATCCTTTCTAATAACTTTTTCTTTTAGGTATATTTTGTATTTTCTGTTTTATGATGCTCGTAAAAGTATCTGGAAATGTTTATTGTCTTATCTTTATTGTTGTTCAGAAATTATTTTTAATATAAATATTCTGTAGAAAACATAAACTAAATTATAAAATATGCTGTCAGCATAGAGTGGTACGATCATCGCCACATGCTTTCCATCCACTGCTTCAATGCAGTTTCGAATTTGCCATAGTTCGTTAAATTTGGTAGCAACAGAATCCCAGGCCTCTGGTGTTATCGGCGTCTAGAATTAAAAACCGTTTTCTGTGCATTGTGTACATTGAATCAGGTAAGGAAATGAATTTACCGAAAATTTTCCCCGGCAGATAGGGGAAGCATTTCAGCCGCTCCGACGCTGAAATGCTCGCCACTCAACCCTTCGTCCAAACACGCCGAAGTTTGTGTGCCTATTCATCTTCCTCTCTGCTTTCAAATAATCCCAATTGCATTTTTTTGTTCAATTTTTGAATTTTCATTGTTTTATTATTACGTGCTTCTCAATCAAGACTTCACCACCGATTGAAAACAAAAAAAAATATTAACTGAACATACCTAGCTTAAGATTTAAAAGTAAAAGAACAGACCTATTGTGTGTCATCTGTCACAAACATCCCAGGGATATTTTAGAAACTGCAAGTAGACCAACTTTTGAATTTGAACAGCAGAGTTGAGAATTAAAGTAGTGAATAAAAGCAATTTTCAACTTGCCGCTCAACTCTCTTTCAAATCAACTCCGAAGTTGATCAACCTCGGAGTCATCGGCAAGTTGAACGATAGTGAATAAAATGGTCCTTAATTGACTTTCTTAGACGACTCTACAGTTCGGAGTGAACCGAGTCCTCAAGCAACAAGCCTATCCAATTAGCCTGGTCCTTAGTTAACTGCCTTCAGTTGAGGACTCCAAATCGGTTAATTTTTTTAGGCCCATTTTATTCACTCGAAGTTGAACATAACTTGGGGATTTTTATATGGAAAACTCCCCGAGTTGTGTTCAACTTTATATGGAAAACTCCACGAGTTGTGTTCAACTTCGATTGAATAAAATGGGCCTTACACTACTGCGGAGCATCTATATTGAGATTGACAGCTTGTATTTTACTTTATCCTCGGTTATAATTCGTTTCTGCTTCGATGTTTATGAAGACGATTGCTACAAAAATAGTAGTTCTGTCAATCGGTGTTTAGATTTTTTGAGAATATTGGCTTAAGTGCTGACTTGAGGTTTTGGCGCTTAAACCCAACGTGAAAACGGCCTCAATATGCAGCTCAGTCTATAGAATCTACCTCTAAATACACCCATGATGTGATGTTAGATGACTTTGCAATTCACTTGCCCCCACCTAATATTAGAAGGTTTTCAACCACTTCTGACAATGTCTATGCCTTTTTACCATACATCACAAGCAGGATGATTCTTATATCTTCTACGTTATTTTGCAAACGCACCTCTGGTAGCTTTCACTGCATTCTCCCGACAATGTGAATGACATTGGCATGTTCAAGTAAATGAAAGGACTTTTCGTACAATAAATGCCTTAAAAATTATGTTAAGAGTAGTTACAGTATAGGGTGTCATCTTATCTGTAACCGTTCTCGACATCGAAGCAGTTAGACCGCTTGACAAGCATATATCGAATTTAAATCACCATGCTTAATAGATCTCCGACTAAAGATACCAACTTCTGCAACATGGCACGCGGATTGCAACACGATCAACGCGTATCCATTTTATTTTTCTGTATGTGAGAAAACTGTGTTTACCTACTCACTGACATTTGAAATATTTTCAAGTTCACACCTGTGCTTAATGAACAAGTACAGCTCTTGACATTGTAGTTTATATCGAGTATTTTGAGTATTTTTTTTTTTTCAAGATGATTCACCACGCCACCCGTGATGATCTCAAATCGAACTTTTCCGTTTTATGTTTTGACAGTACGACTTGTGGCCCAATTGAAACGCACATTCAATTGTGCCCAATGATGTAACTCTACGTAAATAAAATTCATTAATAAATGCGCCGTTCTACCAAATGTAAACAAGTGGAACTTGTACGCTATAGCAAGTCCAAGAGCTATAAAATTTTACGCTACACTTGGCTCCAAAATCGTTTGTAAACTAAATTAATTAAAAACACGACTTCAGGTTGGAATCGAAAAACGATTCCAACTTTGTTGCTTGAGCTTGTTGAGGCGTTAACCTCCATTCACCTTTGTTTCGGTACAAATTTAGGAGAACGATTTTCTACGATTGAGAAAGTGTTTTTTTTTTTTAAGAAATCTTCACACAACCGGCAATCGGCGAATTCCCTTTCACTGGAGTAACGATTTCATTTTTTTTTCACTCGCTAGTGCTGCACAATGCTGCAATGGTGCCGTGCCAAAAATGAAAAAGGCTTGCAAAACTTAAAATTATCTTAACCTTAACATTGATTTGTTTGGTATACGTTGTCGCGGTCACCCCCGCATTTTTCGATTAAAATCCGATGATGAAAATGACGATTATACCTCGCCCCAGAAAGGAAGAAAACACAGAAAAATCAATGAAAGGAACCACACACACAGACACCGAAATCGCGACCTTTTCCAACACTCGCTATCGAGCAGAGCAACTCAGGCGCAATGCGTTTCAATATAAATGTGTAGTTGCTGCTGCTTCGTATGTACTGTGTTCACACCCCCACCCTCTTATCAACGCTAGCCGTCATACTTAGTTTAGCTGTCGGCCGTCTTCTGCTCCTCTCCTCCTCTGCGAATGAGTCATTTGCCTGATTTGTTGTTTTTTTTTTCTTCTTCTTTCAGTTTTCTTGTTGGTTTCCTCCCAATTCGTACAATCCTCGTCATCGGTATGGTCATGTGAATGTTGACGAATATTATTTTTTGGCCGCTTTTATATTTTGTGGGTGTGCTGTAGGGTTACGAAATATGTCCGAAATTTGTACAGAGATGGATTTGAATTCAAATTTCCAGCGTCAGTTGTGATGAGGGGAAATAACGACCGCTTTGCAAATTTCTCGCTGACTTTGGGGAACACGAATTGCACGACTAAGTTCCATGTATTGAAATACTTTTCTTTTGTTTTGGGGGGAGTAAACCAAACTATACCTACACTCAACCAGTTAACACAACTAGGCTATTGATCGCTGTAGGCATCATTAGATTTTACTTTGTCTGATGACTATTGCTCTTGAGAGGCTAATTTGTGCGAGTTTTTGTTTGTTTTCCAAGTAAAGATGTATGTTTCTGAAAGGTTTCACACATATCCCTTTAATTGTTTAAGTTTAAGTGATTTCTTTTTTTAATTTGTTGATTGTACATTTTTGTTCTATTGGACTATTTGCAGTTGAAGCGACAAGTAGCCGACTAAAGCCGACATTCAATTAAGCTCGGATATTTCGAAACAGCATGAAAATGGTGTTGTCGCAACGGCAGCGCGAGGAGCTGTAAGTTAATTATTATTTAAATTTAATTTGAATTTTATTCAAACGGCTTGTGTGAAATTTGTTTGTGTTTGATTTGCAGTAACCAAGCGATTGCCGATTACTTAGGCAGCAATGGGTATTCAGATGCATTAGAAGCTTTTCGCAAGGAGGCCGATCTCAATCCGGAAACTGAGAAGAAATTTGGTGGTCTACTCGAAAAGAAATGGACATCGGTAATACGGCTACAAAAGAAAGTAATGGAACTGGAGGCTAAATTATCAGAAGCTGAGAAAGAAGTCATTGAAGGAGCACCAACAAAAGCCAAACGAAGTCCCGGTGAATGGATACCCAGACCACCAGAGAAATTTTCACTTTCCGGTCATCGAGCCAGTATAACGAGAGTGAGTTCAACTGACAATGCTTTGATATTATGTCCTGTCGTATGGTAGATGGTAGTTGTCTCGGCATATTCGTGTTTATTACGTAGTTGTGTGGGACTACAGTGGGGTAAGCAATGGGATCAATTCGAAGGGATTTGTATTATTGTTAGGCAAGGTATTAGGTATTACTTGTATTTTGCACAGCGAGTATAGTTTCTGGTTGAATAGACTCATTGAATCGAACACCTTGCGTAGCATGTTTGTCTTAAAACGGCCAATCCCTTCATACGTTTCTGAAAGAGTCAATGCTTTGGGTCCGAGCTGAGATTATTAAGTTTTGTTAGCCAACAGTAGGCTTACGTCAATAAGAACAACAAAGCAAGCCCCGTCAGCGTCACAATTCACGTTCCACTTCAGCAAAAGTCGCGTCGTGTTAGTGTCAACCGATCATCGGGTGACTACCAAAACTGTTTCTTCACAGAAGAATGAGGTAGCTTCAATTGCCTGTCATATGCATCATGTTTGGTTTTCGACTTTGTTTGCAATTAAGCTGTAGTTTCATTTCTAGCCTAACATTGTTTTATTCTTTCTCATACCAGGATGAACTTACGCATGCAGTCATTTTGAAAGCACCTGAATCGATTAAGCTATACTAAGACTCGGGTACAAATAAAAACAGACACACTGATGTGTCATAAATAGCCCAGAGGTGATATCTATTCAATTGGTTTTTTTTTTTTATAGCTAGACACGCTACTGTAACTTGTTGTGGTGCGTTACTAATCAGACGATTTAAGTCTGCAACACATTGCCACAAGGGTTGAAAGGGTAAATGTTATCAGGCAAATACATTTATTGCACCGAAGGCGCTACAACACACAACAAATTTGTGGCTTGAATCTAATGATAAAGGGAAGGAAATTTGAACGAAGTGTAAGACAGACATATTTATTTCATCAATCTATTAGCAATCACTAAATCCGCGCAAAAACTTCACCCCTCGAAGATTTAACATCATTTCTGTGCCCGCCTGTGATTTGATTTGTTTATCTTTATTATCATTCCATTGTTGAAATAGTAATCAGCAATAAATTGTTCACCGTGAAACTAATGATAAGGACTATTATGGCAACACCATGTTGCGTTATCTATCAGCAGCTTTGACGGTCGATAAACGGTAGGTCTATGAGTTTGAGTCATTTCAGGCATCCATGTCTGGGTTCAAGCAAACAGAACTTAATCGAATCAGCGATAGGTACGTTTAATTGATTAGCTCTGTCTTAGAAACTACCTTTATAATAGAACGAAATAATGAATCACATTTCGATTTGCATTTACTTCATGTACAATTATGAGCAAAACTCATTTGATGCGTATAATGGGTTTATAAATCAAATAAAATGCTGCTTTCAGCTGAATCCCAATGCCAGATAAATGTTATTCAAATTTAAACGACTTCTTAACTTTACTTTATTTGCAGGTGGTGTTTCATCCGATTTTTGGATTAATGGTGTCTGCATCTGAAGATGCTACCATCAAAATTTGGGACTTTGAGACCGGCGAATACGAACGGAGTCTTAAGGGGCACACGGATTCAGTACAAGACATTGCTTTTGACGCTCAAGGCAAACTATTGGGTAAGGCCGTAATTTCCCATCCAGCACTCTTAAGCAAAGCTCATAATCGCGAACCGTCTTCTTTGCAGCATCCTGTAGTGCTGATTTATCAATTAAACTATGGGACTTTCAACAGAGTTACGAATGTGTTAAAACTATGCACGGACACGATCACAATGTATCATCAGTGGCATTTGTCCCAGCTGGCGATTTTGTTTTATCAGCTTCACGAGATAAAACCATTAAAATGTGGGAAGTTGCCACTGGGTATGTTTCCTCAGCTCCTCCTTCTCCTCCTCAAATGAATGCTCAAGGCAATGTAAATTTTTTTAAAATAGATATTGCGTGAAGACATACACAGGGCACAGAGAATGGGTCAGAATGGTGAGAGTACACATTGACGGTGGAATCTTTGCGTCGTGCTCAAATGATCACTCAATTCGAGTGTGGTTGACAAATTCAAAAGACTGCAAAGTAAGTATACCTTGTATAGTTCGATGGATACTCGTACTAATATTATTCGCATGGTAGGTTGAACTGAGGGATCACGATCACACAGTTGAGTGCATTGCTTGGGCACCCGAGAACTCGACATCAGCAATAAACGAGGCTGCGGGTGCTGATAATAAAAAGGGCCATCATCAGGGGCCATTCCTAGCCTCTGGTTCGAGGGATAAAACTATTCGCGTAAGTTATACAAACGACAACATTGTGCGGGCGTAAATTTTAATATAACTTCGATTTGAATTGCAGATCTGGGACGTGAGTGTCGGCCTATGCTTATTTACTCTAACTGGACATGACAATTGGGTTAGGGGACTATCATTCCATCCGGGTGGAAAGTATTTGGTATCAGCTAGTGATGATAAAACCATTCGCGTGTGGGACTTGCGCAATAAGCGATGCATGAAAACTCTGTATGCTCATCAACATTTTTGCACTTCTGTTGGTAAGTTTTAAGCTTAAGTTTATGGAATTTCATGGCGCATAAGTTGTAATAAAGCACTTGTACATCATCTTCATCTTACAGGCAGAACCAAATCTGTCTATACGTACATACCGGTCTTCCGATAAGGATGTGCAGATAGTTTGGTCTTTAATCGAAGATTGAATTTTAAAACCTACATTCGGTTGCATACAAATTGATTGGGTGTAGCTTTCGAATCATCATCACTGAAACATCCATAACAACTGTATTTTAACACTTTTCTCACAGCTCATTTGTTTTTTTGTGTTCCATTCGAGTATCCAACGAGGATTTTTTCACTCAAGGAAGCTTAAAAGTTGCACTGCACTCTGGAAATGTTGTGTTCCTAGTCTGTTCCCAAAGAAAAATGCCTCAAAATATAGCGTTTTTCTATCGAATATAGATTTCCGTGTTATAACGGCACTGCGATCAGAGATCTTTAAAAATGTCTGTTGAATTTGCGTACAAGAGGTGAAAATATCAGCAGCGATCGTTGCAACTCTATTTTACGGAAATATGTTGCACTTGTACAACACGTACTAGTAGTGTTATGCCTAAGACCTGCAAGGTCTGTACCATTTCAGTTGAATGAAACGCTAATCTATCTATGACATAGAACCTGGTGGTTGTAAAAAATACAAAAATTAAAAAAAGAAGTTAGTTAAATGTTTTTTATTTTTTTGCTATTTCCTGACGATGCGCGCATTGGAACGTAGAACTTGACAGCGAAAATCTATTGGGTTGTGTAAAAAAGAAGAAACCAAATTCACTGTACACATCCACAAACGTTATCAAAGTCACTCAATAACGGTGTCTTTCCCGTAATTATCGTGTAGTTCTTCCAATCGACTCTGGAAAATGTAAATCCATATATGGCTTTGTATGCAGTAGAGGGTTAAAAAAAAAACATCTCAGCTATATTTTATTTAAAGAATTTTGTTTGGCAAAATTTGAATAAAATGATATACTCTTACCCAAACCATGATAAGACGGAGTACGATACACCTGAGATCACTAGCTTAGCTAAAAGGTTATATCCAAAACAACAATAGCGTCAAGACAGATCTTGAAATCATACACTGGTTTGCAAAATACAGGTGTTTAAAAATAAACAGTGTTTTGAAATATTGAACTACGTTTTTCATGTAAATATTGACGCACGTATGTTTCAATTTTTACTCAGAACAACAAAGTGGGGACGTTCGGATTCGTAGTTTAGTAAGTCTGACAGCTGTCTGACTAGATGCGTCTCAGTTTTTATTGGCCCAGAGTGTTCACGTGTATAGTTTTTGCAGTTGACGTTTATGGAGGGGAAGCCGACCAATCTAGTCAAGAAAATCCTGCCTGCGTACTCAGTTGACATTTCACATAGTCAAATTTAAAATAAACAGAGTGGCCGTTGCAGAATTCTGAGGAGTCGAAAAAAGGCGCGATGAGAGAAAAAGGTGTGATTTCTAAAGCCACTCTGGTAATTTAGAATTTTCACACGATATTTAACAAACATTAGTTCGCATAACACTATAATAGTGTAATGATTGTCAGGCGTTCTGCATTTTTAATGTACTTATTTGAAAGTAACAATTTTTTAAAGATTTATGAAGGGCCTTTCCAAATAAAAAAGTACAAAATCAAGCAAAGGTAACGCTGACCGCGAGAATACAAAAACAATTCAACTTGCTTAGTCAACGCGTTCGGATTCATAGTCACGACCAATCTAGTTGACGTTTTACATAAACTAGGTATCCGAACGTCCCCAGTATCATATCAGCTAACATATTCAATAAAAACTTATAATTATTTACTTGTTTTTTGTCACAAAATACCGAGTTTAAGATACTTTTTTTTTTCAAAAATTATTCTGTACGTTACTTAGTTTATGCACTTTCGTAAAAATGCTGTTCTTTTAAATACGTTAAGTTTCAATCGCTCCAGTATAATTTATCATTCAGAGGAACAAAATGTGAATTTTTTGCACTTTTGCTCGATTTATGGGTACAGCTTAAGGTTTTTTCCACTGCGCCACCTTTCGTGAAAGTCTTGACAAATATCCGATAGTGCAATTAACATGAAAGGCTTCTCAATTAGCTGTCCAGACTCGGCAGAAAATTGTAGGTCTCTTCTATTAGTCCCAAAAGTAGAAACTCTCACGAAACGAATGGTTGTGAGAAGCTAGGTCTAAGGTAAAATTCAAACTATTTTGCTTATATCCGTATGGATGGACGATATATGAGGAGATTTTTGATAATGTCAGGAATTGACCTTTCAGCAGTCGGCTCCCACTTTCTGTCCCACTTATTAAACTTCCGAATAACTTAAATCAATGGAACTCTGTGGATCTATTTATCATAACAAAACTCGCAACATTCTCAACGCAATTAGTGCAAATCATCAAATAATGTTTCTATTTATACAAATTCAAGTGACCTTTGCTATGTTTAAAGTTAGCTGCTGCTGCTTGTTTAACACATCAAGTCGCCTAGATGTCACTTAACCGCATTTTGGTCATATCATAGTTGTTTAAAATCTAGCGCTCGTAACTTATAAGTAATTTATTTAGTAAGTCACCCTTTTGTTTCATTTATCTCATGTACCTCCTGCATCACAAATTGTTCCTTGTTCATAATTTAAAGACAATCATGGAAAACACGAAGGACATCCATATTTAACTATTTTCTCTTGTTAATCATTACAGATTTCCACAAAACACATCCATACGTCATTTCGGGAAGTGTGGACCAAACAGTCAAAGTATGGGAATGTCGTTAAATATATTTATTTTATTTAATATTTAATTTTAACTTAAAATGCTATTATTAAAAGAAAACAAGAATAAATCATTAAGATTATGAATCCATAAGAGAAGATATTTAATAATTACAAAAGAAAATACCAACAAAAATACAAAAAAAAAAAAAAAATACCTTGCCACCTGTTTTTTTGTTTTACAAAAACAAAACGTTTCTCAACAAAGCAAGACGACGGAGATGTCCACAGTGTAGTTTTAAATGAATTTATTAAGACATACCGAGAAACGAAATGTACTTTCTTAAATCAGCAAACAAAAATCGATTTACAAACTCAAACATAACTAATTAATAAGGAACCCTGAGAACATGTATCTATAAATGCGTATGTGTAACCTTGATGATATACATGCCCAATAAGACAAGCCCAATAAGAGTATTTTTTTTATTTAAAATATAGAAAACGAAAATTGGTTGTTTCCAGCAATAGTTGCGAAACGATTTTATTTATTAACGATTTTCCTAATTTGTTAAATGTTATTTTTTCTTTATATATATATACATAATTTCAAAATGATTTATTTAATAAACATGAACAAAGAGAAATGTAAACAAATCACTGACACGAGGCGGGTTTGTTTTAACAAATGGTGATATATTTTACTACAAGATGTGGCCACTGTCTGTTCGGTAGCAGTCGTCCTGGCAGCGAGATCAACCGTGTCGCTAAACCCGAGTTAAATGAAAAACCGTTTGGGAGTAACGAAACAAAATTATTCTAATCTTAATATATTGTGTAGCTTTTCATATACATTACGCGTATAAAACACACACAAGAAAAAAAGTTTATAGCAAGTTAATAAATATAACTAAAATGCAATTCAGTTTTAAAACAAACAGAAAAGTGGAGGGAAATGCAAAATCACCTCTCGAACTTGACAAACTATGTAGTATGTATATAAAATCGTCGATAAACATGACGATAAGCATTAAATTATATTTTCTATCGTATATCTCAACCTATATTCAAAGAGCTTATTAGCGTTTGTTAGAAAAAAGGATTTGTGAAAGCAGAGAAATATGACGGATGACATGTCTGTGTTGTGATGCTTATAAGGATGGATAATTGTTTGACGCCTATTGGTAGTTGGTATAAATTTGTGCGAGTTTCTGAAATTCTGAGTTTTGACTCAAATCAGGGATTTTTTCAAAACAAAATAAAAAATCAGAGGCTTCTAGAAGTGCCCATAGACAAACGTATGACGGATGATCCAATGAGTATACGCCCCATGGTGCGCGATGTAAAACTAAAGAGTGGGAATGATAACTGATAAGTTTCTGCCCATTTAAGACAAAGATATAATAATAAACCGCCTTTGAAGCGTATTTGTCGGTCCAGCTTTAAGCTGAAGTTCTTAGCTCAAATGCTCTGTCCAAGAGAAAAGTATACATAAGCTAAAAGTGTACACCCGATATAAATACTTACAAAGAGTTCTCTACTATTTGGCGATGGAGGAGGGTGCAGAATACAACATTTGTTATTTGTGAAGAAGCCATTCAAACTGCGCTCGTCAAAATGGAAACGTCTCCAGTGAGATGCGTGCGAATAGAATAGTGGTGTATGTTCTTTTATATTAGTCAATTAAGCAATTAAATAGGAAATCTCGCTTGTTTGTTATTTAAACAAATTAGCTTCAGTGCAATTTCGACATGTGACACTTCTTTGTATTATTGCCTTAGCATTCAAATGTTTCTTATTGAGTTGATCTTATTCTAAGGACGAATTCGATCAATATTATAACAGCAGTACTGCAACGAGAATGTATCTCGTTATTAAATAGGACTCTACCCTTTTGATATTAAAGTCCTTAATGCTCTGTTTGTTTGAGACACAATCGTAAAAAGGATATCTTTTTCTGAACCTTTATAAAAAAAAGGCTTTATAAAGAATTACGAGGTACGACAGTCAAAACGACAAATTACTAACGAATAGATTCCGTTCGCCTGGCCCAAAATGAAATGAAATCAATTTTCCCAAATGCCATCACAATACATAGTAAAATAACTGTGTGGCATTATCTTACTAGTTGCACTCACTTTCACGTCAATTAACTCTGCCCTTCAGCCAGTTTGTACCTTGTAGTTAATGCCTCTTGTTTCTTCCTAGCTGACTTTCTATTTATTAGTAGATTGTTGTCACGACTTATCGTTTTTGCATTTTCTCGTTAATCGTCAAAAAACTTGATGATTCGTTTTATGGTTTGCATTCAACAAACGTGTTTTTCACGACTTGCATATAATTTTTCTGTCACAATACCAAATTGGTTTCTGTTTCGTATGTAAACTCGACCAATCTCCATGAACGTTCTGGTACAGATTGTGCCCTTGTTCATTTATACAAAGAATTTAGCGGCCCATTTAAATACGGATACTGTTTTTATGATCATAGTTAAAACAGAGAACACACCAACACCTGACAAGGTGTACAAATCATTGGTCCACTCACAACAACTTTGGTATCACAACTTTGGTAGGACCCATTCCAATACAGTTTACCGCATTCGTAGGATCACCATCTCTTTCTCATGCTTGGCAATTCTTTTGATTGTTTTTTTTTCCCCCAGTAATTTTGCAATTTCGAAAACGTAGCATAAAATGTTAACGAACCACATTATAAAATATAATGTAAATTCTTGTAATTATAATTTATTCGAGAATTTTCCCAACACTTTCAACTTGATTTATATAAATAATGGTATAACGAATTAATATAATTTGATTATTTCTTACGTATAGTATTTAAAAGATAGTTTTTATTAAAACGAAAGGATAATTCTTCAATTATATTTATTTCATAAATACCTTTGTTAAGATGCATTACGTCCTTAACTGTAGTTAACAAAAAGAAAAGAAAAAAAAAGAAGAAAGCATGTCGGCTCAACAAAACCACTGTTGATCGCGATCCATATATGAACGGGATGATAAGTATAAAAAAGCGAGAATAAAAACAAATTTATGTACAAACACATATATTATTTTGTTTTTTTATTATTTTTTATCTTTTAGTTGTGCAATTTTTACATATTTATTTATTTTTTCAACGCTTCTTTTTAGAGATGATATTTATATGTTGCCTACATATAAATCTAAACAAATGTATTTTTTATAACCCTAGCAACTGCGACTGATTCTAAAGAAACAAAAATACTTGTCTGTCGACAACGACCCTAGAATTGCTAGACAAAAATAATGAAAACCCTAGATAATTATGTAGTATGTTGGCTGATTTATATTCGCAAGCTAAGTGTTGTATTTTGGTTTTTGCGAAACAAAACAAAAAATATTTAAAAGTAGAAAATGCTTATGCCGATGTATTCACAAACAAAACTACTACTACTCAACGGCTAATTTATTAAACACAAAAGCTATATAAGAAAGAACTATTATAAAATACTCGTTACACATTAAACAAAAATTTACATTTACATATATGTATCTTCTATTTATTAACACACCAATCTATTCATTTCATTTGTTGCACATAAGAATACACCGCCAACTATTTACTAATGTTGTATAATACAATATGTTAAGGTTCTACAGATTAAGCATTAACAAGTCATGCACATTTAACTTCTAAATTACTACAATTCAATGCCCTTGAGGGTTTAAAACATCATACAATAATTATAGTTACAAATTAACCAATCTCTTTTTTTCCAATTTAACAATTATTGAACAAACCAAACCAATACAATATAATGTTGATTATTTTCATACCTAAAACGAATGAAGAAGTTTATCTCTTATAATAATCGAGTATTAAATAAAAACAACAAGCATAGTTATCAAGAGAAGGGCGTTTCTTTTATTGCAATACTTTCTGTAGTTTGTACGTAAGCGCCTCCAAATTTAGCGTGTTGTTGTGAGGCTGAAAAGCGAAGAAGCGAGATGGCGTTTTCTTGGTGAAGAATTATCAATGCCACATCCAACTATATTGCAGATCCAGAGAAATGGAAAAAGAAACAAGAGAAACTAGAAGCTATTCATGCAACGATGAAGACGAGAATCAAAAGTGGAATTGGCTAAGGTGATATATTATAAGAATTTGCTGCTGCTGAATTTGAGATCGTTTTTAATTGATTAGCTTTCATGATCCCGTGAAGACTTGGATATAGAATACTAGCCCTAGCTTATTACAACCATTCGCTTGTGTGAGCTCTTATATCTATGGGACGAATAGAGCCAACCCTAAAATGCCGTAGAATATTTGTCTAACGTTCGCAGTAGGTGGGGAACTGGAAAAACTTTACGGTATAAAGGTGATGGGCCTTACTAATAATCATTTTTAACCTTCACACTAAATATTTTCTAGGTCACAATATGCAATTTTGTATGGAAAATTTCGCCATTGTGAGTTCGAAAAATTTAGCCTGGACACTAAAATATGTATATTTGTTTTTGGGGGGCTTAGCATGAGACTGCAGCACACTTACCACTGAGAACATTTTGAGTGAGTTTTGTCTCCAGCAATGAAAGGCATGCATGGGTTGAATCTATTTTTGTAAATTATGTGTGTACAAATATTTAGAAATCAATCGGGATAGATATTTCTAATGTTTTAATACAAAATTTAACAATTGAATGTAAGTCGAGACTACACATATTCAAATCGCACGAATATCACAAAAAAGAGCAAGTGACGTTTTTATGTTCGATTGGCCACACGAAATCTGGAATCTGAGAGCAAATCTGAAGAAGCCAAATCGAATACCACATAAATATAAACAAAAGTAAAACTATGTTCCACTTCCCCTGTACAAGCCTGAGACTGTGCTCACACGGTAAACCCGACTCTTCGGCGATCTCCGAAATATTCAACATAAATTTCGGTGACATTCATTCATTCACTCAATTTCAACATCCCTCCTGTACATTACAAGTATCGCGGGTGTAGAAATCCTTTTGTGTACCTCCATTACTTTCGATCTTTTGCAACATCATTAAGAGCAATCCCCACACGGGTAGACATAATCGATGGCACATTTCCATAACATTTATCACCTCCCCGTAATGAATATAAACACTTTACTTCAATTGGAAACAACCACCATCAATGGGGTCAATCACATATAAAGACAATAATAATGGGCCTTAATAATAAACATTTTTAGTTTCGACACTAAATTTAAGTAGTTCACAGTGGTTATATTTTCTATACAAATTTCGCAAATATTGTGAGCTTCCGTAAATTTAAAGTCGAGTTTAGAATTTGTTCTAGTACGGTTCAATGTCCTTTAGCATCTCTATCTCTACCTTGACTATAGAAAATCAATCTTGTAGCGGAAGAATGACAGAGGAAAATGAAGATGACCAACAAGGGTGTTAGTAAAAATCGCCGAGTGGACTTCTAACACCCAAAAGTCTTAAATCGGATACATAAACAGTGTACAAAAAAGGAAACTTCATATTTTTAAGTTGCAGTAGGGCGCAGTGGCTTAGTGGGTATTGTGTTGGACTACTAAGCGAGGGGTTCAGGTTCGAATCCCGCAAAAACCCACTGCGCCACCTCTCGCGAACGTCTGACAAACATGTGAGAGTATAACTGTCATGAAAGAGCTTCTCAATTAGCCGTTTGGAATCGGCATAAAATTGTAGATTCCTTCCATTCGTTCCAAAAATGAAAACTCACACAAAACGAATGGTTGCGAGAAGCTAGGCCTAGGGTCCCTACGGACCTGTTGCGCCAAAAATTATTATTATTATTAGTTAAACTCTTCGAAATCTGCTAGTGGGTATGTAGTCGATACATGGTTGCCCTAGTATCCGCACACTTCAACCATCAATTCGTGTCCGCTGAGCCCATTATTGGAACCTAAGGAGGGGTTCGGACTTCAGAAATCTCATATCGTAGTGAATGAAAAAAAAAGGCGGAGTAAAACAAAAATTTCCGTAGTAGATTTTCAGTTTCATATTAAATGAACAAAAAAACAGTTTTTTTTAAATAAGTGTATTTAAGAAACAAAATAAATAAACGTAACATAAATTGCACATTCAGTTTGCAAATCACAAGAACCTTACCATGTGCATTGTATAGGTACCTACATAAAGTATGTATCAAACCAAGTCAATAATTTTAATAAAAAACAGTACAGAGTATAAAGGCCCAAATGTGTAGCCAAAATACATAGTTTTTTATAAACACATTTGGGGGTTTTGTACTGTTTTTTATTAAAATTATCGACTGCCACTTTAAATTAAAAAGCGGAGTAGATTTTGAAAAAGAAGGAGTGGTGGAGTAGATTTTAAAATATTGCAAAAGGCGAAGCAGATCTACTCCTTTCGGAGTAAAGTCCGATCACCCGACCCTCGATTTGAAAAGAAGGCTGGTACGCAGTTCAAGTGAAATCCAATTTTTCATACAAATTTTTCACTGCGAAATGTCAAAATGAATTTTCCAAATGAAAATTTCACTAGGCGGTACGCAGTTCGAGTGGAAAATATCGCTTCCAGAACTGAGTCGTAGGTGGCGATACTAAAATCTCTCCGCAGCTATTTCACTTGGTTTTTATTGTCCGTCGCATTAATTTTTTGACAATTCAGCGTGAAAAATGATTTGTAGGATGCGGTTTAGAAATTTATTGGAATTTCAGATGTTTCTTTAAGAGAATAATAAGTGTTTCGCACGTATAAAATTGTTTTTTCATTGAATATAGTGCAATAATGTTAGGTGTACAAATATTTGGTGGCATGGATGACCTTTTCCATAAGCAGGGTGCCTCAAGAATATTTTTCTACCCAGTTTTGTTCAAGCAATACCAGCAGATGATCTTTGAAAATATGTGTAATTTCCATGCACTGTTAATTACTTAAATTTGACGACTGTCCTGTCTATTTTACAAAACAGGCATTATTTTCCAAATTGAAAACTATTAAAATTATCATAAACAAAATACGAACCATTTTTTTTTTTTTTTTTTTTGTGTTTTTGGAGGTTCGCTGGAAGGGAAAATCATCGAAAGTCATTCGAGAACTAGTAGAGAGATGCTTCGACAATAGGGAAGGCCTTTCAGCCAATCAAAAACACCTCCCGAGAGCAATGACTTTTGCCAACCGAATGTGAATGTGCCTAGCCGTTTGTAGAATTTCGTTTGTAGAATTTCTGAACTTTTTTGTTAGAAAATATATTGACTTAGCTAATTTTTATAGATCAACATGTTTTATCCGCCTGATTAAGGCTGCCTGTATTTATAAATTCGGTTGTTTTTAAGCTTACGTGGTTGAGAAGCGTTGTGCATTTAAGGAACTTGTTCGACTTCTTTCTAGGTATACTCATTCAATATCTAGATCAGCGTTGTGCATTGAATATGACTTTGTTCGTTTGTAATATTTTTGAAAGACCTTAATTTTTTAGAAATACGTTTGGAGCGGTCATACCCACAACTGGTGGCCGTAGGTCCATACTGGTTGCAGAATTTGGTTTTATGGCAATAATTTATTGTTATTGTGGTCGATCACGGATGAATGTCTTCCAATAGGTCAATACATTTTACTGTAGGTATCACATGATTCACAAAAAGTGAAGTTTCCAATTTATTTCTTCCAGCTGTTTTCTTGAACTGCCACAAAAGAATTTTTTTTTTGAGCTCAGTCACCCTGCATAAATTTCTCCAACTAAAATCTCCAACAAAATATTTCACTCTCTATTTCACAGCACTTTTTGGAGAGGAGTGAAAATTTCACTTCACTCGATCAGCGTACCAGCCTTAAAGTAAAAAGCAAAGTTGATTCAGTGGATATATTTATATTTGCCAATAAAAACTACTAAATCAATCCAAACGAAACTTATTTCGCTAGCAAATAGCAATGCGATAATCTATTCTATACTATACACATGTATTTATTTACATTGATAAATAAGATAATATGGAATTTTGATGAAGAACAGATTTTATGTTCTTGCAACACGTTTAGCTTGTACAGGCAAACCAAGATGTGATGCACTTTAGATCATTGTCTAGGAAATTTTGTTTGTGGGGACAGGTGCAAAACACTACATATTCGTTTCTGACTTCCTTAGCTTCAGTTGTCACCTTTTTCAGGCACAATTATCTCCGACTCTTCTTGTAAATCATTGAGGTCCTTGTCGTCCTCTTTTACCTCGTTTTTAACTTTAGCCTCGGTGGTCTCATCCTGACTTGGACTTGTGTTTTCATTTACTTCCGCCTCCTTACTCTCTACCTTACTTTGAACATCTTCAACCCGGGAATCGCCCGCTTCCTCTTTATTTTCAACGAGAGAAACTACCTCCTTATCAGTACTAAATACATCTTCACCTTCAGCATCATCCTCCTCCTCACTTGTATCTTCTTTTTCATTGCCTTTTTCATCTCTCTGTTCAGTTTTGGGTTTCTTTGCACGTTGCTTCTTCTTTAGGCGCTTTGCCCGTTTCTTAGCAGTTTTGGACTCAGCTTCAAGACGGTTTTTCTCCAATTTCGATTGATATTCGTCATCTAATTGCTCGCGCATACTCTTGGCTTGAATACATTTTTGACGGGCATACTCTTTGCGCCTCAAGTGCCGATAGACATGAAACTCGCCAGAGCCCGCCCCAGCACTGGATCCCATTACATTACGGACGAAAGAGGGGACAGTTTGCATATAATCCTTTTCTCTTGGAGGTTCCGGGATGATGATTGGTTTGTCCTAAAATACAACAAGCTATTTATAATCAAGCTCAAGTAAAATCAAGTATATTCACATACCGGATTCTTCATAAGTTTCTCCAGCTTCAGACGCTGCAGATCTGTGGCGCTTTTAATAACTGGCCGCTTCTTTTTCTCCTCGCCATTTTCATCGTCTTTTTTATTCTTGTTTGATTTATCTTCTATTAGATTTTGCATAGTTATTAGTTTACAATTAAAATAATGCGTTTGGCGAATTATAACTCGATGTCAACAAAAGTGACAGATTCTGTTCCATTGGTTTCTCTTTCTAATGTCTTTTCGCAAAGCTCATCGGAATGGAATGAAAAGGAACATTGATTTGAATTGATTGATGATAGCTACACAGTGGCTCATCAATTACAATGATAATACAAATACTACATCTAAGTTCCAAAAAACGAAAGAGTCGACAATTTTATATGTGGCGTTCTTTTCATGAAATATACATCTCATTAGAAGCAGAATATTTAGATGTCATAATTCATAAGATATAAAATATTTCTACTTTCTATTTCTACTCAAACAATAACCGCCAAAAGACGGGGCATTAAGTATTGTGATACAATATTGAGACGAGGAGATAGCGATTTTATTAAATCTGTGAAAAATTTGCTTTGTGGGTAGGTATTGCAATTGTACTTGTTGTAACAATTAAAAGTCAACAGCCAACTAAATTTTATTACCTATGTAGGTGTAAGAAATTCTTAAGATTTGAAATGTGCACCCCAATATGGCAGTCTTTCTCTAATTTCCTGAACTCTGGTATTCCTCCATTCAGCGATCGCACCTCGTTGAAAATTTTCCTCGTTCGACATTCCTATTCGTTCTCGGCGATTCGATTCTCAGTTGTTTCTTGTGAATCGCTCATGACGGGCGGGGAGGTTCGCAGGTTTTCATCAAGAAAAACTTCAAGTCGGTCATAGTATTAATCCAAAAACATATTTTTTTGTAAATTCAATTCAATTAATTCTTGGAGAACCATTTTCAAAATCGGTCTCTTCAAATCGATTAACATACATTGTAATATAATCGCGTTGTGTGAGTGTTTTCCAATTCAAAGAGTGCCAGCCATTTGAAATATTATAAAAGAACAGCTAATTACACCGAAATTAGCTTATTAAAAAGCAATCATGGCACTAGAAACTGATGAAAAAATGTCTCCGAATTCTACAGTAGACGAAAAGAAAGAAGATACCGGTGCAAAGTCTTCCAGCAACCCGGTCCCACCAGCAGTAGCAGTAAATACCGATAACGCAGGCAAGAAAAAAGGTTTGTTCTGGGTGTGGGGTCCCCTGCAGATTAAACCTCTTAAGCAGACGGTCCTTGCATCCTTTTGGTCTGTGGGAGGCAATAAATGCATCTCCAAAAAGGTGTAGAATCACTTACAAATGTACAATTTCCACACCAATCCCCCAGAGCAGTCATATAACACTCGTTACGTAATTTAATTTTTTCATGTGTTTTTCTCAAAGAAAAGTCTATTCTCTATCAGCGACCGGTCTTTTATTATGTTTTTTCATTACTGTCCCATGAATTGGAACAGTTTTTTGGTTAAATTTCAGTAGTTATTGTGGCAAGTCGGTTTGTAACCTATAATGGTCTATTAACACGTGCTTTGCATTATTCCAGAGCCGTCGCATCTCGACCGTAGAGAATAACATGGGGTAAGTCTGTCGGCAATATGCTTCTGTCACTTAAGCAAGTTATGACGAAATCTCATTTCGGTCAGATTGTACGCACAGTCACACGTGACTTGATATTATTTTCGGCTGCACCACTAGCCGAGCATTATATTTTATCAAATCAAAAAGACACGACAGAGAGGAAAGATCTTTGATCGAGTTCAAGTGATGTCTCGCCGATGACACTCGTACTAGCCTGTGTGCGTGCCCGGAGAAGAGTGAATTCCAATCATGTTATCAGTGTGCTCTACCGTAGCTGTAGCCGAAGCTTCTTCTCCTTTGTGTCTTCTCAATGTCTAAAGATAGAAACAATTTCCTCAGAGTCAACTCGAACTCGGAGGAAATAAAATGGGTAACATGTGAAACATCCCTATGTGTTGCTCTGTTTTTTGGTTTAGATTATCTATCTCTCACTCTGACTTAGGACTTATCACAAAAAAAAGTACTATCCCACTGAGAGGCAAGCGAACAGATTAGTTCGTGGAATTTTATCAGTAAAATAGAAGTGTTGCCAGTTGGGAAATCTGACGAACAAAAATAGTCTCTGGCAAGCTATCCATCAATTTCAAAAAGACGGCGAAGCCAATTAAGATCTTGAAATGGGGTAAACAAAAGCAAATACTTGCACTAATCAATGTTTGACAGTTATTCGTATTACTCTTGAGTTGGTTCACGTCTTCACCTGGCGAGGAATAAACTACTGTAAATGCTCAAACTTTATTACCAAAACCTTGATGGTAGATGGTTTATTTATTTTATTTAAAAAAAAGTCGAATCTCTTTCTTAAAATCAAATAACAAAAAAATTTCCATCACGGATTTCGAAAAAACAAACTCGAACTGGCAACGCTTTTTAATTAATAATAATGATCGCCTATAAATTATGTAGGTGAGTGAACTCAAATGAATTCGCATGTCGAGAGAGCATAAATTTCTCCGCTTCTCTCTGCGTTATCAGAAATGCATTGTGGTCGCATTGTGATTGTGGGTGAGTTTAATTTGCAGCAGCCACCAGGCATTGACATATTGGTGCTGACTACTGTATTTTGATAAGAAAATTCAATCAGTCTTTGTTTGTAATTTACGTTTACACATTCGTCAGCGGTTACTTTTCAGTAATCTCACAAAAATGCAGTATCTTCTTACTATGGGCGTGCAGCTGTATCTTTTTAAGAGTCTAGTGCTAATCACATACTTTGACGCAGGTAGATATTTGGAGTAAATGTGGACTTTCTTTTTTTCGGTTTTCAAAAGGATAAATAAGGGAAAACTTAATTTCACATCTGTATGTGAAGTGGCCTTTTCTACAAAATCCTATCAACACAAAGTTAAACAGTTTTGTGTTGTTTTTACATTTGTGTATTACAAGCATACGAGAAACTGTGCGTTATGTTCTTGTTGATAAAAAAAAAAACGCAACACAAATTATGAGCACTAGTTAAATAAATGCGTTTTTAGAGCACAGTGACAAATGGTGATCAGTGATCACATGTTCAGTTCAGTTGTATAAATTATTTGTTCATGGCCGTAATTGATAGCAACCACTCATTTTTAGTGTCGATTTTAATATATGACAGTATTAATGTACAAGGCAATTGCAATTATGCCACAAAATGATTTATGATGAGGTTACTGAACAGATACTGTATACAATATTATGGATTGAGACTTTCCCACGATTTGGAACATTAGGCATTAAGTATAATTGCAATCGCCTTTAACTGTGGCGCGAGATACCCTATAATGATCTCTGTTGGATCATAGTTACCAGCTTGTTTTATCGAAATCATAGATGCCGAGCCCAGCCCAATCACTTGGTTTATTAGGGTGCAGAGTGGGGAACGATTTTGAGGATGTAAAAACCAATGTGTTATCCCCTGATCGTGCTTACAACTGTCACCTGAAAGTTGTTTAAAAACGACAGCTAACAGCAATTCCGAGAGACGCTACATATAGTGATAATTACAATCTCTAAAGCCACGAAGAATCGTGAGATGAAGTCGAAAGTAACTAATTTGAAATGTGTTTCCGTTTTACCCTTCTGAAACCTGGCTCGCATACACCAGTGCCCATGTTTTCTTATCTATCACTAAGGCCAGTTTACAGATACTACTCATACCGATTTAAGTTCCAATTAAAATCTTTCGTGACAGTTTATGACATAGAAAAAGAAGCCCATGAGGTAGGTTTTTAAGTAGAACTTAAATCGCTATGAGTACCTATTATCAGCAAACGGCATAAAAAGATATTCAGAAATTTCCAAAGCGAATAGCTCTTTCATGAGCTTTCCTGTCTGTAACTACTTTTCATAGGCCTTCTCAAAAACAACAATGTACTTATTTGCATCTCAGCTAACAATGAAAAATGCAAGAAAAATAAGACTGGGTACTTGATGGCGACTTTTGTGTGCCCTTTTATAAAATCAATAGTAATTCTCGATGTCTCGCGGCCCTGATACAACATAATATGCATACCTCTCATGTTTTTCTCAAATACGACGTCTATTGAGTCTGGTTAGTGCTGAAAACTATTGATTTTCGTCTTAGTTGGATCTGTTATCTCTCCGTCATCACTTTCAATAGATGAATGTTTCTAAATAGAAAACCAACGTCACGCGTGAAGGCATCATCATTGTAACAACACAAACAGGCGATCGGCGATAACCCGTTGACATACGTATTATGTATTCGCTTTGCCAAACTATATTTACATTGTCCTCTTGACACGGAATTTGCCTAACAAAAATAAAATATGTCTCCTCTCGTTTAAAGGTAAAGGCGCTAAAAATGGAAACAAAAATGGCAATACCTTGACGAACGGTCACGCCCCAGCAGCAGCAGCAGCAATAACTGAATCAAAGGGTGAAAAACCTTCGGAAATCAATGCCAATGAGACCAGCGACGCCGCAGATAAAAAGAGCCAAACACCGGCGGCAGAAAAGGAAGACGACAGTGGTGGCGACGATCGTTCCGACGAGAGCATCGACTTGGATATGTTGCACGACAATGGAATTACTGTGCACATTCAGAGTCCTGGCGCCGAATTGCTATCCATTCAGTTGTCGAGTATGGAACTAGTGCAGGAGATACATCAACTGCTAATGGATCGTGAGGATACGTGCCATCGGACGTGCTTCTCCCTGCAGTTGGACGGTGTAACGCTGGATAACTTTGCCGAATTGAAGAATATCGAAGGACTGAAACACGGATCGACAATAAAAGTAGCTGAGGAGCCATACACAATGAGGGAGGCACGCATTCACGTCCGCCATGTTCGCGACTTGCTGAAGTCAATGGATCCAGCTGATGCTTACAATGGAGTTGACTGTAATTCGCTGTCGTTCCTGCATACGATTACACAGGGTGATTTGTTGGAGAAGAAAAAGTCTCGCCCCGATAGCGTTGACTGTACGCCGCCGGATTACATAATGCCTGGATCAAAGGAACGTCCCCTGTTGCCGCTGCAACCAGGCGTGAAGACCTCCAAGGGCCCCCAGTCGTTGAAGGTGTTAACTACGTCTGCATGGAATCCACCACCTGGACCACGCAAGTTGCACGGTGATTTGATGTACTTGTACGTGATCACTATGGAGGACAAGCGATTCCATATATCCGCGTGCCCAAAGGGTTTTTACATAAACCAGTCAACCGATGAAATCTTCAATCCAAAACCAGACAATCCAAGCCACTTGTGCCATTCACTGATTGATTTATTGTCACAGATCTCGCCCTCGTTTAAGAGGGCATTCTCCCAAATGCAAAAGAAACGTACTCTGCGTCACGCTTTCGAGAGAGTTGCAACACCCTACCAGGTATACACGTGGAGCTCTCCGCAGTTGGAGCACACTGTTGACGCTATCCGCGCAGAGGACGCCTTCTCGTCCAAGTTGGGGTAAGTGCGAGTGTATTCCCAATGAATTTGATAACTAATCTGTTTACTTTAGGTATGAAGAGCATATTCCCGGCCAAACACGAGACTGGAACGAGGAATTGCAAACGACTCGCGAACTACCACGCAAAACGCTGCCCGATCGATTGCTGCGAGAACGTGCTATTTTTAAAGTGCACGGAGATTTCGTAATCGCCGCCACACGCGGTGCTATGGCAGTTATTGATGGAAATGTGTTGGCCATCAATCCTGGCGAGGACGCCAAAATGCAAATGTTCATTTGGAACAACATCTTTTTCTCACTCGGCTTCGATGTGCGTGATCATTATAAGGAGTTGGGAGGAGATGTTGCTGCGTTTGTGGCGCCCCGCAACGACCTGCACGGCGTTCGGGTATACAGTGCAGTTGATGTCGAAGGCCTGTACACTCTCGGAACGGTAGTGATCGATTATCGCGGCTACCGCATCACAGCGCAGTCGATTATACCTGGTATCCTCGAACGTGAACAGGAGCAGTCGGTAGTCTATGGGTCTATTGATTTCGGAAAGACAGTGCTGAGTCATCCCAAGTACCTGGAGCTGCTTCGCAAGGCTGCCAAGCATCTCAAGATTCTTCCACACTCTGTCATAAATGAAAAGGAGGAGGAAGTGGAGCTGTGCTCCTCTGTTGAATGCAAGGGAATCATTGGCAACGATGGACGTCACTATATTTTGGATCTGTTGCGTACCTTCCCACCAGATGTTAACTTTTTGAAGATCGCTGGCGAAGAGCCCAGCCCCGAACTGAAAGCAATCGGATTCCCCATCGAGCACAAACACAAACTGTCTTGCCTGCGGCAGGAGTTGTTGGAATCATTTATCGAAGATCGGTATGTGAGTTTCATTCGCAATGCAGCGCAGCACTTGCAACAGTTGAACGCTAATAAGAAGAAGGCCGAGGGAAGCACTCAAACAGACGCCAACAAGAACTTGCCAGCGATTGAAGACAAGAACAGGGAAGAGGAGAAGACCTCTGTTACCGCCGAAGCGGTGGAGAAAGTGGCCACAGAGGAGATCAACTCGAACGCCTCCACAGAGGAAGCTAAGAAACTGACTGAAAGTGTTAACGAAAGCAATGCTCACGACGAGAAGCAAGCAGCTGAGGTTGTGAAGCGTGCATGCACCGCCGTGGGGTCATTAAAGGAGTACGAGTTTGATTTTCGTTTCAATCCGGACGTGTACTCGCCCGGAATTAAACATGTCGACACTCCCGATTCACCAAGTTCGCTGAAGAAGCAAAAGCAACTAGTTAGGGACGCAGCAGAGTTTCTGGTTCTCAAGCAGATTCCCGCGTTCATCAAGGAACACATGGATCACCTGTCGGCCTCAATCGATGGCTGTAATTTGACTGAAACTCTACACGCACGTGGCATAAATATTAGGTATTTGGGTAAAGTGGCAACATTGTTGAGGGAAGTGCCACGACTGGAATACCTCTACCGCATTGCCGTCCAAGAGCTGATTGTACGTGCAGCAAAACACATTTACTACAGCTATATGCAAAATACCGAAGTAATAAGCCTAGCCGCCGCCATTAGCCATTTTCTAAACTGTTTCCTAACTTCGGGCCCTGTGACTGCACCAACATTAGGCTCGGACGAGTTGCAAAAGACGAACAAGCGTCGCAATAAGCGAAAGAATGGCAAGAACGCCCTTTTCGGCAGTGATAACAACGATTGGGCCCTGATAACACCAAAGTCGATGTGGCAGCATATTAAGCGTGAAATCAAAGCATATTACGACTTCGATTTGGACTGCGACCTGTCCGCCGAGAAGTCCGTTCTTGAAACGTATAAGCTGCAAAAGATCAGCGTTCTACGTGCCTTCTGCCTGAAAGTCGGCATCCAGATCTTGCTGCGTGAATACAATTTTGAATCGCGCAACAAGCCCACTTTCACCGATGAGGACATTGTGAACGTGTTCCCAATAGTGAAGCATATTAATCCACGTGCAACAGACGCCTACAACTTCTACACAACCGGTCAATCAAAGATCCAGCAGGGATACTTCAAGGAGGGCTACGAACTGATCAGCGAAGCGTTGAACTTGCTGAATAACGTATTCGGTGCAATGCACTCGGAGAACGGACAGTGTTTGAGGATGCTGGCGCGTTTGAGTTATATCTTGGGCGACCCACAGGAGGCGTTAGCCATCCAACAGCGATCGGTGATCATGAGCGAGCGTGTGAACGGCATTGATCATCCGTATACAATTTTGGAATATGTAAGCTAGACAAATCACTTTTTTCCTAACATGAATGTTTGTGATGACAGTTTGTAATTTCAGACCCATTTGGCACTGTATTGCTTCGCCAATGGACAGATAAGCACATCACTTAAGTTGCTGTATAGAGCCCGATATCTGCTTCTATTGATCTGCGGGGAGGATCATCCGGAAATCGCACTTATCGATGTGAGTAGCTCTCAAAATGAAATCCATTTGATTGTAATAGCTTTCGCTTTTCAGAGCAACATCAGTTTGATTTTACATGCAGTGGGTGAGTACGAGCTATCGCTGCGATTCATCGAGCATGCTCTGGCCTTGAACTTGAAGTACTATGGAGCGAAGTCAATGCATGTAGCTGTGAGTTATCATTTGGTTGCGAGAACACAGAGCTGTATGGGAGACTTCCGGTCGGCCTTAAGCAACGAAAAGGAGACCTATGCTATCTACAAATCACAGGTAATTCGAGGCGTCAATCTTCGTTCAGAAAGAGATTTACATTTTTGTTGTTTTTCCTAGTTGGGTGAGAATCACGAGAAGACCCAAGAATCATCGCAGTGCCTACGTTTGTTAACGCAACAAGCGGTCTTCCTACAAAAGAAAATGAACGACATCTACTCCAATGGCAAGCTGACAACGGGACTGCCACCAATTCACATTCAACCACCAACAATGGGTTCCGTGCTGGACATGCTCAATGCAATCAATGGAATCTTGTTTGTTCAAATCAGGTAAGTTGCTTTTTATTTCCCCTACTCCACTCATCCAATTAAAAACTCACACAAAACGAATGGTAGCGAGAAGCTAGGCCCAGGGTCCCCAATAGACCTGTTGCGCCAACTATTATTATTATTACTCCACTCATCCATCTCATTGTTTTGCTGGTGATTATGAAATGCTGATCGGGCCAGGAAGTACCTCTTCTGCTTTAGCTTAATCTCCAATTGGCAGTGCAATCTGTATTGTTTAACCGTGTAAAACAATCCTTTTACAATTTTTCGGGAAGAAAATTAAAGGCAACGGTGTCCAATTTTTCATGATAAAAACCGTCTTCTTGGACTAGAGCTTCGTTGTGGGGCTAACTCGAATGTGATAAGTAACTTTGTAGTTCCCAAACAGCATTGAGAATATCTTTCATCACAGTTCGACTTTCCTAATGTTGTTAGAAGAGGTGGAATAGTGAGCGAAACTTAGGGCCGATTTTTCAATAGTCAGATAGGCAACCAGATAGGGGTTAACTGTCAGATAAAACATAAATCCATTTTTCAATAGTCGAATAGCAGCTATTCGAAGAATATAACAGCTATCTGTCTCATAAAGATATCTGCCCCTTTGTGAGACTGATAAAATATAAATCTCTAGTTAAAGTCGGAGAACTGTCAAATTGGAAAATCTTATTTTACAAAGTTTTGTTTGGGGAGATTTGTTCCTGTTGTAGAAATGGATTTGTTCGACGTTATTGACGATATTATTATTGAAAAAGAGGAATTAGCGAACAATTACTTTAAATAATTCAGCAATTTTGTTCCATGCAGCATATTTTTCCTTGTTTGTGAGGGAAACACTTTTTCTATAGTATTTTGAAACTTGAACACCATATTCATTAACAGCCGCGTTTCTGAAGACGTAAAATTAACAGACCTCTACCGCTTTTTAGCAAATATAATTTTAGCGTTTTCCATTGCAAATCCAAAATTTTTGCCACTCAAACTGAAACGGCTAATGATATATAGGAGTACACTCCTCCAGAACACTTTGCGAACTCTCTGGCGTTCCGCATTTAGCATTTACTTTTATTAAACTTTCTTTATATACAATTTGACTTAATTCTAGGTAGCAAAATATGGTGATGAATATTAAATATTTAAATGCGTTGGCTCAACAACAGGGGCCCAACGGTATACAATGTTTGTTTTCTTATATCTATTTTACATAAATTGTACCTGTCTTCTCGGATTCATACTCGTAGTATGCATCGTTGTCTGGGTTGACCTCGGGGTGTTCAAGTCCGGGTGTTACTGACTCTCTGGCGTTCACCACAGATCGTCCATTTATACTTTTTGCATTTCGCATAAAGCATCTATTCGAAATGATGACTAGCAGGTATGCTCGAAAACAATAAAAAAAGGAGAAGGATCATAAACATTTGTAGTTCCTTTTACAAGTGTCATAAAAGGAAGAAAAAATAACTAAAAAGATGAACTATTGTAGATCCTCTTACACAAGCACCATAAACATAAAAAAAACTACTGAAAGTATACAAAAAGGATAATAAACTATTATTGATCCTTTTTGAGACATGCAAATAGATAAGACAAAAGGTGATTAGTGAAAACATAAAATTATTTTAAATCTTTTCAGAATGATCGTTACTAATTATATAGCATAGACAACTACTCTTTCATTTCGTCCCCAAACCCATTATTCTTAACAGACGTCAAGCTTTGAACATGACTATCCTCTATGCTTTAACACAGCATATAGTCAATTCATCTGTCACGCTCACAAAACTTTACCTTCGAATAGTTATCTAGCTCTTATTTTATGATTGAAAAACCCAAAGATTATATCCAGCAGATAAAGAGTGAAGTAAATTGAATCGTTAGTTAGCAATCAGGCGATTTATCTGACTATTGAAAAATCGGCCCTTAGTGTTTTCTGTTGATTAAAGTTTGAACCTTTCCGCTCAGTAGTTCAAAGCAATAAGAGGTGCTCCATGCTCATCGAAAAGTGTGCACAATATGATCATTTGCAAAATGGTGAGCAAAAGAAGCCAACTTTCAGTTCCCACATTGTTGAGGGAAAATGTTAGAGAAACATTTTTAATTTAGTGTATGGAAGTAGACGCAAAGCAATTGATGCATTTGCCATAAGAGTTAACAAAAATGATCTTCCGCCTTCTCCGAATATGGTAGAACGCTTGCGTTGACAAGTTTCTTGCCAAGATTTTCGTTTTGATAAGCGCAGTTGATAATCATCTTTATTCATGTGTCAGTTGGTTTCGTTGAATTGTTTGTGTTGCAACCCTTTTCAAAGTGCGTGTTTTGGGCAGATTCAAGTCTAATGCTGTTGCTCTCCAAGGCCCTGTTTTGTCTCCGAAACTTCTTCTATCATTTACTATCTCTTGTATATCTCTTGTGCAGCAACGTATATTAAATAGATTCAATTCCGACCTCTGCAGCATAATTAAATGGAAGACAATCCATAGAATAAAAAGCAATGCTTGTACAACACAATGATGTGCTCTACTTTAAAATTAAAACCTAAGCCTCCAGTACAAGCCGCCAGGTACGTAAGTTTCCTAGATGGGCATACTTTACTTCTTCTTTTGTCCAAATCAAAGCATAAGCTATCAAGCACACTGGTGTGTGCTTTTCATTTGCGCTATAAATCTGGACCATACAAGTTGCCACGATCATCAACTATATAACATGACTTTTTCAACCACCTCGTGCCGGTTGCAATCTGTTCAAAATCTACTTTCCTCATTTTGATTCAGCTTTATGAAAAGTTCGAATGAAACACTCATATAACTGCATGAAAAATCATTCAACATCTACTGGATAGAATGTTAAAGCGGGTTATAAACCGATCTTCGATCGGACTGTCAAATCTAGACGCGAAAAAGACGCATGTTGAATTCTGTCTGTCGTACTTTTCCTTTCCCATTATAACCCACAGTTGGCCACAACTAATGTACACCAGTAGCTTTTCTTCATTCCTATCAATTTTTCCACGCATGCTCTGCGTTAGTAAAGTAAAAAGGTCCAATGAGCACTAGTTTATTATAAGAAATCAGCTAAAATTGACAAGGCTTCCGCTGTATACACCTTAATCGTGCCATACTGCTTCCTTTGAACCGTTGCGATGATTTAACGCACGCCATCTACTAGGTTTAAAGAATAAAAACGCTTCCATTGCCTAATATAATTGACGCTACAGTCCGCTGCCGATACAACAACATCATCCATCCAAAACATCCCTCCCCACAAATCGACATTTTGCCAACATTTCTTTGCTTATATATTTGTTCTAGTCAAAAAGACATCGCTAAAGTGCGCACGGAAATCGAGAAGCATTTAAGAGACAGCGAACCAAATGAGACAACCGAAACTTTAAAGAAGCTGACCGCAATCCAAGAAGACGAGACTGATGACCTCAATAAAAAGCTAACCAACGGCGATCTGGCAGACAAAAGCTCTTCAAACAACATCGAATCCAAGCCCGAGCAACCAAAGCCACTACAACAAAGCGATGTCGCTGTTAACAGTTGAATCATATTAGCCTAGTAATTATTCTAAGAGTTAGAATACAAAACGCGCGTAGATGTAGTTCTACCGTAAACTCTACTATTAAACAAAAATTAAACCCAAACCAAATCACTACACCACGAGCAGTACATTTAAAACAAAACAAAAAAAAAAAAAAAAAACAATTCGTAGGTTATTGTAACGTTATCATAAAAAAAAAACAACTCATTGAAGTTTTTTTTACATAAAACCAGCAAGGGAAACAAATTAAGGTGCTGCCGCAAAGCACATCGAAGCGATCTTAATCACACATCGGATTTTTTATACATAAAAAAAAAAGGAAAATATAATTTTCGTCGCATGCTTTTTACGAATAAAACTACAAACAAAATAAAGTAGTTCGTGTGAGATGAAGGAACTGCAGAGGTCTCCTTTTGTCTTTCCGTTAGAAGTGCAATTGTTTTTGTAAGAATAAGACGAAAAATAAAACTTAATAGCAGCATAATCCTATGAAGAATATAATTTGTTAAAAAAAAAAGAAAAACCCGATGACAAACCAAATTACGTTTTAGTTTGTAGTCATTTTTACATAAAATCCCATTGAATACCCTAGATGGAAATAAATAAAAAAAATTATCAATATTCATGTTCACATAAATAAACTTCAGAGCAAGAACAATAATTATTATAAAAAAAAATAAACAGATAATTGATCTTGTTAACCGTTAAAACTAGTACGTAGCACATTGTTGATTGTTTTTCCTTTTTTTTTAGTTTATTTCCTTTTTATATTTTCAACGAGCTGTGAAAAGCTCTTTGGCAAATTTATATTCATAAATCCTCTTTTTTTTGGATGGAATACAAAAATAATTAAATTAATGTATCAGCAGTTCTCTCTGATTACAACAAATGATTGCTTTATTTACTGATTTCTCTCTGAAACGTTTGAGTGATGAACAAGAACATCTCGAAGGGTTTTGTTGAAATTCTGTAGATAGCATTTAGTTTTTAATAATCAGGCGAAAACAAAATATATAACTAAATATTATTATTATACAAAATGAAAAATACAAAGAAATGCTAAACATGTGAATTGAATTTGACGAGTTGTGGTTGCGGCAATGGAATAGGATTCTTCCGGCGCGGACTGTAGCGCCATTGTTGGTCGAGTGTGAAGTAAGTAATTGCATGTGTTTGACAGATTGGCTCAGTGGTTATGGTTAGTGTGCTGGATTACTGAGCGAGGGGTCTCTTTAAGTTTTTGTTTCCACTGTGCCACCTCTTGCGAACGTCTGACAAACATTCAGTCGTTCGGACTGGGCATTGAATTGTGAGTTCCTTCCATCTCAGGGACGGACAATCATTTTTTACCATCTTCCCCGGCCTGCAATTTCGTTTTCTTCTGCTCCCATAACCCTGTGGACACAAAATGTCTCAATGTTCGATTGTCTTGCATACTTCAAGGGCTGAATTGGGGGACAACAATCTCCTATTATTGTCGGCTTGGCGCCAATCACGTCTATCACAGAATCCGTCGTATTCGGAATTTTGCTACGAACACCGAAAGAGCTATCATAGAATCCCTCGTAGAGTAAATGTTTGCTAGGAATTTCGAAATTCATATCCATCAATTTTCCCTACGACTAAATTCGTAGCAAACATTTTCCCCTACGACGGATTCTATGATAGTTCTTTCGGGGTTCGTAGCAAAATTCCGAATACGATGGATTCTGTGATAGCCCAGAATATTTGAGCTTATTCACTACCGTCGTTAATATACGGTTTATGCTCTAACGATTATACACACTTAACATGAAGTATATGTAGCAACCGGTGCTGTACGGTAGGTGAACGAAGTTTGAATTATGTGTTCAAATGCACTATGGCTAAGGAACAGACCTACAACGTTGTTCTTGCTGTTCCAACCACCTGTGCAACCTGTGATTCCATTTGATGAGTTGCTTAGGAAAGTTTACAATTGGCTTTCTCTTGGTGTGACAAATACGGTTTGCGTTGCCCTATATCGACATCGAGTCAAAAGCTGATTGACTCGCTTTACCCAACAAGTCCTTATTGGAAATCATTAACGCCATACGCATCTTTATGGTGTAGAATACCGACAGCGATTAGCAAATGCCTGTAGCCCCTTGTGATATTTACTTATTAATTTCTAACGATTCACAAATAATTTTAAGCAGTAACGTGTTCTTCACTGTGTAAGTAAACGCGCCGTTCCCGTGGCAAAGGACATTCTACCCCCCTGTGCTGTAGTTTCAGGTAAAACTCTGTTACGAAATAATTTCGAATATGTCGCACTACACTACCTGCAAAATGACAATCGAAAAACAGATGTCACGGCAGGGTTGGTGTCGAGGGTGCTACAGACAAACTGGTATACGACGAATTATGAATAGCCTTTTGAGTCTCGTAAAAGAGAAAAATAAATAACGACATAAAACCATGAAAAAGCAGTTAATTTGAGTCTGGCAAAATGAGAAATGGGAATTTTTAAATTCTTTACCCAACGCCGACATACAAAGGCCATCTTTTAAACTAGTCAGACGTGCGAAGAATGCACGCAGCAATTATTTAAATAACTTTACCTAAACTAAAGTATTTTTTTTTGTAAAAAGAAAATTCGTGAAGTGTGTTTAAGGTGACCGAATAAGTAGAAATACAGAAAAGCTAGAGAAGAAGAAAAGATTGTCAAGGTATGTAAGGGCATTAGTCAAATGATGGTGAATTAACAGTTTTTTTTGTTAAGGAATTGAGGTGCAGACCGAAAATCCACCGCAGGACGGCCACCATCAAAGGTTGGCCGTCAAAATATAAAGTGGTAACACCAAAAGTTCCCGATATCCAAAACAAAAATCCGGGATAGGCGAATAGCCGCAAATTACTTGCCGCAATCAGCCAAGCTGTAGAAAAGCGGTAATTGGAAACCGCAACCAAAAAGTACTACGTGGCGCAAGCGTTAGCGGTGTCGACAAAGCAACGCTCCAAAAGCAGCAAGCGCCGGTTCAAGTCCCGATAGCGGCGAAACATATTTTTTTTTATTTCTTTTAACTTTTTATTTTTACCTGTTGTTAATCGTAAGAAAGCCAACGAAAGTTGCTAGTTGTTTTTTTTTATTGTATGTTAAAGATAGGAAAAATCCTTAAATTTGCATTAATTCTATATTTCGGTAGAGTAAGTAACATAGGGTAAAATTTGTATAGATTTAGTTTACATATATATATACATAAAAGTGAATTTAAGCCCAAGTGATATAGGTACTACAAAGACAAAAAGCAGTACAAAGCGCAACCTGGATGCTGTGGCCACAACGTCGTCAGTTGCTGATTAAAAAGGGTGAGTCATTTTGGACCTGATTCTTTTATATATATAGTTAAACAAATCTTAAAAGGGGGAGGGGACCATTGCTTAAGGGATAATCAATAATTTGCAAAAAAAGACGGTAAAGAAGCCCAATTAGTAAGTGAATATATAATTCGCGTAAATATAAGGATTTTTTTTATTAAAGTAAAGTAAAGTAAAGTAAAGTAACTTAATTTAAATGAATAAACGTTTTGTGTAAACATGCTAAATACAATACCATGAGTTTATTTTAAAAAGGGCGAAATGGGATGAGGGAGTGCGGATAAGGGAAGGATGATGCGGAGTAGGAGATAAAAGGTGGCGAATAAAGGGGCTACTTAGGCGAGTATGGTAGCCAAGGCAGGGAGGGTAGAGGCAAACGTCTCGCAGCGTCAACGTCACCTCGGCGCGAAAGACTGGCATGGTTTTTTTGTTGCACGGACCAAGGGTCAAGTCCCACACCCACCGACGAGCTAAGAAAGGGAACTTGCATGCCAGCAACGACCCGATGGCAAGAACGGTCTAGCAACAAAATGGCGCCCGCAACGTGAAGGCTTCACTATTGTGAAATAGTGAATGTAGATTTTTTAAAGAGCCAATTCATTTGTTTTAGTTTTTTTTGTGATTTCTTGTTATCTTGCTTAGTTTTTTTTTGTTTTGTCTTGGATTCCTTTTCCCAACATAAGTCCCGATGACTGGTGTAATCTGGTATCGCGTTGCGATGGAGGGAGAGAATCCAAATAAAGTTTTGTGGTATCTTTTTTTGTCTGAGTCTTGATGTTATGTGTGATAATACCGACATCGAAGTCCTGACTGGGAAACCACACTCAACATATACGAAATGTATATAAATCCGGTAGATGTGAAGAGACACGGAAAGATTGCGTTGTGTTAGTCTTCCAGTAGTTCCTTCCGTCATCAAAAATGTTCAAGTTTCTGAGTCGGTTACGAACAACGTGTTTGTCTATAGCCGTCCTGAAATAATTGTAATTGTTAGTTTTTATAGAGTAGTTGTTCTAATGCAAAGTTTTACCCGTTCAATAATTAGTTTGTTTTATTTTTGTTATTTTTCAAATAGGCTCGCAGGTCTTCGCCATCTTTTACATCCGAAGTATCGTCTTTTCTCCGCCAATTATCCTCATCCTAAGCCCAATATTATGATAGGTAGTTCTTTTGTTAGGAATTTCGTTCGTCACCATATTATTCTTTTTGTAGTTTGTTTTTTTTATATCTTTTTATTATTTATAAACCATTTTTATAGCTTTATTAATTTTTTATTATAATACCAACCGATACATTTTAATATTTTTTTATTTATTTTGTCTTGCTCTCAATTTTGTCGTGCTCTCGCTTCGTTCCTTCGGTCTCTGTTGTTGTTTCCTTGGCGTCTGAAATTTTTTGAGTATGAAAAAAACCCCAAATCGTCCTCATACTCGATCGGTTTCAACCGCAGCTCAGGCGAATAAAACCATTTTAGAGGAAGAATTTGAAGTGTTTCATCAGTCGTTGGGAGACTTAAATTTCGACCAAATTTCAAATTCCTCCTCGAATTCACCGATCATGGCAGACAACAACCAAACGGCTCCTAATGGAATTATTTCTGTTGAAGAACCTGGAACATCGGCTTCCAATATACAACAAGCACAGAGCTTAGATACCGCATCTTTAGCAGATCGCATAGATCAGTCGCTAACAACCAACCAAATTCGCTTCTTCCAGCAGATGCAAATTTTTATGAACAGCGTTTTGGACAAAATGGAAAGCATAAGCAACCCCGTGCCAGTACAAAATGTCCCAGATCTAAACAATGCTTGCAATCCGCAGTTTACGAGCAACTTAAACGATAGGTTGTCAAATATGTATCCACCTCTGTCTGGTCAGGTTTCAGTGCACAGTGTTTCTCCTCCACCAGTGTCGGGGACACCAAGCGCTTCCAACGCATCTGAGAAATGCCGATTAGATAGGTGGAACATAAAGTATGACGGTACTGAGAACATCATCGACTTCCTCTTTAAGGTTGATAGGCTCCAAACTTCGTCGTTCTATAGCGATGACCAAATCACTGCCAACTTTCATTCCCTGTTAGTAGGAAAGGCGAATGACTGGTTCTGGTCATTTCTTCGCAAAAATCCTCACGCGAAGTTTGGAGACATCAAAATCGCCATGAAGAGAGAGTTCGGTCGAAAAGAAAATGATGTTGAAGTCTATATGCGTCTGTTGACTCGTAGACAAGGGTTCAAAGAGTCTTTCGATGACTTCTATAGCTCTGTTATAGGTCTGAATGACCGTCTGAATGAGCCGTTCGACGCTAGGAAGCTTATAGAGGTCATCCGAAATAACTCCAAGGACAAGTTGGGAGAAGTATTGCTTGCTGCCAATATAACAGATCTGGAACAGCTTAGAAACAAGGGAAGGGAAGCTGAACGTTTCCTGGCTAGGCGTATGTTTTCTCAAAAAGCTGTTCATGAGATGCATTTGGGGGAAGAAGTGGATGAACAAGTCGAAGAAGTGTCAGCATTTAGTCGATCTCAAAATCGAGCTCCATTACTGTGTTGGAATTGTGACCAACAGGGACACACGTTTTACCAGTGTCCCTCACATGAGAGACAGCTTTTCTGCTTCCTCTGTGGCGCTAAGGGCATTAGTACACCTGAGTGTTCTAAACACCAGGGAAACCGCCAGGGGAACGACAGGAGAGACGGGGAGAGTCGTTTCCAAAGGAACAACCCCGAGCGTCAGAACAATTAACAGGAGGAAACATCGCAATAAGTAAGGTCGAGCAAAGTTCGGATAGTGCTCCCATTGCTATATTGCAACGCGAAAAAAATGATGTTTCGTCCTGTAATGTTGGTCACCCCATTAACACCTTTCAACTAAAATCTCTTCACGAGAGGAAATTAAATTATTATAAACTGCGGTCTCAGATAATGGGTAATAATTCAATCGCGAGCAATCATATCAGGAAGTGTAGGGAAAGATATCATAAGCGGAAAGCCTTCCAGAAACTCATAGTCGAGACGATATTAACTTCGGAAACAGATGGGAGGATGTACGCTAAAGTGCTGTTAAAAAACGAATACGTTTTCGGATTGCTAGACAGCGGTGCATCCATCTCTGTACTGGGGGAGTCTTGTTTTGAATTCATGGAGAGGAATGGTATTCAGATGATGCCCTACAAGAATTTCGTTAAGACGGCGGATGGTGATACTCACGATATTGTGGGGTACTGCGAAATTCCTACGTCGCTTAACAGCGTCTCGAAAACCATAACTTTCTATGTAATTCCTAACTTGACTCAAAAGGTTTACCTCGGCATGAATTTCTGGAGGGAATTCTGCTTAATCCCACACTGTCCGATTGATTCGATTGCCCTGTCAAATGAAGAAAGTGTTAGCGCAGCAGATGATGCAAACTTTATTTCACTTACCCCCGAACAGAAACAACTTTTAGAGTCTGTGAAAAAGAAGTTTCCTAACTTTGTTGACATAGGTCTCGGTCATACCCATTTAGAGACTCACAACATCGATGTTGGAGACGCAGTGCCAATTAAATCCAGACACTACCCCTTGTCTCCGGTGCGACAGGAAGAAGTGTTCAAGGAACTTGATCGCATGCTGGAACTGAAAGTTATCGAGGAAAGCAACTCACCTTGGTGTTCCCCTATAGTGCTAGTCAGAAAGCCAGGAAAAGTACGCCTGTGCTTGGACAGTCGAAAGTTGAACAGCGTGACGAAAAAAGACGCATATCCGCTGCCACATATTGATGGTCTTCTAAGCCGCCTTCAGGACACACATTTTATTACGGGGCTTGACCTCAAGGATGCCTTTTGGCAAATCCCTCTTGATGAGGACTCAAAACAGAAAACGGCATTTGCTGTTCCGGGACGGCCATTGTATCAATTTGCGGTAATGCCGTTCGGCTTATGCAATGCCGCACAACGGATGTGTCGTCTGATGGATCGTGTTATTCCAGCACGACTTCGGGAATATGTTTTCATCTACTTGGATGACTTATTAATATGTTCAGCGGATTTCGACACCCATGTCCAAGTACTGGCGGAAGTGGCTTCCTGTCTACGTAGGGCGAACTTGACCATAAACATCCAAAAAAGTAAGTTCTGTATGCGTGAGATCAAGTACCTTGGATACATCGTCGGTCAGGGCACGCTAAAAACCAACCCTGAAAAGGTAGAGGCGATGCTCAACTTCCCAATTCCAAAAACACCGAGACAAGTGCGTAGATTCATTGGTATGACTGGTTGGTATAGGCGCTTTATCAAAAATTACTCGGAACTTGCAGCGCCTTTGACTGATTGCCTGAAAAAGAGAAAGGATTTCGAGTTATCATCCGCAGCCAGAGAGGCATTCGAAAAATTAAAGGAAGCACTTACCTCTGCACCTGTTTTGTCCCAGCCAGATTTCAAACGAGAGTTTACCATCCAGTGCGATGCTTCATCTGAAGGGGTAGGGGGAGTGCTTTTTCAACTCGATGTGGATGGTAACGAGAAACCAATCGCTTTCATGTCGAAAAAACTAAATAAGGCACAAAAAAATTACACAGTCACAGAGCTCGAGTGTCTTGCTGCAGTCTTATGCGTTAAGAAATTCCGTGCCTACATTGAGGGTTTGCATTTCCGCGTCATCACTGACCATTCAAGTTTGAAGTGGCTTATGTCGCTGAAAGATTTGAGTGGTCGTCTTGCGAGATGGAGTCTGGAACTTCAACGTTTCGACTTTACCATCGAACATCGCAAAGGTTCCCTAAATGTAGTGCCGGATGCTCTATCACGAGGAGAAATGGATGAGCTGTCGGTGACGTCTGTAGGTGAAGAAGTAGATCTTGCCTCGCCTGAGTTCGACTCTGTAGAGTACAGAAATCTTCGGGAAGAAATCGAGAAAAATCAAGCTTCGCTCCCAGATCTAGTTGTATCCGACAAATTTATATACAAAAGAGTTAGATTTAGAAGCGAAGATCTTGGAAACGAAGATTCTTTATGGCGCTTGTGGATACCAAGCACTTTGACTCACACAGTTATTGAAAGGGCCCACAATACAAAGCTTTCTTGTCATAGTGGGTTTTCAAAAACGTACGCGAGAGTCCGCGACAAGTACTATTGGCCAAAGATGGTCAGACAAATCAAGACCTATGTGAGCCAGTGCGAGGTGTGTAAGTCCATAAAAGCGCCAAATAAGATTCTTCGTCCCCCGATTACGAAGCAGATCGTCTCAGAGCGACCAATGCAGCGACTTTACGTCGACTTACTAGGTCCATATCCGCGCACAAAACGAGGCAATGTCTACATATTCATCGCAGTCGATCACTTCTCCAAATACACCTTCCTTAAAGCACTATCAAAGGCAACTTCGAGAAATATAATTCGATTTCTGGAGTCCGAGGTATTTCATGGATTCGGAACACCTGAATTCATACACTCGGACAACGGAAAACAATTTATATCAACCGAATTCAGTGGATTTCTGAACAACTATGGCGTGCAACACATTCGTACAGCTTTGTACTCGCCACAGGCCAACATTTCGGAGAGAGTTAACCGCAGTATCCTGAACAAGCTAAGAGTATTTGTAACTGATGAACAAGACCATTGGGATGATTATTTATCAAGCATAGCATGTGCACTACGATCAGATGTTCACGACTCGATTGGATGTCAGCCATACTATGCCTTATTTGGGCAGAACATGATAAACCATGGTTCATCTTACAAAATACTCAGACGCTTGCAGGCACTGCAGGATCCCGATATGTTGGTAACGTCTCGTGAAACGCGTATGCCTCTTGCACGTCAGCAGTTGTCCAGAAATCTACTACTAGCGCACGAAAAATCTAAGCGTACCTACAACACTCGTTCCAGGCCGACGTCGTTTAAGGTTGGACAAGAAGTTTTTCGCCGCAATTTTGCACAGAGCAATTTCGTCCAGGGGCAAAATGCCAAACTGCTGCCTAAATTCCTTAAGTGTCGTGTCCGTCGTGTTGTTGGTAACTGCATGTATGAATTGGAGGATTTATCCGGCAAAATCATCGGCATTTTTCATGCCAAAGACATTCGCCAATGACTGCATGCGTATATCTGGAAGAGGCAACCACAAAGTATCGGGTCGGTAGAAAAATTCCACAAAATACTTATCTGACTATTCTGCCCGGCTAAAGTAGGTTCGGCTCCCACGTTTTATGTTGCTCTGTTTTAACTTTCAATTGTTCTTATTGTTTTCACAATTTAATGCACCTTTGAAACATGTGGGTTCGATTTTTACAATTTTGTTCTGACATTCTGACAGCAGATTGTAAACAAAACGTAAAGCCCTGTGTTACGAAATAATTTCGAATATGTCGCACTACACTACCTGCAAAATGACAATCGAAAAACAGATGTCACGGCAGGGTTGGTGTCGAGGGTGCTACAGACAAACTGGTATACGACGAATTATGAATAGCCTTTTGAGTCTCGTAAAAGAGAAAAATAAATAACGACATAAAACCATGAAAGCAGTTAATTTGAGTCTGGCAAAATGAGAAATGGGAATTTTTAAATTCTTTACCCAACGCCGACATACAAAGGCCATCTTTTAAACTAGTCAGACGTGCGAAGAATGCACGCAGCAATTATTTAAATAACTTTACCTAAACTAAAGTATTTTTTTTTGTAAAAAGAAAATTCGTGAAGTGTGTTTAAGGTGACCGAATAAGTAGAAATACAGAAAAGCTAGAGAAGAAGAAAAGATTGTCAAGGTATGTAAGGGCATTAGTCAAATGATGGTGAATTAACAGTTTTTTTTGTTAAGGAATTGAGGTGCAGACCGAAAATCCACCGCAGGACGGCCACCATCAAAGGTTGGCCGTCAAAATATAAAGTGGTAACACCAAAAGTTCCCGATATCCAAAACAAAAATCCGGGATAGGCGAATAGCCGCAAATTACTTGCCGCAATCAGCCAAGCTGTAGAAAAGCGGTAATTGGAAACCGCAACCAAAAAGTACTACGTGGCGCAAGCGTTAGCGGTGTCGACAAAGCAACGCTCCAAAAGCAGCAAGCGCCGGTTCAAGTCCCGATAGCGGCGAAACATATTTTTTTTTATTTCTTTTAACTTTTTATTTTTACCTGTTGTTAATCGTAAGAAAGCCAACGAAAGTTGCTAGTTGTTTTTTTTTATTGTATGTTAAAGATAGGAAAAATCCTTAAATTTGCATTAATTCTATATTTCGGTAGAGTAAGTAACATAGGGTAAAATTTGTATAGATTTAGTTTACATATATATATACATAAAAGTGAATTTAAGCCCAAGTGATATAGGTACTACAAAGACAAAAAGCAGTACAAAGCGCAACCTGGATGCTGTGGCCACAACGTCGTCAGTTGCTGATTAAAAAGGGTGAGTCATTTTGGACCTGATTCTTTTATATATATAGTTAAACAAATCTTAAAAGGGGGAGGGGACCATTGCTTAAGGGATAATCAATAATTTGCAAAAAAAGACGGTAAAGAAGCCCAATTAGGAAGTGAATATATAATTCGCGTAAATATAAGGATTTTTTTTATTAAAGTAAAGTAAAGTAAAGTAAAGTAACTTAATTTAAATGAATAAACGTTTTGTGTAAACATGCTAAATACAATACCATGAGTTTATTTTAAAAAGGGCGAAATGGGATGAGGGAGTGCGGATAAGGGAAGGATGATGCGGAGTAGGAGATAAAAGGTGGCGAATAAAGGGGCTACTTAGGCGAGTATGGTAGCCAAGGCAGGGAGGGTAGAGGCAAACGTCTCGCAGCGTCAACGTCACCTCGGCGCGAAAGACTGGCATGGTTTTTTTGTTGCACGGACCAAGGGTCAAGTCCCACACCCACCGACGAGCTAAGAAAGGGAACTTGCATGCCAGCAACGACCCGATGGCAAGAACGGTCTAGCAACAACTCTTATGGATAAAAATGATCCGACTCTCGCATAACACACTAAAAAGCGGGCTAAAAAAGCTTGTGTGAGCAGCGGCAAGTAGGAAGCAGTAAGGCACTGCTATCGCCGAAGTGGAACCGAAACAATAGTGCAATAGACCCTAGTAAGCATTGAACGCAAGTCATCGAGATTTAGGTTTTAAACGCTGCTTTGTTGGGTCCTTCCATTATTGTTAACATCATTTTTTTCTCGGTGAACCTACGAGGGGAGTTCAATACATTCGCGGTATCGACATGAAGGAAAACACGAATTAAATTCAAAATATTTTTATTTTTCAATATAATCTTCTCTTACATTAATGCATTTATTACATCTTGAGATTAACTTTTCTATACCCTCAAAAAAATAGTTTTCATCTTTCTCTCCAAAATGTTCATTTATTGCAGTTTTGAGCTCATCATCGGTAAATCGCTTACCACGAAGGTTTTTTTTTAAATCTGGGAACAAAAATTAATCACTAGGGGCAAGGTCCGGACCATAGGCTGGATGTTGAATTTTTTCGAAACCACAATCCCGTACAACAGCCTTAGAAATCCATGCCGTGTGCACCGGAGCATTGTGAGCGATGTGAGCATTCGAGGCACCCATCTTGCACTGACTTTGGAAAGATTTATACAGTCATAAAGAATGGTGTGTATGGTACCAATAGAAAGGTTAATCTTCATAGGTATCGTTTTAACCTTTACTCGGACATCCTCAAGTACAGGTTTCTCGACTTGTGTAATGTTTTCTCCCGTGCAGCCAGTTAGTGGGCAGCCTGAGCGAGGGTCGTCTTCAATGCTCTCCCTGCCACTTTGAAATAAACCTGACCACTTTTGAACAGTTGATAACGAAGGTGCAGAATCTCGAAAAACAGCCACCATCTCTTCGTGAATTTTTTTTACTTTTTCCTTGTTTAGTAAGAAATTTTATCACAGCGCGGTTCTCAATTTTAGTGATCATCGCGACACCAGCCATTTCACCTTCGTTCAACGCAAAATACAACACAAACTTATAATCACAACCAAATGAAAATTTATAAAACACTTGGTTAAAGGGGCTACTAAAATCACGAAATAAATTTTTCACATCTTTGGAGTATCCCCCCCCATACCGCGAATATATTGAACTTCCCTTGTATATGTAAGATTACATCTTGTATCATTCGCGCAATGAAACATCTCGAACCTCTTGTAAAACAACAACCTGAAACTGAATTTTCTAACAAGAAAACACGTTTTTGTTTGAACTTAACTCTACCCCTTTATTAGCTCGAACCTAAAAAGAATTGCATTCTCTTCACTTGCGTTTCTTACATTTATTTCGGCCCTTTCTTCTACGGCCCGGCGCCTTTGGCGACTTGCCATTCTTTTTATTATTTGCCACTTGTCTGCTCAGTCGACTCACGGCGCTCTGCCCGGTGATTTTCTTCGAAGGCAGCAAGTGTTGACTGACCAATTCGCCGAGAAATCCTTGATGTGCCAGCATCGATAGAAATGTGCAAATAAATTCATCATAGTTGTGAGTGCGTCGACAGTCATCAACCTAGTGCAATGAAAACAATCCCAATAAGCTGTAAGGCAGTATTACATACAACATCTCTTACCTTGAACATGTATCGCTTATCGTTCTCATCGTTTAGGTGCTGCTCATTGATGGCAATTTCTGAATCCAGATTTTTTAGCAGCGACTGCAAGTCGCGTGCTGTAAATGCATTCGATTCCAGCAAAGACGGTGATGTACTACGATTTTCGCCATTGACATCCTTCTTGTCATCGTTGCTTTCGTCGTTTGTTTTCAATAGTTTCTGTAGAGTTCCCGAAACGATTGCTTGATTGGTGCGAAGCATTTTCAGCTTGTGCGTTACGGCGATTCTCCGATCTGGAACAACAGCCATCAAATTGAAGCGAATATCCTGTTCGCCTGTTGAGATGCCCAGTCGCTCTGCCATCACCCGTCGGAATTTGTCAGTCCAATCCTCATGATCATCCCAGGGACCGTGGTCCATTGGATATGGTTTCAAACCATCCAGTTCAAACAAATGACCATTTATCGGAACAAAGCTCACAAAGTGAAAGGCTTCGCCTGTAAAACGTCCAGTGGTGACACCACTGCTCTTATCAAGTCGCCGCCTAGCTTGTGGCATAGCGTGAGAATTATGAGCGCATGCAAGTTCTGGCGTATTACCAATGGCCCAACCCTTGTTTTCTGGGCACATACCTTTGGTGTGAACTTTCAGTCGGTTTAAGGTTTCTCCAAGTGGCAAATCATTACAATTTAGCAAAACCGAAAGTAGGGCGTGTGTGGCACAGCTATTTGGGACTACTTGCTGCGCAAAGAAAATATTACTCACAGCTTCCTCGTCTTTCACGAATATTTCTGTGGTTTCGACTATTTTTCGGCGAGCGCGACGTTCCTCAATCCAGCGAAAGAGAAATATAAACCCATAAACGGGTCCTTCTATGGGTTTCTGAAGATCGTATACTTCCTCGACCTGAACATCCTTAACGCCAAAGTCTTCTAATAGGAGTGTGAATAATCCGGGATCGCTTTCGAGCTCCAACCATCCGTCGGTTAAGCGATTTATATCAACTGGCATTTTAGACATTCATTTAGTAATTGAAGTATAATATTTTAAAGTAAATAATACTTTTAATGGAAAATTATTTTTGATACAGGAAAAAATCATAAGAATTAAGACATTTCTTTTACTTTGTTTATGGAGTGAAGTAGAGTGCGGTTGATGTTATAGCAGTAATGCCAGGTTCGTTCGAGATGTTGTTGCTTCTTTACCGCTCGAATTATTTAATTTGTCAAAAGTACCATCATGCAATTCATTAACATTAATTGTGAAAGACGGACGGTTTTTTAAACGTCACCGATGGATTTTTTCTAAAAGAAATTCAATTTCTTCCAATTCAAAACTCTACACACATTTTTATGGTCTTGGAAGGGAGGCGATACTACTTTCAGAATAATATCCTTAATTTGGTTTGCAATGCAAAACGTAGTTGTGTTCATTTTAGTATAAAAAAATTTGGCATCACTCGGCAACCATTCCCAACATTTTCCTATGAACACTGTTAAGAAAACCCCTCAGCTGACATTGACAACCCATTTTTCATTGACAACATTTTCAACTACAGCTGCAGCTCGATTTTCTTTTTTACTTGAAACGAAAATCTCTAACAAAAACCAAATTAAAATGGTTTATCGAACTCTAGTCAACTCGGCAGCAAAGCGTATTCCTATGATTAAATTCCGCAAAGGTGGTCTACCATTGGCAAGTGATAAAAGTGCAGGACAAGCACAGACAACATCCACGGCAAGTACCACTGTGAAAGCCTCGGTAAACTCCCCTTGTTAAATAACATTCCTTTAACTGCCTTAATTTATTGGCCCAACATTTATGTACAAGTTTAAAAATATTATAGGCTTCTCAGGCAAGAGGACCAACTATTGAGGATTGGGAATTGCCGCCCAGATACTGGAGGAAACCCATCAGCGATACCGAAATGGACTACATCAACCGCGGTGGTCCAGCATAATATTGCTGTCCCGGTTTAATGTAATAAAAATTTAATTTATTAAATTCACAACTGATATTGGAATGTTTCGGTACAACTTTTCAAAGTCACATCAATAAAAACTAGATTATATTTCTCAGACTCGATCGAATATAAAGGGTATTGTATATTTTTTTTTGGCGATAATCTCGTTACGCAACTCAATGTTGTTTAGACTGTGTGCTGTGAAGGGGTTCAGAATGGTCCGATTTTCATAGACAAGCAAAAAAAGTAATATAAACAGGCCGGCCTGGCGTATTTTGATCGTACTTGGGCTAAGGAAGGTATCAGCAAAAATAAGATCGCAAACTTGCACGTTTCCGTCCGATATGCCGACCTGTAATATGTCGCCACTAATCAGGAATTCTTAAAGAGGTCAATTTATTTTGACGTTCAATCGATCATAACTTGTGCCAGTCTATCTCTGGTTGGTAATTCCTTGTAAATTCCTGCTCCGAAATGTTACCATTTCTTAGAGCATGTAGGTATAAAGACTGAAAGTGCAGCTACGACTTCTTCGCTTTGATACGCCTTTCTATTTTTGTTAGTTTGCTTAGTAGATCCTTGCATGTATGTATGTCTATAGAAAAAGTTAAATATTGTCCTAACTCCAAACTTTCTATTTCAGGCTCATCTTTAACGTGAGCAGGCTTTAAAGCGATAACTCTTCAAGTGTCGAATGATGCGCAGCTAATGATCTTAATGTAAGCACAAATGGCACCATTTTCTCAGATGCTCAATAAAGTGCAGCACTGCTTTGATGCGGCCAAATATGCATCACAGTAATCAGAAAGCGCCCCACAACAAGTGACAGGAATGCACCGAATATAGTTTGCCAGCATGAACATTCTTTATTCCTATTGTAATAAATTTGAAATCCTTGGAAAAGTGGCAAGTTGCAACGCAACCCTTGATTTTTCTCTTCGTTGAGTTGATATAACTAATTGTGCCACCACTTTTTCGAACCTTTTGCATGAAAAGGGTTAAAGCAGTGGATAAGTAGCAACCAAGCAGTGACATAAACCGCCCAAGAGTATGCAAGGGAAATGTCAAAAACAAATAGTACACATGCAGCACATTTATATTGCATACACATTGCTGCTGGTTATGTCTCGTTCCGGGACATCCACCCCATCTAATATTTCTGTTGGCCTGGTACTTCATGAAGCATTTTCATTTGTTTGCCACGACGTTTGTGACAGTTTTGCTTTTTTCGCCTGATTCACTCTGACAGAGAGATTCATCGTTCGTTCCGCCTTGTATTTGCTTGTTGTTTACTGAAAGGCAAGAAATCTCAGCCAGTCTGATCGCACGTCCCTTAATATGCAATGCAAGTAATGTATGTGCAAGAATTGCAATTTTCATTGCATGCCCATGAGATGACACGTATTTTGTTTGATAAAATAGTGACGTGACAACTAAAATTCATGGTGGCCTGGTATCTTTTCAAGAATTTTTCACAAGTTTCGTCAGCAGTGAATATTTTTTTCTGTGTGGTGCCTGCCCCCCCGTGCGTGCAAAGTTGAAACCGGAAAGAAGAACAAAACGAATGATTATTTTTTTCGATGCGCAATGCATGTTCCTCACGAGTTGAGCTGACTCGTATTTCAACTTTAAGCAAGGCATCCGTGCCATCAGAGAGGGACAGTCGTCCTTAGAGTAGGCTCAACACGAAATGGTTTAGGCCCATTTTATTCACTCGAAGTTGAACACAACTTGGGAAGTTTCCCATATAAAAATCCCCAAGTTGTGTTCAACTTCGAGTGAATAAAATGGGCCTTAGGTGTGTGGCTGAAGATCGAGAGTTATGGATCAACTACGCAACGCGCTACACACCCGCGGCTCTTCTTGAAAGTCGCCTCTTTTAAGCAATAATTTCGTTAAGTTTGTCGATATTATATGCCATTGCACAATGAGATGGTTGGGTTATGTTCGACAGAATCCGAAAAGGGCTTGCTCCGAACATTTACAGTTTGTGACGGAAGATCGCGTGTTTTTGCACCGAGGTCCATATTCCATATACATAGGAAATAGTAAATATTCGATCACTTGTCTAATTTGTGCTTTGCAAAGGGGAACTTGCCTTACTTTTAATACTTGCCAAAGCCAAGAGGATCATAGAATCCTAACCCATATGTACGTGGTGGCAAGGAAGACCGAAACTTTGCCTCAAAGCAAAAGCCTGTGGCTACCAATGCGCGCTCGACAACTGTTAGCAATGTGCCACCCATTGCACAGTAGGGATCAGTCAGGGAGCCCCTGAGTATTACATAAGTATATCTACACATATTTTATCCGCTTGACGACACTTTCAATGAGATCAAGTTTTACCTTCTTTCTGTATGTACAGTGTACGGGCTTCATTCTCCATAGGACCTTCATCTTAATTATATAATAGCCGAAATTACTATATCCTGCAGGTAGGTAAACGCAACCACACATTTCAACGTTCATCGACTTACGCTTGCTAGAAATGCACCGTTGATTCATCATCTAATTCCTTTCGCTCTTTCGATTACCTGTTTCGACTATATGCCCAACTGCATTCCCAAAAACGACACATACGCATTTTCTTTTATATTTTTTATTAATTTCGATTGAAGTTGAATTATATTTTACATTAAACTTATGTTGCATTCACAATACTAGTAATTCGTTGACAAATGGCGTTACAAACGGACGAAAGTCCCACCGACCAGCATAACAGAACGGTCGTTGAGATCCGTCATCCGGTCGCACCAATCCATTTTGAATAAATTGTTTGAAACCTTATCATTATCTGTCTATGCCAAAAAATAATAAAAACAATTAATCACATTATCAGAGGTACTGAGTTGCATTTTGTTTTCTGCTAAATTTAAATTAATTACTATTTCGAGTGTGTGTCTCTCTCTCTGTCTAATGATAAGCGATTTCAGTAGCACCTGGCAACAGAAAAACTCATCAAAAAAGCGTCGAAGCCAAAAGCTGTCAGATTGATGAGTTCAGCGCCATAGTGCATGTATAGATGAGTACTGAGTGTAGTTTGTGTGGCGCTCTGTTATCAAAATTGCTATTTTAAAACTCAGCCAACTTGTGTACATCGTTTGTAACAATATCGTTCTGCACTGTCAGTGTCACATGTCACTTGCGGTGGGTGCAATTTATGCGCCATTAATATCGATTCGTGTTTGGGTCTGCGAGTATTCTGTTGTTAAGAAAAAAATGTAATGAGTTAGGTATTTCACATAAATGAATAAAAGGTACAGCGATAACAAAAAAAAAAAAAAAATACGATTGACCAAATTTCCCATTAACGGTTGTGGCCGCTTGATGGTAGCAACAGCTTTGGAGTCCTCAGTCCTCGCTGGTAGCCCTGGAAGAAAAAGAAAACAAAATTCAGTATAAACAAATTGTTGTTATACTCGTAAATGTCATCTTATATTATAAATATTAAAGAAGATTGCGCTGATGCAATGCTGTGTGTTATTTGTTTGACAATATGTTGTTGAGCCAGATTATAATGGTAGACTGGGCAAACTCTAGTAAAATAAAAACGTCCAGCCGACGAAAGGTGGACCAAACAAGAGTCACCCGCACCCCTATCGGGAATAATATTTCCCCCGGAATGTTTCCTATTCAGCAATCTTATTTACATTGCTGACAAGGGAAACACTTCCATCGGAACTTATTTGCGATAGCCCTAAATATGAGTAATTTTTGACAGTTGCTGAACGGGCACAAACAAAGGATATATCGGGCGATCTAGAAAACCTAGTTGGGTAGACTTTCAGCAGAATCTTATTCCATTCCTTTGTTTTTCCACTGGAAACCCCTCAACCAAACCAGACCGTAAGTCGATTACAAATAAACCCCAAAACACTGTAAAAGAGAAAATCCTCTACTCCTTGACTCCAAATCATGAAATTGTCGTTAGCCGGTGGCGCGGCGTATGCTGAACGAAACCCGAATCATGAAGTGTAGCTAAACAAATATTTATGTATAGGTAGGTAGCTTGAAATTAGGGGGCTTGGCAGGCGTTTTATTGACGTCAACAGAATGTGGTAATGCGGATACAATTTATAAGAGCATTTGATTTATACGATTTATTGAGCGCGTCGTTGCAGATGGCGGCCACATATACTCGTATAATAATTCAAAATAAATGTGCTGTCGAGGATGTGTTACCGCATGAGTTCCCGTTTAATGGCAATTTTATTCGAAAATGATTTTCCCCGACTGAGGATTGGGATTTTAAATCAAAGGCAGCCATAACCGCCATTGACCGCGCCAATAATGTATTTGCACAAGATTTTTATTATTCCGTCACGGGGTGTGTCTCCCTCCCAAAGAATCCACTATCTCTATGCAGTGTGTGCGGCGACATTTAAATTTCTCTTTTTTCCTTACAACAACTGCCTCCCAGGATACACTATCTTTAATCTCGTATATCTTTCCACTATAGAGCTAGACACACACACACACAATCACACACACACACACATATAGCTGTGTACTCTCATCTTTTGATTCGGAAAATTGTAGCGTTCGTCGCAATGCACCAGTTTGTTTGCCAAAAAGTCAGTGCAGAGGCGGTGAGGCGCAGAAGAAGGGAATAGAGAATAAGAGACTGCCTGCACCAATATCGCCATTTAGTCAACGAAAAGGAATGTATATTTGTGCTCAGCTCATCCTCGCTTGGAATGATTACAAGAAACGAAATGCTTCGGGAACCATAACCACCATGTATCCACCCTTTGATCCCCCTTCAAAGGAACGGCGGCATCCAACTCCCCGCAGTCCCCGGGAAAAGAAATAATGGGACCATGTGGTATTGTGGTATGGTGTATGGGGCGGTAATACTCTCGGGGAGTGGTAATAAGATTGAACAACATCCGGGGCAAGAATTGTGACATCAAGGCGTTGGGCGCAAAGTTGGGTGTCAGTGGCAGTGGCAGAACTATTGCATAGGTGACTGGTACATTTTTCAGAGGCAATTTCAAGTCCGCCCTTTCCTCCCTCAAGAACACAGAAAAAAATAAAATACCCACTCGTGTACAGATATTTTTTTCCCTTTCTTTTTCTGCTTCCTTTTCGCATTACATTGTCTATTTTTGGTGCAGAAGGACTCCTTTATGTGCATATATATGAGTATGCCTGTTCAAGACGCCGGGAAGACGTTTCCGAGATTTATTCCGCGTATAATTGCTGTTGAGTGGTGCAATGCAAAAAGTGTAGACCTAACCCTGCTACTGATTAGAGAGGTTGTTTGACTGAATAGCAGCACCACGGAAACGACTAAGAGAACTTCTTCTCTAGATGTATCGAGAGAAGTTTGGCGTGCACACCCTACCCTGAACAGAGGCCATTCTTCAAGAATGCGCATCAATTGCAGTCTTAGGGAAGAAGTTTATTTCCATTTGAGTTGCTTCGAATGATGGTAAAAGTTTTCAACACGCCGATTGCAAAGTGTGGGTAATTTTTCGGAGGACGTGACTTATTTATGGTACAGGACTTGTATACCAGTTGAAGTAGCTCTTTCCTGGGTTGCCTTGCCTGCCATCGGAAAACGCACTGAGCGTATACAATTTGAAATTCGCGTGGGATTTTTGACGACCTCATTTAAATGTGGAGGCGTTGCGACTTTTCTCGCTGGAGACTTTGTAGGGTATGTATTAAGTTCATTGTTTGTTTAAGTTGTTAAGTGGAGTGTGGAGGACGAAAAGTTTCTGACTTTGCTGGTAAGCCCACCTACTGGCAGCGTCTCAAATTGAGGGTAATTATACAGTTTATCGGGCAATTTTTGGTAGAAATGTCCGCAGGTGTTGCCGCGGGGATTGGTGTTCTTAAGACCGCATAATCATTTTTAAAGTTGCACTTTTTCTTTTAATGGAGCAGTGTTAATTATGGAGCGCTTGGGGAGGAGATTGCACTTTATTAGGGGAGAATCGTTTGGGGTTGTTCAATCTCTTAATTCCATCAAGAGGGAGTGCGAATAATAGTGCTATGTGGGCACGAAAGATCGCCAAAATTCAGTCGAAGTTGGTCACTAATTGTGAGCTACTAGTTTCCTAAATATAGTCAAGCATTGGCTTAGTGGGAAACATTTTAGGATTGCATGGGATTAATATAGCTTTTTGCCGTGCTTGACAGTTGTTTAAGCCAACATAATCAAAGTGTGGTTGGGCCTATAGAATGTGATGTTGTTGATGCGTTTTTTTTACCGTGCAATGGCTCTCATCCCGTAGTCCATTAATTTTCTTTTGTATCTTCATGATTGCCACGAAAATGTCCAAATTTAAAATTAATAAGAGTTCAGTGGCAGGCAAACTACTGAAAGATAAACGTGGAAGCGACTGTTTGTCGGAACCACGCCATTTTATGTTCTTAAATCCATGTGCCTGGGTATTACATTAAATACAGCTTTACCACGTTTTTCTTACCGATAGTCTAGCATCTCTCAAGAATTCTTCGATTTGAACTTTAACTACACGCCCCATAAAGTATTAGTATACATGAAACTAAATTGATTGCAAAAACATTTGGTGAAGTTTACCCATTCTAGTCATAGATGCGTCTAATAAAAAAATAGTAAAAAAAAGTACTTTCGGTTCCAATTCAGTCCCTTTCAAAAAAAAACAACGAAGAACTTAAAATTAATACTGTCACATTGAATGGCGAAGCCCCCAAATTCTAAGCAAATCATCGAGTGGTTATGAACGTTAGTGGGAAAAAAAACTCGACACAAAACTCAAAATTGCTGCTTTTGATTTTGAAAACAGTGAATACAATTTCCCTGGGAATGAGCACCGTTGGATATGTTGCACGAGCATTGTCACAACAATTTAAGAAAAAGGCTGTGATAATATGCCATTAGACGTATAAATTGTGTATAGTAGCGAAAATGTATTCATATTTCTACGAGACAAACAGAAATAATTTTCCGTTTCAGCAGATGTCGATTACAAAAGGCTGTTTGGACAGGTAATTCGAATGAATTGAGAACGTTTTTTTTAAGACAAAGTTAGAATATAAAAAAGTTAAGAAAAAACTGCGTCTCCATTTCCACTTCAATCCAACAGTCTTTCCCAAGAGACATGTGCCTTGAGCTTGTTAGCACCCAAATCGGAAATGTTGAAAGCTTCTAGTAGAATAACGAGACCGCACTGAATTTAATAAACCAAGTCACATGTTCTTCAAGGAAGCAATGCACGATGAAATCCACACCATCAGTGACTTAAATTAAATGGAGTTTTCAGCATTGAATTTTAAAATTCAGCTTCTTGTGCTTATGTAAGAGAAAATGCAGACGGGCATTATGTTTTATTAATTTTTCACAAACATATACCGTATTTTACTAGGCACAAAATCATTTTCGTGTTGGACTCAGCTGTCAAACATACCTTGTACTCTTGTGCCATGCAGTGCTGCTAGCTCTATAGTAGTAGGTCCGTTTCTATATGAACCAAAATTCAGAATTAATCGATCGAAATCAGTGTGAACTCTGAAGCAAGCATTGGGACAAAGTGCTGTAAACTGATTTGACGGATGCTTTGAGGTTTGGTGTAGCTATGCACTCTTTTTTTTTTTTGCTCTGGTCATTTTTTATGTTCGATTTGTACTAAAAAAAGGAACGTTTTTTTTTGATTTCAGATGATTTTTGCGAATCTGGGTTTTTTTCCCAGAGTTGCTTGAGATTTACAACTACAAGTGCTTTTGAGTTTGACATTTTTTTGAAGAAGTTTTTTACGTTTCCGTGGAATTATTCAACTGCAACAAGACACCTTGCATTAGGTGGATATATTTTTGTTAATTTATTTATGTAGACCAAATGCTTATAAATTAATCGAAGTGCAAATTTCGAATCATTTATTTTAAAATTTTACCAGTGAGTGGAAGAAGCGTAGAAAAGTGTCGAAGGCTATATATATATTCCAATTGCACGAATATCTTTGCACATTAGTAACCATTAGAGGTGTGAAAAGCCGTAAAAAATAAATGTATAAGTCACTTTAGAGGTAAGAACACAATCTGCTAACAAGTTTACAATTTAATGAGCCTATAACTAGTCAAGGCAACTGGCCGGCCACTTCGAAATTTTTGAATCAAGTTTATGAATGGAATTTTCTTTAGGTAACTTACTAAATATGCTCTACTAGCGAAATGTCAATATCTTTCAAAACCTGCGAGAAGAGTGCTTCCAAAACAACCCGAAGCGTAGTTGGGGACCAGTGGCGATGTGTAACAACATTTTGTGCATCTGCTGGCAGGTCAAATTAAGATTATATCTCCATCTCCACCTATTGGCTACAACTCTAAAATGTTGTTGATCTTTATAATTGGTTACAGTTTAAAAATCTTCGCTAAAATATGCAATTTCCATTTGATTTTTCTACAATCCCGAACCCAGTGTCCTTTCTTATTGCAGGAGTTACATTTATCTTGATTTCTTTATTAGATACTATTTATTTTTAGTTCACCTTGTTTCCTGGAATCAGTTTTTACTACAAGTGCATCTTTGATAAACTTGTCAATGCTAACATCTTGTGCAAAATTGCTTTCGAACAAACATAGTTGCATTGTTAGCTTATCAAACGTCCTTTGTTCATACTTAGTCGATAGCATTCAACTAGACCGAAACGTTTCAAATATACTGGGTAGAATAGGCAATATCAAACATATTGATATTAAATCGGGTAATCGATTTTCGTTTCTTCCAACATGACCATTGTTCAACTCATTCCACTAGCAATGTGTGGAAGCATCTTCTCTCATCATCTGCCGTCCAACTGAACTTAAATAAATCAGTGCAGAATGCAGATCTTGAAATGCTGGTGTTTTGATGTTGCTTCATAGCTTCCCATGCATCTTGCGCTGTCTCTTTGTCCATAATCTTCTGATATACTCCATCAGTGACTGAACTAGTTATCGTAGACTTGGAGTAGGTGTTAGCTTTATGGTACAAATCGCACTAATCTTTGTGTTCTTTGATTTGGAATATGGCTTCACTAACTTCCCAATGAGAATTCATGGTATTAAAGCAAGGGTCGAATCGCGTCGTACGTATAGCTCGTTCACGGAAGTGGCGATTCGACCCCAAGGTATCGTATTTTTCGCTTCCAGATGGGCCAATCTAATTCGTTAGTTAATGGTCTTCTGTGCTTGGCAAAATCCATTTTGTTTAGTAATATTTACAATTAATCCTTACGCAATATTTCTGACCTCGAGTCTAGTCCCATAACCTATTAGATTTATACTTCACGGAAGAAAATTGTATTTAAAAAGATCTATTATACAAAAAGTCTCTACAAGGTTTCTGGAATAACTGAGAAAAAAGCAAGAATTTTGCTACGAGTATAATAAAAACAATTAACAATTTCTCGAGCAACCTAATAAGATATTTTTGTTGGGCAATAAATTGCACTAGTTTTTAATAATTGTTCCTGACAGTTTCCATACCTATGTTTTTTATTACTTATTGTTTTTCTTTTTAAGAATATGTGCTGTGTTTTGGCTTGCACTTTTGAATATTTACCACTGTCCGCCCGAACAAAGCTGTAGGTTATGAAACTTGTGTGAAGTTGGGTATTAGCAGTCTTCTGCTAATATCAATTGGAATTTGAACGCACATGGATGGTGGCTGAACTACAGAAAGGATTAAGAATCTAGATATGGATTCAAATGTTCAGGGTTTCCAGTCCTGACCGTCAGGTGTTTTTTTTTTTTTTTTTTTCATAAAAGGAACATTAAAGTTGATCGCTTTATGGCCAAATATTGCAAAACGAAAAAGCTTAAATCAACTAACGGACACCATATACTCCTAGGAAGATTTAACAACCTCTGCAAAGCCTTTATTATCAAAACTCCTTTTCTTTGAATTTACAACAATTTGATTGAAACTATAGAATCTGCAGGTGCCACATCTCTTACAATATAGCCCCTAGTATCACCTCGTAGCTATTTCAATAACACACTCCCAAGTCCAAAAGCCATTCCTATAATAATTGTTCAAAAATGCATTCATTCTCCTACAATGAAAAAATAAATAAATGTATTCTATCCCAATCACTTGAATCTTCCGCAATTCATTGTATGTGCATTAATAGTTTTTGCTGACCCAGTGAATATAATAAATATTGATCTGCTCAGCACTGTGTACAAAGAAAAAAATTATTCATTGAAAAATTTCGATTCTAGGATAAGTCTGAGCGGAAATCCTTTCTAACACTATCCTATCTATATTTATCAAGTATCCACTTGGCGGGGACAAAGAAAAACTGTCCACTACACTATGCAAAGAAAAATGAAATTGACAAAAAAAGGAGCGACAGCAAAAGCAAATCATCTTTAAAGATTTTTTTTCTCCTTTCAGAAATCAGCACCAAGCTAAATATAAAAAGAATATCACGGTGCGAGGACACTAAGAAAATTCAAATAAAAATATCTCCTCCTGCTTTGTTGGCAAGGAGGAGAAGCTCATAGTTTTATCAATGTGATATTTTATGATTTTTGTAGGGTAAACTTCGAGTACAAATGGTGCCAACATTTTTAAGAATAACGCATTTGGACTTTAGGTTTATATAATTATTATTATCATTTATTAACAATGAATTTAAAAAACACTGATAAAAAAATTTAAGATTAACGAGCGCTACAGTTGGAGAGGTTTATAAAACATGAATGTATATGGAAAAAGGATTACTGGACTGCTATTGGAGTGAATACCTACACAACAAACTTAGTTACTGTCGTTACAAGTACATAAAAAACAATTATTATAAGCCAAGATTACAATAAAAAAAAAAAAAAAAATGGTGGTGCAATCGCTACTTGGAATGGAACCATTTATTTTTGTGAGTTCTAATTTTTAAAATGAAAGCTGAGTTGAGAAACTTTGTAAGGACAGTTATACTCTCAGATGTTTGTCATATTTTTGTCGCATAACTTTTTCTGTTTCTCTCTGCGTACATTCAGTTCTGTGTTTAGTTGACTTTTATCAAAACTTTTTAGCAAAACAACACAATGCGGGAATTTACCTTTCACTTGGTCCACATTAAAATCGGTTTCGAAATAAGTAAGTAATTTGTACGACATAAAAATGCGTAACGTAGATAATAACTGATGGCAACGAATACGGATCAAAATGAGCAAATGATAACTTGCCTGGTCGGAATATTCTGGCGATCGAAATGCTCGTTCAAGGGCTGACGCCGAGCTCGAATCTAGATCGGATGGGATGTACTTAGACTAACCGGCCACGTAGAGATTTGGCGAAACTATGCTATTCGCCGAAACGTCTATCAACGTCTGGTCCGCTCCAGCGTTGAATCGGTGAATTTATAATTATGGCACATGCCACCAGTTTCTGCAAAATATACTAACGAATTTCTGCCTAAATGCACACTAGAGACTTTACCCACAGGATGAGTTGCACCTTGTGTTTTTCTTCATCAAACAACCCATAATCACTCCTTTTCTTTTGGGGAAGATGCGGTTTTCTGGTTGACGATCATTTGTTTAAGTTTAAGCATCCCTTAGAAGTCCTCTCCTTCGTCTTCATTTATTTTTCTGAGACATACAAGAATGATGAGTTAGTGCATTCAGAGAAATGCAGAATCCCCTTATTCCGCTTTGTATACCGATTTTTATTGCTCTGACTCTCATTCAAATGTTGGAGGAAAATTTGTGTTAAAAAAGAAACAAAAAAACCGAGATGGAAAATGAGTTCTCATAAAAAACATCGAACTCTCCACCCTTTTGTATGGCATGACACAGAATATCCTTGCCATGTCCTCTTCCCGTTCTCTTTTTTGCCTTCCTATACTGTGCTGTCATAAAATCCTGATGGCACTGTGTTCAAACAGACGACAGAAAAGACCACAGCCCACATAAAAAACAAGAGAAAGAAAAATAATAATAATAATAATAAAATAGAAGGAAAGTGGACGAGCTACATAGAGGACGAGAAACGAAGCGAACAGAATGCAATGCATTTGCCATGCTTTTATGAAAATAGCTCAGGTATTCTATTATGGGGGGATATGGCTCTCCATTCTCAAGGATAATTTGTATGTTTCTGGAAAATTTACCCCAAATTAAACTTCTGCTTACAGGCCTATACACACAAAATGGTTAGAGAGATAGATGCCAACCACAACGCAAGAAGCAGTTCATTTGCTCATCATGTCAACATGTCAGCATCCGTTGCTGGCTGATGCGCCACTTGCGGAGAAAACATGATAGACGTCGACATATATCTACATACATAGTACACCCCCAACGCAACGCATAATGTACACAAGCAATTTATTCCCTGAATGCATCCGACCAGGAGCAGTCGAGTCGAGATAACTCATGTGTGTGGGATGGTGAGAAAACTGTCTGTATTCATATACAGCTTTATGTTGAGACTGGTCATGGATTATACGCGTCTGGGTCAGCGAGATTTAAATTTTCGACTTCACTGAGATTGCTGGGGCTATGCGGATAATCCGGACTAACGAAAATCGGGTCATTGCTCCCGAACGGGTAATTTGTTCTCAACTATGCTACTGGGTTACGGTTTGCAGGACATGACACCGACACCGACACTCTAAATATCCGCATTGTTCCACAGTGTCTGTCTGGGTTTGTTTTGCATCACCACCCGGGGACCGCAAACTTCTTCAATTAAATTCAAATACACTGCGGTGGTGGATTGCTTTTTATTTCAACCTCAAACACACACACACACACCCTCATGCAAACACAATACGTTTTACGCCTTTGGGCCTGGGGGGATGAGACATAATAAAACTGCTAAATTTTAGATATATTGCGGGAAATTTATTGCAGTTCTGTGGACTTTTTCGTTCTTTGTTTTTAGCTTCATTCAACTATTCGGTTTGCAAAAACCACGAAACCAGAAATTGAAACTGATGTTGTTCCAACACTGCGCATTGAGTGAAAAGCTCCGATGTTGGGATAGTGCCATTCCGTAATTATATGCCGTTCTGGCCAAAATAAAAATGAACCCCACCCTTACTACTGGAAAGATAAAATCAACTATACCGGTATTAGAATTTCATATTATTTTCATTTTCATGTTATTTATAGTCGTCGGAGTTTGTACCAGAGATCTCTGAATTACACTCGTGCCACCACAGCGCTACACCAACATGGAGATGGAGGCCGCTGATGCTGCTGTTTTGTGCACTCAATCGGAATTTCATTGTGAGTTAGAGTTAGAGTGTGCGTGTGCCGACGTGCACATTTATACGAGGCAACTGAGTTGCAGATAGTTTCTTCTGGCGTAAAGCGAGTGGCAAAAACATTTATCCGCTGAATGGGATAAGTTATAGCTAAATGCGATGCACATTGATGATATTATTGTTTACTGTTTAGGAAAGACGGTTTATTTAAATTAAAATCAAACACCTACTAGTGTATGTACGCGTGAAGCGAATTTGTTTCGAATAGAAAATTAAATACGAATTCAAATTAGGTGGTCTTTTGTGGTGGAGTTGCGGACGTGCATTGCAATAAGGGGATGTTTGTTTGTTTTGCTCCTTTGAGAGGAATTTCAATTATTATAGATACATCATGTAGAATTTACCTTAATGTTGTGAAACGTGACCGTGTGAAGTTGTATGCAATTGTGAGTGCGGACTGTGATGTCAGCGGTAATCCTTATAAAGTGGTGGGCATCATCATTTCTGTTGAACGTTGTCCTCAGTTTGTACTAAAAATATAAATTTGAATTTAAATACCGACCATATATCTATTATTTCGAAAGCCAGGTACTTACCACACGTCTGCGTAGCAGAACGGTATTGATGCAATCAATCGCTCGGGTTTAGCAAGAGGAGTGAAAGTCGTATAGCAATTTTTGTACCATCAACCTGAAACAAAATGAAAAGGAACATTAGTTTAGGACACAAGAAAAACAATTTCAGTTGAAAATAGTAGATAATTGGATTTCAGTCTGATGTTTGTTAAAAAAAAATGTAGGTTAAGGTAAGAATCGCAAACTCTATTCTTTGACTTCGAATTGGCTGAGCATATTAGTTTGAATGTGGACATTTACTCAGAAATAGTATAAAAAATATAAAATGTTGACGAAACAGATCCATATAGGAAACTGTTTTTTGTCTTCGCACAACTATTCGTTTGTTTGAGTTATAATAACTTTATGGGAGGACAACTACAGATCAAACCACAGAATAGAGAAGTTTTTTTCCGGACAATAATTTAACTCTCTGTCAGGTTGTAGCGCGAGAATTATTCGTTACTTGTTAGTTTTTGAATTATCACTTTTTCCAGCTATTTTTTGCTGAGAATGTGATACACATTGTGCGCTTGCTGGAAATAAAACGTGGAAAAGCGGGTCAGGTCTGACAAAAAAAAGTGTGAATGGCGCTTAAGTGGAAAGTCGCCACAGGACAATCATTTAAGGCTCGGATGTTTGTAGGATTGTCGAGCGAGAATTACTCGTTACTCGCAAGTTTCTCAATTCTCGTTTTTCCTGTTAATTTTGATGTGAACTTTGAGCGGTTAATGGACATAAAACGTGGAAATGCGGGACAAGTCTGAAGAAAGGGTGTACATGTACACGGCGCAAGAGTGGAAAATCTGTTGTAAGTTCACAAATCGATTAGGAAAGTCACGTCGCTTAAGTTAAAAGAGTGGAAAAATGATCGATTCAAGAAAAAATCCTGTTTGTAAGCCAACAACTGATAGATTCATTTCTAACAAAATTATACAGCTGTTTGAAAACATTCCAATTTCATTTTAAACAATTCGTTAATTAACTCAACACTCCTTCTGCAAATATTTAATAAAGTTATGAATGTCTAGTCGATTAGGTTTGTTAACAAATTATACATTCTTAATGTTCTCCTTTGTTCTTAGGAAACTTCTCTTAGAAGGGATAGTCGTTAGTTTTGAAAAAAAAAAAAAAAAAAAAAAAACAGCACAATGTATAACACCAGCGAGTTTGAACATTTTGCTGGTATAACCACAATTTTAGTCAGCTGCTAAATATATGAGACTTAGACCTGTCTGTTGAAAACTGTCTATGGTTTAATTCGTAATGCAATTTTGTATATCAACTTCATATAGTTGATGGGATATGTTTGTATTTATAAAGGGTCTTTCATTAGCCACTTGACAACTGTCAATGTGAAAATATTTAGTAAAATCAACATTTTCGTCAGGAACAACGTTTACAAATAATTAAAATTAACTACCGAAATTCCGGTGGTCGCATCTTTAAGAGCGTTAACGCCAATTTTCAATCTTCAGCGATAAAGCGCATCTTTGGTTTAACGGCTTCGTCAATAAGCAAATTATGTGTTACTGGACCGATGAGAACCCTCATGTGCAAAAAGTAACTGTCTGGTGCGGTTTTCATGCCGGTGGCGTCATTGGGCCGTTTTTTTCGTCGATGAAAATGTCCGTCACGTTACGGTAGATGGTATTCGCTACAGAGACATTTTAGAACGTTATTTCTTTGAGCAATTTCATGAACTGGACATCAGTGATGTGTGGTTCCAATAAGACAAGTATGGTCTGTGGCACACAAAGCGGGTTCAACAATCGAGTTATTCTCAGTCTCAGTTCAGTGAACGTGTGCCTCTCGACTTTTTTTTTTTTACTTCATTAAAATCTTTGGTCTATGCCGACAAGCCGGCGACGCTACAAGGGCTCAGAGCCAATATTGAACGAGAAATATGCGTCTAAGGCCCCAGTTATAGATTTCATTGAAATGCATCATTGAAAATTTTGATTTAAGATTTTAGGACGATTAGTCAAACAATATTTGCTTTAGTTGCTATAACATACGTTCCCGTTGTGGACATATGAACAAAGTAGAATTTTATTCATATTTTCATATTTTGATAGTACCTAATTCACGGCATTTTCGAGATATCTCAAGTGGTTTGCATTTTATTTAAAAAAAAATGTCAAGTCCTTAATGAAAGACCCTTTACAATTACTTTTTTATGGCAGATATTGATAATTGATATAGAACACAACCATCTGGGAAATGAAATGCCAAAATATCGAAATAGTGGGGTAACTTGGTGGGACAGAGATCGAAAAGCGGGACTGTTGTACAGCCAAATCGAGTAATATCTTTCAACTGTCTATAGGCAATTAAGACAAAGTTTGGTTGATCGTTTAAATTAAATATGGTATTTTGCACGGAAAACTTACTCACAAAAGAAGAAATTATTCATTTGACTGACTTTCGGGTAAGTTTTATAAACTGAATATAAAAAAAAAAGTTTTAAAATGTTTCAGCAGTCGAAACGCACAACAGTAAGGAACTTTCAACAATCGTACCAGTTACAGTCACGCCAACTTTTTCTGTATACAGCCATAGCAAACACCATTTGAGATGGATTTCAACTTCCTGGTGGCCGCGCAAAACTGATGTTCATTGCCCTCTACCAGATTGAGCTCTTACAAACTATGGCACTCAAAAGAAAAGAAGCTGTCATTGGGCCATCACTTTGTCAATTAATTCTCTTAAATCCCCCACATCCCATGGTATTAAGAAACACTTTCCAGTAAGTCCCTCTAACCCACATCTACATACTCGTAATTAGTTCGCCAAGTGGGTGTGTCAGTTTGTCCACTAGCATCCTGCCGCTAAAGTACCAACAATTATACTTATCCACCCCATCTTTAATTTTTTTATTGGCTTTACTTTCATCATACACTCAATCAATTGGCCAACAGTCCTTTATCACATTACACACAACTAGGCTCCAAATTAACAACACTATTAATGCTTAATCTTTTTGGCTCATTTCAATCCAAACAAATAGCATCGACATTGATGATAAATTGAGCAAAAATCCCCCAACAATACCCTGGCAAAACAAAGATTTGCAGATCGTAAATCAACGAACAATATACACACAATCAGGCCAAATTAACTAAGCAAACAACAATAAGGCTCCAGGAGAAATAGTTTTCTTCACTCCCGCTACAACGTAACAGACACCATCGCATCCCTCCTCCATTCAATCTTAATGGGTATTCTTAATGATAAGGACTTTGCAATGCTTGTTTACAAAATGTTGTAGGTACACACAGAAGACAGTACAGAAACGAAAAAAAAAAGAAAAAGAAATTAAAATAGCCCTGCGAGGAGTCTATTCGGCACAGTGCAGAAAACAGAAAATAGAAAACCTACAACAGATATTTATACGCTTTTGGGTTTTCTTGTCTTCATCGAGGTTTGTTTCCTTTATTTTGGGATTCCAAACAAAAGCGAATAAATCATAGACTAAATGTATGCACAGTATCTTTTGTGGCAAAAATTATTTCATCTACTCCACGGTGCACATTGTTTGTGCCTGTGTACGTGTGCTTAATGGATTTTTGGATCTGGATGTTTACTTTATGAATACGGATAATAGAAATCTCTGCTCGGCATCCTAGAATCCTAATAAAACTTCCCCAAACATTATATAGTTTTGAAAAGAAACTGCCTGCTCATTGGTGCATAGCTCGCAATTGAAATTCAATGCGTCTGCCGCTTTTAATCAATTATGCATTCCGAGCACACTCGAAAACAGGACCAACAACACTCGCATTCGAGCACGAAAATACTTCTCAATTTAGAAAATAAAAATGGAAATCAAATGTACCACCCGTCGGAACAATATGGCAACGCCTCAAGATTTATTGACTCAAATCTCCACCTATGACCCTCACACGAATGCGACTTACAACTCGAGTCGAATGAGCAGGAGCACATCAGTGCGATCCCTATATTTATATGACAGTTCTGTTCACACAACTAAAACACACAGACGGCGGCATACTTTTGTTGTGGCACATGTCCTTCCGACTGAAATAATTGGTCAAGTGTCGTAAAATATCTCGGAAGGCGAATGTAAATGCTAATGTTTTCTGCGCACAAAGGAAGTCATTGAGCGAACATTGTGTGGTAAGGATATACGACGATTCAACGATTTCGATTTCACATCGCTTATGGGCAGACACATATGGGTGTAGGGTGTTTGTGGTGCGAGTTTTAGCCATTTTTCAAATCGACGGATGTTAATTTAATTTATTTCCCATAAATTTTCTACTCAAACCTATAAATCAATCTGAATACGGAGGAGGTACCCTATATGTAATTTATGAGGATGTTACCAACGTGAGAATAAATAAATTATCGCACCTAAGGATTGGGGGGGTGGGTTCTGCTGAATAATAGGATATCGGCTTTATGCTGATTTGATGTTCTCAAATGCTGTCACTGACATTTTATTGAATGTTAACCCTTATTCGTTTAGTCGGTGTGGGTAATGGAAGTCCCGTTTGATTTTTGTTACCCTGTTGAATTGGAATTGTGTTCACTTAAACGGGCCTAGAGACACTTTGGGAGATAGCCGAACCTTAACAAGGCAATTTGGCGAATGCTAAAAAGTTTGACCTATACCTCCCAGAACCGGAGTAGTAGCAAAAATTTAAATTCTTAACATATAATAAATAAACACTTGTCATTTTAATCAATAGGGCAGTGTACAAACATATTATTCTCTTTCGAACCAACTTCTGCGCGAGGTTTGTAGCGGTTGACAGCACTGGCAATGCGAAATTCGTTATCATTTAACACATCAAGTTTCCTTTCGTTATTTTGTTAAGCTGGGTTTTCGGAGTGACGTTTCCTTGCATACATTTCCTATCATTTGAGTCGGTAGAATTAAGCTATCAGAAAGTGATGGAACAATAAAGTCACCATTCCTAAATACTTTTGTTTGTCTAACTAAAATAATGAAGTCTTTTTGCTGTTCAAATTATGTTATACAATACATCGTTACAAATTTTGTTCGTAGTGCAACTAGTTTGTGACTTCTCAAGAGATTAACACGATGTCATATATGTTTGACAGGAATTTAGAGATCTCTGTCATTTCTGATGTACCAGGGTGCATTTGCAATTGATCCTGCGACTTTGTTTTGGAAAGCTTGTAAGGTATTTGGATTCGTTTGACAGGAACAAGCCAAGAGTTATATACTTCTATGTTCATCAAGCACTCGCTTGTACAATAAAAGCTTGATCTCGAGGTTAAGTTTGGAATATTTTTCGAGTAATAATAAAATTTACCCATAAACATTTTTCAATTTCCCGTTTCAATTTGATACTTATTTATTCTTTTCTCATTGATAACAAAATTAGGGAATACGAATTTAGTTTCAAAAACATAATGTAATTGAAGCGATTGTTAACAATTAGTGGCAAACGACCTAGCAAAAACAAATAAATAAATCTTAATCTGTGGGGTAACAATCAGGTAGAAATTGAAAACAACCTTAATATAGGTACATACATAAATAAAAATATTAATAACAAAGAAAATTCATGGAGAAGAAAATGTACATTGAAAATAAATGAAACAAAAAACAACTGAGAAACAAATTAAAGAAAGTAAAGAAAAACAAAACTAATCAGCAATCATTTTAAAAAGTATCCTGCCCTTGACATTATTCATGCAAGGACTCTTAACAGCAATTCAATCTCATCATTATTCTTAGTGAAGAGCCAGCCTTTTAAATTTTGTATAAATAAAGAAAAACTGTGTGGATTGATATAATCGAAAAGGAAACTTTAGGCACAGTCACATAATAAAATTGCAAAAACTGAGTCTTATGGTCAAAAGGTACATCAACAACATTTAAATTGCTCAAACGTAGTCATTAAGACTGGAGTAACTTTTTGCGATGATACCACTTTGATTAAGGAACCCCTTTAGGACTTTTAATATAGAGAGAGATGCATAAGCGGAAGAATTCGTAATTCACAACAAAGAATGTTGGCTAGTTTCTTTTTTACATGCGACTTTCATCCCAACTTTGTTACTCTGACATTTTGGGCCTCATTTGCAATTTCCAATCTACTTGAAACCGAACCCAGGATTTCGGATATTCATTGACATCGGTGGTTGTGCTACAGTCATCGCCAAATGTGGCTGCGCCAGTATATATTCCGTTTACAGTACACTGCATCTAAGCAAAAGCTACATAGAAGTTTGGCCCAAGAACGCTTCCTTGCGGAAAGGCAATTTATATTTAAATTCTGAACATTCGTGTCCGTGCTTCGCATGCGAAAGAGTCTTTCCACGAGATACGATTCTAGGAATTTATATAATCCGTTAGGGGTAAATATACCTCTATTTCTTACTAGATTTCTTGAAGATATTCTGTCGGAATATAACACTTGAACGGTTTAAACGTTTCCTCTTGTTGGGCGGGAAAAATGTCTGACGTCTTGAATCATGTTAATTCATCGAAAATAGGGTGCTGATGTCTTGGGCCTTCTTGTACTTTAAGTAGCCTTTTACGGGTTAGCATACACAGAGCGAAAAATGACTACATAAAATCAATAAGATTGCCTTATTGGACTACTTTACTATGAAATCGGATTAAAACTAATAAATAATGTGATATTTCCATAGAGAATTCTTTATGATTTAATGAAGAAAATCTTATTAATTTTTTTTAACAACTTTTCATATAGTTTTTACATGCAAAATCATATTAAATAGTACTAATAATCGGAAAACCTTATTAATATTTGGCTTTAAGAAGTCAAACTTATTTAAAAAAACGCCACAAAGGAAATCTTCTCAAATCTATAAGATTTCTCTTTAAAATTTTAAAGAGATATCTCATTAATTATAAGTGGTATTTTCACATTGCATGATATAATAATATGAAAACCTTATTAATATTCGCTTCTGAGAAGACGAACTTATTAAAAGTGCTTGTCTAAACGTTAATGTTCTTTGATCAATAAGAATTCCCTCTTAGAAATAAAATATTTTATAAAAGTGCTGAGTCCACGTGTCGCGAAGTGAAAGTAATATAAATGTAATCATTAGTAGATCTATTTAACCAAACAAATTACATTTCCAGCGGATTAATTAGATAATGGATATGAAAAGGTAAGTAAATAATGCATTTAATGAAAATACATAAAGTATAACAATTTTAAATCTTAGATTTCTTCATCCCGAGACAAAAATGTTACTTTTCACTAAATACGACAAATGTTTCCCCAAATGATGTTGTAATTCGAAGAGAAAATTAAAGATAAAAGGAACAAGGCACTGCTAAAATGTGTGAAGAAAGATGTAGATTTAAAAGTTAATCTTTTGTATAAAAATAAATCGGAACATTAAACCATTACAAAATTTAATATTTTCTTAGATTTAAGACTACATCACGTTTCTCCTGGTGCATTTATTGCTTCAACTTATTCGCTTCTAGAAAGGATACAAGGATTGAATAAGGCTGCCACTCTTTGAAAGGAAGGAAAATCTGTGGTCAAGAATTGTCGTTTTGAGACCAGAAATCCAAGAAATTCTAAATACAACATTTTTATAATTTTAAGATGTACATATAAGTTTCGCAAATAAAGTTTTAATAAGTTTTCCATATATTTTTAAATAGCTTTTCACATATTTTCGATAAGTTTTCCCTATTGCTGCTAAGAGGTTTTCACATACTTTTCAATAAGTTTTCGTATTGTTTCAAGGTGCCGTCATACCAACATTTAATAAGACATCTTTTTAAAAGAATGTGGCTTTCTTATAGAAAATTCACCATCATTTTAATAAGATTTTCTATATTGTTTTAATATGACTTTCTTCTTGGATGAAAACCATAGAGAAATCTTATAGTTTTTCTTCTATTTTATGTGGTCGTTTTCGCTCTGTGTAGTTTTAAGACTTTGCTCATTTGGTCGATTCTGTGGCTTAAAAGACTCTATCGCTCTTATACTCCTAAGCATTCCACTACATATCCTAGACGCAGTTTCCAAAGAGTAACCAATCTTTTATATAAATCGGAAGTAAACGCTTTTGTTTTCTTAAAAAAAAAAACTAAGAGCATCTTACTAGAAAAAAGAGTTCAATGACCTGCGTACATATTTACCACATCGACTGCAACTAGCTACGTTCCATTTATAATGCATCTCCTCTACAGCTTATCACACCATTTAAGTCCATCCAATCCAATTATAGTGTCCCCATTCGGTGCATAATCCCAATCATCAAGCTAATCGCTCCACTACTACATCTTGTTTGTGTGGACATTTCAATCAAATTCACACGTTTAATTGAAATCCGTCTATCAACAGCAAAACATCTATTTCCGTCTGCTATTTTTTTTTCGCCCAGCACAAATTTTCTATTCAAAATCACTTCCCCTGTATGTGTATCTATTCAATCGGAATTTCAAATTTATTTTACCAAACGTGCCATCCGCACATCGAACACTAGTGGTTGTTGTCTGTTTTCTGTTCTTCTTTTTTTTTCGTATCCTGCAGCTATGACATTTTCAATCCCTCCATGTAGCATATTTGTAATCAGTCATGCAAAATGCCCGTAACATTGCTTGCAAGCGCGTTCTCTTCAAACAACAAAAATGTTTGTCTAGTCTCTCTCTAAAATTACCCACAGGCGGCTTAGTGGTCGGAATCGGAATTGGAATAGTGATGTGACAGAGGCAAATGGAACAGGCAACAATATTATATCATTATGAGGATACAAAACGAACTGAAAAAAAAAAAACCACTACAATATAAAGGGAAATGCACATACATTGGAATTTAGATGGGAATACGTTATAAATCGGGACATGACATCGTAAGCCTGACGCCTTTGGAATAGCCGACCATGGGATTGGATATTAGCTGTACAATTTGAACGCAGTTTTAAGGATGTGGAATTCGAAACGAAAATATTTTGTGGGCTACTTTGTGGAATTAGTGCACTTGACACTCCTGATCAGTGTTGCTACTGTTCTGCTAGTTCCAATAGTTTTATATCATTTTTTTCGAAATTTAAATCAACTGCCAAAGATAGATTTATATACTGGATTTTTTAGAGAAACTTCTGTGAAAAAACGTGTTTTTCATTTCACGACGTGCCTGGGAGTGGACGTATCGTAAACAGATGAGTTATCGTAAATAAGCACTATGCAGTTTCCATTAATCTAATGGGGATGTGCAACGTTCCTTAACGATATCATTCAACCGAGTGCAACATTTATGGGGAAACATCGGTCCTTGAAAGCTCAGTGGAAAAGTAGAAAGAATAAAAATAAAATAAAAAAGCATCCGGACCACGTTTTAAACTGACAGCAAAATTAAGCGGACTAAACTTCATTATGCGCGAATAAACATTCGCTTAATGAAAACCATATCTCAGTCGGCTAAAAGGAATCTAAGGAATCCCTAAAATAAAACACCTAAAAGGATGCGGCATTCAGAAGAATTTCTTCTCATAATCATTTCACGGGAATCTGCAGGAGAAAAAAAAAAAACGATAAGGACACAATCGGGCGCAAAAAAACGAAATGAAAAACTATATTTTCTCTTCCTTCATTATATTCGTCGTCCTAGAACGTAATTAAATAAATTTTGCCCGACAAGAAACATCATATATGTGTGTGTTTACCATCGCACTGCAAGATAAATAAAGTTTCAGTAATTTCTTTCGATTAGAGAAAAGTCGCCTTGCAACAAAGTTACACAGAGGAAGGAATGATTATTTCCTTCTGGCTTGGGGAACTTTGTTACTTTGCAAATATTCTACATGCACATGTGTGTTCTGTTTGATGTACAAGGCTTTGTTAGCCATCCAAAGTGTGTTGCATCTCATGGATGTTGCCGGAGTGAGGAAATGGTGATTAGCAAGACTTTATCTCTAAAATTGTTATCTGAAGTCAGAGACAGTTCATAGGGATCAAGGAAAAGTCTATTTCGCACAAGTTGATTATGTGATGAGAGAGTCATTAAAATTAAGATATGCTGATGTCGGTTTTGGGGGCGGTGATCACGATGCGAGCGCATTCTTGTTTGCATTTAAATTGAGTTTTAGGCAAACACATTTTAATGGAGTAGAAAAATTCAATCCCCACTCAGAGATACAGTTGTTTGCATATAGTTAAAAGAAAGAACTAACTTGGGACTCTTGTGTGGTGCGACACAATTCTTTCATGTGCAATTAAAACAAAAAATAATTAGCCTTTCACAAGTCTGCATGTCTGTAAAGTGCATGCATTTAAGGATATCGCATGATGAAATCCCTCTAAATGTAAATCACATATCTCGAGTCTTTCGATGTAACTTTATACTTCACGATAGTTGGCATGTAAGCCCAAAAGACATGAAATGCCTTTTCATATTGTAATTAAATCAGCATACAAAAAAAATATGCACAGAAGAATAAGCAGTGTGATTTATAAGTAAGCCAAAAATGAGGAGAATTATTTCCACACGCTGCTGGAGGGCACTCCTTTGTCTTAGGGCTTAGAAGGGAAGAATAAATTTAAGCCAAGCGTAATTTGGGCAAGCGCATTTCTCACAATGTCATGGATTGGTAGAACTTAGTTGCGCAGACTACTAAATTATGCATGGAAGATGGAAGCCCTTTTTTATATTTCTCTCTTACCGTCCTCAAAAATGTCGACGAAAAGGAGGCAACAAGCGAATGAAACACCGAGACACACGATCATTTTAAGTAAACAGCTGCCTACGAGAAACGCCTGTGAACTGGCATATAAAATTTAAAAATTTGAATGAATTAAAATAATTCAGTCGATTTTGAAGAGATAAAAACTAAATGTTTTCCAAATAATATTGTGGGTGGTCTATTTTGACTTGTTTGCCCAGTGGTAGAAATTCTCCCATTTTAATGATCTGATCTGACTTATACACAAGATATTGGAAAACAAATGACACTCAGCGTTGGATTTCTGCACAGTGTAAGACCGGCACATATACCTTAAAAGAAAACATATTTGTAAATCGTTTTAAGACTCATAGTTTATGAGATATTTGAGGACATATTATATTTTGGCATTTAGTTTCATATCTAGATTATATTGTACCAGAACCCACTACCATGTATTGATCAATCTTATAATATTACCTTTGGAGTTAGAACATAGACACGTAAACGAGAAGCATGCAAATAAGCGGACAGACTTTTTTCCAGACGTGTTATTGAAAACAGTAAATTAAATCACAATTAAGCTACATAAAACTCTGGGAAAAATTATTTGCTTAGCTTAGGCAAAGTTGAATTGAAGTACCTAAAATTCGAGATAAATAAATAATGTTAGATATACATAGTTTGAAAATAAATTTAACCTAAGCTTGATCACAATTGGAAATGAGCAAAAATATTCTTATTTTTTGACATATAGCTCACACTTCGTCGTGAAAGTTCACGGAATGAATGAAATTTTAGCTAGTTTTTTTTTTAAATTGTTAGTCAGATCAATAAATTAAATACAGTGGCTCAAAATTTTAGTCGGATCTCTTTAATATTATTTTAGTGTGTCACAATGTCCCTAGTAGCATTTTTCTAATTATAGTCGACATAAAGATAAATTTAAAAACACAAAAAGTATAACCCTTAGTATACCTATAGACTTTCAATCCTCTCCCGTCTTCAAATTTAGTATTTTTTTTAAAGATTTTTAAAGGACATCTCGAAAATCTTTTTGATAATGAAGAGTTATACTCGATGCAGATTCAATAAAAAAACTGTAATTTCGAATTATTTTTTTCCTGTCATTTCATTAAAATTAGTTTGAAGATAATTCCCCAAACTGTGTTTAACGACGCCCCCGCTATAGTTTGTTGGAAGGTTACAAAGCGTTTATAATAGACTAAAAAGTTGGACACATGCTTTGAAAGTAGAGCGCTGTTAGTTAGTATCTAAGTGACAATTTGCTTTACATATATATACAAAAATCAATTAGCCCTGCGTTCGTTGTCATCCCTAAGTTTTGCGCTTTTGTAATATTTTCTAAATCAATTTAATTTAGAATAAATACAAAAATCAATTTCACGATTACACAAATGAGCATTGTTAATATTTTTGGTATATAGAACAAATTCTCTTCATGGCTTGTCAAAGCGAGCTGGGTATTTATCTGTCTCTTTAAATTCATTGAATAATTCAAAAATTAATTGCTGATTAGTCGTACGACTAGGTGCAATCTAATTCGGGATGGCGAATGTCAGTCCCCCGGGAGTTTTTTTAGATGAGTTAAAGTCCATCACTATTGCAGGAGCATCCCTCGCGTACTAGCTCTGCAATGTCTTTCGATGATTTTTTACTTCCAGCGAATTCCCAACACAAAAAAAAAAAAAAAAAAAAATATATATATTTTTGGTATGACGACTTCAGCGACCCCTATGCAAGGTTTTGCTAGGCTATTTTAAGCATATTCAGGATACAACTAGGTATACATGGTCTTAAAATATCAAGAGGACAGATTGAGACAGTAAAAAGTTACTGAACAACTTACAGACGTACCAAAAATTGTACATATATACAAAGATTAATTTGTTCGGAAATTGATCTCATATAAATGGGCCTCAACTTATGCCTGAACTGTTGCAAATTCAGTTAGTTTGTTTTTTGAAACTAGTTTAAGTTTAGTCTGATTTGCATTTACATAGTTAAGCTTCCAATCGGGTTCCGGGTAGTCCTTCTAATCATCAAACGTGATCATTTTGGAAGTAAGTTATCTTTGTTAATTTGAAAGAGCAAACTAGCCGCTTTCCCATGCTCAACATTTTATTTATCAAACGTACGTCCCGTACTACTGAAGGCACAATATAATAGTATTTGTAGTTCTTTATACCAAAAGTATTTTAGAAACCATTGTTCCACTCGTTTAACTTTAAAAATATGGCTGAACTTATAGTAAAATTCAAGTTTGAGTAATTTCTCTGCTTATAAATCAGTAAAAGTATAAGTTCTTGGGTAAACGACAAATATCGCAAATAATCGGGGGTCAAGTAATTGACAAGCTACCGTTTGTTACCTTAACAGACAAAATATAAGTTCTTGCGTTCTTGGAGAAATCGGCAGGATAGCGTAAACTTGTTTGTGTTAATTGAACGCATCTTCCGACTTTATTCGATGGAAACATTTCAATTTCAGATAAACGTTTCTATTTCTGATTAAAGTTCTATGAAAGGCCTCAAAGAATTGAAAAACTTTAACACATCGGAGTGTCAAAACAGCTCATCTCAAAATTGGTTGACTAAATTTGAAAGCATAGTAATCTTCAACCGTCGCACAGGTTCCATGATAAGCCTAAGCCAATAAAATAGAGACACTTCACTCTAGACTACTTAAGTCAGCTTAAGTGAGCAATTTATATCTGAACGTATAAAGGTAAAAATCATATTGGGAACAACAGAACACGTGAGGTACTCAATGTCAATCTTTGGGCGGTGAGATGGTAAGACTTTCCATATATCATTGCCAATTGAGACCTACAAAGCATTAAGTGGTAAGGTTAAAAACGATTATTTGTAAGGTCGATTGCATTTCTAATCGCAAGGCTAAGCTGATGACAATTTCAGTGGCCAAAAACTACCCAAACAAACACTTTGAAATTATAGAGAAAAAACCCAAAGAAACATAGGTATACCGCGATAATAATATGTAATAAGTTTTTCGAACTCACAATGGCGAAATTTTCCATACAAAATTGCATATTGTGACCTAGGAAATATTTAGTGTGAAGATTAAAATTGATTGTTGGTAAGGCCCATAGACAACGAACTAATTTATCATAAGACGCCTTTAGTGATTATTTCGTTTGAAGGTAACAGAGAGGATGACATAATCACAATGGGCCTTAGTTTCGACTCTTAATTTTAGTAGTTCACAGTGGCTATGTTTTTCATACAAATTTCACAACTGTGTGCTTCCGTAAATTTGAAGTCGAGACTAAAATTTGTTATTAGTATGGCGCGGTATTTAAGCATATTTTTTTAATTACATTACAAAATTTTTGGGGCAGAATGTCGCAGTGGTTATTGTGTTGAACTGCTAAGTGAAGGGTTACAGAGTCCAAAGCACGAGCTTTTGAACAAAAGAACTGATCGACCCAAAATTTGGTCCTCCTACTTCCCTCTCCTTTGTTCCCAGTTAAAAAAAGATTGGGGACATTAAAACTGAAACGATAAAAACACCGCGTTTCTACTGAAATCCGGGACTTTCCTACATTTCAATGACTTTGAGGGTACCAACTACTGAACACAACCTCTTAAGATTATGTATCTTCAGATCGGGGAATTGCCTCAATAAAATAATGTTTTCAAACACACAAAAAATGGACAGGATATCGAAGACTAATTCCTTATTTACTGTTTTCGAATATGTACAACTAATCTTTGGCAAAGTCCCATTGGGGATTCTCAATTCCAGATCAGAAAATCCCTTTTCAATCAAGTTTCAAAGACAATACACTTCTCGGCTCGTTTTCCAAATACCAATTCTGATAATTTATACCGAACGAACTTTAATTATTCACCACAGTTGCACGCACTTCTACGTTCTACCCTGGATGGCCCACATTCATGGGTCGGACCCTCCCCAGGTACGTCTGCATTAAATTCTAAAAGACCAACCAATTTTCAGATTATCACCAATTCCAAGCTATAGACACGCACACACAATGCACACGTTGCGTGTGACAAAGTTTCGTATGAGATTTGTTTCACAGAGGCAAAACAAGTTTTCTCATTAGGGAATAACCCCTGTACCACAAATCACAAACACAACAGAGAACACATGCAGAGAGGACACGTATACGCCCCGTAGGACTATTTTAGTTTTGAACACACACATCTTCTCAACCGAAAACATCACTTGACACATGAACTTTCTCTATCTAACTTGTTTGACATGTAAGATAGATTGTTCACTATTATTATGCACAAGTTGCACAGCAAATGTAGTTTTTCTAAAGTTTTGCCTTCCATTTGCGAACAAATTATTTTTCTGCCAGCTTGTCGGTGTGGGCAATGTCAAGTCACCTTCGATACTACTATCGCAAACGTCTAAAAATACCTCACCACCAGAGTGTATGATTATACATTCCCTGATAAGACACGACCCTGTGACAACACTGCTGCTGCTGCTGCTAACGACGGCGACGACGACGGCGCACAGACGCGACAGTCATAAACTATGTGCAAATATTCATAAAAATAAGAGAGGCAAGAAAAAACAAACTTCTCAGAGGCATAGGCACACACACTGAGCAATTGGTGTGCATTTTAAATGCGATGCTTCTCCTCATCTCACCCATATCCATATCATGTCGATGGGAATCAGAAGCAATGTTTCAATTTAAAAGTCAAAAACTTCCTCCTCAGCAGCTTGTCGAAAATAGTTCAAATATTATACGAAGCGGCGGCAATGTGATATCACTGCCGGAGGAGTGAGAACTTTTGTCACGTTTGTCGTACGTACCTACATTCAGTTTCGGTATCGTTTTGTAGTCGTCGTCGCAGCCGCTTGAATTATCCTTGAAAAGAGGACGAAAATTTAAATGCAAAAAAGCGGAGAATGTGTGTTCAGTATACTCTCCGTGTTAGCGAGGAATTTTTACTGCAATGTTTGCAAATGCAGGACGTGCATATCAACTAAATCCCAAATGCAGCACAAAAACACATATGCACACAGCAGCGCCAAAGCGGATCCGTTTTATGTCGCCAAAAAAACGGAGAAATTTGCAGAAATTAACACCCAACACGTCAATTTGGGAAAATATTAACTTTACCCGGCAAATTGCACACACACAGAGAGCGTGTGTAAGAGAAAGAGAGAGATAGACAGAGACCTTCCAATGTCACTAAGTCATTTTCAATTGAAAAGCGAACGGCAAAAGCAAAAAACCAAGTGGAATCCGAAAGCGGGTCGAGGAAAAGCCCTGATTTATTGGCTTGTTTTGGGGACCCCATAATTTATGGCGAGGATATGGTAAGTGTCTCGTGTCTCGGCCGTATCGAGGACAAGTGGCCAATCAATTATTATTTTCGAGGACTTCTCCGGTATTTTGCATTCAAAAGTGGAGAGCGGGGGCGGTCCACTGATTTCGTGCAAAGGCCCCTATCACTTGGATGAATTCGTATCCTTTTGAATCTCTTCCGAGTGGCAATGAATGCGCGACGACAATAGCCATAGCCGTAGCTGAAGCAATATAAAAGACGAAAAGGTTTCCTGTTGAAACTCGTATTTTCCAACTTTTGAATACTCTCCACAATATCCATCGAACGGATATTGAATAGAGCTGCTTACATCCGGACTGACGATTTGTTTTTTTTTTTCTTTTTTTTTTTTTGCTATTGCAATTTCACCATGTTTCTCTATACAGATAACCAGAGAATGGAAGAATGGAAATTCGCATTTCTCCTAAATGTTTCGATTTTATTTTCAATTTTATATGTGAGGCATTAAAAGTTCAAATTACATTTTGCAAATGGCGGATGAGACCGAGGCGAATTCCGGATTAATGAAATTTTTATGAATTTTTTTCTCTATCCGTTGTTGTCGACTTTTTCAACGAACGAATTACATTCTTGCAACAGACTGTTGTAATAAAGGCAGACGAAGAGTCTACAAAGTTCAATCTAATGGGATGGACACTTGCACCCTTGTTTTGATTAATTAAGCAGCGCGCGATTTCGTAATGGACGATGGTTTTCCTATAGAATTGCAGATGTTTATTATGATATTTTCGAGCGAAAATGATTAACTTTCTATTCGAAATATAAGTTATGGCATGAGAAACAGCGATGAGCTTACAAATTGGCAGCTTTTTTCGAGTAGAACTTTGTCCATCATAAATATCCCATTAGTTGCGGATGCTAATTTTTATTTTTCTGATTAATTGTGCCACAAGCTTGGCATGGTTTTTCGTTTTTTTCGTTCGATACCAAAAAGAAAATAAATAATCTTTTCGATGTAGGTATAGTGTTCGGAAACATAACCCTTGGTTGGAGTTCAATCAATTTGAAGGAAGACAACTTTCGCATTGCAGTGACCGCTTGGAATGTTTTACCATTGGAAATGAAATCTTTAGTAACGTTGATGTTTTTTCGTGGCAAAGGGTTCGCGAAATGTAAGCAGAAGTGCAGGAGGCGTTACAACTATTAAAAATAAAAATAAATTGGTTAAAAAAGGTAATAGGTTAACTTTTTAGTAGAGCCGCCGGGACTTAAAAATTAGGACCGCCTATAATTCTATTGCCTAATTTAGATCCACATAGGCCTTGTTATATACTAGACTTGTAATATAAACATAGTTTCCAACTGTCATTGAAGCAGTCATTTGTAACCAAGAACGGCTAAGAAAGAAGTCATTTTTAACCAAAAAATTCTGATAATTCATGCATTTGGATTTTTACCGATTGCAAATTTCACTGTGCCTAGTTTTAACCATTAACCTAGTTTAACATTTAACCAAAAGAGAGGAATAACAAGCTCTTAAGCTACGTCCAGGCGAACGGTGTAGTAAAAACTGTAGCTATGGTGGTAATATGTACTTTTAATAGTTTGGGTACTGAAGATTTTATGTTCTTTGCGGTAAAGGCTTGTTAAAAGTAAAATTGTTTTCGTGTTAGCCCTAAAACTACAGCATCTAGTTTTTATTTGCGGAGTAAGTAGGCTATTGAAACTTTAAATCGATATTTTTAAAAGCCAATTCTGAGCATACACAAAAGTGCTACACGTGACTCATAAGGCATAAAGCATCATTTATTTTTTTAGCTGGCGCTGGAAACATTCTTAAATGTCGACAGACATTAATGATCTACCCGTCATGGTAAGGTGACGTGATAGATGAACAGACCTCTGAATTGTATAAACGAAATACATCTAAACCAGTTGCAGAGTGAAAAGAACTTCGATAAGCGTTCATGAAATATTCATGCATAAAGTTTGTCAAGAACAATTTTTTTTGTTCTTTCAAAACAGTTCTACTTTTTTCATAGTAACTTTGGTTTTAATGTACAGAAATCCGTATCCGGAAAAACGAGTGGTGCCAACGAAAAACTTTCGAGAATCCGCCATCACGTGCCGCCCCACTGGAGCTATTATGTTTCAATTGACCTCGAACTTTTGTATTGATTATATCCCATATTACGACTTATTTGCGATTGTTTCATTTAACGATTTTCCCCAAGGGATAGGTGTTGGTTTTTTTTTTTGGGAAATCTGAGGCGCTTTTTGAGCAGGGTTTGATGGAAGTTTTAGTACAGTTTAATGAATTTGAATATGAAGAAAGAATATTTTTCAAAGGGATGATGAGGAAGATATATATTTATTTACAGCGAACGTTGTACCTGTCACAGATGTCATTTTTGTATATTATTTGAAGAATGCTGGGGCAGTACATTCAAAAAGAACTGTGGTTTCGTTGCTGTGGACAGTTCCGCATGAGACTTTTTGGGAAAGTTAAGAAAACGATTTTATTATCTACTTGCACACAGCGGCTGTTGGCTGATTCTCCGGTTCGACCCCCAAAAATACGCAATTGATATTTTAAGGTTTATTTTTTACTGGGCCATCTCTTAAAAATTACTGAAACGCCACAAGGGCTCCTACTTTCGCATTCGACAAGGCTTAGCGCTTTCATAAGAAATTGTTAAAGTTTAATTGGTTTAGAAGATTTTTCAAAGTAACAGTTTATTAACTAAATAGATTCCAACTACCTCTGCTGAAAACGATCATTAATAAATGGCTTTATCCGGTAACGAATAGTAAGTGATGAAAGCTGTTATTATTTCGTATTCAAATTTAAATTAATTCTGACTGAACTACATACCGTGTGTGACAAAACAGTGCCCACTTGGTAAAATAAACTCCTTGATTCTATAATTATAACGTGAAGTATTTTGTTTGTCGATTACAACAATAGTTTTTGGGTTGCGACCCCTAGCTCAATCTCTTGATTCCATCTGATCATCTGCTGCTCTCTCAGTACAGAAGCTTATTTGTAGACATATTCCCGTCAAAAGGGTTGAAGTATGCAAGTACATTTTTCGAAAAATTCGACCCAAGAAAACCTTTTTCGATCCAGAGGAGCCAATATTCCCATTAAAAAAGAAAAACATATTCCTCACATATCGAACCAGAGCAAAGTTACTAACACGCCACCCCAACAACCCGGCACTTAATTTCGTCTTCTCTGTCTGCACTTGTGGGCAGAAAAAAAAAAGAGAGAAGGAAAACCCTGCTAATTGGAGAACTGAAAAATAACTTTCACATCCTCTACCTCGCCTATTGCTCTTGTCAAAAGCGATTAAAAAGTTTCCATCGTTTGCTGTTTGAACAAAGTTGAAATTGTTTTCAATTAAATATATTCTGCATGAGGATACACTACACATCCAGACGAAAAGATTGTAATGCACAGTCTGTCAGTGTGTGTGCATTGAACCACACATGGTAGTAGAAAATTGAGTTTTCCAATGGACTGCACTTGATCTGCATAGACACATCGTTCTATAGGACCACCACCAGGGGCAGTTGTACATTTCGCTTCCATATCAGAACATCGGTTGACCGCATAAATTTATTGGTAGTCCTCGAAGAGCATGTCGAGGCGATAATTCAATTGAACACCTAGGCAATTGCAAAGGCCTGCTGGCTATGTTTAATGTATACACTCACGACTCACCAACCGATAATAATAAAGCATTGTCCAAACAGTAGGTCTATAATAAACTTACGATTGCATAATTCAGGGAATAAATCGTAAGCGAGGGTGAAATAACAGAGAAGTCCGCATTCGACCTACGCTACGCATCAGACGGGAATACGAGTATATATACGTACTCGGGGCAGTATGCTCGAAGATAATAATGTATCTATACGACAATAATTGCACGATGGCATTTAATTGTGTAAATGGTGATAATGCAAGAGGCCAGGAAGGATGTGTATTGTAGCATTAGGCCACTGAGTAATTTGTATCCTCTCTGTCTCTATTATTCAATTATGTGAACTAATGTTTTGTAAGAAAATTAATTGAATAATGATGGGATTTGATGTACCTTTTAGAGAGCTTAGGAGTTACCATCGTTTCGTCTTGAGTGGGTTATGCCATTTACCGCCAGGTATTGTCTGGAGTTGAGATTTTAATTTTAGATTAGATCGAGGATGGTTTTTGTTTTTTTTTCACCGAAAGGATTTTATTAAAAGGAAGCTATGTTTGCCTGTAGGGCGATGTTGAAATGGAGCAACGTTAAATGTAAGTTCATTGATGGTTGTGGGAAGATGTGTTGTTAAATTAATAGAATAGAATAAATTGAACTTATTCCCACGGTGGTATATGAAAGTGGTGTACAAAACCGTCCTTTGGAGTGTATTTCAATACAAATCATGATGATGTCGTCATGAGAAAGTCATAAGCCGTTCAGTTATTAATTTTCATTTCTTTTCTTTTTTTAAATCTATGACGCGTCCCGTGAAATGGAGCAACTTTCAGTTATGCACTGAAATTGTTGTAAACTGTATTGCTATGAAAGGAAGAGAGTTTAAAATGTTGCTTGTGCGGCGACAAAAGCATTTTTTGATTAACTGAAGTTCTTTTCTGAAAACTGTCTCATACCAGGATCAGCTACATTTCTCTTTTTTTTTTAAATGAAAAGTCGCGGCCAGACATAAATATGCCGCACGGACCACGAGTCTAGTTTTAAGTCTACCTTATATCGTCGGAGGGAAAGGGTCTCTCTCTAATTCTTTGGTTAAATAAATTGTCGATTTAAAGAACGGTTTGTCTATTTTATTTTTTCTCATTTTCTCACCCGCAGCGGAAACAGTCCATTTTCCCGATGCAGCGATTCAACTCTTATGCCACGTTTCCACCGGAGATAAACTCCGAGATTAGCACTAATTTCCCTTAATCTCGTATAAATTTCGAGATTTATCAAACAAATTTCAATCTCATAAACACGAGGTTTTAAACTAATCTAGACAACCAACCTAGATTGCATGTAGACTCAGGTTTGGGAACACACTCTCCACACCTCGGGATGTCAAAAATGAAAAAGAAGACGTCAGAGATTGAAAAGTGGCTCTGACTTGAAAAGCCATTCTCTCGAATGAAGAGAGCCAGACAGCATACGTCAACTGAACCTTCTTTTATTATTTGGAAAATGGAAGGACATCAAAAGTAATTTTAACACTCCTGTGCTTAATCTCGGGATTTGCGTCCAGTGCAAACGTAGCATTAGTCTACTGTCTAGAACAATTATGTCCTTCTATGTATAGGAAGAAGGTTCAGTATACAACAAAAATGTATTGCGTTGTACCTGCACAGCTCCCTAGTCCCTACTATATCCCCTCTATTCAATAAATTGATGGTCGAGTGCTAATCGGTGCAAATGCTAGGCGGTTGCGTAGTTTACTTCCTGGCAGGGAAAAACTAACAGAAGTTTTTCCAAGAACTGACTCTCAAAATTCAAATGAGTCAAATTATTGATATCTTTTTCGAAATAGTAGTATTTTATTCCAAATTGTTGATATGTCAAACAGGTCAAAAAAAGTTTAACATGAATATAGAATTCATAGGGCTACAAAGAATATAGGTCTGTCAATATCTTCTAAAGAAAGCGCCTTTTCCGCTCAGATTTTGTAACTTAGAAGAATTTATTGTTTTTTGTTCGACAATAATTTTGCCCAAGAAAACGTTAAAGGCTAATGTCAACACATCCAAAAGGAACTGGTAAAATGAGAGTAAAATGCAAGACACGAAGAGCAATATTGGTTTCCAACTGACGATTTAAAGTCGGGACCACAATATTAAAATGTTGGCAGAGAATAGCTGTGAACTAAGACAATTTTTATATAATGCCCTATTACGTAATCATACAAAGTAACTTTTGAACCAAATTACGGAAATCTTTTTCTTTTCCCATGATAGTAAAACACTAAAAGACTAAGCAATTCAAATTCTGAATTAGCACTGTACTAGCTAAGAAATTAATATGAGAATGAGAGCGTGAACCGTGAACACTTGTAAGACGACGACCCAACCTAAAATAAAATATTAACAGTGGATCAGTGATTATGGTAAGTGTTAGAATACTTAACAAGGGGTCACAGTAACGTAAAAATTGCAAATAATTAAATTAATCGGCCAAAAAATAAGAAGGGGTGTTGTTTTGCAAGAAAAAAAAAACAGAAAGTCAATAAAAAAGCTTTCGTTTTTGGCTTTCGTGTAAACGAAAGTTCCTTTCGTTTTCCAAGTCACATAAAGCAATACGTCCGTAAAATAGAAAACGATGGAAGGCTTTCATTTGCGTAGACAAAAAATTTAAATAATAGCGCGCCATTCGTTCTAATTTTAGTATATGTTCTGCCGAAGCAAGATCATAGCGTGCCACTGCAATGACAGAACAAAACACAATTTCTCGTATAGTGTTTATGTTCAATGGATTTCTTTGTGACTATATATTATTTATCAACAACGACTTTAAATAAAAGCTCTCTAAATTGCCTACTGAAATACCCATCGAAGCTTGCAAAACTAGCTATTAATAATAGGTTTATAGGTAGGCCTTGACCATGGCAGCTATCGTAATGCTATCGTATTATTAATTTCTAATTTATTTCCTGATTAAAAAAAATTATAATTATAATAATAGGTTTGTTTAATTGAACATCTGTCTGAGCAAAAGGAAGTTTGTACATTAATTGTTGGGAGTTGTATGGTTGACGTTGCCTTCAAAACGACTGCACAGATTTATATGAAACTCTTTTTGAAATATTTGTAAGACTCTAGGAAACTCTAAGGCTATGTCGCCCATTGCGACGCCTACTTTTTTATGAACGTTTTTGTCCCGAATGCATTTCTTTCAACTTGTATTGCTTTTAGTTTGTCACTACCCAAATAATTCTTAATGCGAAAATAAATAAATAGTTTTGACATCAAACACCTACATAAATATGATTAAGCTATCAAACAGCTTTCTGATTCATCTAGAAGCTGAGCTGCACACAAAAAGTCTAAGGCCCATTTTATTTTTATATGGAAAACTCCCCGAGTGAACATGATAAAACTTTATTCGTTTAATCAAATCGTAAAATATCAGGAACGATTTTTCTTGATGGTGGTTCGTTCTTCATTGAGGCAGTGGTCGCATATCGAAAAGACTTTTTGTTGTTGTAACGCAACGAAAGAAAAGCATTCGATGTACTTTCTATGTACTGGTCTATTTTCCACACCACCAGGACAATTTTTCATTTCAAGGAGCAAATTACTTTTATGTAGACAAGTCCAAGTCATGGATTGGATGACATTTTTCTATAGTGAATACGATAAGGGATTCTAAATGAATTGCCTTATACTCATCTGAAAAGATTTTATTTAAATCAGAACACGCCGTAAATGATATTTTTGATAAATTGGTTTAAACTGTACTAATTGGTATGTCTTAAACTTAGCTGTGTGTAGATAACAATACCGTCAAAATTTTAACAAATTTTACAATTTACGGAGTAGTAGCTTACATACAACAGAGGGTGCCCATATTTAACTAAAAGGGCCCTGAAAAGAATGGCAATACGAGGGAACTCTTAAGAACCAATTTTTTGCAATGAACAAAAAAGTGACTTAGACAGACGAGTGTGACAAAAACTATATATTGTGGTAACATCAACCATTTTGACGAACGACCGTTCTGTCTACACTCTTGGTAAATGTAAAACAAGTAGAGATTCAAATATTTGACGCATGCTCTGATAAGAGTGGAAGACTGAATTTAAAGGTGCAGGGAAATAATTTCACATGGGAAATAACTTCACCTCGAGTGGGAAATAAATTCACTTATTTTATGTGAAATAATTTCCCATTGAAAGTGAGCAAAAACTTCACTTTTTTGTGGGAAATAATTTCTCTTAACATGCCGCGACAGGTGCAGGGAAATAAGTCCACGGGAACTAAGTCCACTGAGGGACTTAGTACCCACCAAGGGGGAAATAAAACCATTTTCGTGAAGTGGACTTAGTTCCCATATAAAGGTGCAGGGAAATAATTTCACATGGGAAATAACTTCACCTCGAGTGGGAAATAAATTCACTTATTTTATGTGAAATAATTTCCCATTGAAAGTGAGCAAAAACTTCACTTTTTTGTGGGAAATAATTTCTCTTAACATGCCGCGACAGGTGCAGGGAAATAAGTCCACGGGAACTAAGTCCACTGAGGGACTTAGTACCCACCAAGGGGGAAATAAAACCATTTTCGTGAAGTGGACTTAGTTCCCATATAAGGTGGGAAATAAATTCCGAAAACTCAGAGTGGTTTTATTTCCCTTTTAACGTCAAGTTGGTGTTATTGCGCTCTCAAACTATGAAATCTGTATGGGGGGGCATGCTGCCCCCCTGCAACCCCCCTGCTTGGATTTACTGTTGGATTACGGGGTGGGTGCAAGGTTGGTCTTATTACTCAAATTTTGTTGGCGTTATTACGCTTTGTCGGAGTTACCCCAATAAAAAATCGTGAGTTTGTTGTCCAATTTAGTTTGGACGTAAGTTCCCCCTTCTTATTTTTGAGTGTGTAATAAGTTCCCATCAGAAAGTGGACATAGTTCCCACCCTACATGGCAACTTAGTCCACTTCACGAAAGTGGTTTTATTTCCCATTAGGTGGGAACCTAGTCCCTCGGTGGACTTAGTTCCCGTGGACTTATTTCCCTGCACCGCCGCGACATAGGTATGTCAGCCTACAATTATTATTCATAAACAGTGGAAAATGTATGGGGGGCATGCTGCCCCCCTGCAACCCCCCGGCTTGGAGTCTCTGTTTAGGGGTGGGAGTAGTTGCGAGTTTGGGTGTATGCAAAGTTAAATAAATTAGCTATACTACTTATAAATAATTTGATTTTGTTTTCCAGTTAGAATCAACAAATTCTTAAATTGTAGGTGGGAAATAATTTCACAAAATTTACGGTGGAGTTATTGCTCACTTTCAGTGGGCAACAACTTCACTTTTTGTAAGTGAAGTTATTTCCCACTCGAGGTGAAGTTATTTCCCATGTGAAGTTATTGCCCGTGAAGTTATTTCCCTGCACCGAATTTAAATACTGCAATGCTGCCAAGTTCATCATATTTCATATTTGTGTGCTTACAGAAAAATCGAGGGATATAAATTTGGGTTTCAACTCAAATATAAATGTTTTTATAGAAAATCAAAACACACCACTTGGCAGTTTAAGAACTAAAATTTCACCTAATCGGGCAGGTGATGTCACGCAGCAAACGGTATAAATCGCTCTGTTATTTCATTATCATTTTGATACATTCACAAAAGTATTAATTTTGACTCAGTGGCCCTTACTTATAATCATTTTTAACCTTCACACTAAATATTTAGGTAATTGTGAGTTCGTTATATAGATCGACTGGACACTCAATATGGTTATTATTACCGCGCAGTGAAACTATGACGATCGTATTTAACAGTCACTGTTTTGGTAAAAAGATACTTATAAGTAAAAGTTGTATTCAAAAATTAGCTGCAAGTTCCGTCAAACCTGCTTTCGCTCATTTGTCTATAATGAAATACTGACGAAGCCAAGAGCTTCTCGTATCAAATGCAAAACGAAACCAATTCCTGAAATTAAACACAGTCGAGACAGGTTACTGCTTATACATATTTACATTTAAACTCAATTAATCAAAATGATTGAACTAGAGCAGCAGCAATTATCTCTACAGTTGAAGTCGCCTGGCGCAGACCCACATCATGTCTAGTTGATGCATTATTTATATACCTACAAGTTACAAAAAAAAAAAAAACTCCATCAGCTGGTACCTCATTTAGATGCTAGATTACTGGTCTTTCGTATATGGCCGTAAATGGTTTGACCTCACAGCCAGAAAGAGAGGTCTTTGCCTCTGATTTGGAGTTTGATTTTCGGCCACAATTCTTTTATCTCATTCGCATTTTCAACTGATTCCCATACAAAGACACTTATCCCAAATCGCAGAGCCTACGTCGAATAAATTCCTCCATATTTGCGTCATGGTTCGTTCTAACTACGCACATGACGTCAGGTATAAGTATAACCACTTCATTTATTTTTATGTAAAATATTTATCTCGGCAAGTGCGCTCGCCCTGTTGATGTGATGAGTTTGTGTGTCTGGCTTTCAATCGTTCTTTTGTTTTTATCACGACGAGCGATTGTATATAAAAAGTGCGGCTATATTCTGCTCCCTTGACGCTTTTAATGACACTCGCTGTTCGCACTGTGAACTCTGGCATCATTTAAGCCTGCAACAAAACGCGTGGATTCTTTTTCTAGATTGCTCCATACATAGGCAGCAATTTGAAAGAGAATGCGAAATGCGTCTCTGGGTCAATTACTCTTCTGAATAGGACGACGACGAGAAGCAGGAGGATTGCGAGTTTTTTTTTTTTATCAAACGGATTCGCAATCATGAAGCACATGAATATGGATAGGGCTATGCGTTGTGCGGGCTACATTAAACATGCAAACGGCATGTACTCATATACCCCCCACCTACCCCAGGTGCTGACCGGGCTGATGGATACAGGAGGGTGGTGCGAAAAACTCGTTCAATATTAAAAAGCCCAAGCAGTCATAACACGTTTGAGAGCAAGCTCTGTATCGTATACATTACGATCCGCATACATCCGTCCGCCACCTTTGAAAACTTTGTAAATAAAATAATAAAAAAACACAACACACACATAAAAGTTTATGCATTGTACTTTCGTTTAATGGCTAATCATATGGTAGACATATGGTAGGTGGGGGTTTGATGGTGGCGGCGGCAAACGGGGATGTAACCAACTCATCTTCCCGGATGTAGTGGTTTATAGTTTCTAAGAAAGGTACTAATTGGGTTTATCGTGCGAACGTGATAACATGCGGATTGTTATGAATCGGAGGTGTTCAAGTGTGCGAATAGCTTTAGGCTATAGTCACAGCCAGATACGGTTAGTACGTTATTCTCATTATCTTCAGGTTTTTTTTTTGGGTACTGCGTTCACAAAATATTCGCAAAAGCGAATGTTTCGATCCCTCTCATTTGGCGAGAATTACCATTCACTGTTAAAATGTGCCGCGGCATGTACAGTCTTGGTAGTAGTGTGGTGTTTCTACTGACGTCAAAAGATAGTTTATTACTGGTTTGAAGGAATTCGCAAAACGGAAAGTATCGTCAATTTTGTCTGGAAGATTACCATCATAGATCAAGGCAAACAAATTCTGATAGTATGGAACTGCCCGCATCTACTTTGGTATGCAAATATAATTGAATTCGCAATTCAGTATTTGAGGATATATCTGTGTAATGGAAGTATCAAGATTGTTTTCAAGTCCCCAGTTTTGATCTTATTATTTGTATATAGGTATGTACAGGACGCAATTGTGCAAGGGTAAGTTCTGATGTTTAATGAAAAAAATAAACAGATTAACTGAATTGAAGTAGTTGTATTAGAGCTTACTGGTCTATGTTTTCCGAATGAAAATAGAAATAAAACTATTTTATTCATTTCCCGACGTTTGGTTGATGTTTTTTCAACTTCCTCGGGGGATTTTTTTTTCTTTTATTGGGCTGAAATTACAATGCCTTAGCTATATTTATTATTAATTTACGTTTTGTGCCAATTTGACTTGAATGAGACCTGTTTAGGAAATTTTATTGACGTAATATTTCGGTTATTAAATCAATCTCTTTATTATTTTTTTTTACTTTGAGAACGGGCAACAAAAATTCCGAAAAATCTACTTGTTTCAGAACTAGAATTGTGTATAATGTACTTGACGTAACTCCAGTAAAAAATTGACAACAACATTTTGGAGCAATAATGTCACAAAGGACCTTAGACCGACCTGCTCGTTACCATTCAAATGGTGTGAATTTTACTTTTGGCGCCATGGAGCTCACCTACAATCAAAGAAAAAGAAAAGAAAAAAACAATTTTTGTTGAACGAACAGCAGAAATGAGGGCGGTTTTGTCAATGGTATTGCAACATCTCCATATTATTATTTTTAAAAGTGCGACATGTTTTAAGAGGCTCTTTCAACAGTATTGTACTTTTATCCTATGGAAGGTTGAAGTCCGAATTATAATATACTCTACTGATGATTAATAGTCGTTCGGACCACTTGAACATATGAGACACTAGAAAATTTAACGCCACTGCTAAATGCATGCTCGTATTTTTCCAATCATTTGTTTTCATTTGTATATACGCTCCCAATCATTTCTACTCTGTGCGTAAAAGTTTCAATATTTTATTTCATCATTTGATACAATATGCAATATTTGTTTGTTATTTATCATCATCTGCAATCATTTGCTTTCGTTTCCAACCATTTGCGTTATTTTCCAATCAGTCAAAGTTTTTCTGCAAACATTTTGTAGGTAATCGATTAAATTCTTGTTCGTTTATTTCCAAAAATTGCCAATCATTTGTATTTTTCTCAATCATTCAGATCTTTTCTCTGTCATTTCTAATCATTTGAATTTTTTTTCTACCATTTGGAATCATTTCACAAGGAGAGAACTAAAATTGTTATGAAAAGTGAGCTAGGTACCTCGTCGAAAAGATACGAGGTAAGCTAGAGTCACTTTGTTTGGTCAGTGGCAAGAGACAAAAGTGATGTGTAAGGTTGAGCACAATGTTTTATGGTTCAACCCCAAAAATATAGCAGTCACAAAAGTCAAAAAGTCAGAAAAATGGCCTATTATAGTTTTTTTTTTCCGAGTTTACAAATTGAGCACTATCTTGAATGTATCTCCACAGAACTTTTAATTTGATGAAAAAAAATTGCGATTTCATTCACAATTCTGAGCAATGAGTGACCGAGTTTGTTTCGCATGCAAAATCGGCTGAACACTACAATGCAACTCAAGCTAGACACGAACCAATGAACCAATGGGCCATATTGGAGTAACACTATACTTTGACGTTTGATACTTACAATTGGACTAGAGAGACGTATATTCTTCTGACATTTACTAACAACTTTTTCCGATTAGTTTTTCCACAAAAAAGCCAACCAAATCACACAAGAGATAACCAAAGTCGCCATATTTCGCTGCCTGTCCATATTTTTTCGTAACTCTTCCAAAGTTCAACTGGCCCACTAACTTCCTCCCCACCTCCGTATCCACTTCAAGTTATAATTATATCATGATATTGGTTTCGATAATTGCTTTTCGGTAATTCCTCCATTAGCACTCGTGGAACAGAAAAAAAAAAAAAAAAAAACACACACGAAACCGAATGTGACTTATCATCAACTTTCGAAGCTCATTACATAAGAGCATGTGATAAAACCAGAAAAACGACCCGCTAAAGCATAACAAATCTCCAACACGCGACCATGTACAGTACACCATATCCAATTCGCCCCGACCCTGTACGTATGGAAGTGTAGTTAGCAGAGCAAGCTGAATCTAATAAATAAATCGAATAAGTATCTCAAATCTCAATCGTACACACCAGCGCGCTACAACAAAAAAAAAAAAAAAACTATAAAATTCGAGAATTTAAAACTTAAACATCGACAAAAACGGCTCGAATAAATAAATATACCCGAATGACATCAGTCCGAACAGCCGAATGGAGCTGTAAAGTGTAGTAGAGTCGATGACTTCAGATTGGTGGAATTCGGCGAAAAGTTGCGTCATTCAACATTTCACATGTCCGCCCCACACACGCGAACGCCACACTCAAAATTGGATATTGAATGCTCGTGCTCTCTGGCGAAGTTGAGGATTCATTTCGTCGTATTTTTTTTTTTTTTTTGCTTTATTCCAAGCATGCATGCAATTGAGTTATTACAGGACGAAGACCCATGTGAACCCTTGTGTAAACGAAAAGTTTGCGCACACAAAAGGAACTTTCAAAGGACAAAGAGGAGAGAATTACAATGAAAAAACCGAGTCCACAAAAAATAGGACACGACAGGGATGGGTCTTAATAGCGTAGAGCAAAGCAATTAATCTAGAAAGTCCTAAAAAGTTCTCCCATACTGCCGCCAACATATCAAATAACTTATGTGCGGTCCTTTTGTGTGTTTCTTACACTAACCGGTTAGTAGTCCAAGTCCAAGTCGAAGTCCAAGTCGTCTGTTATGGTATATAGTGTGTCCCCTGCAATTGACATATGCTTTGGCTTTCACATTCGTATTATGTCCGGACAATTTCGCAGGGCCTGACATTGGGATTAATAGGCGGATAGGATGGGAAATGGTGGCCCATTTGTTCCATGTCGTTGTTTACCATATAGGATATGAATAATGCATAACAACGACACTCATTTATGATGAATCGAGGGGGGAGCAGATTAAATTGAAATCGGTTCATTAAGCATAATTTCGTCGTGTTTTTCGGGCATTTGCGGCAATACTTAATTTGACTACTGAACCACAATCGACAATCAGGGTTTCATCCAGCCGACGCGCGATACGTAATTGGGACGGTTTAAAACTGCGGCTGCAGTGATTAATCAGGACACTGATGGCTGGTTCGATTGGTTGTTATTTTTTGAATAATAACGATGAAAGCAAGTTGATTCATCGCTTTGTTATGGGCTGAAACCGGATAATGACAACCATTTAAGGTTGGAGGTCTTAGTTGTGCGACGTGACAATAGTAACCCCATTATCGAAACGGTGGTAGAGATTATTTTCAGAATTTAAATTGGTGTTGATAACAATCCAGAAAAGTGTAGGTGGTGTTTAAGTTAAATATTTGCTGGCTTTGATAGCGTGTGGTTTGCAAAATATGGAGGGAGGATTTCAGAAGAAGTTTAAAAGCACGGTGGAAATTTTATTAAAAAAAAAGGTGTCAGCTAGTAGCTACTGCTGTAGTCATTTTATATTTATATTTTATTTATACTTGTACTTTTTGACGAAGTGACCAATAATAGCAATTTTAAAAAATAATTCATTTTGCGTTTTTTATGGTCAGAAGATGTTGCGACTAAACTGACCAGACGTCCTCTTTTTACCGAAAAAAACGACACGTATCTTTTTGAAAAAATATGCAACTTGTCCTGCTTTTGGCTCTTCTCGGCTTACGGAATTTTTCGACTCCACAAAATACAACAAAACTTTTTTTCAACACTAATCTGGTATGAACACGGCCTAAAATATATTTGCACCCGAACTCATTTACTTCTGAACACAACACCACCTTTTTATTTTTTTTTTACAATCGTGTGAACACACCCGTTTGACAATTTCTTTTGCAATTTTATTGAATTTATTAAAATTTATGTTTTTTGTTTGTTTTGTTACATATATTGGTTGTTTTTTTTATTCTTCAATATCTCATTTAAGATATCTGAAGGTGTCCTCATTTTAATGGGCGGGGATCTGGTAACGCTAGTTGCCACTAGCTATTTGTTTATGCAGTTTAGAAGGCCAAGGAAGTGTTTTCCAAAAAAAAAATCGTAGTTTATTACAGGAATTTTTCTAAGGCTTGTAAGTACCGACAAATAATAACGATTCAGCGAATTCACAAAACTTAATAATATTTTTTTTAAATTTTTATAAAAATTTACTTGAAGGCGATTTGGATTATTTTTAGATGTCACAATTAAAAAAAAAATGAATGTTTGAAACCTGTACAGCGACTATATTTTTAAGGTTTAATTTTAATATAGTGTAGAAAACATTTTTAAGTGATAGTCATCTGTTTTGTTGCGTTTTCCAACTTTTGAATGTTTTTTCTACCGTGGTGGAGATTATTTTGTGACAATTCCGGAACCCACGGAGTTTTTTTTTTAGATAAGTCTGTAAGGGATGTTGGTAGCGGTGAAAGACCGATTTGGATTTTAGCTCATAGTGTTGATTTAAAATGTCTGTGAGTATGTGCCTTGTTGTTGAATATTTAAACGGCCATTTACTGTTCAGATTATGGCGAGCTCATAAACGTCAAAGAGAATGTTTTCGAAGCTTAAGCAAATAATACATATGCTTAAATTTTGTGTAAGGAATTGGAGTGGCGTTAGCTTAATGAAAGCCTCTTACAGCCTGTAAAAGATCGACTATAACCTCACTGACTGCATTTTGATTTATAAATATGTTCAAACCGTTGTCTTTGAGCCCTGTACGAAGCAAGTACCTATACATCTAGTTAAAATCAATTATGCAGCTCACGGCTTCTTTCTAAACTTAAGAAAGGCTACTGCGTAATCCAGGGTTTTTGATGCATTTCTTTACTATAACTTATAACTCAGCCAGTGAGTATGGTCAGACCCTAATGGTTAGTAATGAAAAAAATGCATGCATGCTAAAAATAAATAAATAGTTGGTACAACAGGTCCGTAGGGACACTAGGCCTAGCTTCTCACAACCATTCATTTTGTGTGAGTTTTTGTTTTTTAACTAATGCATGAGATCTACAGTATTATGCGGGTTCCAAACAGCTAATTGAAAAGCTCTTTTAAGACAGTTATACTCTTGGATGTTTGTCAGGAGTTCACGAGGTGTGGAAAACGCAGTGGAAAAAACCCTGAGTTGGAATGAGTAGTCCAACACACTAACCACTAAGCCATAGCGCCTATTTACTAAAAGACCGGAAAAACTGTCGAAGTAGAGTGGAAAACAAAAAATGGGTAATTATTATTTCTAAGAGCAGTTTTTTTAGGGGATCTGTAAAGAAACAAATTTGTCTCGTGTCTTTACTTTAAAACGCCTGCATCAAAAAATCAATTAAATTCCACAATTAATACTTCTTAAAGACGGGCTAAAAAATTAAGTGGAGCTCTGGAGCATTGGTAAAATCTCTTTAAAGTGGTAGGGCAGTGAACTCTTTTATACACGTCGAAGAAATGTAATTTGAACAAATTTTATTGTTATATTTTATGCGGTTTGAGGCGTGTCTTCGGTAGCTCTTTGTCCATACGGAAGGAAAAATCTTTTATTTTAAAAGCTTTTAATAGTAAATGTTAACATTAAATAAAAATGTCAATTTTAATACAAAACTCAACCAGGCTATAGTTCTAATTTCCCGTAGCAAATCGCTTTTTCCAAATGAACCAACGCTCACAACTAGTATACCATACAAATAGCCTTTCAAAGGATTTACTACACAGACCGTTTCTGTGAGGACTATCTATCGGTTAAACTATTTACTAAGATCAAATACGAAAGTTCTGTATTTCGTATATCTACAGAGTTTCGATTTTCCGCTCCACTTCGTCATTGTAACCTGAACACAATACACAATCACCAAGTAAATGAAATAAAGGACATTCATTTTGTTACAAGCAACTTGGAAAACTGGCACCGAAACTTTGTCTCTATTCACTAAAGGACTTTAAATTTTGTGTGTCTATACATGCTGTGTCCAATTTAAACAGTCCTTTAGTACTTTACAAGAAATTCTTTCTCCCTTTCCTCAAACCCTGGAAAAGGGAATAAATTCAACCATGTCCACGGCGAACCTACTTGTGCACACGAAATTGAAGATTACAACACACAATAAGCCACCTGCAGCGCTGTGTCCCGTGCAATTTAAAAGAGCGATGGCATTTTTCTATCGTCCCCCACAGCTACGAGTACATAACGGAAGTCGGGATAACAATGAAACCCAGAAAGGACACTAAACCATATATATAGGTATAGGTATACACAATGCAACCAATTATTCATTTAATAAAACGTATTATTGTCAAATGGCATGCCGGTAAGGTAGTTTTTTTTAAAAACTTTTTATTTGAATACCTTGAAGCAGAGTTGCCAGGTGAGTAATATGTGGTTGGGGTTAAAAATTTACAAAAATGGTGGGATAAATTATTTAACGAAATTCAAAAATGAGCAAAATTGGTGGGATAAATTAATTTAACGAAATTATTTATTTGCATAAATCATCATTAGTTGTACAACTTACACACTTTTGGGTATCCGAACTTGTTTGGGGGAATTATAAGGAATTTGCTAAGCCAGTGAGTCACCAAAAAATTTGTACAAATGTTTTCAGTGACTACCGTGTGTACTTGAAGAAAAAATCTCACTAAAATGACTGTTGGACTTTCTAATATTCATTTTTAACCTTCACACTAACTATTTTCTAGGTCACAATACGCAATTTCTTATGGAAAATTTCTCCATTGTGAGTTCGAAAAATTTAGCCTGGACACTATTAGTACCACGGTGTGAAATTAAAAAAAGTCCAAAGTCCTAAGCTTACTTATTTGTTTGCGTAATCATAATTTGGTGACTGTGACTCACACGACAGATTCGCACTGTTGGAATGGTCATCAGCATCACACTCAACGAATCTTAACAAAAAAATGAGGTGTCTAAAGAGAGATGATTTCATAGAGCAATGAGTAAATGGTCATGATTGCAATTGCGGAGGTTTTGTTATTTTTTGTTTGTTTTGAAAAGGATATTTTAATAAATAAGTCGCCGACGAATACACAAAAATTTACTGCTGATGACTTGAATGCATATAACATTTATAATTGCATAACTTATTTAATTTTATTAGTGAACGAACGAGTGGACATTTTTTATAAAAAGATTTTCCTGCCGGCAAAAATGTTGAAAATGTTTAAAAACAGTTAGTTCAAGTTGGGACAGCTTGATATTTTTATAAAAATCCCTTTTCAAAGCTTGTATAGGTAGGTATACAAAATGTGTTTAGAGAAAAATTAACTTACCTAAATCAAAACTTATCAAACGACAACCGTCAAATAAATAGACCACTTCAGTGCACTACGGTCCAATTTTTAAAGTGAAGCAACAAATCCAAGTAAAGTGAAGTCTTTGCAGAAGCAGAAAATAAGAGGCCTGCACAAAATTTATTGCATGCAAATCATCAATTATATTTAGCTTATTTATCGTTTTCATGGGTGGCAGGTGGAAGTAAATTTTTGAGGCCGACAAGGCATTATGTGTACAAAGGGGAGGGTGTAGTAAACAATCATTTCGATTTAAACCATACAATATGCATGTTTGTGGGCTGTTGAAATGGGAATATACGAGTGTTATATGTGTAACTGTGTACATTTTTTCGAATTTTCAGATTTATTTCATGTCTGTCAATGTCGTTTACGTAAGCATTTACTTTTAGCGTACATTTACCTGATTTCTGGGATGGCGGCACTGATGGAATGGTTAAACGTTTTGATTAAAAGCAAAAATGAAAATTAAATGTTTGACTTTTAAGTCAAGAATGTAAGGTTTAAAATGTGTTAGCAAGTGGGTTAGACCAAAAGCAGTATTGCCAGACTTCTGTCGAACGAATCCAGGTTTTTCCAGTTGGTACTTTTAGTTTCCCAGTCTTAAAAATGTAGTTTCTCATTTACAAGACATTAAAGTCCAGGGTCGACCACGGTCGCAAGTGACAAAAAAAAGCCCCACCATTAACTTAGAATCAAATATTAAAAAAAGGTTGCTTTCGGTTTTATGTATCCCTGTTGTTTAAAACCATTTTCATTGAATTAACAAGTCTATAACACAAATAGGTCTGTGTACTGCATAAGACAATAGTTTTATTTTTAGTACGGATTAGAGCACCGAGTCTGAAAGGCTGAATGGAGAAGCTCTCTTGACAGTTATAGTCTCGAATATTTATTAGATGTGAGGGTGGTGTAGTGGAGAAAACTAAGGCCCATTTTATTCACTCGAAGTTGAACACAACTTGGGAAGTTTCCCATATAAAAATCCCCAAGTTGTGTCAACTTCGAGTGAATAAAATGGGCCTTAAGGCGCTGGACTACAGGTTCAACCCCCAAAGTAGTCCAGCACACTAACCACTGCACCAGAGTAGTGATCAAAAATGTAAGTTATTGCATGAACGGAAACTCATAAAGAATTGTTTGCCATACCAATCAGTGGCAGAGATTAAAAGTTAACTTAATTTCGCTTGAATTGCAAACTGCGCCTCAAGACTTCAAGAGAACAAACTCAAACAACCGAATTTTACTCATTTATTTAATTTATTTTCTGTGCGCCTTGGCAGGGTCAGATTTGTCTTGGCTGTGACGATGATGAAGCATGATGAACAATGAAATTTAACTTACTTCAGAAAACTTCAGAATTGCATATTTTTTGAGTAAGTTAGCCGGTTGCTTGAAATATAAGCTGAATGTTGCACCCTTAAGCCCTAGATCTCCACAAGGATGGAGTCAGTAGTTTTAAAGTGATTCGGTAAGAAATCCACACACACAGATTTTTATTAGATTTAGAAATATTGCTAGATATACGAACGTAATACTTTCAAGATATATTCCGATATTTTAAATCAAAAAATACTATACGGCCCCTACTACAAGCGATTAGTTCAGGGGACGACAAACATATCTGATCTACAAGAGTTGCTGGGAGGAAACGCAATCATTAGTGGGAGTTTGAAAACCCACGCCCAATCTGGGGTATTCTCCTTACAAACAAGACTTCATTTGTTATGCTGTCGCATTTACGATCGACCACCCAAGCCCAGTTTCAATCCAAAAAATGACCGTCCTAAAGAAAATATCTTCCGGAATGTTTTTCTCGTCCACTTTATTGCCAAGCGTAGGGTGCAGTTCGACTCATTCCCAATGGACAGAAATCCCAATGCACGTCTACATTTCTGTGTAAGAACCATCTGAGAAAGAGATAACAAGGAAATAGGCACATTATCCTTGCACAGCTTACATACATAAACACCCGCAAGCCTCCCCATAAACTGCAGCAGAAATGCGACGGAGAAGTACCAACTTTGTAATTAGAATCAACGCAAACAGGACAAGAAAGCAAACAAGGCAGCAGCAGAGGAGTAGTAGTAGTAGTAGTAGTAGTACTAGCAAGTAGCAATGAGGTGGAAACACTCGTACGCTGCTCTTCACCACTGATGTGCATTATAGGCGTATATGCATGTCTTGGCTCTTGATTCAAAAAAATTCTACAAGGACGATGCAATAGAACAAGACAATGAGTTGCAGCAAAAGAATAAAAAAGTGGATATGGGGGAATAAAGCCAGGATGTACGTTCTTCTTCGTCGTCTTCTCTAAACAGCACACAGTAAAGTGCAGCACACACCAACCATGGACACCTGCAGCAGAAGGATGAGGAAAGGAACAAACTGCCAGAGTCGAGAATAAAAACACTCGCCTCACTACTCAGCTTATGTGTGTGCGATAGTTTTGAGTGGGATACCCGAGTTTTTTTTTCCTCATTCCACGGATTGTTTGCATCTATTTTTATGCTGGAGGAATTGTGGTTAGCGACCCATCTAAAAACTGCATTCTAGCAGATTCTCCTTTTTTTCTCTTTTGCATCGCTCCTTTTCCCTTACAGTTTTGTCTTTCTTTCTGGTTTAGAATTTTTTGCATTCTAATGGGAAAAGGTGACAGGATACACCGTCCAGAGTGATTAGAGTGTTTCAACTCTTCGCGGGTTCTTCACTATGGAAATTGTTTGCACGTTAATTTATTCCGAGAGGATGACTTTTATGTTATTTGCATTTGAATCCCAGCACGGCTAAGGATGAAGGTATTTAACAAATCAAAATGGAAACGTTTTTTTTTTTGTTTCGTAATTGAAATACCATGGCAGGGATGTATACGAGTGAAAAAATTATATACAGACTTTAATTTAAATAAAATAAACAATTATTACCTTTCTCTGACTTGTTAACTTTGTTAAGTGAGCGATGCATTAAATAAATTAATTCACATTTCATTTTTGCGCGCGTTTCCTCTTTCCTCGGGGGCTTTGTGTTTGAGCAGCATGCAGATGCAGGAGCTGAAAATATGCACAAAAAAAAAAAAAAAAAATTATGATGAATGATTTAATTTGCATTTTATGCAGTAAATAGTACGAGTAAGTAATGTTGAGGAATATGTACACTGTACAGTGGTGTGTACTCTCAATGTGTAATATGAAAATTAAATTATTTTCGAGTGCACTCTGCGGCTACCGAACACAGTGGACACTTTAAAGCGGGTTTTGATGGGCTTAGCGTTTTCGAAATTTATGCTTTTAATTTTATAGCCGGGCAGTGACTACAAACTGTGATTATGAGCTGTTAAACTGAGAATAGTTGAAAATGCTATAAGAATCGAAACTATTCAAAAAAGATTTCATAGGTTTGCCCTTAGACGTCTTCCTTGTTCGGATTTTAATAACTTACCCCCTTATTCTGTCTGATTACAACTTGTTGGGTTCGAGTCTCTTGAGGTTAGGAGAAAGGTTGTTTTTTTCCACAGAACATTTATTGGCGAGATTGACTGTCCTGATATTTTAAGTCTCCTAGGTCTTAATGTTCCATCACTTAATTCGCGTAATGACAGAATAATAAAATTCCTCATTCTCGTACTATTTACGGCAGATCCTCGTCTTTAAATGGTTTAGTGTTATTGTATAATGATTGTTTCTTTGATTGACATTAAAATCAATCTTGTTAAATTATTTCCATTTGTAATTGTATTGCTGAAATTTTTTACTTGCTTTTTTTCTGTACCATCTTTATTTACTTAATTTTTCTTCAATCTTTGTCTCTCATTTCATTTGTATGATGCTACTAATTTCAAATTCAAATTCCTACTTTCCAAAAACGGCCTAGTACTTTGTCGATAAACAAATAATAAATAAATAAATATTTGAATACATTTGTTTAATTTTTAGGCCTGCTTCATTATAACTAAAAATTAAATATATTTTGTTGCTTCCCCACTCCTACTCGCGTGTGCCCTCAAATTGGTTACAGCGGTTGCTTATATTGTGTTTACGACTTTAGTAGCTTGGCGGCTTTTCCGACTATCAGATTTATAAAGTGACTTTTCAATAAAAATTCAAAAGCTTTCACAAAATTTCAGCAGCAATTTCAAAGCGTCTCATTTTGCAAAAAAAAAAACGACAAGATTTTCTCAACACTTAAAATACGGCGAAACACATATTCGTTTATATGAGAGCATTAAAATAACAAAGCGTACTTAAGATGGCTCAAGTACATAATTTGTTTATGAGCTTAAGGGGCAATATACTAAGTGAATATAACGAAACAAGTTGCTGTCATTTCATGTGCCTTTAAACTTGTCTTTTGAAATGCGGGTTGTGTTTAACTAGAGAAATTCAAGAACATGCAAAGTTGTTTTGTTGGTACGTCAAGTACAAACCAGGTTTTATTCGGACGATTTAACGATGTTCAATTTTGAGGAATATTTGCAGTTTCTAAAAACATTCAGACTTCATTTATAATGGCCTCAGATTACGAAATTATCGATTCCAGTCTACATGGCCAACCACACATCACTTGTTTTTCTCTCATAATACTAATTTTTGTTAAAACCTCCTACAACTTAGATGTACATCTTTAGCTTGAAGACTCTTCCGCGCAATTGAATTTAATTCTTATCGTCATCATTAGCACATGTTTTTTGTCGTACCGATTGCGACGTCATTGAAAGATAGATTTTTATGAAATATGCACCAAATGAAGGGTGATTGTCGGTAAAACAATCCCCGCACGTATTTTTTTTTGTCACGAATGATAAAACTTAAAGTTCTTAGTTTACATCTACACAGATGTACGGAAAAAAAGTATGCATTTTTTAAAGTGAGCATAAAAAAAACCTTTTAAACTTAAAAATACGGTTTCAGTGGTCTATAATTTAATACGATTAAATTTAAATTTAACAGAAGCCACCTTATAGCGCCTTGTAGAATTATTACGATCGTAATTTCAAAACTGATTTCAAATCGCTCAAACGATTCGAACAGATAGCAATGACACGTTTTCCATTTGTTATGTTTCAGCAACTGTCAAAGTTATCATTGACATCCAACTGTCAAAATATTAAGTAAGGTTTGCTATTTCATCTTACATCGTTTCACACTTGCCGAATGTTCAATTCAACATATATTTTCGAAAGTCTGGATCAGTTGTAAATACGAAACGTAAATTTCGTCGTGAGGGAGGTTGTCATAATGGGAACACACTCGTTTGGACCTTAAGCCACCAACTAGACAGAAATGAAGAAATAACAGCGAAGAAGACCAAAACAATATAACCAATAAATATCAATTTTTTCCCAAAAAGTCAAATTAATAACCGCTCTTTGCTATTGACAATGGTGTGGCATTTGGAAACCTATATTCACGACGAACTTCAGACTATCATGCAGTCTATAAAGGACCTTTTTGCAAATATAAAACTTCGTCAAAATTGCAAAATCAAAAAACGTTCCCGATTTCTATACACAATCACCGAAGAGTTGCAATCTTAAAAACATATGAATCTCACAAAATGCAACAACATCATTAATCGATTGATTTAGTGAGTGATGGCGAGAACCCTGTCAATCTTTCTTACACGGTCCAACCGGTGAACCACACAGAAAAATTTTGGGTGACGTTTCAAAGCCGTTTCTGAGTGACTGACCTTTTTCTGCCTATTAAAATGTACCCTGAATTTTTTGCCATATACAGGGTCCTCAAATAAGGGTGAAATTTGTTCACGAATCCCGTTTTTCAGCTTCCATATATTATTTTCTTCCAGGTGTCAAAATATACAGCACTGTTTGTAGTTTCGTCATACCATCTTTGACGCTTATCGAACTTTCAGAAACTTTTCAAAAAATAACCAAAATTCGAGCGGCAACTTATATGGGTACTAAATTCTTGTTCAGCAGAAAATAAGTGGACATTGGAACTTTATTTTATTCGAAAAATTCGGAAAAAAAACAAGACCTCGGACTGAAATCTTTTTAAGTGTAGTTTCTTCGGATGCCGGATGTCCATTATTCACTCTCCAATGTGTATGACAGAATTGTATTGTAAAAGTTAATTAAAATCTTTCCAACAACAACCCTTCAAACACTCCTTGCCATCTTCCAACTTCCGCAAGTAAGGACCATCTAAAGCTGACCCCCTCAAAAGCACTTGTGTTTAAAATTGTGGATATCTCTACCATTTAAACTTTTTGGCATCAAAGTCAATGACCATTTCTACAGCTGTTAAAAAAAAAAAAATAAACACCGACATGGAGCACTAAAATTTCTCTATTCAGTGTTGAAAACTGACTAACAACCACACTGCTTATACAGTTTATACAACAATCAATAGGTCGTTGAGTTGTCGACCCATTGTTTCCGGCTACTTGAAAAATAGATTTAATTTTTCTGATTTATCAATACCGTGTAGTTGTACAGCACCAACCATTGACAACATAAAAAATGAGCGCCAAACAATAATACCAATAAAACTAAAGCTAGCCAGTTTGACGACGATGCCGAAAGGAATAGCAAAGAAAAACAAATACCTATGAGTGTGTCACCAAGCACTAGGTAATAAAATGAAATTTATTTTCAAGCACTGCCATTGAAGTAAATCAGAAGTGAACATTGCCGTCATTAGTTTATGATAATTTGTACAAAACAAGGTGTAGCGATGAGGTTGTTGCGGTAAGGCTTTAATCAAATAAGAAACGCTGTTGTTATAGATGGAAAAATATTTCAAATTTGAAAACCGGTTAAAATATAAATAAATAGCAAACCCGGCGAACTCCGTTTCGCCACCAGATGGCTTCGTTTTTTGTAACATTTCGTTTGAGGATTAAAAGATGAAGAAAAATTATTATTTTTTTCATGTATTTGAAAATGGAAAATTTTATTTTATTTCACAACAGTAATGAATTCATTTCGATTATAAAAATGAAGTGTAATTTAGTTGAACTTCTCTAAGTAAAAAATGAAAGTGAATCCAAAGTAAATATACTGAATCGAAGCGTTATACGTGTCCGCAAATTATCCGTTTCATTGAAGTGCTCTTTGGTAAACCACATTTTTTGTTTTGGTCTGACGTTAACACAAACAAAGCGGATGGTTTACCAACTCGCGAATACGCAACGTATAGCTGCCCATGTGAAAAACAATGATTTTCTAAATGAAAAATTGCTTGCAACTGTTCAATAATTCGTCTCTTTAACTGTTGTGTTCCCTGTATATTGCACCGCACATTCAGCTGATCCACCATCGACGAAATGAAATATATATGCAGAAATTGATGCGGTTCATCTTGTGTTGGCTGACCTGGTGAACTTCGTACCACCTAATTTTTATCTATTTGAAGCTTTTTTTTCAATTTAAACTTAGTTTGGTGATTAAATAAATTTTGTTAGTAATTCAAATTAATTCAATGCCTTTTATTTTCCTGTAAAATAGATGATATTAACATTCAATGCAAAGATTTGTAGTAAAAAATTGCAGTCGTTTGAATTCGAATGGTAAGTCCGTTGGAATCATCGGGATGCGTGGAATCAACACATCTTCTCCTCTATATTCTGCGGTATGCCCGGAAAAACACTTTGAATGAGCTCTTCCTTAGAATCGGTCATGTGGCAGAAATCAGTGGGCAAAGTGATAAGTCCGGTGGAGATATCAACTGCAATCTTTTCATTACCAATGTCCAACAATTGCTTCGAAAACACATCTGCAGTTTGATCTCGTCAATCGGAGTGTCTTGACATGAAGCCACAAATTTGATGCTTTAAAACACGCATTTAGTTCGTCAGCTGCAATTGATCGTGGGAATAACTGGAAGAGTCTCCCGAAAATCACCGGATAATACAACCATGGCTATTCAAAAAATGTTTTGATAGACACGAAGATCTTTCAACGTCCTGTCCACCGCCACCATTGACCTTTTGTGGGGCCATCGTACATTCGACCCAATCGATCAATTTGCATCATTGTAAAATCTTCGCATTTTTTCTTCGATTTTTCAAGAATGTGTCTGGTTCATTTGCATGTTCAGTGGCAATATCAATGCTGAATGTGCAGTTCGGTAGCCTTCTAACAAAGTTGCTGTTATTCCAGATGAAGCCAATGCCAGGGCAACGAAATTAAGAACGTTTTGGCAGTACCTCCGGGAGCACCCAGAAAGTAAATGCTACCAGTTCTTTTGTTCACAGCTTCCATCAAAGAGTCATAGACAATCATTTGTTGTCGATTCAATTGCAGAACATTTTTACGAACTGCTTCGGCTATTGCTACAGTATCGTATTGTTTTGTTGTTCTCTTTGCAATTCGTGGTTGAATGCATCGTGTATTGGACGATTAGGTGATATCATGCCCAACTGCGCACTTTATTCACCATCAATAAACACTAACTCTAAAAGAAATACATATTTGTAACTTTAACAGCCTAGAAGAAAACTAACCACACCTATCAACTTGGTTGGTAAGCCTTCTCCCTTCACTCTCCACACCGGTACCGAAGGTGTTATGGTAGCTTTGAGCTGCCCTCCCCATAACCCTACTCACGAATGAGCATAGTACCATGATTGTTACTCATTCATTTTTCGTAACAACCCCTTCGTGAACATTCAAAACGCTCAGCAACTCCTGTTGCCTGTCATCATTGTCCTCGTCATCTCACTCAATCACCCCTCCATTTGAACTTACCCACCTATTCAAATGCAAGGATATTGAAAATAGGTACTTCCCAAACAAAAATGATGGATACAAACAAATCAAAGTATCTATTTCATTTCAAAAAGTGACTTAATGTAACATAGTAAACATAAACAAACTTATTAGGTAGCTAACTATAACGTATATTAAAAAAAAAATTTCAAAATTTTTGACAACAACAATTTGCTTGAAAAATCATTAAAATAATTGACAACAACAATATTGCTTTTAAAATTTAAAATATTTTTTTTTTTGTATTTGAAACTACTCGATTTCTATCCAGTTTATATTTTTTCAAAGTGCATTTCCCCATGAAAAACGAAATATGTGCCTACAACGCCAACTGTTGAGAATTTTCCGACTTTTCTTTTTTCATAAACCATCCCTGATTTAAGACGAACAAAACAAAACAAAAATCATTCAAATCGGTTGAGCCGTTCTGGAGTTATATCGTCAGGAAGGAAAACCCGACTTATTTTTATATAGTAGATTTGAGCCAAACCAAATCGAAGGAATTTATTATCAAATACGGTGTCGAAAAATGAAAGCATATGTCACAATTAATATCACATGTACTTCCGCTTCTTTGAATGAGACTTATTTTTTTTTTGTGTCGACGCAGATAGGAAGGCTAATATGTGCAATCAGCTCCACATTCCTAAATCGGTTCTCGTCAAAAATGCAGAGCTTCTTATAATCAGCAGAGAAAACGGATGCTATAATGATTGCCATGTATGTTGCTGACGTTAACAAAGAGTTTAGGCCACTCCATGTTTTTTTTTTGTCTAAATCCCAATTTATGGGGAATTTTTTTTGAAAATTTTCCCCATTGCATATCTGTTTTTTCCCCATTTCAATTCATGGAAGTTAAAGACGCATTTTTAATATAACAAAAAATTGTTTTCTTTTATTAAGCCATATTTTTTAAAGAAGGTAATACAAAAATAAAAATAAAAACAAACAAATAATAATCAAAGACTTTGAGTTTAAACTAAAACAAAATAAGTTAAATTACAAGCAAATATTGCAGGTAGGTTGAATAGACTAAAAAGGCACCATAAATAACGAGGCAGGTTAAAAGTAAATTATAAATTTAAAAGGAACATAAATAAAAAAATATTTCAGGTACCTACTTCAGTCATAAATTATATTAATTCAAGTTATTTAATATCGATACACTAATCGTCATTGGACTGGTACCATTTTTTTTGTGCAAAACCAATAATTTTTTGTCGATGCAAAGATCAACGCAACTTTTTGAACAATTTTGCAGCATACATTTCGCCTGTAAAATTCCGCAAAAGTTTTTTAGTTTGGAGCTAAATCGCTCAGGTTCTATAAACGCGGTGGTATTTTTACGTTTGGGAGATATTTTAAAGTTAACTACACGAGTTCTAATTTTAAATTATGCAAAAATAACAAACATGCATGGATTTATGTTTTTCCCCATTGAGTCAAAAATTCCCCAAAATGGGGAAAACTCCCCACATCTGGCATCGCTGTCCATACCTCTTGCTGAACTCACTTTAGATGCTGCTGACATTCCGGAGTACACCAAGCCCTCAAAAACCCAGCCCCTAGAGTTCTGCAGTTCACTATTTTCAGTGATTCAGAAAAAAATCATTTTTTTAACAGACGCCTAACAGCTATTTAACAGAATGGAGAATTCTCCTTGAAAAGAAGGTGGAGAACAGCGTTTGACGTTAGTTTGAAGGGCAATAACTTGCTAATCATACCTATACAAATTTCTACAATTATATGTGAAGCTGAGATATATTTAAAAATATTGATCTACCAGAATGGTAATCACGTTAACAGCGACAAACACTTTGGGAGGATTATAGCTATTTCGAGGTACACCACTGATTTGTCATCTTGTCTTCAGGCGCAGTGAATGTTTGAGCAGTTAAATTTTGACAGACAATTCTCCGTACATACTTATAATTCTTCTGGAGGGGAATTACTGTCAGGAAGTGAACCATGCAAAAATAAAACAGTGAACAGTAGACCACCGATTCCTAATTGCACAAAATGACAACCGCAATGCATTTGCAGTCTCTTACAAAGTTTTGCGGGTCTTAAAAAAGAACACAAGACCTTAATCGAAAAGAAAGACGTCCCAATCTAATGCGACTTCAACAAAGTCCGCTGCTTTCCATAATCGCATCTGAATGCCAAACCATTCTATTGACAAAACAACCAAAGCTATAACATTGATCGTCCAAAATGTCGCCTGTATGCGTATATACCTACCAATACCGAAATGGCAGTGAAAACTTTTTTATTTTGCGAATTAATTTCTGCTGAAATTAATTCCAAGTTTCTGCAAATGCATTTAGTGCGCCCCCCGATACCACTGAGGCGGCTGCTACTCCCCTAGCTCGTCAATATTAAAAATCAAATTTACCATAACAAGGGGTGGGTGCGAGAGTGGGGCTTCGGTTTCGGTTTCGCCTCCCAACAAAAACCTCCTTGAACTAAATAAACCGACATAAGCAGCGAGAAACTTACTTGTGTTATATGTCCTACCTCACTTCACTTGAATGCGCCAAGGAGCCCAGCTACTCATAAATAATGACCAAAATGGGGTTACAGCACAAGTGAACGTATGCAAGTGGCAGTGCCAGTACACAATATGGGTGGCTAAGGTCTTGTGATAAAAGTTTTTCGGCGTGGTGTGCCCCCAAGGAGCCTCACTTTTGTAACACAAAGGACTCGAAACTAGAAGAGCCGAAGAAAAGTCATTGCATACATATTACCATCATCGACATTCATTTGAAGCTCATTTGGAGGAGGACTGGGATTCGGGCTCTCGTCTTGTGTTACACAAAAGTTGGGGTGCTACATTCGTTGTCGTCGGTGTGGTTCTTTTAGAACTAAAAAAAAGGAGGATCGTGCCCTAAAATTTAATGCCAGTCTGCTGCATTTAAATTTCATTTGAGTGTAGTGGCACAGCAAAGTATACGCGCACCTCGCTAAGTTCACCCCTTGCTCGCGGTGACATGTGTCCTTTTGTGTTTATTCCTGTAGGTGTGTTCGGATCTGTGTGCGCACACAGGAGGAACTAATTTAAAATGTCCTTAGAACTTTGACACACAGCACGGAGGTGGGGAGATAGTGTGTGTACCTTATGCTAATTAAAATTGTGATTCAGCATATATACCAAAGTACACATTGGCTCGGGCAGCAGTGCCAAGCTGCAGCATCTACATATGTACATTGTACATGTACCTACATGCTGTATAGTAGGTTGTGTGTTTCTCAAATCGTCGAGGTAAACCGTAAATAATGAATGAAATTAACACAGCACATCGTGCGGCATATCCCTAGCATAGTTGCGACGGACGGAATCGGGATGTACGAGCGCACGGTGTCGAAGTCCTCGTCGTCATCAATTTTTGTTCGTCTTTGCCTTCTCCTGTCCCAGCAATTTGCATGACTGTGGATTGTGGAATTTTAAGCGTTTTCCTTTCGCTCTCTCTCTCTCTTTCTGTACGGAATAAAATTAGAGCAGCAGTAGTAGACAGATTGGTGCTGCTGACTATCGTCAGGACAAATATGCAGGACAACATTTATATTCGTGTGCTGCGCGATAATTCTGCAGTAAGTGCAGATATACGATTATGTGAGCTCGGTGTTAAGTATGCGGTTTGTATTATTTTACCATTTTGATCATGTTTTCATTCCTGCACCTGCACAGGGTGGATCAGAGCAAAGTTACTGTTGTGATACAAGTACTTTGGAAAACAAAGTTTCGTGTTAAATTTGCCATGGTGCGTGATGCAGCTTTCGGAGGGGGGGAAAGTTATTCAAAATGAAATGGCATTTGTTGGGGACAACTAAGCTCTGGTCCTTTTACACGTAATCGAGTTCTAAATTACTTGTCTTAAAGTGGACGGCAGTAAAATAGAGGCCAATGTGACGGGTGTTTTAGGAAAATCGATTTGCGACTTGGACACACACGTACTAGCAAGACATTTCATATTGTAACAGTGGCTGTTATTCTCTGAGTTTCTAAAGTGTTTGTTGTAGTTAGTGCAATATTTTTCAGGACTTCTGAAAGTATAACTGGTTGTCCACGGTCCATACGCCTTTTAGTAGAAGACTAACTTCATTTTTTAAATAAAGAATTTTATCAGCACACGAAGTAGTCAAAGTACGGATTATTAGCGGCAAGTAACTATTTCCAGTTTTCTCTTCTTAGTTCAAATATGCAGACTTAGACTCAAAAGTGAATGCAATGTCATTTAAGCGCTCTCAAAATTTCGATCCGATTTTAAATCCAATGGTCGAACATCCGTGGTTCTTCTAAAGGTGTTCTTTCCTAGGACATTTATACGAAAGGGGGCGTGGCACTTTTCAAATAACCAACACGTTGAAAAAGGAAATCTTGGACCAAAAATTGGTAGATACCGTTGCAGCAATAATTGCAAAATTTATTTCATGGTTATATGAACAGGGAACTTTGCAAAATGTGGGCGGGATCGACAGCGGGCGTGGCAAATCATAATTTAACACCAATCTTAATATTTTGGGCAGCATTGCCATGGAAATTTGGTAGATGAACGTATACTGCCGATTAAAAAGCATTTCACAAAATGTAGGTAGGATGAAAAAAAGGAGGGCGGGGCTAAATTCGTTACAAATTAACTGCCAATCTGTCAACACCTGCAGGGATAACAGCTGGTAAATTATAATCGTGAAATAAAAATTTTAATTATGTTTTGCTTCAATTTAAAACTATCAATGACTTATTCTGTCATTGAGCGGTTAGTAACTGTCCAATTAAAATAAAAAAAACAATATCAATTGATCAAAAAGGGGGACTATTGAATGCAAATCTATTGTTCATCTTTGAAAATTAAAAAAAAAAACTAGCGTCGAAGTCGAATTCAGAGTCAACAGACATGCGTGTGCTATGTGAAATTTCGGGAGAACCGTGCTTGTGCAATTTATATACATTTGTATTAGAAGTGTTACAGTTTAATAACCCATGGAGGATGAAAAACAGAAGCAAACGAAATGCAAAATTATAAAAATAGAAAAATAAAGTTTACAGCTGTCAAACTACTAGTTAAACTAGAGTTCGAATTTTTGAGCAATTGACCAATTTTTCATTGCGCTGTACTAATAATCATATTTTGCGTCAAAGCTATATTTTACGAACTCACAATAACGAAATTTTCCATATAAAAACGCCCATTGCGATATTTTATTAAAAATTATTATTAGTACAGTCATTCATTGTTTAAAACCATCTTAAAATAACATTTCGACATGTATAAAAATATACACAGGGTCCCTTTTTTATCAAGATGCATAAAGAGGATACGCAAGTTATACAGTTCAGTTTTCAGAAAAGGGACTCAACATTTGGTCACTTGACCCCAACTCGTTGGGAGTGTTACAACTTGCACAGCTTAAATCAGAAACCTTCCATAGCCGACATCTGAACTTTACATTTTTAATTGCAGTCACCATGCCCTCTTTTCACTAAAATTAAATAATACTTTTTTTAGAAGAGTAATATTTAGTTCAATTTAGGGAATATTTACTCCTAAAGCTTGCAGCAACTTTACTGAGTGTATAAAAAAACGCAGTCTGTTTTAAATAAAATATAACACAATTGACAAAAATATTATTTAGTCCACATAGAATATAGGCCAAAGATGTATAATTGAGTGACTCAAGTCGCAATTTGATATTATTTTTCACAGACAGGCCGATGTGATCTTTTTGGGCCTTACTAAAAAAATATTAATTCAAATCTCGGCTTAATATTTGAGGAAGCTCACTTATGGAAAATCGTGTTATTGTGAATTTTAAATTTTAACAATTAAAAATATTTTTATTATTAGTAAGACCCATTCTGTGTTAAAGTCAAGTCATTAAATTCGTAAATATAAATCACTTTTTTTAATTTTGAACACTTTTTACAGATTTTCGAATAAATTGAATAGTTCCTTAGTCCCAAATTGTCAGTTTTATCTTTATGGGCATATACTTTTCAATTTATAAACTGGCATAAAATCTCTACTAACTTTAATAGATAGATTTCCATAAATAAAAACTATGCAGATAAGAAAATCGGAAAATATTAAAAAAAAATATATTGAAGAGTGCAATAAATTTAAGGGGAAAAGTAGATGCAGACTGGAGAGACCTGCTAAGCATTGTATGCAAAAAAAATTTTAGTGGTACTTGGTTCTCTTCCTGACCGCTCAATCATTCATTTAAGGTCGCCTGATAAGTTAGTGGTGTAGTTCGATAAATCTATAATTCTAATAAAAGCTTTTGTGATGACAAGTTGTTGGTCTTTGAAACAATATATCAAATAAATTTCTATAACATTTTTATTTTAAAGAACTGAAGGCTCAGACATCAGACCTTTAAGAATAAATTTGAGAATTCCGTTTCCCTGAACAGAATATTATACAGTGGGCCTTACCAATAATCGTTTTCAACCTTCGCCCTATATACATTTAGGTCACAACATGCAATTTTGTGGTTTCTAAAAATGTCGTCTGGACACTTAAAAGATATGTACGTAAATTCTATCTGAATATAAAGCACCTCTGTTTGGTATCACAGACTTTGAGGCTATCTCAAAAATAGTCTATAGCCGCCTCAACTCAAACTAATCAGAACACAACCCAGCAAAAACCAAGCTTAATGGATGACTGAGGTGTCACAAAATTTTGCAATGGCGACAATTAAAGGACAGATGAACAAGCCGAAAAAGGTTGGGCTTTAAAAATGTGTATGCAAGGGTAGTTCACTGAAAGCGCCTTTCGTATACCTATACAACTTTCCTCATTTTAACTGTAACCGATGACAGTTTTTAGAATCCGAAAAATTATCGTCGAATCGACAGACCTTCAGAGTAAGTAACGTATTATTTAAATAAAATCTACATTAGTTATTTTTCTTTTAAGAAAATATACTGAAAATATATCCTCCAGAAGACTATAGTCCAACGTTAAGGGTTTGTTCAAAAAAATGTTCTCTACTCTTTCACTTTATGCAAAATCTACTAATGCTGCAGAAAAGCAGAACAGGACCGTAGTGAACTATTATTTAAAAAAAACGATTGTCTACTATCTACTTAGCATACTGATATGTAAAAAAAAAACTCTGAGTCATAGACTGTCCAGACAAAGATTGCAAAATTAGTGAACCGCTTTTTCTAAACTTTGCAAATGATACAAATTTTGAGTTGATCAAAGTAATTTAAGGGAATAGGCCTTATGTAAGGAGTATTAATTGATCAAATTAGCGTTTATATTTCGCCTGTAAAGTCCCCATAATTCCGTGCCGTATTGTTCGCTCGCGAATGCGGTAATGCGGCACAAGATATATTTAAAACATTTGTAGACAAGACTTATTTCGGTTCTCCGAAGTTCTTGGAAGGTAGCCATGACACAGAGGATTACATCCATTTTGCTATAGTTCTTGGGGAAAAATCTCTTTTATAAAGATGTCAAAATATCGGAAAGAGTGCTTTCTAAGCACCTTTATCCACTGCAACGATCGATGGTGTAGGACGCTCAAGTGGTCCGCCACCTAGGTATCAAAATCATGGTTAAAGAAGAAAATTTCGACTTAGCTGAACCTCCGCATCCTGGACGGACCCTTCATACAGTTCAAAAAGTATTTCACTTCGACCAATACAACGCAGCGTACTTTGCAATTCATTAGCCATTTATCGTTAGGATATAATAAACGATATCACCCTATGCATCTGCAGTATTTTTTGTTGTCCATCCATTATCTTTCCTATCAGTTTCCGTTTCTGCATTTTGTTTTATTGCACTTCATTAACATTTTATGGGGAGCGGTTCTTGTGGAAAATGCAAAAAATAAAAGGAAAAAAATATAACGAGAAGAACTCATAGATTTCATTGCGTTTCCTGTCGTCTTTCCAACGCACACCGAACTGTTGTATTAATTGCAGAGGGTTGTTCTAGTTCTGAAGCTTCCGTTTGCAATTCAAATGAATGATGATATCCGCTTAATTTGTTGTGTTTTTTTTTGTCCTTATACTTTCTAAAACAATTATTTTAACGGAAATGCAATTTGCTGAAACGAAGCTTTTAGTGAAATTGTATTGAAGACACAAGCAGAGATGAATATCTTGAGACAGAAATAGGACACTGGGGATAATTTTAAATGCCTATAGCAGCGTTTATTTATAACCACCGAGAGACGAATCAAATGCATTTGTGAAGTTTTGTTCCCGGCCACCCTGTTATTTGTGTGTGGCATTAAGAGCTGCGTGATTTTAATTGTCGACAAATGACACATTTTTGTCAAACCAAACTTATCAGTTGGCAAAATGTGGGTTAATTTAGCTGTTTTTTTCGCTCCCCGTTTTTTTTTTTTTTTTTTGTTCGCCTGCGAGTAATGTGCAAATGCTGGCCTACGGGGCGTATACTTACTCTAGCGTGACTGCGCGTATTACCATATGTACAGTACCATGCGACATACGAGTATAAATTGTGTGCATTGGCGCCATCAGCTCGATGGATATGGGTGTTTGCTTATCGGTTTTGGGCATTGTTTGTCAAATGGGGGGTTTCTTTTTTTTTCTCTTTTTAATTTGCTTGGCGCTTAAGTACTTTTCCGTGTGGCCGTAATGCTAAAGAAATATTTTATTAAGAGCGTTTTTTTTTTCTTTTTTCAATAGAAGGGAATGGGATTTAGTTAATACAAGCTGCGGTCGTGACATCGTTTGTTCGGAATCACTATCGAGACTAATCGGTGCAGACGTGTTTTGATTTGATAAAATAGATTTAATCTGGTCATGCAATTTATTATTCTGTAGCTGGATCAGAAAGTTTATTAATAGCTTAAGATATTTTAGAAAGAGTTGGCTCCCTTATGCATGCAATTGATCTTTGTATTCATTAAGAATTATTTGAGTAATAGCAAGTTAAAGGCAGTGATTAAAAAAAAACATTTTGAACACAAAAAGTAGGCGTGGCAATGAGTCTTATAGAACATTTTAAAAGAAGCTTCAAAAAAATCTACCCAATAGTTCTCACTGCAACCCTTAACAAACAGAGAACCTACCAAAGATTAATTTTTTGCATTTTGATGAGTTGGGGTTTTTTTATGCTTAACCTGTTTAAAATAAGACAATTGCAAATCTGCTCCTGTATAAAACAAAAAAATGCTGTATAGGTTGGAACAGATCGCCGATGTTCATCCACATTCATTTTTCGACGAACGCTTTTACCTACTTGATATATTTATTATTTGCCTGCCGAAAAAGGTAAACTGTTTCAAATATTTACAACAAATGATCTGTGACTACTGACGTCTTTCGACCGCCATTGGCTCTAAGTTTGTATAATTTCGATAAGGACAGGGCAGAGTTTAGAATTACTTTCCCATTTTTTTTTTTTTTTTTTTGCTGGAAATTTATCTTTTCAGCCTTTCTATAGCAGCGCTATGAATACATTCACTTTGTGTACAGTTGTAGGTATTCCTTTTTTGCATTTGTTTTATATTCATTCGACTGAATGCCGATAAGAAGTGGAACAATTTTACTGATAACGTCTCGCATATAAATCGGCCACGTGCATGGTTACATAAATTGTACATGTACCTATAGTAATAATTTCTATAAACAAAATTAAACAATTTAGACGCAGACGTTGGTTTCATTGGCCATTGGAAATTACATTTTTCTTTTCGGGCAAGACAGTTGAAATTCAAAATTTTGTTTATACAAAAAAAAAAATTCGGTGTACAATGTTTCAATATTTTATTTGGCAACTGTGGAAGGTATACTTTACGAAGGGTATAGAAATACGTCAAAATTACTTGGGCAACGCTTCAAATGCTCGACGACAGGTTAAGAGGAAATATCACACCCTGATTTTAAAAGCTTTGCTGCCCAGATCGCAAGCTGTACGATGTGAAAAACATGGTTCTTTTAAAGGGCATCTAAGGCAAGCTGGAATAACAATTTCAAATCTTCAAATTTTACAAACTCACAATAATTTTCCATACGGCTGCTTCCGAAAATTACGCCGGTTTTTTTTTTTAATCCTTACACTTATTGATATTTGATTTTCGCTATTTGCTGGTAGAGTGAATTCCGGAAAATGCATTTCGCTCTCATATAATGGGTTGGAGTTTAATTAAGAATCTGATTAGGGAATTAAATGTATATAATGGGGCACTGACTCTTAAAGAATCAGCCATTGGGGGTAAAGAGGGTTCCATTGATGATTGTTTATTTATATTTCCCTTCAATCCGCACAAATCAATTACTAACGTAGATTATGCTCGATGAAAATTAAACTATTAACTCACTTAAAGCGAATGGAGGCTAAAAATCTCTTTCTAATAAACTAACTCGTTCCTCTAACGTTCGTTTGGTTCAGTTCAGGTCCATCGAAACCAAAGTACCTCCATGAGAAAAACTGGAATCTATGACCGTTAAGTGATTTCGAACGACCTCTATGTGAGAATATTATTATTCTCCCGAAAACCTGGTAAAATATTAGAAGGCCTTTAAAATGACAGTAAGTGAATTTGGTAATTTTTTTTCGGGCGAACAATTGTTCACAAACACTTTGGTTGGAACTATATCATTTCGAATTACACTACTAATTCAACTGCACGCGATTGTTTAGAAATTTTAAATCTGGCCGTAAAGTCCTCTGCGGGAATGGATTTTTGTGGGTCTGTCAGAATTTAATTGTCTGTTCCGAAATTTGCAGTCGCACTAATGCCAAATTTTAGGAATAGAAATGGTTCGCTACAACCAAAAGTTCACTTTGTTAGTTATAAGCGAAAATGTTTTAGGGGACCTTGATTGCGATTTGGTTGGAATAGTTCATTCTGACCCTCATTACTGTGTGCCGTTTAAAATGGAAGACCTGTAGTGAAGGGTTTCTTTTAGTTGAAGTCGCCATAGATGAGATAAAAACTTCGAAGAGGTTGATGCAACCAATCAGCGGAACTAATAATCACTTTGTGCCTAGATTCAGTTTTACAAAGCTTGGAAATTTTCAAAACAAAATTAGCTACTGTAACCCAACAAATAAAATTAATCGGAAAGCTAAAAATTATAACTAGTGCAACTGTCAGTGAAGGGTTCTAAAAAAATAAACAATCGTTGATCTGCATCGATTTTGTTGATCAGTTCGTTTTCACTGAATTTCTTGCTCAAGCATCGCACACAAATTAATTATTTGCGAAGAAAACTCTCGACGTGTTTACCGCATATTTTAGAACAGCAATTTGCAAACGTGACATTTCCATCTCCACATATGGAGAAAGTTTGAGTACCTCGCGCAACCAAGATGAAAGGACAAACAATTGTTGGGTAACAACAAACCAACTGGGCAATTTTTCAATGAAAATCCATTTCAAATTTCATTACACTATACAAAGTGCGTGAAATTTATGTCTTTGAAAATTCCCGCATACGAATCAGTCTTATTTTGGGGGAGATTGCATTTAGTCACTCGCTGGGGAGGAGAATTCCCCCAAGCACACGATCTTCCTCTTTGAATTCAAATCGTAACTTGAATGAAATCGTCGTTTTGAAATGTCTCCACTGCAACAGTGAAAATTTAAACAACCAAATAGAGTCTGGGGGTACACCCACCCTCCCGAGTAAGGGAGGTACAGAAAAAAAAATGTTTTAAACAAAAATCGCTTTTTGAAATATACGGGGTACTCTCACATACTGCAGCTAAAAAAAGGTTGACGTAATTTTACCAAAAATAGAAACTCTGAGACCATCAAAAGACACATAGGCAGAGGTAGAGCTACACAGCCAACAACTGGGTGAGTGCGGAAGAGTGTGGCGGACAAGCGGGAGCGGCCACAGCAAGTAATTCCAGCAAGGCAGTCAGTCAGTCAGTAGTAGCGGAATTTTTCTTTTTACATTTTTCATTTTTTTTGCCTTCTTTGAGATACAAATTTAATGCACGAGAGAAGGTATAATGGAAGAGGAGGAGGAGGATGAAAAAAAAAAAACAGATTTCTCTCTCTCTCTCGGCCGTCTTTTGTGATCTTTTCGAGAGGTGCCGGAGCCGGATCCCTCGAGTGCTGCTTCTTAAATTAATTGAATATATCTTAGTTCTGCTGGTGGTGTACAAAGGGAGATGGTAGTATCGTTTCGTATCTATCATGTGAATATGTGAGTACTTACATTTCCAGAGGCGATAAGAAGCTGCTTCTGGCGATTTTTTTCCCTTGCTCCAAATCGGTTACATTCTCTCTGGAGATTTTGTTTCGTTGTCTTTTTTTTTTTTTTTGGGAAAAATCCAACTTCAATTAGTTTTTCGTCTGGTTAAAGCGAAGGAGTTTACTCGATATTTTGTCTCTGGCACTGGGAGGATGGGATTTCGGCCACGGGGGTGACTACGATAACGACGGCGGATACGATGAAGACGATGACGCCGCTTCGTATCATGGCTAGACTACACACAGATACAATGGGGGTGGCGCACTTATCTTTAACTTTTTCCTATTATATTTTTAATTGTTCGGAAATATGTTATCTGCTTACATAAAATGTACATAAATTAGAAAAATTAACTCAGCACAATTGTCTTTCTTTTCGGTTCGGGGCACACGGTTGTTGCTGGGTGTCCTTTTTATTCAAAATGACTCAGGATGGACTTTGATCACTATACACCTTGGCGATGATTATTTGAAACATTGTTAACTGCGCAGTTTTATTTATCATAGGGCTTATTCACAAAACGAAAAAAAAAAAAATATATATTTAGAACTTGCTAATCACAGTATCTGTACATGCTAAGTGCTAGCTCAGCAAAGTCATAGTGCAAAGTTCGCGGCGACAGCGGAAAAGTTGCAATTCCATATCTTTTCTCGATTGATGTGGGTACTGGGTACTTGTACACTCTCTCTCACACACACACGTCAGCACTCAGCACACTGTGTTCACTGCTGGCTAATGGAGATTGTTGTTAACCCGAATCGTGGCAGCGACCGACTGAGGACTGATTACTAAGCGAATCCGAATGCCGATTTGAACAACCGAAAGAAAAGGCAATTCACACACTATTTGAAAAAAGAACAGCCACAAAAAACATCATAGAACACCGCGAATGAGAGCGCCACCAAACACATCACACTCACTACTGCCACCGGATGGAATACGAATAGTCTTTGGTTCCAGATACATTCCGGGCGGTTACCAAACAGCTGGCAATGCCGTCAGACACAGACACGACCAGCGACCACCGCCAAAAGCTTTCCATTTTTTGACATCAAGCACCTCAGTTGTTGTTTTTGTTGTTGTTGCTAGGTATTGCTGCTGGAAAGCTCGCCGAAAAAAACACGCTCCGGCTACGAAGGTCGGTGTACGCAACTAGGCAACCGAACGACACCGCGAGACACCGCTATCCGCCACCGACACCGATTAGAGTGGCAACTGGCAAATCGTTTCAAGTGAAAGACTCTTCTTGTTCTCGCAGGCCGACGTACTTTCTTCTCAATTGTCGGACGGAGAATGAGTCCACCAAATGTATGGCAGTCTCTGGTTGGTACCACCAGACCAGCACCAGCTCTATCCACAATAGCGACTGTTTGTATGCGACTATACTCTCTGTGTGAACCGTATACAGTGGTAGTATGTTGGATTTGGTTTGGTTTTAATATTTCAAAACCATGACCGTTCTGTGCGAAAGTTCCGTTTCAACTGAAATACTTGAATGCCATCCAACTTGGACTTACTCAACTCGAACTGTGATGTTGACGATAGCGATGCGGCTGTGTGCAGGAATTCATCTATCCAGACAGGCCGCCAAATATATGCCTACTACAATGCACACCACCACATGTGCACAGTGTGCGGATGGAGCCCGATGGAATTCCAAAGCACTATCCAAACACAAACACACACGAAACAGCGAGTGCTGATAGAGTGATAGCATCCATTTGGAAGTTTGAGCGCACTTGTGTTTGTGATGTCGTCGGCCAGCGCGCGTGAACCATGGAGAAGAACATACCGATACCGAGATACCGAGCGACCATATACCCGTACGAGAGAAAGAAGAAAGTCCGCTGCTGCTGCTGCTGCCACTTCTGTTAATATAACTGTGTTCAATGCACCGTTGTACACGCGCGCAAGCTTGCTTCATTTGTTTTCTGTTATGCGCCCCATTCAGGGTGAGCTTTGCTTGATTGCATGCATAATAGCAGAGAACTTGAAACAGATACGATGACGAAAAAAAAAAACCCGAAGGCAAATAAAACACCGACCGTCCAGCAGCAGCAGATACAGTTGAGGGGAAAATGCTGCGCGATGGGAGTTTGCTGTTTTGCTGCCTTCTTGGGGGGCGCTGGTTGGCATCAAGACGTGGAGAGGACACTTTTGCAGCAGAGCACATTACATTACATACATTTTTGTATAAATTGTTGGAATGCTAAAGAGAACATTACTGTGCAAGTAAATGGTTAAATGGAAACGGACGATGACAGTAACTCTTCAAATAATGGACGTGTGATTGAAGCTGATGCGCCAGCGGAGCCTTGATGCTTGTGATGAATTTTGTCGGGTTTTCTTTTCAATTATTTTGCTCGATTGTTGTAGGCCAAGAGGGAGAGCGAGAGAGAGAAAGAGAGGGGATCAGATGGCGATAGAGGGTATAAGGATGTTCTTTAGATTTGCCGGCTTTAAGTTTATGTCCTGCATGTAAGACTGATGTTAACTTTGAGAAGTGCGTTGCCCTCAGTGCAGAAAGGAAAAGGCAGTCAAGCACTACAACCATGACTTTTTCGGAAGGTCCTGCAAGGGAGTTCTGGCGCCGAACAGCCACAAGTCGTTAGTTTACGGAATTAAGTCGATTTTACATACGAAACAGACACAAATTCCTTCACGTATTGAGGCGATTCGAACCCGAATCGCCACTGGGGTTAAAGAACCGCACACACACAGAATCCTCTCCGAATAGCGGTGGCGATAAAAAGTAGACCCATGTCTTAATAAAGTCACTCAGTATCAGCGCGGCATTTATAGGCGAGTTTAAGTAACCACGAGTTGGAAATGTTAGAATTCGATCCAACCGCGACAGGGTTGAGATAACAGCTCTAAGGCAACGAAAGCCGTTACGGGAAACGAAAAATCTGAAGAAAACAAAAAAGTGCCGGGAAACGAGAAAAAAAAACTTAACAAAAACGAAAAAGAAACAGAAAACAAAAAAGCTGCTTAAAATGAAGAAGCAACAGAAAACGAAATATCAGCAGGAAACGAAAAAGCAACATGTAACCAAAAAGCAACGTGAAACAAAAAAAAAAAACTTCTGGAAACAAAAAAAGCAACAGAAAACAAAACAGTTACGTGAAACGAAAACAATAAGCGTCTGGAAACAGAAAACAAAAAAGCAGCTTAAAATGAAGAAACAAGTTAAACCGAAATACAGCAGGAAACGAAAAAGCAACGTGAAACAAAAAAAAAAAAAAAACTCCTAGAAACGAAAAAAGCAACAGAGAACGAAACAGTTACGTAAAACGAAAAAAAGCGACAGGAAACGAGAAAACAATAAGCGCCTGGAAACGAAAAAAGTGACATCAACCGAAAAGTGGTAGCGCACGTATCAAGAAAGGTCGAGCAGAATGGGAAAGACCACAGACTGCGAGTAGGTAACAAAGAGGGAGGTTTTAAAGGACGCTGTCGAAAATGATCAAGGACAAAATGGGCCATAACCGGTATAAGCGTCGTAGTCGGGAGGTCTTTTTAAAAAAAATGTGATCCAAATTTAAAATATTTATCGAATGACAAATAGATTTCCATCATCGTCCTAAGGCTGAAAATCTTCTTGTTCTTCTAGGTATGGGTAGCCGCTGATGAAAGATCGAGAGTTATGGAGGCCGCACTTGAGCTTCATAAAGCCGCGGCATTTGAAACGGCTAAGCGGCACATTTAATGATGAGTTACAGAGATCAAAACCCAATGAATAAATTCTCACAATATAGTCTGCACCCATATTCAACCTTTAATAAGAAAGGAATAGTAAATATTGCTGGTACCACCAACCTTACAACTTTTGCCCGTGTCGTGCTCTTTGAGCTAGGGTTTTGGGAAATCCAACTTGTTTGATTTATCCTCGCCACAGTCATTGAAGGACTTCATTTTTACTTCTACTCAAATAATGAACTTAAATTCAAATAACAAGAGAAATCAATTCACAAGTAAGAACTATACAGCCCCGGGGTTTCAACCCGAGTTCTAAGCCGCAGTTTGGTTAGACGACACCACGATGTTTGTCGCGTGCAACTGAGCATGTTGGTAGTGCCCTCCGCCCACTGTAGTGACTAACCACAGATCCTGACCAATATTCCTCGGAAAGCAGTCTCGGTAATACCTATACCTACCACAGATTACCCCCGGTTAAGCCCAATAAGCAAACCAAACAATCCAAGTCGTTGCAGGCTCATACAAGATCCATTTCTTATAAAAAAAAGTACCACTACCCGCTGAGAGATATCATTTACTTTTTCGCCAGTTACTCATCTATCCGGGCGCTGTTCAAACAGTAGGTATTGTAACACACACACACACATGCACAAAAAAGGAGACTACTACTGAAGTTGCACATATTAAAAACTCTTCCCGATACACATAATGCACCACACTAAGTGTTTTTGTATTTGGCATGCATGCAGCAATAGCATTTATTGTTTCCCCTCAATTTCTTCCTCGTCCGTTGTCGTCCTTCACCGCTGCGCTGCTGCAGAAGGGGGGATGCAAGTGATGCGCTTTTATGCGTGACCCCACGAGTAGTGTAGTAGCAGCTAGCAGTGGGAACAATAGGCAGCGCAAGGAAAGCTTCAATTTAACCGGTCTTCTGAGCACTTTACGTTCTCTGTTCGTCGTCCTATCACCAGAAACACTCACAAAACAAAACCGAACAAAGCACCAAAAGAACGTAAAACAGACTGCTTGCCACAGTAAGCGGTTAGAGAGAGAAAGAGGGCGAGCGATTCTCATAGAGAAAAAAACAGGATATAAAAGGACGAAAAGCTTTCAGTTTTTTTATGCCAAACATGAGTTGTGTTTGGGAGGAATGGGGTAGGGGCCCGTCTGCTGCATACACAGTGGTGCATAGGAGTGCGCGCGTTTTTCATCACTCTGTGTCCCGTTGCTTGCCCTAGTCTTGTTGTTGGCAACACCAGAGTTCGGTTGACAGTTTTTTTTTTTTTCAACGAAACCGATGCACAATCCAACTGGAGAGCAGCAAATACTCTGCGGATGGATACCGGTGGTTTGCAGGAAAGGCCACCATTCTTCGTCGTGTGGGTATCGCACCCCAACTCTGCCCAACTTTGGCTTTTCATCTTTTATCTGGATTATTAAAATTTTTTCCACCCTGTTGTTGCTGGCTCGCTTCGTTTTTCGTTTTGCGTTTTTCGTTTCATGTGGCGCTAGTTCCCTTTGTGTGCGGCATCAGCGCGAGAGCGATGGCCAAAAGGGGGGGCCAGGGATGGCCTAAAAGTACAAGACCATGCTGCGGAAAACGTTTTTCCAAATGTGGTAGGTTCATTATAGGTAAGCAAAGAGTTTCTCCGGCGGGAGGTGGTGTATGGTGTTGCTGCTGGCACCACTCTTACCATTGGCTTGAAGATGGCGAGGCGAAGGAAACGCTTTTGTTAGTTTTAAGAAAATATTTAATTAGCGAAGATTTCCTTTGGAGAGTGGGACAGTGTGCCGCTGGTTGGGAAGTTGTCATTGGTACTCCAGATAAATTGATGGGCGCATTGGATTTTGCGAGAGATTCTGCTTTTTTTTCTCCGTGATTCCTTGAGTGCCTAATTGGTAGTGGCGTGGCGTGGCAATAGAGGAAATTCATGGCAACCACTTTTGGGGAACAATAGTGAAATGTTGGAAACTCTAGAGAAAAAAAAGGGGAGAGAAAAACTTCCTTAAGAAGTAGATTGGTAGGATTAAATTATCACTGCAAGGATAAAAAGCCATCGTTTAGCGAGGGATATTCCCGTTCCATATCACTCATGGTCATGGTGTATCTTTAGGTATTTGAGACACGTTCATGGTCTGCAAAATAAATATTCGTTGAGCGGGTTTTTTTTTTTTTTAACAGGGCTACCACGATTTGGTCTACACGATTGGTCGGTGTGTTATGTTTGTTTCTATTTAAGTTTTTATTTCGTCGTTCTTGTTGGTTGTCGGTTTCTATTTTTTTTTTTTTTTTTTGTACTTTTGAGGAACATGGAAGAGCATTTAAAATATGTTCCTTGGTGTATTGAGGGCTTAGTCTTGTTTTTTTATTTATCTTCATAGGATCGGTCGGTTTCTGCGCCATCTTTGGACACATTCTACCCCTTTATGGACATTGGACGTACGTGTCCATTTTACTGAGGTGGCAGTGCAAGTGAAGAATATTTGCTCAATTTGTGAAAGGACAAGCAGAGAATATGGTGGGATTTTCTCTTTTTTTTTTGTTCGTCTTGTCTGTTCTTCTTCTATAATTTTTGTGTTGTCTGTCTATTATTGGGGTAATTTATTCACTGGGGGTTTTCTCGTATCTTGCTCAGCCCCTCGAGGGATAACAATTAGAAAATGGTCATTGGTATCGGTGGGAATTGAAGTGGAATAACATTGGGGAAATTAGTGTAAGTATTCGGCTGGAGCGTCGTTTCACACAAGTGTGGTAGGTAACGATGAAATTTGAACATTGAATGGATTCTATTGAGTGGTTGAGAGGTGGTGTTTCAATGTTTAATGGACGGGGTTACGAGGCCACTTTTTTTGTAACCAGATCTTTAATCAGAAACAACACCTTCCATCAGAGGGAGTAAAACGTCCTGTTTAATTTAGAGCGCGTGAAATTATAGCTGGAAGTGGCGTGGAAGTTGATTGACTTTTTTTTTCCATCTACTGGTCTATCTATATACGGCGCATGATACCTTTATTGCCTCCTCAAACCTTCGCAAACTTTTAATTTTTCAAACGGATTTGTTGATATCAGAATAGCCATTTTATGGACAGTAAAGATTTTGTTTTTACGTGTACTTTCGAAGCGAGAGCAATTGTCAATCCTGACTATATAATTGACGACACATTTTTAGTTAATATAAATTTGCCACATTTATCGGCTGTAAGGCGACCTGCCAAATATTTCAGGTTCAGGTTTTATTGGTAGATACTCTGGAAAACATTACGCGCTTGCTTCGAAGGCGAAAACTATTGACATAAATGTGTAGAAAGTTGAACTAAGCAGGTAGTAGCGTGTCCATCTAAAGAACCTGTCGGTTTTTTAAACAAATTATAACGTCTTGTTTTATTAAAATATAGAACGCACTTCCTGCAACTAAAGCAGAGGTATTTTTTTTAAATCAAAACAAGACATATTTAAACATGACAAGCTTTTATTACGTATTTTTATTTCAGTTGAAAAAAGTCAGTCAGAATGGTTTTCTCTTGTGCAATACTTGAAACATCATCCAAATGTGTCAATTGCTTGACAACAATTGAGTTTTTTTCTTGGCCCACCTTGTGGAATTAAGTAAAATAATTCGTGTAGAATGCACTTATCTGCATCCGGTCAAGGACAGTCTATATAAAATATGCAATCAAAAACTTAAAAGCCTGGTCAGACAAATGTGTCCTTCTTAGAGATGGGTTTGCAATGTCAGATGTCACTGAAGTTTTTTTCTAGCTTGTAGACAATTTTCAACTCGAGGTTTTAATTAATTCTGTCCTTCTGGCAACTTATTATGCTTGCAAACTGAACGGCTGGATGGATTTGTTTAATTTAATTAAAACGTTGCATCTTTTAGCGAACAGTTCGAGCGCTGTTTGTATACTGGGAAAAATAACAACCGTACTTCCCATAAAACAAATTTGAACAAGTTAAATTAATTTTCAAGAACTGCTCAAACTATTTTGAACCAAAAGTGGTAAACAGTTTTTCATAAATAAATGTCAGACTAAAAGGAACTCTGTCTGTATATTAATTAAATTTCTGAACCAATAGAAACAGCTAGCCTAGGTATTAAAATTTGGACAAAGAATTGTGGCACCTCCCATACAAAAAAAAAAAAAAAGATCAAAATGTTAACCTCTTATCCGATTGAGTTCAAATTTTCAGACAAGATTTGGTATTTGATCGAGAGTGTTTTTGTGAAGCATCTCGAATCCCCCAACATTCCCAAACACTTCATTAATTTATAAATATATAATTAATATGAAATTTGAATGAACTTAAATTCACACATTTCAGTGCCTGCTTTAAATAAGAAGACACCCACCACTTTGACAGTTTAAAATACACTCCGCGGTACTTAAAAATTAATTAACAATTTCAAAATTGGATTCTTTTATTGTTCCTCGGAATCGGAGTCCATTGCAGCCATATTCGATGGATTGGAATCATCATCGGCTGGCAACTGCGGCATCGGCAAACGCTCATACTTCTGCACAGAAAATATTTTCCGAAGAATGTCTGAATGTTATTTCAGTATTTTATAAAAATCGATACAACTACGTAGTGGACAGATTCGATAGTTTTGGATGTTTCTTTGACACATGACATTTGTAATATCAATATCAATAATGTTCTTTTAGAGATTCGCAGAATGCCTTTATGATTATTGGGAGGACATTGGACGAGGTGGAAGGAATATTGACAAGGATGCAGGAAAAAAATGATTCTGTAGTATACATAGGTAGATACATAATGATTTTTTGTATTTTTGTATAACTACCTTTTTTTAATAAATCTAATTATTAAACTTATTTTTTTTATTTATTAATACCTTATCTAAAACACAACGCCAGTACTGAGAAATTATTTTTGGACAATCAACAATATTTGCCGTCGATTTAACAAAATACAATAACTGAATTGAGAAACTACTTTGATACTACCTATTAACATTTTTTTTTTTTTGTTAATTTGACATAAAGATAAAGACCAAATTGATAAATTTCTTTGTAATCAACTGTTGTTGATTTGTCAAAACAGCAATGGTAGAATTAGCAGATTTTTTTTTGTAAAATTAAAAACATTTTGATGAATTGAATAAATTATTTTCATACGAATAAGAACGACTTTTGCTAACATAATATTTTTTTTGTTATCACAACAAATGTAAGACAACGTTAATATTTTGCCAGTCTGATAGAAATATGTATTTTGTTTTACGTATATTGACAAAAAAGTTGTTTTCTAAATTTTAAATTCTAAACTTTAGCTTAAAGTTTTTGCTTTAACTACTATTTCAGATACCAAGAACTCGTTTTGAAGTTTTCAAGAATCAAGTCCTCTTAAAAATCACATACTCTCCATTAGATACTATTTTATTACATCATTCTCAAAACTTGCATTCCTTGATAAAAAATTTTGATATTAACCAAAGATGCTTTTTTTTCTTAGTGAAATTTTTTTCAAACGAACTTCTTATTTCCTAATTTTCTCAAAGAATTTAATTTGAATTAGACAAGTACTTGGAAAACATATTTAAACACATTTATATTTTGAAAATTCACATAAAAAACCTTAAAATTTTAGCAACTCGGTCTCTTTTCTGATCAGACATTATTTTTTGTAGTTGTAGTTAAACGATACACAGTCATATTTAAAACACATTTGATGACAAGACAATTTTATTAAGTCGCATGAATAAGAACTAGCATTTGCTCTTTAATAGCAATGGCTTTGAATTGGTATTAATTGAATAAAAAATCAGCTTAAAGTAAGTTAGAAAATTCGAATAAAGCAATTTCTTTGCTGTACTTGTCCTTGAAGTTCCTGTCAAACCTGAACAGTAAATTAAAAAAAAAAATTCTTGAGATTCTAACGACTTTTGTCGAAAATCAAACAAAGTAATGAAATTGGAAACAAAATAAAACCCAGCAATCTATAACTCCAATTGCACCTGGATACAAGACTGTTGTTTTTCAAATAGCTTTTTAATGTTTTATTCTTCGGGAATTGTTTACGACCATCGGCTTGTTGCAAATATTTTTTGTCTCACTAGCCAGTTAGTTGAAGAAGAACTATGACCGAGAGGTTTTTAGATCATTTACTTTAAAGCCCGGAAGTCATATATCCCTAAGTAATTATTGTGTCTAAACATTTTCATCTAAAATTTGTATGTAAAAAATGTGTGTATATAATATTTATGTAGCTAAAGGTCTGAATCATCAAAATGACAGATTAGGATTTTCATAGTAATTGCTGTTTTATTCCTACCGACCTGAGTAAAACGCAAGTAACGTCGCTTTTCGAACATTTCAGAAGTTTGTGTTAACTAAAATGAAATTTTATGAATAGGAATTTAAGCAAATGTTTCGATTTTGACATTTCTTTGGAGTTAAAGAATAAGTAGTCAGTAAACAAAAATCGAAGACAAACTAATACAGGTTAAGGAGCTTGCAAATTGACAAGAGAACTGCTACTTAATTTCATGGTCCAAAATTAAACGAATATAATTAGCCATTCACTTTATTGAACACTACCATAAACAGGATTAAAAATATAAAATAAAATATAACCAAACTTCCAATGATGGACGCGAAAGTTTTGTGCATGTACATTGAATAGTACAATACAGCTAGAAGAGAGCCAGTCAGTGAGGAACCAGTTCATGACAGCAATGCCATCAAAAACTTTTAATAAATGACTTTTCAGATCTTCCCTGAGTTTTGTCTGACTCTATTGATTCAATTGGTAAGATTTATCTTTCCAAAATAAGCATAGTCATGGCACGGTTTTCACAGTGATTAATATTGGAAATTGACATGACTCGACCGCTCGACATGCAGCACAAAATATAATGTTCATCTAAGCCCCCAAAAAAATTCCCGCAAATGTTACGTTTTCTATCTCCAATATCTACTCACCTGATTGCCATTCTATTCAAACATAAAAAAGTACTATCCGTCCCACTTCCAATCCAGTTGAAAGCTCCAATTGGATCTGTGGTGCGGCGCAACGCAAATTCACTCTCGGGACAAACCTCAGTCCACGTTTACGTTCGATTAGTGGTAAAGCGATTTCGTTGTTCCACCTTAAAACGCATCAAATGCCCGGAAGGACCTTTAGCTAATTTCAAACCTCCCCCCTCAATTAGGTAAACAAAACTTCATCATGTTTAGCAGGACACCGCACACGCATATATACGGCCACACATAATATTCTCAGTCGCTCTCCTAAACATACAATTTCGTAACGAACTTAGGCCCGCAAAATATGAAAATTTAAAAATTCATCGCTGTGCGCTTATTCGGATAATCTACATGCTCGGAAGCACATTTCGTCCAAAAATTTCGTTGTGTGTTTTCGGGGAGTTGGGGTTGCCGAAAAATATTCACCACCAGAGAGCTGGCAAATAATTTTCAAACTGGTCTGGCCAAAAGGACACTGTATGCGCTCCGAAATTAAACAATTTTCTAATTTGCACCCAGCTAACAACCTAACAAGTCCCGCTGGTGATTCCACCACTCAACGATGTGTGCTTGGCGCTAGTGTGAATATGCGAGTGAGCGTTTGGCGTTCAGCGTTCACTCTGAACCCTAAGCTCGTTTAATGAAATTGGCAGCTAGGTAATCCCAGTTTAACATATAAACGAGTTCCAACAACGAGGGATGTACCCCGACGAATATGCAGATCAAATCAATTTTATCTGCTGTTTGCCGGTCAGGGAATGTAATTTTTGTTTCGTTGTTGTTTTTTTTTTTGTGTGCATTTTTTGTTTTATGCGGGTTGGTACTTTGTTTTTGGCCACCGACCGCCGTGCTTGTACATTGGGAACGCGCGTTTACAAAACCAAATCGACATGAGTAAAAATGGCCACAAAATGAAACGTTTCTAGTCTCTAATGAGGTTTTTGGGGAGCAAAATTTGTTTTAGTCTTTTTTGTTGCTGGCGATATGGTCGTGGTGTTTTACAAAAGCCAGCTAATTTCAGATTTTATCTAAACGTGCTGGCTGTATGTGGACTTTTTCCAGATGGTTTTTGGTTCGGTTCGGTTTTTGCATTTGCAATTCACCATGGGAGGTATTTCGCCGGCTCGGTTTGGCTTTTTTTATGGGAATTTTTACACAGTGCAACGGATAGCTTAAATTATGATTCGATTTTGAGGTTTTTTGGGGGGGAAATTTTGTCGAATTACTGTAAATTGTAAAAGGATTCGTTTCGTATTGAATTAAAGTAATTGTGCTGTACGATGTGAAATTTTATTAGAGGGTTTTGAATAAATTTCACCAAAGGAATCGCTCGGTCAATGGATTTATGTGGCCTGCGTACATATTGTCTGTGTATTTTTTTTTTTTTTTATATCACTATTTGGAGGTGATGCTGTAAGTTTTAAAAATCTCGAGACTAAAAGTTGAGCTTTTATAGATGTCATTTCCAAACATTGGTAATTAAGGTTACCGCCGTCTGTTAGTGGGATTGTGAATGCAATTATACGCAACACAGGTTCAAACCACTCGCGGTGGGCTCTCTATTTTAAGGCGCACTTTTTATAATACAATCACCACCATGCAATACCATCACCTTTGGTAGTAACCGTACCTTCAAAGAAATAAATTTTAAGCACCAGTCATGGAATTTCCACAAAGCGGAAACTGATGAATGAATGTATGAAGCTTTGTTAAGCTTCGTCGGTAGTGAGCTGCTAATTGAATATAGAAGTGTTATGTGTTCGTAACCCATGTGTAGCAGTTGCAAAACGACATTTAGTATATGATGGCCAGTCGACACCGTGATCAGTGTTTTACCGAATGTGACGAATTTATCAGCGTTCTCAGACTAGTTACGTAACTAACCAGGTAGTAACAACAACTCCGCAATGCACATCGAGAAGCGAGCACCCGTTTAAGGAAATCAATAAAACTTCCCCCCAATGTCTAGTACTCGTCCTTGTTTTAGCAAGGGACTCGTTCTTGCAGGAGCGGCCAGTTCCGTATTCATGTACGCAAAAAAAAAAAAATTCCCCAGATAATCTAACGTAGGAGTAGTGAAAACCTTCGACCTTTCTCTTAGCTAGTCCCAAATGGTCGGGTAGATAAGGATAGCAGAAAATATGAAAGGAGTAGCGTTGCAGGGAAGATGGACTCATAAATACAGCCCAAACTGTCCACATTGTATAACTCTGTTCAAAATAAGAAATTGGAGGGACCAATTCGGGGAGTGGCCCACTTCGATAACTGCAACAAAAAATTTACAAAATAACTAAAAACCAGAGAAAGCCAATTTCGCATTTCGAAAAAAAAGTTCGGAATAGAGGGTGGTTTAAGACGGTAAGAATCTGACGTTCCAAAGGCCGAAACATCGGACGCCTTATACCCGTAGTGGTTAATTGAAAAAACCATTTCGTTGAAAAAAAAAAAAAAAAACCAACTAAACAAGCCTTATGAAATGCTTTTACTTTCCATCGACAAACAGCTATTGTACGAAAACTCTGGACTATGGGACAACTCATCTACGGACATTTAATCCAGTTCCGGTGATAGGAAGATTAGATTATCCAGCAAAAAGTAACGAATCACGTTGGATGAAGTAACCGACATATGAGTTGTTCAGTTGTCTAAAGGTAAGCCTTATACAACCACTTGAACCAACAATAGGAACGGGTATCCTCGATAAATTAGGCAAGCAATCGAAATTGGATTGCAACAGTCCTTCAGAACCAATATTCCTGAAAGTTCCTTACTTGAAATCTAGTTTTTGAACCGCCGCGCCGGCCGTATGATTAAAACGTAGGCGTGGCAATAAGCAACATAGCCTCAAGCCTTCTTAGAGTCTCGAGAAATATTTCAAAACAAATTTCATGGCAATCTATTAAGTGGTTGTCACGTCAACCCCGAACAGACGTCAAGAGTCGAATGTGGTCCGTATGTGAGCAATACGTCAGTGAATTTTAAAAACAAGAACAATAAACAAGTTCAGTTACGTAGAACTCGAACACGGATGCGGTACTTCCACTCCAGACCGCCACAGTTTCATTATAAGTATATAAAGATTTGAAAACGATTTAGCTTTGATCTACAAAACACTGTAACTAGTTCCGCACAACATTCAGGTAGATAAATATAATGTCAACTCGAACTAAACAAACCTAAGCAACTGATTAAACATACCCTTTTTACAGTGATCGAGTTGAAGTAGATTCCCGATTGTTTCAATATGAACAACTGTAATGTAAATCCGAAGCGTGGAGATAGATTCTAGCCTTCAATTTGAAAAACAGAAGCAGTTTTTGTTTTGTTGTTAATTGGCTTAGACGCTCATAGTTAAGGCAGGTGTGCTGTTGAAAAAATTAGCGTTAGTGACTTAAGGCGCTTTTTAAATTCTTCGACAGGGGTAGGCGAGTTTCTCTGGAAATATGTCGTTGGGAAGAAAGTTCCGAAGGTTGGCTGTCTCTAATGACTAAAAAGTCTCCGATTGCCTCAGAAGCAGCTGAGCAATAAAAGCCATTTCCATTAGCAAATAAAGAAATAGTCGAGGCAACAGGTCCGTATAGGTACAGGGTCAATCATTTCGTAGTTTCAAGTTGGTAGCGTTGGCATTTGAAACCTTTCAAACTCGTAAAAGAATCCCTTTTATGACATTTGTACTCCCGGATGTCTGTCAGACGTTCTTGCAGTGAAAAAAAGAAGAAGATGTAATTGGGGTTTTCCAGTGCATTAACCACTCAGCCTACACTCCGTGTACCTACAGATTCAATAAACATAGGGAAGACTTCTGATCACCTATGACAAAGACACACAACAAAATAAATAAAATCTCGAAAGCAGTCTTTCTAGTTCCTCACCGTGACCAAAAGTCGTCCAAACGTACCGTTTATATGCAATACCTACGTCCCTAAAACGCCCAAATGTTCTCCCCCCAATTTCGAACAATCTGTTCCCGTATCCAACTCCACACAACATAATATTTTGTCTGCCAAACATATCTCCATTCGATTGTTAACTTTTTTTTTTTTTTTGGTCCTGTTCACTCAGAGATCATCCAAAACACTCATCACTCAGCTTCCGATTTAAATCCTACAAAAAAAAATTATTTCTATGTTCGAAGGACTCATTTTTTACGGCCTGCTTTCATCGCCCAAAATTAGTTAGCCGAATGTCCATTGCCCATGGTGAAACAATAAAAGGAAAATTATGAAATCATGGTTCGATAGTGCCTGTGTGTGTGGTGTATTTTTTGTTTTTGGACAGTTCGCTGGATTGTTGTTTAGCACCACCACGACGATAGTTCTTGTTCTGGCATTCGTGTTGGCCGGTGCGTCTGCATTCCCATATCCCACAGGCCAGCACAGACTGCAGTTTTACCATCACAGCGATATAAAGCCATCACACGAATACCCAAGTGTGAATTTTATTATTATGGAGTGCACATGGCGAGGGGCATCGAAGAACACATTCGTTGCCAGTCTAATGGTAATCCGAACATATTTCATATTGGAATGGTATCAGGAATTTTTATTTTCATTTCGCATCTGAGCTGAAGGTGGGTGAGTGCCCGCCGCCTTTGAGAAAAAATCCACCGAAGGTCCAACGGTCTACCACGGCAGGTTACATAACTAAACAGCCGCAACTGGTACACACACAAAAGGTGGCTGGTATGCTGATCTGGTGGCTGCTTTTAAGTTAATGCACCCCAGGGAGGCTCCTTGACCGAAAACCCGATGCAGGTAAATCCGCATCCATATCTGTGTTTTTAGTGGTTTTCAATAGTCGGTTGCAGGCCATCCAAGCGAGGAGCCGAGCCAACCAAGTGGGGGAACCCATGATGTCACATCCAGTTGGGTTCACGTAACGTAACCAGAAATTCTACTGCGTATACTTAATTTTTTGGTTGCTGTCTCTCGCCTGTTGTTTGTGCACTGGGTTTTTTTTTTAAATTTTCAAAGAATCCTTTCCGGGTAGGGTGATAGATGAAACGAAATAGGTGGGGGATGAAGCGTAATGTTTGGCTTCGGGGTAATCTAATTTATGATGCAGTAAAAATTGGAATGCCTCAGGAGACTAAATTCTGAAAGGTCATGTCTTTTTTTATGGCATCCCGTCTATAGCTGGGGAGTTGAATGTTTGCAGTGCTATCACGAATCATTTTTACACACAAATAGTGCTACACACATATAGAGAAGCGCTCCGCAGAGATTTGAGTGCAGGAAAGGATTGAATCACCTGCCGCACACACATAAAGACACCTGGGAACTTCCTACCGGAGAGTTATCACACACAGCTGAATCGATGAGTTTGGGTTGGTTACTGTTGGTAAAGGACATCATATGATGTGGATGTCCTTCCTGGTGGTATATAGTGCCAAAAAACCAGAAATAGCAAACGATGGACCCACAAAAACTGAGAGAAGCTCTACAAGGAATGTCCAATGGAATTTTTGTCGCATTCACCGATGGGCATTACATCGCTGTTCGTGTGCCCTGAGAGTTTACCATTCGGCTGAAAAGATAAATCTCATGAAATAATTACAAGTGTAATGCAACACACTGAAAAAGGAAAACGACGCCGAAAATTGTCGGACGAGAGGGGCAAAATTGAATATTTTAGGTTGGTTATGCACCAGATGGTGTAAGAGGGTGCTGCCTGTGTAGTGTGTACTATAGTGGCCAAATACATCCCCATTGCGATATGGAGTGCATTCAAAGAGCTACTCTGGGTCGTAGGTCTTGCGAAAAATAAACACATAACGCTAACGCAGTGGGGGCAATTAGAGGAGGATGGACGGCAGGCAGGTGGAAATGGTATTGCTTGGGAAATTGACAACAGATGGGAAAGAGTGGCAGCAGGTGCACACTCGGGGTACGAATGGCTTGCACTTGCACTTATCTAATGGAAAAACCAGGGGACATTAGGTTTGGTTCCAATCAGGTGGAAGATTTTAAACTTAATTTAGACTACATGGAAGAATAAGCCACTCCCCTGGGGAAATAGCTGTTGATCTACAATATATAACAATATATAAGCTGGTAACACGACAATATTTTATAATTCGAAAGAGGAGTGACACGCTTCGTCGAAGAGAATGCAACTTTCTGAAGTAAGAACTTAACTATTTTTAAAATCAAACTAGAATGTCTGAGTACAACTCATCCACGATACAAATGAACTTAAGGGCAATTAATTTTTAGACACTAATAATAATAATAATTTTTGGGTCAACAGGTCCATAGGGATCTAGGCTTAGCTTGTCACAACCATTCGTTTTATGTGAGATTTCATTTTTGAAACGAATGGAAGGACAATTTTATGCCGATTTCAAGCCGCTAATTGAGAAGCTCTTTCAAGACAGTTATACTCTCGGATGTTTGTCAGACGTTCGCGAGAGGTGGTGCAGTGAAAAAACCCTGAGTTGGAATTTGGGTTTTTTGCGGACCGTCCAACACACTAACAAGTAAGCCACTGCGCATACATATCTCAGACACTGCCGTAACCAAAATTCTCTTGCTGGATGGCTCGCTTCGCTCCCGACAAAGGCTTTAAATATAGTACCTATATCTTGCTTAAACATCCAGTATCTATATAAAATAAACCAAATATAAAATAATATAAAATAAAACAATACAAAATCCTCCCAAGTGTTGGAAGCCTACGCCTGTCGTAAAAGTTAAGTTCAATGACATGTTCTTGTCCACGGTTGAGTTATCCAGAATCCAGTAGATAAAGTGTGATAGTGAAAAGGCATAGCGCCATCTAGGAGTGGAATTATAAATTCTGTAAATTTGCGAAGCTTGTTTGAAGTGGTGTTTGATCAGCTGTCTATATTGTTCATTCTTGGTCGAACGGGCGATGTCAATTTACTCACTTCTTCACCTCCTAGATGGTGCTACAGTTTATGGTGGAGATTAACCTCACTAACTATTTATTTCTTTTTATTTCTCTTTTTAAATTTAAAGAAAAATTGTATTTAATGTGTTATTTTAATTTTTGAGTTAATTTTATCTCTTAATTTTATCGCATCCCCATCGATAAATTGTCTGTTTGTTTATAACGATTCGTACACTCGCCTCTTGTCGGAAACTTACAGAATGGACTTAACTTTTTCAAAAAATATTCTTCGTTGAACTTTTGAATAATTTGTATAGCTTAAAGTTTTTCATGAAATAAATTTAAGAATAACAATAATAATAATACACCTTCTAAATAAGAGCGATCTTTTTATAGCTACCTCAGTTCATCACTTAATAAATTGGTTGAGGTACTCGTTCACTTGCGCTTGCCATTCAAATCGAGACCTACATTCACTGTACTAGTCCACTCTATAGTTAGAATCGAAGTCTCTTCAGGGCCGCATGCTGATGGACGTTTTACCTAAAAGTTTTAGCCATTTAACTTTAATGGTTCGCTCTTTTCTGACAAGTGATGTACAGTTACAGTTCGCCGCTCAATCTCCTCCCCGAACCAGCAAATGGTCAACGAAATCGCCTTTTAAATTGAAGAACCGCCTTCGGTACCACATCAACTTGATGCTATCTGTGTAATGTGATGTCGATTATAGAGGGCCCGAGTTAGACAGAGCCCACGGACAATCTTGAAGTATTTATTGTCTGACACTATTCGCCGATGTTATGTGTTCATGTTGACAGCATATACACGGTCTTGACAATTGTCAGTGATGCCATTGATGTCAGCTCTATATACCAAGGTCTCAAAAATCCTACAATCCGCTGTCTTAAAGTTGATTTTTTTTTTTGTTATCAAATTTCGAATATTTGGTCAGCTTATCTCACCTTTTTGGATGCCGATAATCACTTTTGAACTCCTCGAAAAGGATGATGTTGGAGCAAACTCACCACCAATTCCAACGCTCATCACTAAGGCAAATGTTCACCACGAATTCAAACCTCGCGCCTTGTTTATACTTGTTTCCATATTTTTTGAAGTACCGTTTTTGTTAATAGAGCATTAACAACGATAAATTGTATCGATAGTTTTAAGCTACATATTGTATAAAAACCCAAAAAAAAAATAAAAGATTGACACAGTCGCTAGAAACCCACATTGGTGGTCAAAATCTTCTTTTTCTTTTGTTGTCGCTCATTGTCGCTTTTCGATATCCACTACCAAACTTTGCACAACCAGAATCTGTTAAGAATCGTCAAAATAAAGATTCTCGGTTGGCGATTGGAAAACGCTTTAATCGTACAGTTGGTCTTTTAGAGGTTTGTGTTTCCAACTGGTAATCCTCTTTCCACTGAAAGGTTTTCTGGTTTCCCATCACAAAAGGCACTATCTCACTTATTTCTCAACTCAAAACATTAGGGCATGGTCTGACATACATGGACATGAATTCGACATATTCAACTACATTTGAGGTAGAGACTTTTTAAGCCCTCTCCTTAGGCCCTATCAATTTCAGTTGATAACTTCAAAAGAAAATAGACTTCCATTCCAATTGTCAGATTAGAAATCGCTGTAAGCGGAAAGGACTGCAACACCTAGCTCCATACAACCGACGCCACTGTCAAATATCTTCACGATTGAATTAAGCCAAGGACGGGGATCTCTTTAAATTTAAAGTGACAGCGAAAATGATTCGCACTCGGCTTGAACAAATGTCAGTGTAATCCATTGTGTTAATGTCATGCAGGATGATTGCGCTAAAATGATTCACCAGGATGAGCTATATACACAAGTTCGGTGGGGTGTGTATAGTATCGCGGCTCTCAATGGCTTGCTGTTTGCTTGCTGCACGCGCAGTGATTAATTAAAATTTACGAGGAGCGAAATTGCAATCTCAGAACTTCGCGCTTGTATATATATATAAGTAAGCGCGCTTCATCATTTTTTATTGCCACTGTAAATTTACAGGACATCCCATCGAGTATTCTCCGTATACTATACGTACCTATAGATGGTCGTCCTCCAACTTCGATGTCCATAAATTCCTACAAATGTATGCATTCGTCTTCAGCGAAGAGCAAGAGCTCTGGTCTATGCTGCGCCTTGAAAGTTGCATTCTTTGTGTGTCGCTCCCTATGGGTCTTTTTTGTAACTCTACGTGTGTATGTGTGTGTTGGAAACTTCAACTCCTGTTTTATGCTTTCAGCAGTTTTTTTCCCAATTAACTTTTTGGTGACAGAAATGCGGCTCTCCGACAAACAGTGGGATCCCTTCATACAGCTTCGGTATATACACGTTTGTGTGCAGTTAGACATCGCATCGCAAAGTAAGGACTTCTTCTTGCTTTTTATACATTTTTGTACTGTTCACAGTAATAGGCAGGCAGGATGTAGATGAGCTAGTAGGTGGATTGATTGAAAGGCCCCAGCAACAATGGATGTCATTGTGTAGGAAGTGCGGAAACGCGGAGCGGTGGCTTTGCTGTGATGTAGAAACCGCTCTAGGCTACGTTGACTTCATCGTCTTCGGCTTGTATACTGGAGCGACTAACAAAGATGCATACACACAACTCTGAGGCAGACATTGTGTGTTTTTTTTTTGTTTGCCCGTTTATTATGAAGGCTCACTTTTCGCATTGTTGCATGGAAAATCTGTGCATTTGTCCTGCATCCTTTGGGGATATATATGCGCACAGCAATCCAATACACCTGCTCCGAGAGTCGGGTGATGTGTGTACTTTTGTGGGCAGACGATGGGACGGCGCTTTCGGAATCTCTGCATGGGCTGGGGCTGCACCCTCTACACACGACGACGAGGTACGGTCCGGTCGCCACATACGAATATGTACCCCGAAACCGAAAAGTTAAATTATTATACCTGCAACCATATTGTGGGTAATTAAATATAAGTACATAAAGAGTGGACATGGCCAAATGGACCGTCGGACACACTATCTCTGACGTACTTCCCCTATTCGATTACTGATGCTGCTGCTGCTGTGCTGTCCATTCAACCGTCCAACCAACTAGCCAACCAACCATCTCATCTATCTCTGCGATATGCACCTTCTGTGTTGTGTTTCAGAGTTTTTTTTTTGTTTCCTTTTTTTGTTCGTCCGAATCCTTTTTTTCTGTTGCCGGTTGTCCTTTTTGCAGGCCGACCGGTCGGGGGTTAACGCGGTCAATGTGTCAAAAGAGCACTTTAATTTTGCAAATGGAATTATGTATGGGGCTGGTGGGCGATAGTGCGCTGCTCTCGATTTTGCCTCCCCCCGCCACCTCCAGCCAGTCAGCCAACACTTTAAGATGAATTCAATTATCAAGCCGGAATTAATTGGATTTGCCATTATCGTCGTGAGTATTACATGTTACTTAAGTTGTCTGATGAGTTTTTACTTCGGTTTGGAGAGCCGCGTGTCTCCTGCTAGTGCGGGTAATTGAACAGAACTTTTTACCGCCTCACCGGATCGTATTTTAAAGGTGTATATTGAAATAAAGGTGCCTGATGGACTTTGCAATCTTTGGGGTTAAATGGGGGGAGTGCATGGGCTGTTTTAATGGCGGCCCCGCGTAAAATATGAAATAAGTTTTAGACTTGATTTAATTTGGCTGGCATTCGTTGTGTGTATATCATTAAAAGCCGCAGAAGCATTTCTGCGGTCGTCTGATGGCGATATTTGGCCCGAGCAGTTTTTGGCTTCGATTTTAGTTTATTGCCAAAATGGTTGCCGAACCGAATTGGGATAGTTTATTATGATTGCGCGAATTTGTATAAAAAAGAGGAGATTTTTTAACTCGCATTGGTTGGGGGAAAGAACAGGGCAATCGGGGAGTTTTGTAATTGTCGTGAGTGTAAGTAAACACAATCGACTGTAGACATAGATGTACCCAACTCAAAAAAGCATACGCAAATTTGTAAGTAGAGAATTACAGCCGTCTCTGCCATCGGTGGTGGAGCTGTGTCTATTTTCACACATTCTATCGGACTTTGTTTTTAAAATGCCATCAATACCCTTTTCCGGCATAAAAACGGAGCCCATTGCGTAACCTTTCAGACGATTATCGTCGAAACGATAGACATCAAAAACTATGTCCGAAATTTACAAGTTTGAGAGCCTTATAAATGTAGTTCTCTACAAATGTAATGAAATCTGATGATAACCAACAAATATTCGGCCAGAATATAACTTATTATGATAATCAAAATTTCAAACACGATATCGTAAGATCTTATTTACAGACTACAGATTCGGGCGATAATTTTGAGATCTTCATTGTTCTGTTACCAGAGAAAGAAGGCGCTGCTGCTGCTGCAAGCGCTCCGTCCCGTTAAAACCTTAACAGGGCGGAAAGAAGATGCAGCAGTAATGTTTAGCACCGAGCTGTCTCTGGCTCATGGGCTCCGTAAGGACTTGAGATAGTGCTTCGCACTGCTCCAGGACTTGCTTGTAACCATGCGATGAAAAGGTCACTACAAATCCGAAAATTTATACCGTCTTCGAATGGTGAAGTTAAGATATGATTAAAAACAAAGATAGAAGGAAATAAGTAGAACTGTGTAAGCCCCTACCTTCGAGGATGCAAAGGTTACCAATAGGTAACCTTAGAGGTACGGAGGAGCCGCAACCCATCAGCCAAGCGTTGGTCTTTCGGAAGTGTGGAGACCGGATTAAAACTCTGGAACCATTTTTGATTGCACCAAAAGAAAAAAAAAATTCTTAGATCGCATCAAAAACGGCAAACTCATTAAAACAACATCGGATGTTTCTGGGATCTGGAGATCCTTTTAACACGACCAGTATGGATGCACAAAATCTCATTCTACCGTCATATGTCATAAGGGCGGTGCAGTGGTAAAGCACTGTCGGGGAAAAAATGGAGGAGAAAGGCTTTAACCGTTAGGAGATTCCTGTCCACACAGAAAAAAAAAATCGTTGTGGAATATAGTTACAACTTACAAACTATTTTATCGACAGAATGTTAAAATACCAGACAATAGCAAGGGTGTAGAGTACTACAACGTTCGGTTGTTGGACCATTCCTGTAGGAGCCTAAAGTATGTTGGACTTCTGTTGACACAAAAAGTGAATGTGATCGACTTTGCGGACGATATTGAAGATGAAACGGTGATTAGGTACTTGGTTACATAAAATTTGGCCAAAATGAAAAATTACCATAAAAAAATTAATACCCCAAAGTGGTTGGGTTTTTTCATTCGGCCTTGGCGAGGTATCCGTCGGAACGGAAAATTCTCCACTGCGCATACTCTGTAGGAACAGCAAATTATTTTACTGCAAATCGTGAATAAATTCCACTATTAATTGTACTCCAAAGATATCGTAAACAAATTCCGCAACCAATTTCTCTCGGAGGATATCGGAGCTTAGCTGTCAAAAATTTAACAAGAAAATGCACTTCATCGCACTTCAACGTAATTCGCCGATATGCGTTGCAAAATGTCGGAACAATTCTCCGAACAGTTGTTCCGAAGAATAACTCGCAGCAAAAATCCTCCGAATACGATTATGAAAAATTTCCCAATTTCAAAATGAAAATATTTACTATTTATCTATTTATCCGTTGCCACAAAAGAAAAAAAATCGCATAGCCAGGTAACAATATTAATATTTAAAGTTACATAAATATGATACAACGTAAACGCAAAGCAAACAACTATGACTGTAGTACATTCTCACGTAATTTCATGTAGAGGAAACTGGCAAATTAAAATCGATTAAAACGACATTTGCATTATATGTTGACGTTAAACCCATAATTGACGAAGATAGATCGTATTTTGTGTAGGCGCAGTGGCTTAGTGGTTAGTGTGTTGGACTACTATGCGAGGGGTCCCAGGTTCGAATCCCGCAAAAACACAAAATCCAACTCAGGGTTTTTTCACTGTGCCACCTCTCGCGAACGTCTGAAACATCGGAGAGTATAACTGTCTTGAAAGATCTCTCAATCGGCCGTTTGGAATCGGCATAATATTGTAGATCCCTTCCATTCGTTCCAAAAATTGAAAACTCACACAAAACGAATGGTTGCGAGAAGCTGGGCCCAGGGTCCCTACAGACCTGTTGCGCCAGACCGTATTTTCTACGAGTGTATCCTGCTCTAAAAAAAATCTAGTTTTGCAGGTTGAATGCAGGAACATTAACATTGATAAGACTTATCAGTGATCCGTTGAATTAATTTCCCCTAATAGAACCCTATAAAAAAAGACCACTCTGTCAACGTTGTCCTAACTTCTAGTGATTATTATTTAATTAATTTAAACCTATATAAATAAGGGGGTAAGTTGCTAAGGTCGAGCCAAGGAATAATTCTAAAGCTTAGTTCACACGTGCAATTTTTCGTAGCAAATTTTGGCATGCCGATTTGTCCTAAATATCATTTCATAATTTTTTTCACATCCATTTCAATTAATTTTCTAACATTTATAACAACGCATTTCAAAATAATTCAGTATAAAAATTAGTTTCCATTGCCATACGCGTACAATGAATAATTCAGGTAAAAAGGCAAACCTTCCAACGATAAACAATTCGTAACCACCAGCTGTGTATTAATGAAAGTATGTGTAAATCTGAGAAGAAATCGAGATTTCTCAAAAGTGCCTCAGAGAAATCGAACATGAAAAGCGATACCTATCCATAAAAAAAAAATATTTGTTCAAAATTGATCTTTTTGCCAAATCGTTCTTTTACATTTTTTGCGTAAACGTGTAGGTAGACTTCAGAGCTCGACATAAATCATTTTGTGAATTTCCCCTGACTGTATTCGAAATTCCCTGAACAAATTTTCGTTCCATGACTGGGTTAATTATTACTAATTTATTAGGTTCCTATGTAGGTTAAAATCTGAGAAGCAATGCTACATAAAATAAATATGTAGTTCATGAAATAAACAAAAAAAGGAATAGTGTTAAATAAAATTCACTTTTGGGTTATTCATCTGATATGAGAGTTGGGAGTACATAAACAATGTGAGTTTTTAAAACTTGAAGCTCTCAGTAAGAGGCAACTTTCGAAAGTTCTGGTTAGAGAGCTATAAGCGCCTACTGTACTTGTACTATTTAATTTTTTAGTGCGAGGATAAGTTTAGTATTAGTTCTTGTTTCTCGATCTGTTGGGGCATGATTTTATTTTTTATTGGAAAAGATTAATGACGCTGGTTTACGAGGGGAGTTCAATATATTCACGGTATGGGGGGGATACTCCAAAGATTTGAAAGAATTATTTCGTGATTTTAGTAGCCCCGTTATTCAAGTGTTTTACTGTAAAATTTCATTTGGCTGTGATTATAAGTTTGCTTTGTATCTTGCGTTGAACGAAGGTTAAATGGCTGGTGTCGCGATGATCACTGAAATTGAGAACCGCGCTGTGATAAAAATTCTTACTAAACAAGGAAAAAGTAAACAAAATTTCACGAAGAGATGGTGGCTGTTTTTCGAGATTCTGCACCTTCGTTATCAACTGTTCAAAAGTGGTCAGGTTTATTTCAAAGTGACAGGGAGAGCATTGAAGACGACCCTCGCTCAGGCTGCCCACTAACTGGCTGCACCGAAGAAAACATTACACAAGTCGAGAGGATGTCCGAGTAAAGGTTAAAACGATACCTATGAAGATTAACCTTTCTATTGGTACCATACACACCATTCTTCATGACTGTATAAATCTTTCCAAAGTCAGTGCAAGATGGGTGCCTCGAATGCTCACATCGCTCACAATGCTCCGTTGCACACGGCATGGATTTCTAAGGCTGTTGTACGGGATTGTAGTTTCGAAAAATTTCAACATCCAGCCTATGGTCCGGACCTTGCCCCTAGTGATTAATTTTTATTCCAAGATTTAAAAAAAACCTTCGTGGTAAGCGATTTACCGATTATGAGGAGCTCAAAACTGCAATAAATGAACATTTTGGAGAGAAAGATGAAAACTATTTTTTTGAGGGTATAGAAAAGTTAATCTCAAGTTGTAATAAATGCATTAATGTAAGAGAAGATTATATTGAAAAATTAAAATATTTTTAATTTAATTCGTGTTTTCCTTCATGTCCATACCGCGAATATATTGAACTCCCCTCGTAAGTTGTCAATGATTACAAGTAGTGTTCGTGTTATATCGATATCTTTACATATGTAAGTAATAATTCAGAGATTTGTTTTTGAATTTGCATTGTCATCAGTTATAAACTGGATATCCTGATGATTGTAAAAGTAAACTCCAAGTGGTTGAAATTATTGTAAGGTGCAATAATATGGTTGAAAAAAGTGGGTTATATTTTGCTAAAGAGAAGTTTTGCGTAGCTGTTATTGCATTTTTATTAGAAGTGGGACATTGATATTATTACAAAAATATACCATAGGTATGACGTGAAAATACATAAACCGGGATTTGTGAAGAAATTTTTGAGAAATAATAAAAAAAAACTGAATTACCTATTCGATTTTTTGGAGAAAACAAAAGTACGGGATCTTACTTAGAATACTTATCTAATCTTTAATATGTATTTTGATGAAAGTCGTAAGATCGGCTTTTGTTAAATTCGGAAGACAAAACAGTAACAAAAATTGCAATCTTTAGTTTGAAAAATACTATTGATTAACTATTTATAGCCTTAAACTGAACATAAAATGTTGTTTGAAATGTAAGCATTACTTACATTACTTCCATCGAAATCGAAATCGGAGTTTTCGAAATATGAATGATTCGAATTGAAAATTAAGGACGCAATAATTTTGAAAACATTAATTTTACTCTAAGTATGCATTTTGGTCAAAATCGCTATTGCCTTTTTCAGGTAAACAAAAGAAACCGAAATTTTAACAAAAAAAAAAAAATATTTTTTTTAAAAATCCATTGCACGACATACAATAGGTACCCACTATTTCTTTTCATGATACAAAATGTTTTTTGCAAAGCAAAAAAAAAAAAAAGAATCGGCTGCACTCTGTTTAACTCATCAGTCATCACTAAAGGAATTGACTTGCACGGAAAGAATTGAAAATCTCAAAGTGGAATTTTTCTCCAGTACAAAGGCTCAGCGCAAAAAGAACATAAGTCCATTTTTGGCAGAAGCAGGCTGCGTTATAGAAGGAATGGCCCCCAATGAAATTCTCGGCTCTGAGATGGAAGGCCCTACCTAAGGCGCACAGTTAACAATCAAGACGTCATCGCCACCTGAAATGTAAAGGAAAAAGTAGAGGGGGCAACATCCGCTATAGCAATATGGCAACTCAGTCAGATTAATACAAAAAAGCCAGATGGAGTCACAAGACCTTTAAAAGAGTGCGGACAATAGCCCGATGATGTAGAAGAAGATTAGGATCATTGAAAGTTCCACTGCAATCGGAAAGTATAGGAAAAAGCGAACCTACCAAAGACCTTACTTTACTTTAAGTGCCGCTTACAGTCCGGGGTGCACCTTAACCAACAATTTTAGACCTTCGAATAAGGTATAAGTTATATGTTGAGGTCATAAGACAACTGACTAGTTTTTGGATATGTATGTTCCTAGACTAGAAAGAGTATTCGAAGTTGCAGGCGCACATCGCCTAGCATGAGTTGATCCGCGAAGTAGAACCTAAAGGTGCCCCAGAGAGGAGTGGTCATGTACGTATACAGACCAAACGCGAGTCATAAATGGCAGTTAGTACTGACTAGTGGTATCTTCAAAGATAAGTAAAACCCTCTCTTTGGATTTAAAAGACATTCCGCGGTACTAATAATCATTTTTAGTGTCCAGGTTAAGTTTTTCGGACTCACAATGGCGAAATTTTCCATACAAAATTGCATATTGTGACCTAGGAAATATTTAGTGTGGAGGTTAAAAATGATTATTGGTAAGGCCCATTAACGCAAAATGGAGAAAGTGCGATTTAATCGAAAGTGGACAGATGTGAAGGAGTCGCGGCAGTCTGGAAACAGTTAAGGCAAATTTTCAAGATACCAAATCAAATGATTTCGCGTAGAGGTGGTAGAGGAACCATGACACATAAGGGAGAATAGAACTTAGTTAAGTGAGTTAGTATATGCAGACGATATCATTCAAGCTATCAGTTTCTGTACGGTGCATCAACGCAATTTCATCCATTTAACTTGAGCAAGATTGTCAATGTATTTGAGCCGAAAAAACAACAAAGCACATTGCCTTGGATGGAACAAAAGAAATGACGAACATAGTAAAAGACGAACCCTCTTCGGGATCATAAGAACCTTTAACAGAACGTGAACTTATTTCTTTGTAAACTTCTTCACCTTTCTTCAATCCGTCTGTAGAAAGACTTCATCTTTGCAAAAAAAAAAAAAGCCTTAAAAGACCCAACTTAAGAGTCCCTAAAAATATAGAAACCAACACCTCCAGATCTATATCACTTGGTCTTTAAAACAACCCTTCCCTCTTCAACTAACCAAGTACTCGTATAGGCATATAGAAAAAATCCGAAACATATTGTCGAAAGAGAACCACCCCTCATGGGCATTCAAACCGCACAAGTGAATTACTTGAAAAGAATTACACCATTCCCTACAAGTCCAATTTACATATACTTCCCGCAACTGAGATCCCTACAGAAACATGTCAAGGTGTGAATCTATTCCCCAAATGAATATGAAACCCACTCGTACTCGTATTATTAACGATGACAGTCGACGAAGAAAAAACACAAATCCAGCCAAAGAATACAAATGCAAATGCATCATTTTGCCAAAGCCTACAACTATACAGGCTCACAACAGAGAAGAGCACTACTCCAGCGGCAGCTCCACTATGCGCTAAGTATGATGGACTACACAGTGGGATTGGCCCGAAGTAATGCACTCGAATCGCTGCGAGATGTGCAAAACGAGTCTGCTAGGGGAAGATTTATGCAATCCGCTCGACTATTGTTGCATCTCGGGATACGGATACATGCTGCACATCACGCTCTTTGTAACACATAGCTTTTCGGTGTATATACACACCCTTCACGTCATTAGTCATCAACTGCTGAGGTTGTTTTTCCTATTCCAACTCTTCCTATTCCACGTGTGTGTGTGTCGTTTGTCGCTTTGAAGGATGAAATATTGTAACATGCCCTTAAAGGCTAGGGTAATTGTTATTCTTTCCTCGGAGCACATTTTTTAATGAACATAACCTGCGGGCCACTTTTGCACTGACTTTGAATTATTTATCGGGGCTGTGAAATCTGCAGAGCTAACACATAACAAAAAACAACTCCGTCCATCCACCGTATGCGATGTATTCTCTCGTGTGTTCCACCACGTGCCATGCAAAAAAGCCGGAGAACTTTTTCTATTCTCTTCTTTTTTTTGGGAGAAACACAAAAACAATTCACAAAGTTTTTAGTTTTCACAGTCGACACCATTTGTTGGAGTAGTTGTCAACAGTGGAAGAGAATAAGCCACCTGCTCAAACCAAATGACAACTAGGGTGGGTGTTTGTGTGTGTCGGTTAAGTGAAATCAAGCCCGAAGCCGGGCGAGCATACGAAAATGGACACGAAGAAAAAAAAGGAAATTCTCACAAAAATTGCATTGCATATCCGTATCCTGTTATCGGGGTGAAAATTCCGCGTCACCTATACGCTCAGCCCTTTCATTTAGACCGGGAAGGCTGGAGGTGTAAAAGAAAGAAGAGGAAAAAAGCCTGCTAGGAAACACTAAATCATATGTCGGCGGCCACGTGAAAACTTAGCACAAACACTATGGTGTGTGACACCACATTACCGCACATGAATCTAGTTGCTGCCAGGTTCTAGTCCAATTCCCACAATGCACACTCACTATTAGCTATGTATGGTATTGGCTCTTGCTGCTGCTGCTGCTGCAGCAGGATGTTGGTTTCGTAGTTTGTGGCTGTTTGTACCCGCAGGAAGTGGGCTACTATGGAGTGGTAGCTTTTTTTGTAGTTCCTACAAAATTGAACAGTGAGGTATGTGCTAAAGGGTTACAGCCGCCGTGGAAGTGGGGATGATTAAATTTAAGAAGAAACTAAGTTGAGGAAAATCACGGCCTTCAAGGCTGCAGCGTGTAGCCTGTATTGAGCTTACATCTAAATTACGACAATCTCTCAAATTTTAAAAGTGCCTGACATTAAACACAGTGGGCACTGTGTAGTAGTTTAGTTGTGACTCGATTTTCCGACACAATTGAAAGGTCTTTGACATAATGTCGAATTTGCAGATCAAACTATTTATTTAGGCAACAGGTGCGTTATCTTTTATGTCGGCATGTGATTATTAAACAACTTAAAAAAAAAACGTTTCCATGTACACGAGGTATTTTTTTTTGTGATTTGTTCCTTTACAATTTATTTATATGGTTTTTGAATATAACATCAATCGAGTGGCCAAAGTCAAATGTTCCCATTTTGCTGAGTTTTGCTTTACTTTTTCGAGCATCTCGGGCGGCATAGCGATGTCGAGCTCCATGATTGTCAAATAACCCCACAAAAATAAGTGCGGAGGTGGCAAATCTGCAGATCGTCATTTTTTGACAGCACACGTTCAGGATTTTTTCTTTACAGAAACTGCATTGTTTAATTTTATAAGCTCGGCAACACTTTGTCTTACCGCTTCAATTACAGTGGGTGATCAAATTACTACGACCACCTAAAAAAAAACTTATTTTCAGGATTTAATGCAACGAAGATATTATAGGAAGTGCATTTATGGTTTCCAATAGGCAATTATGTGTTTATGCACAACTCTGCACCCTGCCATGAGGCGAAAAGAGTAACTGATTTTTCGGTGGAACAAAGTGTCGAGTTCCTTAAATGGCCCGAAAACTCCCCAGATCTAAAAAATCTTTAGAGCTAATCAAACGAGAAATAGGCCAAGAAAAATTAACAAATAAGCGACAATTGATAAAACGCTTAACTGAAGTATGGCGCAGGATCGAAAATGTTATAAATAATTATAGGAAATGCGCAAAAGAAAATTTCCAAATAAAAATAACTAAACATAATTTTTTTAGATTTTTCTGTACCTACCATTTTTTAATAAATGGATATAAGTCTGTTTTTAGTTTAAAAGTAGTGTTCAATATGTCAAAATAAATAAAGATTGAAAAATAGACAACATATAAGTTATGTTCCTACTTTTCAAAAAATTTTATTTTTTCTAGCGACCGTAATAATTTGATCACCCACTATAGTTCATTTGAATTTCTGAGCATTGATGAATGGCAAGTCGACGATCGCCCACTGTCCCGTGCTCAAGAAAATTCAACACCAAACGACGAATAGTGTTGTCAGACAGTGCTTGTTGGAAACTTTGAGTTAGCTCAACTTAGCGACTATTTGCTATCAATATTTCGGCACGTGGTTTCGGTGTGGTGCGTTCATGATTCAAATTGTACTGAATTGAGTAATGTTTCAAAAACTGAAGTCAATCGGTTGAAAAATGTCAAAGATATTCAATGTTTATATACCGACATTAAGTTGGCGCATCCTGTACAAGATATGAAAAGCTGAGGAGACAAAACGTTCAATCAAAACAGCGGTGAAAGTTATTGATTCAAACTCTAGAGGGAATCGGCTGTATTGCCTTATCCAAATATACAAAAAATGTGTAACCAAGTGTAGCAAGCTCAAAAGGCACTTGTAATATCATTCAGAAGATCAATAGCGCTGGTCGGTGGCGCTCCTGATCGTATGTTTAGCACTATTTGAAAGTATAACCAAATGAAGCAGCTCTCCCTTCATCTTTCAAGAACAATTCGGACGAGGGCGCGAGTATTGCACCCATATCTGGAGATCGGCAGCACAAAGTTCCGTTAATCGTGGCAGTCGGAAGGGAGACCCACACTAAAATACATCCTACAATCGGTGATGTAAGAAAGTCTATTCTGTAGTTTGTGGATTATTGAAATTTTGTACCACAAAAATTAAAAAAATAATTAAAGTGGACATTGCATTTTGTTTTATTAAGTATGTAGGTAGAAATCTCAGAAGCGATTCTAGAGTGTAAATAAACAGTACAGAAAACAGAAGAATATACTTGAATTTATATACATAAATACTTAAATCAGATGGTACTGCATTAAATATTCGCCAAATTCATAGCTTCTTACGCCTCACACGATATTTGAGTATGTAGGTACCTACCCACATGGACAAGCGTAGCAGGAGTTTCTGATCTGTTAAGGCAAGTTCTTGTTTTCGACTGAAATAGATTGGTACCTGTTTTTCGTGCCTATGGTTGGAAGTAAGGTTTCTGATATACCGAAATCCCTACACCGATATATACGTACGTAAGATTCTGAGTACCTATGTTTTTTTAAATATTCATACAAACAGGCAGATTTAAGTGTATGACATTCGGAGTACCAAGGAAGTGTTTTCAATCGTGTAAGTTGTAGGTGGTTGCTGATTATTTCATGGTGTAAGTTTAGAATAAGAGCAGAAGTGAAGATAGTGTTATTTTCTCTGCATTTTTGTGTAGGTTGATGCAAAATGTGCGAATTAAATAATTTCAAATATGTACGTGTCGAAGACGTCGATATAAGAACGAAAACTAACTAGGAAAGTTTATAACCCTTTTCTTTTTTAACGATCCTTCTAAAAGGAACTAGAAATATTTATGATCCTTAAATATTAAAATAAAAAATAAAAATAAACAAATCATATATTTTATATTTTTTGCTGATGCGAAACTGTTTATGGGTGTAATGCCGATAATATAGAAGGTTTCAAGGGTCTTTCAACACTGGTTCGATATGTGTACAGTTTAAGAAGATATGTGTACAGTTTAAGAAGACGTAATAGTAATATGTCCCTTTGTAGCTATATAAAATTTCGAACAGTCATACTTCTTTTCGACATACTCTTTAAGTAGGTAACCTTCATAACTTCATGAAAAAATCTTGTTTTCGGCATCTAACAGATCTTCTTGTCTGGTACTTCCGATGTTTTCATGTCTAACATCCAAAAGACAGTTTCACTCCCATGCAACCAACCTTTTCCCTCTTTAAGCAATTTAAATTTCAATTAAAATTAATATAAATATAAAATAAATGCTAAAAAACCTCTCATACAAAACATTTTATCTTTCGCAGACTTATAATTATTGAATTCAATAAATATTAGATATCATCCTATATTAATACGAACATCCAAAGTTTCCGTACACTTCCCTTTTATAATAAATGTGTTCTATTTTATAGAGGTAGAGATAAAATATAATGAAATAAGTAGAATGAAACTTATATCATTCAAAATGTACTATGCCATAGATGTTAACAAATAAAAAATCATATTTCGACATTAAAGCGAAGTCCGCAGCTGTTCCGGAACGAAAAATCACATACAAAAGTATGACACAACGAAATCGTGAACGAAAAATTTAGCTCTCCTTTTCGTTTTGCAGTAGGCAGATGCTGCGAAATGATGGCGGAAAAGTGGGTAATTATAGTAGATTGCTTGGTTGGTATAATTCCCCACTCTCTTTTCGCACGCGTTTATTTTCCGGGACACTAATTGCTTGCGAAAATTTGGCATTTGTACTGCAGTGTTTGCCTGCTTTTATAAGAGTCATGCAACCAAATTGGAAAACTTCGGCGCCAAAAATACCGAAACTCAAATCCGAAGATAAAAAATGCGCATTATTTTTTTTCCTTAAAAACGGCAGTGTGTTTTCGTTTTCATGCATCAGGCCTTAGTTATAGCCATAGGTACGTAAAATGCAATCGAAAAAATTGGAACAGTGTGAACAAGATTTTTTGTACGTTTAGGCGGTCATAGCAAAAATGTTTCCTACGAAAATGATTACAACAAACTAACTACCACTGATGGGTTCCACCATAAAAAAATTTTTTTGACAGATGCAATAGTAAAGAAATTAAATATAATTTAGTGGAATTATTTGGTCTTTTTTTTTTGTGGAATTAACTGAGAAGTTGATCGGAAAAAGTTTTCATACGGACAAATTCATAAATTCTTTTTCTAGAAAATTTTAAGATAATTTGCTAATTTTTTGATAAACTAACTTTATGTATCATAAGCAACATTTGAAGACCAAGGCTGAGTTTAAGTGGTCAAAAAAAGCTAAAGAAAATGTTTACGGTTCCGATTTACGTATGGATACGGTATATGTAACTAGGGATTTATACGATAAGAGTACGTTCGCAATTGAAGTATGCATTTTTTTTAATACCTCATGGAACACGCCACAAATTATTTTTCGCTGCCATTTAAAGACCACCGGAAAATTGCGTTCCGGAACAGCTGCGTACTACACTTAAGACTATTAAAATGAAGTTAAGAATTCCCCATACCAAATGCTTATCAGTTAATTGAACGCATGTTGGTGGCATTCAAGTTGTAAAGTTTTCTTGGACTATAACCTATTTTCGAAACAATGCAATACACCCACCCCTACAAGTAAGCAATTGTATACCTACCTAGTTTTAATTCCGGGGCATAATCTGCGAGGTGTTGACGGTTGGTTTCAATAATTTTACTTTGGAAACGAACATTAGTCGACACACACTTTTCTTCCTTATAAAAGAAAAAACACCATAGTTATCAAAAATTTGTGTTACGTCTTTTTACTTTTACATCCTTACAAAAGTTAGAGCCGATTTTCGACCACAATCGAAACTAGTTAATACTTTCCAAAATTGGTGTTCAAAACATAAACTTTCCTGAACCTTCCTTCATAATTAATACAGATTTTTAACTCAACTTTTGTGTTTATTATTTTTTCAAAAAAGCCAGCTCTTCAAACCCTCGACATGAAAAAATATTAAAAATTAATACGATCCGCATCGCATATACAGGGTGTCCGCCGGGAAGGTATACTACTTTCTTTTACCGCCATTTTGGTAAACATTAGTCTTGACAGTTCATATTTGGCAGTCGTGAAGTAGACACATGGCAAATTTATTATGGAAAAATATTCGATAAACCAACGTGATTAAAACACTTTAAAACATTTTTTCAAAATCAATCATCGATTACTGTGACGATGAGAAAGTAACGTGAAATTTTTGGGAGAAACAATGTGCCAACAAAACGCACTATTTATCATGTAGTGAATGATTTCGAAGAAAGAGGGTCTGTCGGTGATACGCCCAAGCATGTAGTGCAAGATCGGCTGAAAACATTACTGCTGCTCAATGAAATGTTCAAACCAACCCATCAACCTCAAGTGCTCAGCTGCTTGGTCTTCAAAGAAAAACTGTGGCGACAATTTTGCACATGGATTTGCACTTGTTTCCATTTAAGATTCATTCTTTGTTCTTGATTAACATGTGGTTTCAACAAGGCGGTGTCACATCGCATACAGCCAGGAGTAGGAGTAATGGAAGTACTGCGAGATATCTTTCCACAGCAAGTTATTTCAAGAAATTGTGATGTTGATTGGCCTCCACTGTTGCCTGATTTGACTGCTCCGGACTCCTTTTTGTGGGCATATCTGAAAAGCAAGGATTATGCAAACAAACCAGAAACGCTTGAGCAATTCAAACAAAATATTCGTGATGAAATTAATGAAATACCGGGTTAAATGTGTGAGAATGTAATGAAAAATTGTGATCAAAAGGGCTCGCATTTGTGAGACTAACAGAGGCGGACATTTATCTGACATTGTATTCCATACATAATTGCCGACATTAAATAAAACATTTATCAATCTAAGATAAATTCTCTTTCATTTAATCAAAAAAAATATAAATAAACAAAGTAGTATACCTTAACGGCGGACACTCTGTATATCTGGGGCCATTTTCGTCATACGTGAACGAGCACTACGTGACGCAGTTAAATTTTTGTTAAAACCGACTTAATTCTGTAAACTTACAGCTTATTTATGGATGAGGCAATTGGGCAACTGTTTGCAATAGAAATGTGTCAATATAATAGGCGCTCACCCAAGTACACCGAAAAAGGAATTTTTGTCAGTTTGCAATGTCAGTCGTTTGTTAGACTTTCGTCAGATAGTGCAGTGAAAACCTAGTATTTTTCTGAGGTTTTTACTTAAGATTTACTCAGTGGTATAGTGCTATCATTCTAGTCGATATTTTCACGCTCTCCAACTGAATTAAAACTATTTTTGATGTGTACCCACCTAAAATTTTAGTTGGTGCCACAACCTATTGAGAACTTTGACGGAAATTAATGGTTTGTGAGTCTGAGTACGTACTTTCTGTATTTTGCAATTAAAGCATCAAGACACAGCTTCCGTTAATTTTCCAACTCATTACTATGCTGGTCCGTTACCCTTGAGACTTTTGCAGTATTTAACTTTCGAACTTATTTACTTGCTTTTCTTGTTATACTCCATCAAATTCCGAATGGGAGCCGCTCCCCAGAGTCCTTCATGTTTTATGCAATTCATCTGCAGCCAAGTAAAAAATAATTAAATTTCATTCTCAAACAAACTCCGGAGATCCCGAACCCAGTGGCCACTGCCGGTTGTAATGAGTGCAGCAGAGAGTACACACAGTCCGTATGCTTCCTCCTTGCAATCAATCCTATCCCAACACATTTTGCTGCTGCATTTCCTGCCTCCATCAATCTACACCAAGACTAAAACCAATTAACCCAATGCTCCAATGTCTGCATACAAGTTGAAAGCTAGAATTTCGTAGAGCATTTAATTTTTAATCAGGCTTTTTCTTCAATATGCACCACACGGTGGAAGGACAGAAAAAAAAAAAATTAATATACATTTTGGCAGAGCACATTTGGAGTGTCATTGTCATTTGGCGAAATATAGATTTCGATGAATCTCAACCACTTTTGGTTTGTTTCAATTTGAATTTGTTTGTTTGCAACATTGTCTGAGAGCACTTAAGTATTCACCTACATGGAAAAAATACTGAAAACCAGGGAAAACGAATTTAGGTCATCCTGATATTAATTAATGTTTTTGTTTTCTTCGTCTACATGAATTAGGAGGATATTTTTCCTAAAAATGGATTATAATAAACAAGTGAAACTGACAGCGGGAAGTTTTTTTGTTTTTTGTCGTATTGACTAATACCTTAAAGATGGGGAAACGATGTAGATTGAATTCTATTGTGATAAGGACGCCAGGTAAATTTGCCTAACAAATACGTAAGTTTAAGGATATCTTGGCAACGGACAATTATGAGACAATATTTAGGAAAATCATTTATGTATGTTCGAAATCCATTGCTAATAATTTCAGTGGTGGACTATAATCCATGAGGGGTATGACGATGTAAATATTTGAGAATTTGGTTTTAAATCAAACGAAAAGGTTTTTGTTGCCTATACGTACATCGTGTATGTCGTACCCCATATCCGGTCAATGGTATTAAATGTGCATATACTGACTAGCGAAACTCCTTTTTGGGTGAAGAGATTTTTAGTTTCTTTTCGATGGTCGATGGTCGTAGCAGCGTATTGCTGTTTCCCAGTGGGGCACAGCCAGGCTTCGTAAAACCTTTTAGAAGCTAGTTTGATGAACCATACTTTACACATTTCCATTGCAAACAGGAGCCCAAATCCTTGTTCCGGATGACACTATTAAACCCCAGATTTATATGCGATTTTAAATATTTTCTATATGTACCTAAAGGGTTTGAAGAGCTGATCTCTTTTTTAAATAATAACGACAGAAATGGAGTTAAAAATCTGTATTGACTATAAAGAAAGGCTTAAGAGAGCTTATATTTTTTGAACACCATTTTGGACATTATTGGCTCTTAAACTCCGTGCACTCTTTCAGACGTTTCAGGTTCTAACTCATCACTTAAATACAAGCTTCCAAGGACTGAATAGCTTGCAGTACTTTGGATGCGCCAAAGATTTCATATAGGCCCAAATGGAGTAATGTAGTAGCCTTAAAAAGCACGATCTCGTTGGTTGATGCACTTGTTCATTATATTAGCGTGTCGTAGAATCGAGTTTTTTAGTAAGCCAGTGTTTTATTGGCAGTATGACACATATACCGCATTTGTTGTAATTTTGCTTTTAATAGACTCGTGCTAAAAGCTTCTTATATTATGATTCGTTTAATTTATAAAAACAGAAAAAAAAACATTGCATTGGTCCCTAGCAATAAAACATTTTAGATACGCATTTTGGTAGAAAATCAACTCTAAAGCATTAAATTTGACTTTAAACTAGAAAATATTTAGATTGAAGTCACTGCTGACTAAGTCAAATCTAAAGGGCGAGTTCCAAGTTGCGAGACAAATTAAGCGTTTTTCCTATTTCGAATTTCCCCTTACTTTATCTGTCAAATCATAACCTTTTACGACAACTTGAAGCTCACCTCTGGTGAAACAACAAAATTGAGTCACAAAAATTCGCAGAAGTTGACTTTTGTTAAATTTGCTTGATTGCCATAAAATACTATGTAGAATTTAGAAGTCACTAGCAAAAGTGGACTTTAGAATCGAATTTTGTTTTTTCTATTCGTACGGGACATTTAGTTTGTGCTTCAAAAAATGTTTACTAAAAACTGTCAGGTGGAGTTTAATATTCTAGTATCATGTCATAAAATATATTGGGACTTATCGTTTAAACGTTTTTAGATTCTACTCTAAATTTCATTTGTTCACAGAGGCTATAGTGAGCGTCAGTAAATTTAAAGTCGAGACTAAAATTTGTTTTTAGTATACGCCGATTTGTGTAGTGCTTAGTCTTTTTAAATCTTTTGGAAAATTTGCTTTAAATTTCTGTATCTGCATTTGGTAATTTGGCAATTAAATTTGTCGGTATACACTATACATGTCTAAAGAAATTCCCTGAGCTCTCTAGACCAGGAGTTCCCAAAGTGTACGCCGCAGCGCCCTGGTGCGCCGTAGAAAGTAATAAGGGGCGCCGCGACGTGAGGAGTTATTAACAAAAATACAAATTTATTTAAGCTTCGCGCTCTAAACTGAAGTTTGAAAAATACCTCACTTGGCACTTGCCTAATTTATTTGGTCTGTTGTAACATTTGACTGCAATAGTGCAATGGCAGTAACTTTTTTGCCAAACTAATGTCGTTTTCGATTTGGCAAAAGATCAATTTTTTTTTATCGAGATTGCTTTTCATGTTCGATTTGCCACAAAAATCAATCTTTTTTTTTTATCTCAGATCACTTTTGAGAAATACCAATTTTTCCTCAGATTTTACACATACTTTCACTAACACCAATGTTTATGACACACAGCATCGGTTACAAATTGTTTATCGTTGGAAGGGTTGCTTTTTTAACTGAATCATTATTTATTTTACGCATATGGGATCGAGTTTTTATATTAAACTAGCTGTACCCCCCGGCTTCGCCCGTGCAAAATGTGGTTTCAGAACAGTTGATGGAAAAAAGATCTAAGAAATTTCCTATCTTGTAGGGGGCCATTTTTTTTTCAGTCCCGTATACATTTCGCACCCTATCTCTTTCAATCCCACGCCCCCGCACACCACATTCTTACACGCCAAAAGCGGATACAATTTTATCAGTTAATACATGTTCAATGAAATATTGATACTAAGAATTTGTTAAGAAACGCATATTATAATTTTAAAATTGAAAGCTTTCCTTTACAAAAGAACTCACAAAAAATAATAGTGATAAGGCGGACTACAAAGCCTAAATCCTTAGGTAAGACTCGACTATTATTATTATTTTATCCTTTGAAAGTCTGAATTCCTTTGTTTTCAAAAACAATGTATTTTTTATTATGGTCATAATATTAGGTATGACACCAATAATGTTTTCAAAATATCGACTTATTTTATTTAAAGGCCAAGGAGGGAACATATTTGTTTTTTTTAAATCATGAGCTTAAATAAAAACAGAATGAAAAAAAAAATTGAAAAAAAATCGAAAAAAAACTGTCGTAACACGATGGGTGGTCAAAATAAGACATTTTGAAATTTTTTAAATTTTTTTCTTTTAAAACCCGTGCTGAGAAAATACCTTTCCAACAAAGTATAAATCATCAAAATCGGTTCGGCCAATCTCGAGTTATGGGATAACATCGCTTCGGACACTTTCTTTTATATATATACATTATTTCGAAATGCAGTACCTACTATAAATGTGTGAAAATCAATTGAAATGGATTTCGAGTGCAAGTGCATAAATGTTATTTTGCCGCCAACTCAATACACACTTACTTACTTACTTAAGGAGGCGCTACAGTCCGGGGTGGACCTGGGCCTCAACCTACAAGCGTCTCCAGCCAGCGCGATCTTTAGCTAGCTGTCTCCAGTTTCGCACGCTAAGTTGGTTAAGGTCCCCTTCCACTTGCGTGCGCCACCTGAGTCGCGGTCTTACTCTACTGCGCCTTCCCTCGGGTATGGATTCGAAGATCTTTCAGGCCGTAGCATTCGTGTCCATTCGCTCTACATGACCCAGCCACCTCAGTCGTTGGACCTTCACTCTTCTGACTAGGTCGATGTCGCTGTACAGCCCGTACAGTTCGTCGTTAAATCTCCTTCTCCATTCACCGTCGATGCAGACGGGACCAAAAATAACACGAAGAATTTTTCTCTCGAAACAACCGAGAGTTACCTCATCCGCTTTTGATAAAGTCCATGCCTCTGCGCCATATAGCAGAACTGGGATGATAAGGGTCTTATAAAGGGTCACTTTAGTTGCTCGAGAGAGGGCTTTGCTACTCAATTGCCTTCTTAGCCCAAAGAAACAGCGATTAGCAAGAGTAATTCTACGTTTAACCTCAGCGCTGGTGTCGTTGTCTGAGTTCATAGCGGAGCCTAGGTAGACAAAGTCCTTAACCACCTCAAAGTTATATCTGTCTATTGTGACGTTCTGTCCCAGCCGTCGTTGTTGGGTGTCCGTTTTAGTTGACAGCATATACTTCGTCTTGCCCTCATTAACCGCCAAACCCATCTTCGCCGCCTCAGTCTCAATACTCACTCAAACGCGCCATTAACATCACGCTGCGTTCTGCCAATTATGTCAATTTCATTGGCGTATGCGAGTAACTGGACGGACTTTTGAAAGATAGTGCCTCTGGTGTTGGCGTTTGAGTTTTGCACTATTCTTTCAAGAACGATGTTGAAGAAGTCACATGACAGCGCATCGCCTTGTCTAAATCCTTTTTTGACATCGAAGGTCTCGGTAAGTTCTTTACCGACCTTGATGGAGCAGCGTGCATTCTCCATCGTCATCCTGCACAAACGGACGAGTTTGGCAGGGATGCCAAAACTAGACATTGCTCTGTATAGTTCGTCCCTATAAATGCTGTCATAGGCGGCCTTAAAGTCAATGAAAAGGTGGTGGGTATCGATTTGAAGTTCCTGGGCTTTCTCCAAGATCTGCCGCAGTGTGAATATTTGGTCTATCCACCATAGACCAAACTTTCCTGGCCTGAAGCCACACTGATATGGACCAATCAGGTTGTTTACGAAAGGCTGCAGGCGTTCACACAAAACGGCAGATAAGATCTTGTAGGCGCAGTTCAGAGTGTCTCATTTCTTGAGGATCGGGCAAACAATGCTGAGGTTCCATTCATCGGGCATACTTTCCTCCGACCATATTTTACAGATGAGTTGGTGCATGCTCCTAACTAAGTCATCGCCTGCCGCTTTGAAAAGCTCGGCGGCTAGGCCATCTGCTCCAGCGGCTTTGTTGGACTTCAGTTTAGATATAGCTATCTTCACCTCGTCCAGGTCGGGTGGACGGTATTGTTGATCCTCATCGTCCAGGTTGAACGGTTCATTCTGTCTGACAGCGGAATTTAAGTCGGCATCGCCGTTAAACAGTCTGCAGAAGTAATTCTTTCGTATCCTCAGCATCGACTGCGGTTCTACCACGATGTTCATTTGTTCGTCCTTGCAGGCTTCGGTTCGGGCGTTTAGAATCGTTGAAATTTTGAGGTCCCAGACTTGGTTGATTAATTGGTTCGAAATGGTCTACAATTTGCTACAATGAACCCGAAGAACCTGTGGATCATGCTGAATGAAATGAAATACTCGTCGTATATGTATCGTTACGGTAATTGCCAATTATATGCAGGATTTCGGGCTCTGGCCAGTCTAGTATAAAATTATCTGCCAACCTTCCTTTTCTCTACAAATTTTGGAGCTATCACTTTGAAAAGGATATCTTGACTTTTTAAGACCGTGATGGGCCACTAACTAACTCTCAACGATAAGCCAGCTTGGTCCCTAGTAAGCTGCTTCCAATTACTGGCGCTACCTAAGGTTTTTGTTTTGTTTTCTTTTCGAGGACTTGGAAACTCGTTCTTGGTTATGACGTCGTCGAAAGGTTGAATCTTATCTTTCACTCTCTATCAACATTAACTGAACCTTATAATATAACGGTGGGAGTACATACTAGTCGTACATAAGATGAGCCTTGTCAGCTTAGCAATTTTCTTAAAGGCTACAATTATTTCGTAAGCCATTTTTACCATCCAAACACCACTTTCAAACTTGACGGTACGCTACACCTCCATCGCTCTATGCGTATTCCCACTGATATTGTGAACACCGAGTCAAAACGTCGAGCGCATAACCAATTTAAAGGTTCTCGTTTCAAACTTTCAGACGACTAGGTTACTTTAAATTTAAACTAAACTCTGTCCAAATGGCGTCAGCACAAAATCCGCCTACACAACAACCAACTAACCATCGATGAATGAACCCATGACTCGAATGGCGAACACCACTTATGGTAATCAGCTGCTGGCTGTATGACTTCCAAGCCTACAGCGATGATTGTAACGATGACGATACGGCCGCCCCCACAAAATCAAGCGAAAAAGCTTCAAGTAGCAGTAGAAAAACAACCACAACAAAAACCGTCGACATGTCACCATCTTTGGCTCGTTTCGTTCTATAAATACCGCCAGCTGCGCGCTTGCATGTATCCGTGGGTAAATGACCTTGCCGTATTCTCCACCAATGCCAGAGGCGGCATCCATTCGAGTGGAATTAATGCCAAATGAAAATCCGCTTTCTTCCACTTCATGCGAGTGGTGCTCTGCTCATATGTACTTGTATATTGAGATAATCTAGGAGGTCGCCAGTAATAGCAAAACCACTGACTGCGCGCCGTACAACTGCACAGAGATGATGGTGGAATAGAGACTCTCAAGGCAGCTGAGCAGACCGATTGAATGGATTGCGGAGTGGCAGCCAATGTCTGAGAATTCGTGCGCGGCCTACTTTCTCCGCATTCCATTCGAGCTTGAACTCTTAAGTAAGTTAGGTAAGTGAGAGCTCTCACTGTTATCTCGGTGCGCAGTGCTGTTGCGGTCTTTCGCGTGTACCGTAAATGCGGCCGACAAGACTACTGTTGCTCAAAGTGGGCAATTATCTGCAGTTTCTACGATTGTGCATGATTTCCATCGAACGGTGGTCATGGTCAGCTATATATAACAATTTCGGGGCTTGAGTGGATCGAAATATATCTTAAGCCTACGATATCGCGCGGTTGCATAACCCTTGTCTGAATGAAAGCTGCTTACTGCTTCTGAAGAACCTATGGACTACATAGCGTAAAGAATATTTCATTTCATCTTCACACACATACTCACAGAGAAACAGGTAGGAACGTCGAAACATCGAACGTCGAATCAATTTGGGTCACTTGACTTAATGATTAAAATAGCAGAGCCAGAGATACGAGTACGAACAGAAAAAAATGGGAGAACAAAAAAGAAACGACACCAAAAGAGATAGACAGCGGGAGGAGGCGAAAGCCCGAATCGACTCCGATCTAGATTCAACTTGCATATTCATTCATGAATAAAACAATTTCTGGGAACATCACATCGGATCTATGGTCATGTGGCTGGTGCGCGCGACTGATGCGATATATGCCTTGGTCGTTGTCGTTGTCGTCGTCGTCTCTCCCTAGGATAAATGGTCTGATAAAAATATTGGTCGCATGGCAGGTGGTGAATATGCATATGCATTTGACAAGAAGAAGTCGGCTCTCTGGCATCGAGACATACGAGTACTGCCTCTTGGGGTTGGCTCAATTGATGCCCCCCTCACAGTTTTTGTTTTTGCCTGAGATGGATCTGACATGGCCCATTGAAAAAGAAGCGAAATCAAAGGTGCGCTCCGTTTGACTCTATTTGCTCGGGAGTCTGCTGCAGGCAGACGCTTGATCCAAATTTGGAGTGCTGGATGTGGTACTCTATTATTCCCAAACAGATGTATTTTTCCTTTTTGTTCTTTTTCATCTGATCCATTCTTTGCATCTTCAATATGAATATGTGGGGTGGGGGCAAATACTCACTCTGTATCTGAAGACTGATTGCCATCTTGTGCGTCGTCGTCGTCATTATAATCGTTTGACTATGGATGCGTACCAAAAACAATGGGAATGCATGTTGGGAGCGAGCGACCCACTACCGTGTTAAATGTGTCCTTTGGGCACTTTCTTGCGCATTGCTGACGGCTCGAGGTGTTGAAATGACAATGGCTGATGGTTTCGAGAATATTCTCTGTCTCTCTTATAAATATTGATAGAGAATTGCATTGCTGATGAGCATCAGCAACGAACAGCGAAAATATCCGTTGGGCTTGTTAACATGTGAGATGTGGCGTTTGTAGGCCAGAAATAAGTGAACCCTAAAGCCGGAAGAAGTCAAACGGTCTTTTCTGATTCGAATTTTAAAAAACTTGGAAGCGTAGTACAAGCAAACAGCTGCGAAAAAAAAAACAATTTAAGCAACTGCTGGAACTTCATCAGAGCTGCTTTCTTCAATGTATGCGATAACTATTGCCCACGTTGACGTGAAAACTGCTGGACTGATTTCGGTAAAACTTTCTTTTAAATCTGTCCTAAGACTATAGGAAATCTTAAGGTTAAGTAGTTAATTGCCACGTCCACTTTTTGGGGTAATTTTTTGACGAAAATGTATTTTTTTTCTGACCCTTTACTTGTCATCCCTCAAACTTCCTAAGATTGTTTTTAAGCGATTAGTAAGCTTTCATCCTTGATCCAGAAACTGAGCCACATACAAAAGTATTATAAGAATCTAATCCAATATATGTATTATCGGCGGTTCTTAAGAATTAAAAAGTCAAAAGAAAGAATTCTTCCTGGGGCATATGGTGAATTATCCCAAAACAATATAGGAATCGGTGCGGTGGTAGTTGTAATGAATGAAGTTGTTGCTGTAGTCGATGTAAATTATGGTTAAAGCCATTTTAAGAAAGAAATCAGGAAACAAAGGTTATACAAGAACTATTATAATAGTGAAGGTCTACAAACACGTACAAAAGAATCTCCCGAAGACTGACTCAAGTCAGTCCTAAGTAGAAAACAAATTGGACGACTGGTTTGCACTAAACATTCTCGTTCATCAAAAATGTGGTTTCCTTCTTGTTTTTTATTGAAAAAGATTGGTGATACTGTTTCAATGGCCTATGCTTGGAAGTAGAGTTCGTGATATACCGAAGTTCGAGTTTATTTTTTTTTTTTTTTTGAGATATTCATTCGCAGTTAGAAACTGGAAAACATGAAGAAGAAATTTTTAGCGGTTCGTAATTATAAGGAGAAGGTCTTTACGACACAAAATTTTGGAAAAACCATCCGGAAAATTGGAAAAAGGCCCAAATTTCGTTTTTCATGGGGAAATGCACTCAAAAATAAATAAAACTGAATAGAAATCGAGTAGTGACACTTCAAATACAATTTTATTTTAAAGACAATTGTTGTTGTCAATTATTTCAATTATTTTCCAAGCAAATATTTGTTGTCGACAATTGAAAATTTTTTTTTTAAATATACGATAGATATACCTAAGTTTGTTTATGTTTACTATGTTACATTAAGTAACTTTTTGAAATGGAGTAGATACTTTGATTTATTTGATGGTGTTTGAACCAGTAATTTTTGTTTGACATGAATTTTCAGGATCCTTGCATTAGTATGTCTGAGAATGTTGAAATGTAGTGCTGTTTGAGATGACGTGGACAATGATGACAGGCAACAGGAGTTGTTGAGCGTCTTGAGGTGTCACGTAGGGAGGGTTTATTACGAAAAATAAGTGAGTAACAATCATGGTGCTCTGCTCATTCGTGAGTAGGATTATGGGGAGCGCAGCTCAAAGGTACCATAACGCCTTGATACCGGTGTGGAGAGAGAAGGCTTACCAACCAAGATGATAATTGTGGTTAGTTTTCTTCTTGGCTGTTAAAGTTACAAATATTTCATTTAGAATTAATCCTTCCCTTATTTTCTTGCAATTTTAAAACCTTTCCATCAAAATTTCAGGCATGTAAAAATATCCGACAGTCCTTCCATCAAAGTCAAAATTTAGATTCCTGTGTCTCTCTCTCTATACAGGTCGAAAGAAATATCACTGTGCGTTAGTCAGAATGGGACTTATATGGAAAACGGCTTACAAAGGCTAAAGCACTTGGCCCAAACCCATTTCCCAAACTCTATAATAACACCCGACTCACCCAATCATCCTCTTCAGGTAAGAATGAACAGACCAACAAGAATGGACTGGATAAGGGCAAAAGAAATCTTTCATGAAGATAAAATAAAATAGGCAGTCAATTCATTTGATAAATTTAAATCCCCTGGAAAAGACGGAATATTTCCAGCACTCCTCCAAAAAGGCAGTGCACAAATAACCCCGCTGCTAATAAACATATTTAGAGTTAGCTATGCATGGGATTACATACCAAAAAGCTGGAGAGAGGTAACGGTCAAGTTTATACCGAAGGCAGGTCGCAGACCAAACGATCTTCCCAAATCTTACCGTCCCATTAGCCTCACCTCCTTCTTCCTCAAAACAATGGAAAAAATTATTGATAGACATATAAGGCAGGGTCCACTATACACTCACCACCAGAATCGAGAATTCACTCAGGAGCAAAGAAGTTGCAGTGGGATGCTTCCTTGACATCGAAGGAGCTTTTGACAACACCGAACATTCCCAAATATACAGATGCATCCACAACACAGGCGTAGATAGTACTACATGTAACTGGATAAAGAACATGCTTAAAAGTAGAAACATAAATGCTACATTAGGCAGTGACAGTATAAGAGTCACAGCTGCGAAAGGTTGCCCCCAGGGTGGTGTTCTATCCCCCCTGCTATGGTCCATCGTAGTGAATGAACTACTAGACTTACTCAGCAATAATGGCTTTTATGTCCAAGGATACGCGGATGACATTGCGATCCTAATCAGAGGAAATTTCGAAGATACAATCTCGGAACTCCTGCAGAGGGCACTCAACCTAGTTGCTGACTGGTGCAAAAAAGTTGGTTTAACTGTAAACCCCCAAAAAAGTACCATAGTTGCGTTCACTAAAAGAAGGAGCAGGGAAAAACTAAAAAAACCCACTCTTCTTGGTTAAACAATAGAGTTCTCAAAAGAAGTCAAATACCTAGGTTTAACTCTGGACGAAAAACTCACTTGGAACTCTCACCTCATGAAAACCATAGACAAAGCCAGGATCTCTCTGTGGACCAGCAAAAGTCTGATTGGTAAGAGTTGGGGTATAAACCCCAAAATGATGTTATGGCTTTATACAGCCGTAACAAGACCAATTGTCACATATGCAGCTCCAGCATGGTGGCAAAAAACGAAACAAAAGTCAACACAAGTCAGGCTCAACAAACTCCAAAGACTAGCTTGTGTTTACACTACGAGCGTTATGAGAACAACTCCCACTGCCGCGTTGGAAGTTATTCTAAACCTTCCACCCCTCCATCTTCAGATACAGAAAGAAGCCATGACAAATGCCTTCATGCTCATATCTGATAACACCGAAAACTCCAAGCTAATCCATCAAGACATCGTTATGGAACTACAAAAAGATGAAATACTTGGAATTACTATAACAGACTACTGCCTACCAAGATTCAACTTCAGTCGAAACTTCAAAGTTACATTCCCAAATCGACAAAACTGGGAACAGAATAAGCCCACATTTGCTAACAATTCTCATGTATGGTACACAGATGGATCGAAAACAAATGAAGGAGTTGGAGCTGGAGTATACGGGGTCAGTACAAAAACGTTCATCTACAAAAGTGCAACTCTGTATTTCAAGCAGAAATCTTTGCGATAGAACTATGTCTCAGAGAAAATCTAGAAAAATCCATAACAAACAAGAACATATATATTCTCTCTGATAGCAAAGCTGCACTCCTAGCCATCAATAGCTACGAGATAACATCTAAACTAGTATGGGACTGCTTGCAATTACTCACGTCACTAGCCAGCACAAACAGAGTAAACCTTATTTGGGTGCCAGGACACAGTGGACATGTGGGCAATGAAATAGCAGACATATTAGCCAGAAAAGGATCAGCATCGACCTTCACGATGCCAAGACCATTCTGTGGATTACCTATTAGCACTGATAAATTCTATATAAAAAAATGGCTAACAAAAAAGGCTAACCATTACTGGACCAACATTGAAGGTAACAGACAAGCCAAAATGTTCATGCCAACTATTTCCCCAAAAAGAACAAAACAACTCCTAAACTTAACAAGGAGTCAGATCCGCACTGGACATTGTCAAGTCAAAAAACACCTCATGACTATGGGAATAACACAAAACAACACTTGCAGACTATGCAACGAGGACGAAGAATCAGCAGAACACATACTTTGTCACTGTGAATGTCTAGTCAGATTACGTCAACACCATCTAGGAAAACCTTACCTTGAGGCAGAGGACATATCTGACAGCACACTCAAAGACTTACTAGGACTCATCACTAAGTCCGGTATCATGAGTGAGCTATAAAGGGAGGAAATCACAATAGGCCCACTCGTGGCCGCAGTGATATGGCAACCTGCTTCCACCTCCGCCAATTAATCTAATCTAATCTAGTCGGGTGAAAACTCGAGAACGGCTCCACCGATTTGGATGATTTTTGTTTTGTGTTGTTCGTCTTGATTCAGGGATGGTTTAGGAAAAAAGAAAAGTCGGAAAATTCTCAACAGCTGGCGTTGTAGGTATAACGAATTCGGGCGGAACAATATATATAATTAAAATTTTTAGTGGACTTAATACGAAAGTCACGGGCAAAACCTGCTATATATTAAAAAGACTGATGGCCATTACGTGCACTCATAACTCGGAAACGGATCTTTCGATTTTTACTGTGGATTCGTATTGGCCTAAGGAAGGACATAGGTATGCTACTTTTTGTGGTGCAAACTTTAAGGGGATGAGATTGGGGATAGAATTTTGTATGGAGAAGAACACTTTGAAAAAAATAGACTGGATAGAAACGGTATTGTCACTTTAAACACAACCAAACATTTTTAAAATTTTTCATTTTTGAATTCTTTGGATGTTTTGGGCTTACCGCTAAACAATTTGAAATAAAGAGTCGGCTCAGTTATAATTTTGTTGCGTAACCTCAATCAAGCTAAACTTTTGATTTGATTTGAATGTGAAAAATCTCAAGTCAAGTGTCATTCAAGCGACGATTTTGAAGGCGAAATTGAAAGTCAAACATTCGCATTTCCCGGATTCCGCTTATTCAGAATGTTGCTTTCCAACAAAATAGAGCGCGCAGATGAAAGGAAGTAAATGTGTGTTTGCAGAAAACTAGGGACTCGAATGCATTGAAATCGAGCACACAAGGTGCGCAGAACATTTCGAGATCCTAGCCTATATGCACACAACACAAAACAACAATATAAATTTTAAAACCAGAGGAAAATAATAATCGCGACACCACACAACCCGACAGAAAAACGAGAACTGTCAGATTTGGGCAGCATGGCGAACGACAAATGATGTATACATCTCACTCCAACACATGTCATCGTCATATGGGTCTTGTAGTTGTGACTTCTAACCACCAGTCAAGAAAGATTCATAATGGCCGAATTAAATGTGAGCTAGATGCATCTACCAGCGCAGTGCGCTCTAACACCCACTCCGAATATGTGGGGCATTGTTGAAGGTGTAAATGAAAGGGCATCAAGTTAATGCAACGTTCATGTATTAGTGTACAAAATTGTTCTAACACAACTAAAAGTAATATTGAATTGTTTGTATTGTATGGTCATTAACCCCTGAAGGCACAGCTGATTTCAGTATATAAGCCATCAGCAGCTTCAAGGGAGGAAGAAATGGTTAATTAACACCACTCTTTAACTAGCAGCAATAAAGTAAAGTCAACTTATTAAGAAACAGAAAGAAGAAATAACAGCGTTTTATTTCATTTTCAAATAATATCAGTTCATCTAACTGATTCACTTATTAACAGCTTGAGAATCAACCATTCCAAGCCTAACTACTTTTTCTCGCTCAACTCAGCGCGGAACACAGAACGATTTGCCATTGCGACTTAAGCGTTTTCAATTACCCCTCAATTTCAAATTATAAGCTACAAGGATAATCGCTGGCTATTTGTCGCAACAATCTTGAAATCCAGTGTTTCTCACATGGTCAATTGTATATGGCGTGCTCATGCTCACGTATGAACAAATCACCTTAGTGAAAAAGCGGAAGGTTGGTCCACACGTTAATCATTGCGGTTTAATGGAAACACATCTATATTGATATGCCTACTTCATTTATTTCTATTGGCCCTTAAGGTTTTGGTTTGGTGAGTAAAGCATAACAATGCTGGAGCTACCATTACTGATCATCGCTGACTCAAATATAAAGTCTTTGTCATTTGTCACAAGCGTTTTAACTTTTTCGAATTTCCCCTTGCCATAACAATTTTTGTTTATTTAGTTCACATCATCGACAACTTAAAAGTTCGCCTCAAGTGAAACAACAAAATTCTGTCAGAATAGCTAGCAGGAGTTGAGGTTTGTTAATTTAGAGCGAAAGTGACTTAAGGAGCGAACTTTGTTCTTTTTCTTTCCTTTTTAAGTGCTACGGTATTTAAAAAACTTTTGAATAAAGAATTTGAATTGACCCAATTGCATAAACAAGCATGTAAGTAAACTATAAAAATAAATTTATAGAAAAATGCGTAGAGAGTTTTAAAAAAAGGTTGTACTATAGTTTAGACATCAAGTTAAAAATTACTTTAGGAACGATTTTTTCTTACAGTCTTATTTCGAGGAATGTCGAATTTTCGAAAGTACCTAGCATTGCATACCTCATTAACTACAACCATTGTGGTTTTCGACAAAAAAAAAAAACTTGTTAAAGTCTGTCAAATAGGAAGTTAAATTAATATTGAGACAAACAGGCAAATAAAAAAAAGGATTGAGTCCGTCAAGATCCACTTCTTTGAGATTCTCTGATTCTCTATCATCGTATTGTCAGATTTAGTTAACGTCTCGAGTTAGACCTTTTTCACCTAACAACAAAAAGAGCACAAGTTAAGCTTCAAATTAATTTTACCCTAGCACAACGTGCTGCGAATGTCACAATCCTTAAGGGATAACCGTCGATCGGATTCAGCATAAAATTGCAGGTGTTGTGTAGAATAGTTGGCAGCTGTAGTTGTAATTTAAAAAATAGGTTTCTGGAACATGCGAACGAAAAGATCAGCCATTTCTGTAGATTCACTAACGATCTGTCATATTTCATTCGAAGGAAAGAAGAGTCAACAAAAGTTGTCGCAATGCGTGCTAACCACTACTTTCTTACTGAAGTTCTGTTTCCGCGCGTGGATATTTGGCCTCCATTATACCTTCTTTTCCGATGCGATTAACCGACATTTACAGATCCATATGACTCTGTTCTTTCTGGTTAATATATATTCAATGAGTTTCCATTACAACAACTTATTGATTAACATCACGCTGTTAACTTTACAAGCTCGGTTGCCGTCCTATTTTTGAGGTAGTTAAAGAAAAACTTTTCATCTACTCACGCCTTGTTCACATTTACAAACGTTTGGAATTTTGAGCCTACCTAAAATAATTTTTGACGCGATCGTTATCTCACGGTAAGCTTCATAAAACATACGAATGCTAAGCTCAGTTCAGACTGTTTAACAATGCGGTGCATAATTTCTCTCGCAATTAAATGTCGAAAGAACACTTAACGATATCGTAAAACAATTTTTTCAGCGCAAAGAAAAGAATAAAAATGGAGGCAAGTTCTGTGGAATTTCCAACGGATTTAGTACGATTTCCCGTTAAGTTGCCTAACAGCTGCTTAAAAATATCTTGCACGAGAAGAGGGGCCACAAAACTCCAATTAAAAAAGACCCCTCTCCGTCCAAAGACGACAACGACGACGACGACGAAGAAGGAAGATACAATTTCGCGTGCTGTATCTGTGGTGTGCGCCATTCACGGCAGCCAAACCGACCAAAAAGAAACGATACCATGAAGACCATGAAGACGAAGACGAAGTAGAAGGAATATGGCAAGAGATCATTGGAATGGAAATTCCAACGTCGAACCGGAAGTTCATTTACCCCGAGCAAACACAAGCGCACACAGTATTTTGCTACCACTTATATATCATCATCATATTGTTACATTCCCACCTCGTCGCATTGCGGTGTGTGCGAAGGTATGACACTATAGGAATGGGTAAAAAAAAAAGCTCCATTCATGGGACATGCGCTGCCGACGGCCGTGCTTCCACCAACCACGATCATCTCCTGTCCCCATCTGCACATGGATCATACAACCCGTTTGGTTACTCGTTGTCGTCCACGCACGACGGCACATCCGTGTCGGTGGAGTTGGTATGTTGGCCTAGCCCTCCCATCCCCGTCGCCTTGATCTCTCCCCAATAGCAACGGCCTACCTAACAATTAGAAACGAACTTGACACACTGACGCAGTTTCGCTTCTTTATGATTTATTTGTAGCATGCACTTGAAAAGCACGACAATGTCACCGCGCGTCGGTGTGAGTGAGAGAGTGAGTGCTCCTAAACGATCGCTGCCGATGTGTTGGTGGGTACAGCTGATGTGTATTTGTGAGACCAATCCAAGCGCACTTGCGTGTAGCTACACAAAGTGACGGAACACCAGAACCAGTTTAGATTGGTATTTCTCATTTTAAAAGTATTTCTCTTTTCGCCCTCCATTGAGCAATAGTGTCGACGGGTTTTTTTTTTTTTTTTTTCTTTATTAATAGATACTTATTTGGTATTTTTAGAAATCATGATCAATTGCCGGGACGGGATCGACAGCTTGGCGTATTGGAAAGAAATTCAAATTTGACTTGAAATAGGCATAGCTGTATGTTTGACCTTGATAATTTGTATGACCTTCTTTGTATGACAATGATTGTCAATCCACATTCCGATCGTAAGCCGATCGTGAGGTGAGAATAGATTCGTAAACGGTGTATCAAAGAAAAGAGTATATATAATCTGAGAATTCGACGAATTTCCATGAAAAAAACGGTAGGAAATTAATAAAGCTTTTGGACGAGCCCAAGTATCTTCTTAAATAGGAGCCGAATTGCCACACCACTGATCGAGCGTTCACCAAAACAAGTCGATTTTACATTCGAAACAAAAAGAAGTTCTAATACGTAACATCTGTTCATGGATAACCCGATTCGGATCCAGGTTTTTCGAAGATATTTCCGTACGCGAACTTGCGAAAATATGTTTATGAACTACCTACTCTAAGTCCACTTTGGAAGCCCAAAGCTCTGGAAATAAAACATTGAACTAAATTGGCATTCTTAAAAAGGAGTTACAATTTCAAATTCGAATGATTTTTTCCGCAAAAGCAACCTTTTTGTTTGCGAACTGTAAAATTTTATTTGCAATCTGCACAATTACTGAGCTAGCGAGTCATGCGACAAGGAAATTCGAAATGAAAAAGTACTTTTTATCAGACGAAAAAGAAGAACCTTATCTATACCCTGTTTTAGACGATGGGTAAAATTGCAGATTTGAAGTCTTATAGGCTTTTCACAATGAGCCCAAAACCGGGCTTTCGCGAAAACTCTCGAAAATTTCTACGAAAAGAAAAGTTTTGCCATACATATTTCAGTTTTCAAAACGAATCTTTTAAACTCGTTTTACACGAAATAACCACGAAAACGACTTCCAATCGTTGAGTTGTTGAAACAAACAAACCTTTTGCAATATTCAGCACAATGGCTGGCCCAACAAATGTCACACTCACAACTCCCAAAATCATTTTTCACAATTAATTGATGGGCTAAAATTATTTTGAAATGCACTAAATTCTTTTTGTTTGTTAATGAATACGATCGAAATTTGTAACCAAAAAAGTTTGCGCTAAAGTTCAATGACTAGCGTCTCATAGCTAATGGAAACGTCAAACGAAAACTTAGTGGTCGGTGTGAATGCATCGAGGAAAATCCTATTAGATAAACGGAAACGCAATACATAAGTAGTAGGTTCCAACTACGTTATTTTAAAATCAAAGCATAAGTGAGAGACACACAAAAGTAATACTGAGATATCGAAAAAAGAGCTGTCAACGGTGAGCGTAAAAAAACTGACATAGCCGAGTCGTCGCATCGATTTGATCGCATGAGTGTAAGTACATATTTTATATGTCGTCCACGTATATGTATGTACTTACACTCATGAGAGTAAAGTAAATAAAATTTGTCAGCCGAATGTATCACAACGCTACAAAATATTGCGTGGGAGCCTTTTTAAATATATGAAAAATGTAAATGAATTTAAAAACTAAAAGTCCATAATTGAACTATGGCAGCTTAAGCTGGTATAATAAATGGTCAATAATTTTTTATAGTCATTCATACTTATGCAAATTTTTCAAACAGTGACGCTTGTCAAACGATCATTTTGCCACGCTAACTATTTTAAGTCTTCTGTAGACCTATAGGGCCTATGGGTGTTTCAATATATTTTCTCTTTTTTGCTACTCATTATGTCAGATGTAGTTTTATTGAATTTTTCGTATTATAGTCACGATGTTAGTATATGTTAGTTTACTCGATATCAAATTTTATTTACAACAAAGGAGGAAATATAATCTGTGGAACTTCTCCTGTGCCACTGCCCAGTCCACTGCTACTCTTGTGTGGGAGCACTATTCTTCAAAGGCTTGGAAGACCTTATAACGATACCTCTATCAGATCTAAGAAGATTCGTCAACAAATCCGAAATTTTTTGTTATTTCCAGTACTTCAAATAGGCCTTAAAGGCTTCTGGCTGAAAATTGGATTTTATGCAAACTGACCCTCTCACCTAACATAAAATAATTATGAGTTCTTCTAAGCGAATTCTGAACCCAGTATAGGGAAGAACCTTCTGAATCCAGCTTGATCCGGTTTGAGATTTAAACCGTACAAAGGAAACTGATCGGCACAGAGATATAAGATCAAAAATAAATGGAAGTGAAGCCAAAAAAAAAGCAAATGGCGATAAAATTAGGCATTTCAATAACGTTTAGTTTTTTTACGTTTAAGCGTAGTACGGAAATGATCCGAAACGAAAAATCCCATAAAAAAGTGACACAACGAAATCATGAACGAAAAATTGTGCTCTCCTTTTCGTTTTGCAGTACGCAGCTGCTGCGAAGTGATGGCGAAGAAGTGGGTAGTTTGAGTAATTGCTTGGTAGAATTCTCCACTCTCTTTTCGCACTCGTTTATTGTCCGGGACATTATTTGCTCGGAGATAAATAGCCAGAGCCGGTAACACTGCTCTTTGTGTAGCAGCTGATGGAATTCTCCACAAATAATTTTCCACTGCCTTTTCCCAGACATTTCGCTGTCCATTTGGAGACCACCACACTCATAGTGAAAATTCGGTTAGAAATATGTTTTCCTACGAAAACAATTACAACAAATCAACCACCATAGATTGGTTACCATCAGACAGATGGAACAGTAAAGAAATGAAATATTTCAGTGGAATAATGCGGTTTTTTGTTGTGAGAAGTAGATCGGAAAGTTTTCCGCACGGAAAAAATTAATAAATTATTTTTCTAGAAAATTAAAAGATTATTTGTTTATATTTTTTTTGATAAGCTTACTTTATAATTCATAAGCAACACTTAAAGGCCAAGATTGAGTTCAACCAATACGATTAAGTGGTCTAAAAAAGCAAAAGCAAATTTGTACGGTTTACGGAAAGACAATTTTTTGACCAATGTCTGGAGTTTGGCAATGACAAGTCAAGCCGGCGGTACCGGTGAATTAGGTTAGTGGGTCAAAATCGCACACTGTTCTCAGTACGGTTACTGTTTCTTCTTTGACACCACCGGCTCAGCACACAATAGATTCTCATGTCGGATATTTTGTGAACTAAATTTCATGTGTGCGACTGTGCGTGAGCTCTGAAATATATTAAGAATGCATTAAAATAGTAATCTTTTCAAAGTTCGAATTTAACTATTTTATAAACTAAATATCTAGTTTTTAATCATGGTTCGGATTTTTTCAAATATGCAAAACCCATTCTCATTTTTAAAGATAAAAAAATAGTTCCTTGTTCCTCCACAAAGGAACCGGCACTTTTAAGACCGTAAACAAAAAAAAATTAAAATTGTGCTTCAATAGCTACCTAGAGTAGTTATTGGCAGCAAAATTAAATCATAAAAAAAAAAAAGTAAAAATGTTTGATCTAGGGATTGTCACACCGGGACGCAGGAAAAAAACACCCAAAAAGGGTGTTTTTAGTACTTTATGCAATATCAAAGTCGAAAAATGAAATTGTGCTTGAATAGCTTCCTGCACCTATTTACTGGCTATTGAAAACCGAACTACGGGGCGCAGAAACGTCTATCCAAGCCACCCAGCCTGAAGGGTACAGTAGCGACCAGATTTGCAGATCAAACCGGTGTTCGTTGGTTCAAACAAGTTAAAAGCGTATCGTGTGTGCTTACTGTTATTACTGCGCGTACGCGTTTGGTAATGTTTGTCGTGAAAAAAAAAAAAATCTTCATTTGGGAGATATGGCACTTCTTAAGCTTGGGATATGCGGCAAAGGTGTCATTTCTCACGCTTTTAAATTTATATTGAGGTAAGTTTCGGAGCTAAAAAGAGATGAATGGATTCAATGTTTGATATGCCATTTTTGGTCGCACGACTGGTTGGTTGGTTTAAGTGGCTGTCTTCCCGTTACCTGACGAGGGAAAACACAAATAACGAATTGAGCGCCGTTTTGAGACCACAACTAAAGGAACCTGAAATAAAGGGGGATTAAAGATGTTTGGTTTTGGACACTCACAAAGAAGATGGAACACTGTTTCATTCTTGTGTATGGCAGCGAAGTTCCGGCAGGTGCACAACTTTTTTAAATACTTGTATCAGAAAAGAAAAACTCCAAGAAAACTTAAGGTACGATATCACCCAACTATGGGTGCCAAATTATAATCTTTTTTTTTTTAACTTTTACGTTTTTAAAATTTTTAGTATGTTGATCAAGACCAGCACGTTTCTGTGAATGGGAATCGCTACCGTTCAATGATAACCGAATATTTTTGGCCCCGATTGGATGATATAGACTTGGAGGACATGTGGTTCCAACAGGACGGCGCCACAAGCCACACAGCGAATGTCACAATCAATTTATTGGAAACGAAATTTGGAGAACGTGTTATCTCACGAAATGGTCCAGTCGCTTGGCCGCCTCGGTCGTGCGATTTGACGCCGTTAGGCTATTTCCTGTGGGGCTACGTCAAGTCTATGGTCTATGATGCCAACAAACCCGCGACGATTGATGAACTTAGTACGAATATCGGCCGATTCATGCTTGAAAACCGTCGAAAATTGGGTTCAGCGTCTGGATTTCCGCAAGCTTGCCCGTGGTGGCCATGCAAAAGAAATCGAGTTCCATACATAATGGCATCGAACGTACTTTCACAGGTATACAAATTTCATTGATATCGAAAACAGTTTTTGTTTTATTTAAAAAAAACTTTTGTAGAGCTCTTATTGAAAAACCCTTTATATATGATTTTCGTGGATTTGTTCATGTATAACATTTAGAGTACTCACCGAATTCGAATGGGTTTCTTTGGAAAAACTCAACTCATTCTTATGCAAAATTTGCACCTTTAGAAGTCATCATCATGTAAGTAGTAATGAGGAGTCGTATTGTTAGCCTCTGCAATTAAAAAAGAATCAGAAGAATCCATAAAATTTGTACAATTCACTTTTTTTAATTACAAAAGCGGTCCCTAAACTTTTGCTCACCGCACAAAAATTGCGGCAAGTTCAAATAATGTATGAATTCAGTAACATCCTTTGTTTCCTCTCTATAAATGCCGTCATGTGCGGATCGATAAAAAGGCGGTGAATGTACATTTATATAATTTTTAATATTCGGGTTAATTTTGACAAAAAAAAAAAATCGTTGGCATTAAAATGTTTGCCTTTTTGGGGCTCCTTCTTCTCCTGCAACGCACTTGTAGGGGTCAATCCGTCCGTTAACGACTACTTCGTTTACACAATGCGGCAGACAGGATCTGCATGCTATGTTAAAGAGCCTAAATGCCGACATTTACATTCATTTCATTCTCTCAATGTCTTTCCTTGCAATTTTGCGGTATTATCCTTCAATGGTTGTCGACAAAATGATTTACCCACATCACACCACATCATGCATAGACCCTACGTAGCTCGTATAAAAATACAACAAAACCCCACCACCCATTGTTTTCCGTGTAAAAATAGCAACCGAACCGCATGAGAATTTAAAATTCTTCGAACCATTAAAACTGTTGTATAAATAGCTTCCAATATGTCCACCAACACCATCATCATCGAAACACTTCAGCCAATTGCTAAATCCGAAATGCGCTAAACGTGAGAGGCAAGGAGCAAAACAACGGTTGCAAATAATGCCCGCCGGAAGGACGTTAAATAAAATATATTGTAGGCCTTAGCTTAAAACCAAACTACACATACACTTCATCCATCCGAATAGTCCTAAATTATAGACGGTGTATGGGGAAGAAAGAGAAGCACTCTACCGAGTGGTGGAGGCGAACTGGCGTCAAGGACCCTTCGATGACCGAATTAAGTGTAAGGCTTTGAAGTCACTTTTACACGTCTTACGAAAATGTCCAAAAGAGTCAGCCCCCTCGACTATACCATCACACAAGAGAGGACGAGTTGGGGAGACAAATTTACCAGCTTGGATACTCCACAAATCGTACGTTGGGAAACGTAACACAAATAGCATCCGGTTCCGGTCTTAACAACATGACACTTTTAAGCAATGCCATAAAAATACCCTAAATGTCAACTTCGTCAGTTCGGTGTATCGGCAGTAGCTTGTGTTGTTTGAGTGTTCACTTATGGTCTGTCGGGCGACGTTTTAGCATACTTTAACGTGTGAGGTTCTTTTTCTTCTTGCCAGAGCGATGGATGCCCCTGCCCCAACACCAGAAGCGACACCGATACCGGACTGACCCCTTCTGTTGCAACATTGCGCATATATACGCAATTGACCGAAATTTATTTGCCTCGAATCCTGCAAGTTCATAAATTTCAGTTAAATTCATGCAGCAGCAGCAGCAGCTCCAGAGAGCGATGGTGGTGGCAAGTGGCAGAGAGACCTCATACAAATGGACTAAGTTTAGCGACATCGAGAGACCCATGTACACTACACCGACACAACACCACACGACTACGACCACATAAAAAGGCGCAACGAAATTATAATTTTTCGTTACGAAGATGTGAGAGGGTGTGCGAAGCGAAGTGGACACAGTTCGGCTTCGGGTTCGGGTATCGGAATAGATTATATGGTATACACAGCTCTGTGTGGATGTGAGACGAAGACGGGAGTTGCTGCACAAGAGTGTAGCGCGCGAATGAATAATGTGCGGGATGAAATGATTAGAATGGTCTGCTGAGAGGTCATATTTCAATGAGAAAGTTTCTTCGTTGACTTTAAATATTGGGATTCGTTTTGTTCGTCCTCAAAGTTAGTTTCTCGAAATTAGTCGGCGAATGTGCTGCACTGACTTTGCAATAATTTACAAAAACAAAGAGGGAATGCATTGTTTTCCCAATTCTGTGTATAGGCATCAAATTGGTTGGCTTAGCCAGTTTAATTGAAGTTGTAACAGTTTGCATGGGAAGGGCTGCAAAACTTTGTGACACAGGGCCGTTGGGTTTGGTTTAAAGTGGTCCTTGATGAAGTTAACGAGGTCAAAACGGACTTAGACCTAGGTAGACTTACAGCACAAGTTTTAACAGCATCAAAAAGCATTCATTAGTTCAGACATCAACCAGGATTGAAGTGTATCCAAGTTGTAATCCACTAAGAAACGGAAAAATTTCGAATCCGATTACTTTAGCAGCCGCAGATAAGACCTGCAAAATGTTATCAAGACCAAAAGAAGCCTCAGAAATTAGGTCATTTGTTGCTGTAAACAAATTGTAGTAAACAATTTTAGGAGTTCATTAAAATTACTTGGAGCTCCCTCATGTCATCAGCATCAATCCCAACACAATCCGACACCCAAGAAAATCTTCTCCAATTCACTGCTACCTCTAACATTTCAGATGCCATCATGGCTCCATCTCTGCTTGAGAGCATTAAAGACTCGAAATACGTTTTCTTACTCGCTCAATTGAAGATGTACTAAAATTGCTTAACATTTACTAATCCGCTGGAGTATATATATATATTATATATATTTGAGAGATATTCGAATCAGACCACCATTGACGGGTCTCTTTTCGTCTCTCGGCCACTATAAATCTTAGCCAGACAGACTCTCTGGATTTCTCCAGAGTTCTTCCCTGGGTTCGATTCCTAGTGTTAACGCTAGCATCTGTTTATGTGAGATCTGTTTCATCGACTGGGTCTCCACCCAGTGATGCCCCAATATCTTCATTCTTCTGCCAGCCAATGCCGGACATTGACACAGTATATGTGCCGCTGTCTCGGATTCCTCCAGGCATAGTTTGCAGGTATCGTCCTCTCTAAGGCCCATCTTCCTTAAGTGATACCCGAAGTTACCATGTCCTGTTGATAAAGCCACCACCCATTTCAGTGTTCCTCGGCTCATGCTTAGAACCCTTCTTTGAGTGGAGCAAGTCGGCCATTTAATTGCCATTTTAGACTGTCTACATTGTTCCATGGTTGACCATCTTCTCAGATGTTCTGCCGTGATCCAGTTGTAAATCAGTTGTTCAACCATTCCTCTGCCAATTGAAGAGAATGGTTCTGGTCCCAGCAACTTTTCAGCTGACCCCTGTTTTGCAAGGGAGTCCGCCTTTTCGTTGCCTTCGATCCCTATGTGTCCTCGTACCCAAGTCAGTGTTACTTCATTTTTAGATGAACACTTATTGAGCTTGAGTACACATGCCAGTGCCAACGATGTTGTAATGTTTGCTTGCTCCATGCATCTGATCACCGCCTGATTGTCCAGTGCTATAAGGATATTTCTTCCCTCCACCTGACCCTCAAGCAAGTAGTCCAACGCATGCAGCAATGCAATCATCTCAGCCTGGTATACAGAAGTGTGTTTCCCGAGGCTAACGTGACGGGCTAGTTCCAGCTCTTCTGAAAAGATACCGGCACCCGCTCTGCCATCCATCATGGACCCATCTGTGAAAATCACTATTTCACCACTTCTTTTTTCTGGAAGTAATCCGTTCTCAATACGAGTTTTGTGATTCCTTTCCATAACACGCACCCTTGTAATCCAATCCATAGGCATGTTCAGCTCCCTAATCTCGTTTTTGACAAGTTCCAGGATCTTCCTATGTCCATAGATGGTACCACGATTGTGCCATTTCGCATCTCGATGCAAACGAAGTGCCGTTAGGGCCGCTGTTTTCTTAATAAATAAGTCCAGCGGTAAGATCCCCAGGATCACTTCCATTGCGCATGTTGGTGTTGTCCGTATTGCACCTGTAACTCCTATACATGCTAAGCGTTGGACCCTATCCAGGTGCTTCCTCACTGTTTTCTGGGAAGCTTTCGCCCACCATACAACCGAGGCATAGGTGATAATGGGTCTAGTTATCATCGTGTACATCCAGTATGCTGGAGTATAGATTTCGAGATATATTCGAATCAGGCCACCATATCCAGTGACTGCCATGACTCTGAAAAGGTGTTTTCACTATGAAAAGCGCTGCGAAAGCTCTTTTCTCCGGTGGATTAGAGACTTTATTGAACCGCTTCAAGACTGCAATTCACGATTTACAGGGTGTCGCAAGTCAACGGAAGATTCAATAATTTTTGCGAATGGCGGCAAATGACAATTCTACATGTGAAATGTAAATAGATACAAAATACACGTCAACAAAACATGAATCGTTATATTCCTAAAAGACATGGAATAATTGTTTCATTTCTCTGGCGGAATTATTCGTCGGTGGTGTTGGCGCAGCGGGAATTTCGAAGCAGATTTCCCGATCGTCCGACAACTAAGGAAACAGTACGACTTCCACGTATAGCAGCTCGCCAAGAAGAGTAAAGGACAAGGCGAGATGCTGACAGGGCTGGCCGGGCAAGGTACAGCCGTTCTGGTGAGAATATCAAAGTATGTGCTTAACAATTGTGCATCAATCGGTGGTCTTTAGAGAGAATTTTGGTGAAAGACTTGACGATGTTCCATTACAAAGTGCAGACAGTGCATAAGCTGTTAGCTGTTGGCTCATTAGGCTCAAACCTAGTCTCTCGTTTTGCCCATTTGGTCTGCCCACAAGATCACCTCATTTAGCCGCTCTCGCCGTTTTTGCGGGTGTAGAGTTCATGATAGGACACGTCTTTATTGTTGCTTACTCACAGTCCAGTCTGTTTATTCTCGCAATCTGTCAAACATATTATTCGTATTCGACATAGTGATCATACACATTTTTATAATAATACAGTACAGATTTTGTGGATACTACATCACTTTCTTCTCTTTCTCTTTTAAGAATGAAATACAATTTCTTTCGTAAGCATTTAGCTATAAGTTATGCACACTGTCATAACTGACTCTTTGGCTTTAGCTGGTCTTTCGCATTGAAGCAAATACTGATAACCACCATTTGTCAATTTCTCGAACAAAATCAGCTTGCCGAGCAAGTTATTTATGTTTCATTCACATTGAAGCAAATACCGATAACCATTTGTCGATTTCTCGAACAAAATCAGTTTGCCGAGCAAGTCATTTACGTTTTATTCACATTGAAGCAAATACCGATAACCATTTGTCGATTTCTCGAACAAAATCAGTTTGCCGAGCAAGTCATTTACGTTTTATTCACATTGAAGCAAATACCGATAACCATTTGTCGATTTCTCGAACAAAATCAGCTTGCCGAGCAAGTCATTTACGTTTTATTCACATTGAAGCAAATACCGATAACCATTTGTCGATTTCTCGAACAAAATCAGCTTGCCGAGCAAGTCATTTAAGTTTTATTCACATTGAAGCAAATACCGATAACCATTTGTCGATTTCTCGAACAAAATCAGCTTGCCGAGCAAGTCATTTACGTTTTATTCACATTGAAGCAAATACCGATAACCATTTGTCGATTTCTCGAACAAAATCAGCTTGCCGTGCAAGTCATTTACGTTTAATTCACATTGAAGCAAATACCGATAACCATTTGTCGATTTCTCGAACAAAATCAGCTTGCCCCGTACAAGTCATTTTATTATTATTTTTGTATACACGACGAAATCGAAATCACATTTTTATATATACGAAAACACTTTTTCTTACCATTTGAAATGTTGGGATTTATATTCGTCCTTCTGCTATTTATTTTCTTGAACTTTTCTTTTATTTTCTCCTCGTCGCCAATGTAGAGTTCATGATAGGACACGTCTTTATTGTTGCTTACTCACAGTCCAGTCTGTTTATTCTCGCAATCTGTCAAACATATTATTCGTATTCGAAATAGTGATCATACACATTTTTATAATAATACAGTACAGATTTTGTGGATACTACAGCGGGGTTTTTTGATTCTACTAATCTATGTCAACAAGACTCTTGAAGTTCTCAAAGCGCATATCCCTCAAGAATGCGAGCACCTTTCGCCGGAAGTTCTGGCAAGACAGAAAATATTATAAATCGGTTCCGATGGTCATCAATTCTGGCGGCGTCCATTTAGCCGACATAATTTTTTTGTCTTAATAGAAACAAAGCTTTTCATTGATAAAAAATTAGAAAAAATAAGTCAAGAATATCGGGTGACAAGTTTTGCGCTACCTTGTAAAGGCTGGTGTCCCCCAAGGCTCTCATTTATCACCGATACTCTTTCCATTCTCGGTGTGTGTGGTAATGGTATTGACAATCCATCTTGGACAATCCATATTTTTTCTATCTTTAAAAAATAGTTTGACAGGTGACATCTTAGGGGTAGGAAAAATCGAGCGCTACTCTCAAGTAGGTACATGTTTATTTCTAAGACAATGAAAGTTTGGCCAACACATTTCGATTCGGTGTCGTGGACAAGAATAAGCGATATTTTTTTTTAATATATTCAATCCAAAAATACATTTGAGGAGGGTGTCGAATGAAGACACTTACCGGCCTATAAAAATGTTTGTACCTAGAACTGATCGAGGCAGTGGCCACCGCGCTCAAGTGTATAGATATAATAAGTGCATATTTATTTTGGCACCAAGTAGAAAGTCCTTACCAGACTATCTGCAGTCAAAGGACAAGAAGATATGTCTTATGACTGACATCGTTGTCATTGTTATTGGTAGAGATTTTAAATTGTTTTTGTTGACAAAATTGCGAAGACGCTTCGATGCAGATTTTTACAATCGCCACGGTAAAATTTCTCACCCAATCCGTATGTCAGAAAACATAGGACTTAACATGGAGCAACATTTAGTTTTTATTTCATCGCAATCTCATTGAGGACATATACGAATTTGAAGTTCTCTGGAAGAGGACTAATGTCACTGTCAGTCGTCCACGTCACACCTTTTAAATGCTGATAAACTGACTTCGATTTTAAACCAACTTTGCAGATTGAGATGCCAGAGAACTGGTGTCTCTAATTGCAAAATTATTGCGAATGGACTGGTTGTTGGTTTCTTTTCACCGACGCGACGTTTCAAGTGGGTTAGAGGGAAATGAAAGAAAAAGAAAAAAACCATCGGTAAGTATTTCAGTTGTCAGCTAAAAATGAAACGGTACCAAGAGCGAGATGGCTATCTTGAGGTTCTCCAGAAAAGTCTTCAACAGAGTAAAAAACCGTGGATATAGAAAAAAGGCTCGTCATTGCATTTAAACTGAGAACAATTTTATCAAGAACTTCGTCTATTTGCGAATTGCAACGTCAGCTTCCTTCGTCCTTTAAGCACACATGAAGGCTTGCCAAAACTATAGGCGACGTCATTTACCTGCAGATTCGTAAGCCCCAAACACCTCATATTTTTTGACATGAGCTTCGACTGAGTCAAATGAAATTTGTGACTTTAGTCCCTCACCGACAATGCTATATAGCCCATCGAAATCAATTTGTCTGCGGGTTTGTTTAATAAATACATTTCAAAAGTAAACGCAATAATTCATGAGACAAAAACTGCAGAAATTTAATTTTCTTCCAAGCAAACACACAGTTTCGTCTCATCCTGCTGCAAATGTCGCATAGCCTCAGGCTATCAGCGACGACTTCCTATATTTCATTCAAATTGCGTTGCATATGGCCTCTTTTATATGACAAAGGAAATTCGCACGAAGCTAAAAAAAAGGTGCAAAGGAAGATCCTTTAACAAAGTCATCATTCTTTTTCCCACTATAGCCGCTCACCCCACTCATACTACTGTTTTCACACCTTCACACAAATCCGATTTATGGGATTTGTCCCTCAGCTCTGTGACACACAAAGATATGATGACGACGACGACGACGACGGAGAAGAACCAACAGAGACGCGCGAATTGCTAAATGAAGGACATAAGTACTCCGGTGAGTGCACCGACGACTCCTCTGATGATGATGATGCTTCTGATCCTGTTAATCAAGTCGCATCGTTATCTCCAACAAAAGATCCGAAAGCTTCAAAAGGAATCTCCTTTGCGTGCATGCATTATTTTTTTTTTTTTTTTTGTTCTTTAAAACTAAATTTAGCACCATATACGAATTCAGAAAGGATAACGACGACGAGGACGACAACAACAAACGCAAAACTAATAACACGAACAAAAGAAGAAAGAAAATAAGATTCTATCGGCGGTGGGGGAGGGGGAAGACGGTGTAAGAAGCAAATTAAAAGCACCCTCGCACACATAAAGAAACGAACACGTTCGGTGTTCGTAATTTGATTTGAAAGGATTAGATGTCTACATGCATCCTTGGCAACATGCAAAGAAAACACAGCATGGGATTGGATTGCAGAGTGCGCTATCCTATCGTTTGGACGCGAGGGAATAGCAGAGAGCGACCAACTTGAGCTGGATTCTTTTGTATGTATTGCTACGCTACGGTTGGATTTTTCTTCTCAAACTTTTGCGAATAAAGTTTTGTCGCTTTTCAAAGTGAGTGGTAAATAAAATTACGGAACACAATAAACTTTGAGCGAGCACCATGAATGTGTTCTATTGTGAGCAGCACTTTTGGAATGCAACTACCTAGGCATGGCACCACCTCTGCACACGAAGGACTATTAGCAGATTCTTTTTATGTTTTCCTCTCTCAATCCTTATTGAGACCGAGTGCCTAGCATTGTGTGGAATGCAAACTACACAAACACACTTACAGACGCACACGCTGCGATTTAAGCACGCATGATTTGCAGATGCTTGACTTCGTTTTGATGAAAGGACTTGCGAATGAGGTGACGGTAGGTGCGGATAAATGAGTAATCGAAGTTGAAAACTGTCTGAATGGTATATCCAGCATTTCACGAGTGAGTAATTATTATTTACAGCTTATGCCACCAGTTATCGGATGAATTTGTGTAGAGGTATTGATTTTTTTTTGTGGTGCAAGAAAACCGAACTAGAGCAGAGCTGATGGGGGTTGTCGGCGCGGTGTATACTCGCAATATATTTTTTTCTGAAACACGTGTACATTTATACTGAAATTGTTTGTCTGTTTGTAGGTATATGAATTTGTTACCGTATTACGTTAAAACTACTGAAAAAACAGTACAATTTCTCAGGCGCAAAGTGCTTAATGGAACCACATTTAGTCTCTATTTCACCGGAATCGACAAACTCATTTGGAAGATGCGTGATTTTAAAATTTTGTGCATTCCCTTTTAAATAAGTTCATCAGCGTTCGACCTATTAGAGGCGATAAGGGACTGAAGAAGAAATTAAAATGTTTCAGAATAGGCATATGCAAAAAAAAACCCTTCCGCATGCTTCCCAGCACAGAGCTTAGTCACAAGAAAGCAAATTGATTTCAGCTTGAAAGACAGACTTCAATACAAAGTGCATAGTTACAAGGAAACCCATTACATACATTTAGCCACTGAGGATTGAATTCTTCCTCAATATCAATATCACCTGAACCCTGACTAGAGGCAGAACCTGATCGAGACTATAGGTACTGAAATTGGGGCAAACCAAACTTTCAGGTTCTAGCTAGTCCTGCCTTAAGTTCTGTTAAAAATATATCGTCCCGAAGCAGCCTAGACATTGATCTGTAGGATATACCTGTTAATGAAATTCTATCTACTTGACTTAGTTTCTTTGTTCTCTCATGGTTTTTCTAAACAGTAACGTAACATTATTGAAGCTTGCACAATTTTAGAAGATAGTGCATCTTTCTATGTTAAGATTATTGCAAATAAATTGAAATTGAAATTGATATGTTAAACTCCCTGGACATGGTCTTCTGTTTCCGAAGGGGTATGTTAATAGACTATAAGCTGAGACCAAACAATGTACTTGTTTAGAAAAAAAAACTAAAACTATTCCAAGTGTAAGCTTTAAGAGATGGACTTTCTTAATCGTGTAAAATAATTTATGGCAGTACTAGGTATGTATATCAATTGCAATTGGAAAAACGGAGCGGAAAAAATAGGAAAATTTTCACATTGAGTGTTGAACTTTTTAGACTGGCACAAAAATCCAATTCTTTCAACTTTCGATAGAATATTAACCAATCTTAAAGCAATTACAGGCAGATTCCAGTACGAGTTGTACATTGAAATTAAAGACATTTCTTTTGAAAAATAAATAATTAGTATGACAGATTTACGAGAGAAATTATAAAAAAAAAAAACAGACATCAAGTTCGGGAACGGGTCGAAGTTCGTCTTTCAAGATTCTGCTTTGCAAAATTCTGTCTTATCACACAAAAATTCTACTTAACTAAATGCAGTTTTTCTATAGTTCTGCTTTACAAAATTCAGATTTTTCAATTTAAAGTAATAAAATGATGCTTATTCTGTTTTTTTTTTTCAACTAACAAAGAAGCCCTTAGATGAAGAAGGACTTAACTGACATTTGCATAGTTTCGACATATTTGAGCTCAAAGTTTTTGGACTGTAACTTTGATTGTATTAACAAATTCAGACTAGTACCTGAGTGGCAAAATAGAGGAAATATACCTATAGTTTTTAAGAGTAACGTTTTAATTTAGTCAAAGATATATGTAAGTACATTTTTTGTTGATTAAAAGAAAAGTGCGTTTACCTACCGAAAAATATTTTCCTTTAAAAACGCGCAAAAGAAAAAAAAAATAAAAACACTTGTATTACTTTTTCGGTACCAAAAGGAGTTAAGTGACTTAAACACATTTTTCCATAAAGATTTTTCAAAATTTTATATAAAAAAGAACAGTACCTACCTATTGAATACAATAAAAATGAAAAATAGGTAAAATACGATTAACAAAAATTCCATTGAGAAAAATTAAAAAAAGGAAATTTTCTCTCCGCCTCTGCTTTACAAAACTCCGCAAACAATAAAAAAGATTTGGAAAATGATAGAAAGCGCTCGCTTTTGACGAAATGCTCATTAGGTATCTGCTTCCAACTAATGGTCCGATATAGCTGTCGACGGTCGCGTCATTTTGTGGAGTCAAGAATAGAAATTCATAGAACAGCTTTCAAAATTTACTTTAAGATTGCCTGTTTAAGTAGTTGAACTGTCTCTAATCCTCTCTATATTTTTATTAAGGGTCAAAACATCGCCAACCACCTTAAAGCTGTTGTGAAGAAATGTCTGCTGTAAGGTAAGACTATTAGACAGACTAGTTCTCGTCAAGAGAAACATTGTTAGGTGAAAGACCAAGAGCCATTTTTAGTACACGCTTCAATAAAGATCAGAATCGTTGACAGTAGACTAGGTACCTGGAAGAGTACCCATTTTTGTATGTTGCGACAACTTTTGTGTTTCTACACTTTATGTGAACGTATGCACTGTCGAAATAGAACACTCACCCATTTGCTGCTCCATAGATTTGGCACAATAAAGATCTACGACGTACCTACCTTACTCCAAACCATGTGCAAACTCCACTTTAACCACTGGAAATACTCATTTACAAACGAATACCCTGCATCTACACACTAACTTTACTTGGTTGGGGAGGCAAACAAAAGTTCTTTAAAAAGTTCCACATACGCCACAGTGTACGAACACTTTCAGAAATGTTTCCCAACCAAATTCAGAATAAACATGAAATCTGTTCTTGTACCATATACTAGACGCTCCTTTGTGAACAATGAATACATTTAACCGCCAAATAGGGAAAGTATTCCTTCAGGAGGATATCGATGATTTTCTATTGGTGGGGATTTTTTTATTTATATTTTATTCGTACGTACTTTTTGGTAGGAGTGTAAAGTGCATTTTGGCCTGCATCCCTGCTTTTGTGTTGAAACTTATTTCTGTTTCTCCACTCCGCAGGAAAATTCCAAAATTCCATTTAAATTTCGCTCATAAAGCAGCGCACCAGAGACCAAAGTGCCAAGTTTTCTTCGCCCGTTTGTCTTTGTTGTTGGCCTCCTTCCACCGCGTATACACCTAAGCATTTTTTGGCCAACTAAACGAGATACGAGCTGCGAGAGCGAGGTGTACTTTTACACAAGTACGATGCGGTACAGTTGTAAATTTGGAATTAAGGCGAGCGCAAACGACTTTGTTACTCCTTGGCAAAAAAAAAAAAAAAACACCACTAAAAACCAAAGAAGGGGCTGCCAGAAGGCACCAAACAGCCCACACAAGGAGGGGATGATGTTCGGTACATTGTACAAAGAGACAATTTTAATTGTTTACTGTAAATCATGCCATTTAATTGTGTGTAATTATGGTATTTATTTCGCAGTTTCGATGTTGTAAATAAATACGAATGAAATACGGAAACATGCAGTTGTAAATTCAAATAGGGGGCGACTGTATCCCATTGCAGCAGCCTCAGCCCGGGAAATTTCTGCTCCAGCACAAGGACATTGCTTGCCAAAAAGTGATAAAATGTATTTTTTTTTTTCGTATTTTTGTCGTCGTTATTTTTGTTGTTTTGGTTGCAGTTTTTCTTTTGTCTGATTGCACAAAAGAATATATATTTATAGGGAGTCTGAGTCCGATTCCGATTCCGAGTCCGAGTCCTCGGCATCTGTATCGGAGAGCGTTCGAAAAACTAAGGACGACACATGATGATTGCTGTGCCCGTGTGAAAATTAACTTTTCAACTATATATACGAAGCGAACGAGACAATGCATCGTGTTGGTGCAGTTGTTGAACAGTGAACGAACAACCAAGTTGGACAATAGAGAAAAACTGATGGAAAAAAAAAGTGACGAGCTGTCAACATAGACAGAAGGACGATGGAAAAGATGATGAGGGACGGCGACATCGGCAACTGTATCATCATCATCATCATTATGGTGTAGCCCAATCACGTTTCCTAAACAATGCTGTTGGTAAACTTCATTAGATAAATTTTCGCCCTAGTTCAATGGCGGATTTTAATTAATTCTTTCGCCACCAGCTGGGGGCAAACATTTTTTTTTTCCGAACGGATATATAGATTTTTTGTGTCCTCTTTGGTAAGCGATACAAAATATAAATTGGGAAACAATCTTTACCCAATTTGAGTTTTAAATTTTTAATATTGGCTGTAAAGGGAATATTTTATGCGGGGATCCTAGGACGTTTGCAGAAAGGTGGACAATTTGTAATTTTTGAGAGTGGTAAAGCTGTATATAAAATAAGGTACTGGGAGACAAAACATAGATCAAAATGGTTGTCATCGTGAACGTTTGAAAGTGCATTGCACTCTCATCATCATTCATCAGAAATTTGTGCACTACAAGGTGTTATATAGAGGTAAAAATTATATGATAGGTGTTTTGCTGTTTTATTAAAATAACTCTTCTACTCCATTTTGAAGGGGTTAAATACTTAATGTACGTGCTTTCCCCAAGGCCTACAACCGCTTGCCATTGTGATATGTAAAGAGTATATTCGGACACGTGTTTCATGGGATTTTCGTTTTTAAACAATAGCCCCTTTTTCGGTGGCAACCACTTATGAGTATTGGTAAGAAATAAATAAAGTTCAAAAGTTTGGTTGGTTGTTTTCTTATTTTATTACGTAGATAGGTAGAAAACCGGGGCCGATGTTAGATAAGAGAAACGGCTCATGAAATATACGCGTACCTAGAGTTGCATAAAACCCACTTTTGGGTTATTCTTCTAATACGGCAGTAGCTATATATCAAATAACAATGTGAGTTTTTGTAAGTTGAAGCCCTCGGTAACAGGCAATTGTCGCAAGTTCTGGTTATATATACGATATTACACTTTAAAAGATTTTTCAGTATGAGGACAAGAGTATAGTAGGTGCTTCATTTACTCATTTCATCTTCAGTATGTATTTTGATCAAAATCGTTAGAGCGGTTTTGGTTAAAATTGCCAGACAACACAGTAAAAAATGTAACGGTGTTTAGTTTGAAAAATATTATTGTTTAACTATTTATCCGAAAGGTGAGTATTACATACTGTTTTAAATGTAAGCATTATTTGTTTTTTTTTAAAGTTTTATCAAAATGAAAATGGGGTTTTCGAGATATGAGCAGTTTTTGAAAGATTAACATTTTCGGTGATTCGAATTGAAAATTAAGGAAGCAATAATTTTGAAAATATAAATTTTACTCTAAGTAAGTAAGTAAGTTTTCAGACAAACTAGAGAAAACAAAATTTTTAAAAACTACTTTTTTCAAAAATCTATTGTTCGATAATATAGAGAAAAACTGAGTGTTGCTACTAAGTTGGAAATGAATTACCTTAGGAATGTATTATTGATATAACCGTTTTCGAGATATGTTCAAAACTACCGTTGTTCGAATTGTTAGCGAAAAGCTTTGTATGCAGTCCAGTTAAGTTCACCTATACTTAAGCTCAAATACCTGTAAAATTAAACTTTGGTTGAAATCGTTAGAGCCGTATGCAAATTTTAAAAGGGAAGTAATATTAATATTGAGGTTAGCTTGCAACAAAAAAACGACCCCGAACTGAAAGCTTCCGAACTCCAAATCCGAAGTTTGAACCAAATCCGGGCTGTAGGTCTCGGAACATACGGAAGTACTGACAAACGGACAGAATTTTGCGACACACTTTCTTGGGTTTCTCTATCATTATAATGTCAGAATTGATTAAAATCTCGAGTTCGAAATTTTGTACGAATACAATATCTTTCTCTTACTACGTAATCGAAAAGTTAAAATGTTATGTGGCCGGCAACCAAAAAGGAGTCACCGGCGCGATGAGATCAAACCTCAACCGCTGGACTTGAGGCTATTCTCAACATGCTTCTACACATCTTTGTGAATTCATTGGCAAGAACAAGTACATAACATAAGAATGAGCCAATTAAGAGGGTCACTTAACGATCTTCTACGAGAAATACTTTGGCAATGTACCTACACGTATTACAGCAGGCATTAGCAACAACAGGTTTCAACAGCTTTGAAAACCATTGCATTAAAAAAATACATTTATGACTGAGAAAGAAGGGAGACTAGGGGTATTTCTTCTTTTTTTTTTTTTTCAAATAAATTACGATATACCTTTTCAGTGGAAATTGTTTTCAAATCAATAATTAAATTGTGGCAAATATATATAAAAACTATCAAAATATGTTAAAGTAGTAAAAGATCATTTAAATATGATGTTTTTCTCTTCATTCAAATTCAAGGTAAGTAGTCTAACATTTGAAATGCTTTTTCTTTTCTTTGAGTTAAAGAAGTACAAAAGTTAATAAAAAAAGTTAATTTAAAAACCCAAAAAAAAAACCGACTGACTGTAAAGAAAAAAAAAAAAACTAAAAAAATATTAACCAGACACTATAGCTAACTAATTAATTGACAATCGGAGACTATACCTACACAGCTAAACAAAAATTTTAGTACCCTCCGAAATAGTAAGGTATAGTGTCTGGTTAATATTTTTTTTAGTTTTTTTCAAACTTATTGGCCCCTCATCTGTGCGGTTTCAGGCCCGCTAAATCCAAAAGTTCAGACTACGGCAGAACGCACAGAAAACACAAGAAGATTAGATCAATATCCATCATTTGTTCATCGAATTTATGGCAACAGATGACTAATTTTATAAAGACAAGCTATAAGGATCCATGACATGACAACACAGGCTGTGCAAAATCACGTGGAGGTAATAAAAAGCCTCACCAATTCACGAGTGTATTGGATGGAACCTGCAGTATTTATGAGCGGTAGTGATGGACTTTGCTTTAAATTCTGATAACATAACTTCAGCAGATGAATAAATGTTGTCAATCACTGTTTAATTGGGCTAAGAACTCAATTTAGTTCTAGAGTGCTATCCCGAATAACTAAGAGATTATTTGTATAAGACCTTGATCATCCCAGTCCTACTTTGTGACGCTGAAGCTTGAACTCTAAAGCAGATAAGTACATCCTCTGTCCTTTTGAGATAGATTCTTCCTAAAACGTTCAGTCCCATTTGTGTAAACGTGCCTTGGAGGTGGAGGATATTTAACGATGAAAAAACGTCCCCAAAATTAAAAAAAAAAACTAACATAAGTGGCGGTGAGTAGCCACGCCGAGGGTTTCATATGGAACTGGTTGCGACAACTAATTTTTGTGAGGAGTAAGAGGCTGTTAGATTTGGGAGAGGTTGTATCCTTTCTACAACTCCTACATAAACCTAATAAGTAAGCCGATGCTAAATGTTCTCATTCCGCGGTACTTATAATCATTTTTAGTGTCCAGGATAAATTCTTTCGAGGTCAAAATGGCGGAATTTTCCATACAAAATTGCACAATGTGACCTAGTAAATATTTGGTGCAAAGGCTTAAACTGATTATTAGTAAGGCCCATTGACTTAAACGAAAAATTAGAACCCCTTGTTCGGCCGCACAAGACAGATATGACAAACATCACTCATCGGCTTGCGAAGCCTACCCGGCTCATCTTTAATCATTGCAATAACTTATTTGCACCAACAAAAAAAAACATTCCTCGAATAAAAGGTATCGCCCCAGCCAAAGCCTTCAATTTGTCCAAAATGATACCTACAAAGTACCTTCCAAGAGACTGTATACAAAACCATTTCCAAAACTAAGTACTTCCTTAATCAGAAATACTGATGACAAATTTTTCGGACAATCCACAAAATCCACTTCCATAATTCAGCGCCGCAGTCGTTACACATAAATAACCTGCCACAACAAGAAGGGGAACTCCAAATCGAGGAGCCGCTGTACGCTGTGTAACATTCTGGCAAGGACCCACGTCGTCGTCTTGGAATAAAGTGCCCCATGAAATATGCTCCTTTCTTCATATGCGTACTCGCATACCCGCCGCTCTAAAACATTGTCTGTTTTTCTTTTTTCTTTTTTTTTCTCGCTTGCTTCTTTTCTCTCTCCCCATCATAATTATTTCTAGAGCCAAAGCCGACCCAGATTTGGGAACAGTATGTGAAAGTCTGTACGCCTTTTTCACGTATGCTTATGCATCAACCTTATTGTATTCGACGTTTGTTGCATGCTGCTGCCGTTCGAGTGGGCTAATGTCATCCTTTTTGCATGTGAAATTTGTGTCCAACGTTTGTGTTGTTGATTTAAATACAAAAGGAAAATAATAAAATGTTTCTTTTGGTGCGCCATAACCGCAAAGCAGATACACATCCTTTTCCATTTGCACAACGGTCTACACGTATAATTTTCATCGAAGGACATATAGTTGCGGTGCTGGTCATGAGCTGGAGAGGGCTACCTTTCTTTGCGTTCGCAAGAACGGAAGGGGCGGCACGATTCGTTCTCCTTTCATTAGAGCTACACGAAGAAGAAGAAGCCACTCTATTAAGGAGGCATAAGGAACACGAGGCAAATGGGAAGACTACCATACTTGAGCGCAAAAAAAAAAAGGACGAAACGAACTGCTATGGCATTATAATAACATCAAATGTGTCTTCATACTCGGTGTTGTCTTGGTTTTTTTTTCCCCCGACTGTTTCCAGTCACAACTTTTGCTGTTTGTTATCCTTATTGTTGCCATCATTATTTTGTACGTTATGTGAATTTCCTTGGTGAATTTTATTGCTCTTGATTGCGGATATAATTTTTTTCCCCGTCTTCTTCTTGGTCTTGCACGGCAAAGGACAACAAACAAATAAACTCGCCACCATCCCGATGGTGGAGGACAAGTGGCTACAGTTGCTGATGGTAGTACACTTCTACACAGGACATGGGACACATCTTTTTAGAGAATGTCCACTCGTACGTTCGGAGGCCAAAAATCACAGTGTGTATGTGCGGTTATGGGTAGGGTATTTATTTTGTGGTCATTTTGCACCTAATTTCAGCAAAACCAACTGCCTGACACTGGTATAGAGGTACTCCACGTATACTCGTATGTATCTCCAACTACTTATTCCCGGACAAAGGAAATTATGGTTTCATCTTGCGTATATGTGTACACAAAAAGCCAGGCCAGAGTTCTGCCAATTTTAACTGCTGTCTACCTCTATTATTGGTGTGCAACCCGAGTGAGAGAGAGAGATAGCGCGTAGGAAATCCTTGGAGATGAACACAGACAAGTTGAAACTAGGACTGCAGTGAAATATCATCGGCTCATTTGTATTGTGTGGATATCTAATTGAAGTCAGTCAGGAGCTCTTAAATATGCTTTTCTCGTGTTTTTGCTCCTCTGTGACAATGCAAGGCAAGTATGCTGAGGACACGGACACACGTGGACAGGCGTGCATTATCTGCATTTTGCTCCAGTGTGGGTGTGGTTGCGGTGTCTTGAAAGTCGTCGTTGTCGTCGTTGGTGCCGAATATTTGCAGAGGCGTAGCCAGGATATGTGATTTATGGTTTTGTCAGGTAAAATTTGGCTTTGTGGGTTTTCTGTTGCCCACCGGACACAAACACAGGAGTATTCATGTCAATTGTGTTTTTCGAAGCATGTTTCCCCAACAAATCCCAGTGATAAGCCGCAGGCATCGATTCGAAAACGATTATTGTTTCAATGAAATGAAGATGTAGAAAACAATTTCGTTCTATTTGATTAGTGGCAATTGATGGACTTTAAATGGAACTTAAGGCAACACATTGTCGTGTTTGGACTTGTGGATTGATCCTCTGACAGGCTTTCAGGTTGTGCAAATTGCGTTTGGGTTTGCAAGTACCAAAAATATGTGAGGACGTTTTGGTGCAGTTGAAACCAGTGTAGTCAATGCAAAAGGGACATCGGTTGTGGTTAGTCGGAAAAATCCATAATCCATAACCGCATACCACTTTAGGATGTTTACGCAGTTTAGACGGTCTAACTTACTTCATCTTGTTTGGAACAAATGTTCTTTAATTAAATCATAGAACGTGGACCTTTTTTTTAAAGATAACCTTTAGCTGCGCTGATCATGCCTAGTTTGAAGTTCTTAGAGAACAGCGCTTTTAGCTTTAGGGTCCACCAAATCTGGCACCACTCACGAGTCGAATTCTGGGGTCAAATTACTGCATCTGTTAGCGAGAAATATGTATATCACTGAATAACATCTCATAAGTCATAACTGGGGTCCTTTGTGTGGCTTAAGTCTACCATTAACAGAATATTTCTGTCAAATTTGACTGGTAATTTAAATATCTACACGACAATGCACCAACTTATCTGCTAAAGTTGATCAGATGAACGCATGGATACCTTCTAGACCTTAGCGAGTACAACTACTACAATATGTCCCCCGAATGTAGCATATTACTTTTGAACGATTTAGATATTTCCCCAATAATATCAAAGAAGTTTTAGCCTTAAAGCAAAATTTGCAAATTTCGACAAATTTGACGGAAAAAAATCGATACAAAACTCTAGTTATCGACTTTCAGGGATAATACGATAACATAATTAGCGACTAGTTAAGCTTAGGGATCCCTTTCAAATTTGTTCATTTGTGCAGGAAGACGAAAAATAAATCTCGCTGCGCTGTCAAAGTCAACAATAACTCCACCAAACTCTTTGGTACCAGATAAGTTAAGTTAAAAAAATCCAATAAACCCGACTGACTGTTAAAAGATGTGAACAAAAGACTGACTCAAGTATACCTAACTAATTGAAATTCGGAGACTACCTACACAGCCTAACAGATAGATAAATACATAGTTTAATTTTTCAAAAGTCATTTCAACAACTCAAAATATATGGTGATTTTAGTAAGATTATTGCAAGAGCTATGTATGTTATATAAAATACTGAAACGTAGGCGACTGTTATGAGGACAAATGGAAGTTGTCTGAAAAGGTATTTATCCGTCAAAGTGGAAACATATTTTTTTAAAACAAATAAACGTTTTATTCATCAAAATATAGGAATGCACATCATAAAAAATATGTTTAGAATCAAAATGAGGTCAAAATGTGTTAATTTATTTCTGGATCAACTAGAAGCTAAACTCTCAAGCTGTCTATCAATAGACGGTTTTTTTCTCTTTTAAGGAATCACAAAAAAAAAAAAAAGATTGTTAAGAATCCTCGTTTGTTTAACATGGTGTCCAACTAAGCAAGGGAACGTTAAATGTAGGAATTCAGAAACATAAAAACATAAAAGCTTTATTAGAAAATGTTGTCTGGCTAAAGGAGCTCTCCGCAGTGGGATATGCTACCTATCATAGAGAAAGAAGTTAAGATCGTCGGGCGAGTCACACAAAACTTACCGATTGACAGATATAACTTCGAAGTTAAAATTTAGTTCGGAAGTAACATCTGTAACAAAGTAACATCTGTGCAGAGTTTAAGCGTGCAAAAAGCTGTTTCTTTGTGTTAAGAATGCGTTTAAGTGGAGTATAGAAGAAACCGCTCTGCTGTACCTACCCATTAATATAACCTAAGAAGTCAAGCCTTACAGCTGTTGAAGCGTTATAGGTTCGGCTTTTGCATTAAATTATTAAAAAAAACCGGTCAAGTGCGAGTGTCACTCGCGCACCGAAGGTTCCGTATTTGGCAAAAGTCCAAGCCATCAGATATTATTTCAAATCGATAATATCATTCAATCTTTCCCCTGTTCGTGAGTTCATCACAATTTAGTTTAATTTACTTACTTAATATTTTTACTCTCAAAAATTACTCACACATGAATCTCATTGTGTGATTACCGCAGAAAAAAAACCCAATTGCAGATTTTGATTCTTTAATTGCTACCTACACCTACACAATCCTCACCAATTTCCCATTCAGTATCTGTGTCCCTTAATTCGGTAACTCTCTCTCAGTAATGTGCTGTATTTTCTCTTTCCTTACCTTCTTAATGAGAGTCTCGAAAATTCGGCGAAATCATAGCACTTAATATTATAAATAGTGTACCTATAACAGTGCTACCGAAAGTACTACAATAGCAGTATTGTAGGTACTCCTTTTTCGCCTGCTGTACTCCTGTACTCCTCAAAGACAAATTGTACTCCTATTATTAATTTCGGATTTAACTATGTATTTTCACATGCCTTGACATTTCCCTATCCAGTAAATTGCAAGACTAATTTTACTTTCTGGATGTTTTATTAAGACTTTTTTATTGCCTTTGTTGATTTTGTTACATTCGTGTCGTTACAAAAAATTGCGGATCCTGTAAATTCATTAAGGATAGGTAGATGTTGAAACGGTGAAACAAACTAATTGTTGATTGCACTGACGAACACTCATTTTGATAATAAAGTCTTATGGCGTGGTGTTTCCGCATCAGATTAGACAGTCGCCACCAAAACAACATAGCCGCCATAGGCTGTCTAAAGCGACCTATCCCAATTGAAAAACTATTGACTAAAAATATATTACTTTTATTTTGTTCTGTACTCCCAAAAAAATGTATTAAACTCCCCAACGAAATTATGAAGCGGCAGCCCTGGTGTATACCACCAGTGAGGGTCAATTGTACACAACTGCGTAGTAGCGATTAGAACATTTATGAGAGCAACGTATTTTATGTACATGGTAAAATTATCTTTTTTGAAAATATCATGTAACTTTTCGGCAAAACAGTATTCAGCACATATATAGCTAAGAATATGATCTACAAAAAAGGACTTTATGTATTTTTTTGTGAATCAAGAAATAAACCGTTTTTTGGGCGAATGAAAATATTTTTTTCACCAGATTACTAATTGCTCGAAGACCAATCGATGTATTGCTTCCATTGGTATTTGTCGTTTAACTAGAGGTTATACCGGATGTTGTGTGTAAATTTTAGCCCCCTATGTCAATCGGTTCTTGAGATAGACCTGGTAACAAAATTGACTGACAGACAGACAGACAGACAGACGGAGAGACATCCGAGCGAAACTAATAAGGTTACGTTTTTTTCTTTGGGTACGGAACCTTAAAAAATAAGACATATTTGACAAGTACCGCAGTAGGTATTTTTTTTTTTTTTTTTTTTGAGGATGCTTTGGAAGATTTTTAGTTGATTTTGCGCTGATAGAGAGGGGGAGAAGAATATTCAATTACGATCTATACGGGCTATACAGCTAAGTTAGACTTGCAATATGGACAACAACGCAAATAAAAACGCTAACATCGGTGGAGGACACAGTTTGAAATTGATCTCAAATACCTTAGCGGGCTTAACCCTTGTTGGTTAAAGAAAAGACGTGATTGGGACTGTAACCTTCATCTGAAGTAAAAGTCCTCTTTGGGCACCCTTATTTGTTGCAAGGAGCTGACTTTAAAAAACAAACTGAACACTCATTTTGGGTGACCATATAAATCAGCCGCCTTAAAACTATATTTATTTTGTTTCGAGTTCAATCCTTGTTTCACTTTCAAGCTTTTTTTAACATTGTAAACGATTTTTCTGCACTTGAACTAAAATTAGACCCGAAATCTAGCTTCAAGAGGCTTTAGAGAAAAATATGAACCGGTTTTAAAGAAGGCGTACTGAACAAGAATGTTCACACAAAAGCCGTCAGTTTTAAAGACTTCAAAATACGTCATCAACTATGCATTAAAAATAGCTTCAGTCTCATTGCTCATATTCTGTGTGTTTTTTTCGCTCCGCATTGATGACATAAATCTATTCCATTGACACGTTTGTACCTACGAAATTCCATGCATTTAATTTGATGGACCATCCCTAGGGTACCAATAAATTCAATTCAATCGTACATCAAAATTGATTTAATGAGAGCACCCATAATAGAAGAAAAAGCAACGCTAAGTGTTATATATACCTACGCGGTGGTGACCCAGTTCTTGTGCCAAATCAAAAAAAAGAAACCATCATTAATCATTGTAACGTGGGGTGTTGATGTAGAGCTTATGAATATTTTAGGGATAATCCGTGCAACGCTTTCGAAACACGTTAATGTACTCATTTCGCCAAGAAAATAGTTATCGAAAAAAAAGCTGGTGAGTTAAAGTTGAGCCTATACGAGTCTTTAAGGTTTCGATAAAGTTAGGGTCAGAGTCCGGACACACACATAAGGGTAAGGGAACACATGTTACTTCCATCGACTTAGTCGGAAGACACTTGACTGCCTGGCTTGACTCGGTTATTTGTGTCCGATTTATAGGGATTGATAAAAAAAAGACATCCATCAAGGTGTCTAAAAATGCTGTCCAAATCATCTAGACTTAGTGTGGAAGCAAGAAGAGGAGTATCCCAAGGAAGTCCATATAGGCATGCATATATACTGTATACTCGTTTGTTATCCTAGATTGCAGTTGGCAGCACATACAACCGTCAGTTACAATTTTGCCCATATCTCTTCGTCGAACACCTGAAGGTATAGCCGTGCTGGGTGGGTTTCTGTTATCCTTCTAACCCAATACATCCCGTAGGTGGTTCTTCTTGATTCTCTGTGACTCCTGGTAGAAGCCATGGTGTAGTCAACACTAAACTCCGTATGTGTCGTCTCTTTCTTTCACATGGAATGCCATCTGCACAATCAGCCGGGAAAACATAAAACGACAGTCCCGCAACAAGAACGTATGTTCAACATACATATATGGGGTGATATTCGGCTGACTAAAGCATAAATTCTTCTGCGACATCTCAGCCACCACCCAATGGTAGTTGGGGCTACTTTTCCAACAGTGCGGTCATTGGTGTCACAAGGGGTAATGGTTTTTTTTTTTTGTTGTAAGACAATTTTTTAGTGTCTTTGGAATAGAACATATTGTAGATGAGTGGATGCCATGACATATTTACAAGGCGGTCTTAAACCGATCATCTAAGAGATAAATATCTAATAAACGAAAATTTATTGCACCGTAAACTGCGACCAATGGAATAGACTAAAGGCGGTCGCACACTTCGTGTATATATATATGTATACGGGCCTACGGTTAAAGGGCCATAGATTCAGTTGACCAAGTCAGTGCAGGAGGTAATTCAACAGTTGGATGAGTTGTTAGAGGCACGCGATGCGTTTAACGCGACAAACTAAAATTTTACTGAACGTATACAACATGTGTCTATGCAAGTTGCACTATTCAATGAAATAGTTTAAAAAAATGTACATAGTTCAATCAACCAACTAAACAAAAAACATCGCGTTGGGTCGTTGGCTTAAGAGCTTTTCATTCGAACCTGCATACGGAAGCTAGCTATAAAAAAATGTGTGAAGACTGCGCATGTACAGGATTTAGAAACTTTTAGAAACTTAATCTGGGTAAAGAAGAAAAGACACTGGCTTCAATCCATCAATCTGGATTTTGAAACCAATATCAGGTTAACAGAATACTGCAGGAGCCGAAAAAGCCTTAGAAGAAATACAAATACGGTCTACCACCTTCCTTGCTCTAGTACAGGCTTTCGATAAAATCTGGCGCAAAGCAGTAGTCTAAAAAGTGTATAAAAGCTGGAATACCGCAAGGTAGTGTGTAAGGGTCTGTGCTGTTTCTGCTATCTGATCTCAAAGTTTGGAGGTTTGAAAGTAGATAAGACAAACCTACCAAGCAATACAAAGCTTGCCAATTAAGCCTTTCACAATATAATTAATAGTTTGCTCAGGTACACTAGGACTAGTTTTTTTTTTTTAAGATTGGAAGCTACCTATATAGTTATGACGAGACCGAAAGGGCTGAGTTGAGATGCTAATTCATGGCAATTATACTAGGACGAGGTCAAGAAGGTCGCTGGAGATGAGGTTATGAGGTGGAGCTTTGTAACCATGCTTATTCAGAAGTAGGTAGTCGAACTTTTAAATATTATCAATGTAGTAAGAAGATTACAAAGAGCAAAACTATTCGAAGTAATAAGCGAGGAAAAATGAAAAGGTACAGGCCAAAGCTTATACCATATTTTTACAAGTATTAACAAACATTTACTGATTTAATTGTTTACAAATACTTGCTGTTTGAATATCATTCGGTTAAATCAAACGCTCGACCCAAAAAACTGGAGCTACTGGCCAGTATGTCAGATTTACGATGACTATTGTCGGTCGCAGTGGCTTAGTGGTTAGTGTGTTGGACTACTAAGCGAGGGGTTCAGGTTCGAATCCCGCAAAAACCCAATTTCTAACTTTTTTCACTGCGCCACCTCTCGCGAACGTCTGACAAACATCCGAAAGTATAACTGTCTTGAAAGAGCTTTTCAATTAGCCGTTTGGAATCGGCATAAAATTGTAGATCCCTCCCATTCGTTCCAAAAATGAAAACTCACACAAAACGAATGGTTGCGAGAAGCTAGGCCTAAGGTCCCTACGGACCTGTTGCGCCAAAAATTATATTATATTATTATATTTTTCGATTGAGCTTTACTGGCCCGAAATAAATAAAATATATACTGGCAGGTACGTTAGTTCTAACTTAGGCGATTTGGAATTCTTAAAATTTGATTTTCTGAAAATAACCATCACATTCTTGCAGACACAAAACGGAATAAAAACTAACAAATATTGGCCTTGAGACAAGCTTCGGTAAAAGTGAAAATTACCTCAAAAGATTGGAGATATGCGAAAACTAAAAACGCATTCAACTGACGAATACAACATACCATTGTTAACATTACCCCAACTCTTGTGGTTCCTTAAAAACTCAGTAACTACATACAAAGTTATTAGCTTAGTACCTATGCGCCACCCTGTGTTTTTAACTAGGTATGACCAAAAATGGAACTCACTGGTTTATTTCTTAACACTTAAAATATTACGTGAGACAAAATTAAAACTTTAAATAGCTTGTGCATTACGATTGGACAAACGCAAAGACAAAACGTATGGGCGTGGATTTTTTAAGCAACCTATACACTCGACAGAAGTTTTAGCACTTTTGATATTAATGCAGAGAAAAACTCAGCTCTCTAAATAGTTATTAAAATGTACAGAACCTACAGTGGTGTCGCTTATCCACTGAATATAGATTTAAAAAATGATACTGGGTTTATTTAAATCGAATGATATAATATTTAAAAAAAAACGAAAGTAATTGTAAATAGTTAGAAATATTTAAAATATTTTCTTCCACAAAAGTCAGCCAATTCTCCAACATCCTTACTTACGACTACTGAGAAATTCGGTAGCATTGTGTCAAACGTGCATGGGTCGCTTAAGATTTCCTACAAAGTAAAGAAACCATTTTCACGGAGTTAGAAAGCTGGATAAGCGGTTTTTTTTGGATCTTGTGAAGATTTTGATCCATTTTTATGACATGTTTCAAAAAGTTTTCTAGGTTCTCACTTATCACTGCATGCCTTTGTCTTTTGTTTCTGGCAATATTCTCTCTAATATTTTCACAACTGTCATGCTGTCTTCTAATTTGAGGAATAAATGGTAATCAAAGCTTGCAAAATCGGTCAAATGCAATGAAAGTAGCAATAAACAAGTAGCTTCAAGAGTTCACAAAATCATGTCTACTTTACAACAAAAAAAAAAAAAAAAAAAAAACAAAAGCAGACTTTGTCACTCATGAGAAAATTTAAACCCTCTATACAAATTGTTTAAAATCAATTTATGTGAACAAACTGAGTTACTAAGTATTTTTATTTGTTATAATATTTTCCCTGACCCTTTTTGATGGCAGTGGCACAATGCATCTACTTTCTGCACACTGGTATCAATGTACCTTTCATGCAGAGGAGATGTTGTCATCCCATGCCTGAAGGATTCAACCCTCTTAGCACAGTCTGTGCCGGTGTATATGCCTATACACCCAACGGTATACAACATGTGTAACTTGTGTAGGGTGCCCTTTTTTCAAATATGCTATCTTCAACAAAAATCAAGAGTTACACCATCTTCCCCCCATGGATTTGTACCGTTTGAAGACCACTATAGTAGAACGAATGTGACGTTGGTGATGGTGTTGGTGACGTGCTGAGAGCGAGAGACTCTTTGTGCATGGGCAGACGAACAGACGGACGGACGAACGGGCGGATTTCTTATCATTGAGAGCGCTGCAGCAGATCTAACATACTCCACGCGAACGCCACTTGAAAATTGTTGTTTCTACCCTACTATAAGTACACACACACACACCATCGTAGAGAAACGCCATACCAGCGATCATATACAAGGTGGTTAACACGTTAAGATGGATGTGTATCTGGCAGCTAGCTATCAACCACCGAATACCACCATCATCAACCACCGACCGTATAGAACGGAAGGAAGGGTTGGCTGCGACTAGGATTGAGGCTGAATTGCCGGGGTGTTTCTCGCACGGAATGTGGGTCAAAGTGCAGTGCAACGTCCTCGACATCCGCATTGCTGTACTTTGCTTTTTGGATAGGCTAGTTTAATTTTTATTAGTGATTCCGTGTATGTATACTTATAGAGCAGCCGGGTGCCTATAAAATCGAAGCGTCCCTGTATGTGTACCTACGTATAGGCATATAGGCATATAGGCACACGTTGGCATAGGTAACACCGACACGAGTACTAAGAGTATTGGCAGCAGTGTTTGCCTCTGCTGCCACTACTTGCGGGGTGCAAATTCATTTCCAATGGGATTCGAATGCACAAGTAAGGACTCCTGAATTTAAGGATACTCCTCTCTATGGTGGACAGAAGAAGTCGAGAGTCGTCGACTGCGACTACGACGATGACGATGAAGGAGAAGGGTGCTCTTTCGATTCTGCGATGACTTATTCTGTATTCGAGAGTAATAAAAACGTCATTAAATTATTTGTGTGCCCTCCACATGCAGTGAGTTGTCGACGTTGTCGCCGCCACCATCGTCGTCGTAGTCGTCGTTGTCGTTGTCGTCGGCGTCGTTCTCGACGACAAAGATGCAGTGCGATGAATGAGACTTGTGCTTGCAGTCTTTATCCTTCATTACCCTAAGGGGCTTTCGACAGGGCAGCAGGGATGATATGCACAAGGCACAAGGCGCAAGGATAGAGGTGCCAGATGCATGATGAGACGCAAGGCGTGTGCATGGATTTAGGGGCAAATGATAAATGGTTGGGGAGTGAGATCCCGAGGTGGTTTTAGGCAGCATTATTTCGTGCTGTCTTTTTTGGTGAAAAGGAAGGATGGATGCATGTGATATGTAGCGGCTGCTGCGATGTCCTCATGTGACAAACACACACACACACTCTCTCCAAGTGTTGTCTCTCGTTAATCTTTTCATTGATTTAAATTGATGCTCTTTTTGCAAGCAGCACTTTTACCCAGCCGAGTGTGCTTTATTGTGTGTGGCAGTGGCAGGACATGCTCTATATTTAGTCGCATCCTTTTTGCAGAACATAGAGAGAATATGTCAAGTTAATTTTTCTTTAGCCAAAAATTTTCCAAACCTGACAAATGGGCCTGGCGTATCCTTCGGATCAAAAGAATTTGTGGATTGCTTAAGATTCATGGCTACGCTCTGGTTGGTGTGCATGTGTGCAAGTGTTTTGTTCTGAGACAGCCAGAGACATACATATATAAACTTCTTAGACGGTTCTTTATATATGCGCTATGGTTTAAGTTCTAATGCTTATGGCAAAAGAAATCCATTAACTTGAGAACATATTTCTTTTTCGGTGAAATGGATGAATATGGTAATGGTAAGTGAGTGCACCTCCACCACATGGTAGTACACTGTTGGTGGCGTTGATTTTGGGCTGATGCGCACCACTAATGGAGTTGTCAAATTGATAGTCAGAAAATGTCTGACATTGGGAGAGAATTGGTTTTTGGCACCAGTTTTGGTTGCATAACCCTGAATGCATTTCAGTTGATATGTCGGTTCTTGGATATGAGGCATGATTAGGTACCCGAAGTAGGAGCAAATTTCAATATTTTATGGTATTAGTTAATGTAAATATTTTCTGTGTAAAACCTAGTGTTGGAGTGGATCTTTTTTTGTTGCGACTGGGTGAACTGGTCAATTTTTAGTGAGACTGTATGAAGCAAACGGCCTACGGAAAATTTTTATGCAACCGAATAAGTGCGGTGTTATTAGGAAGTCAATGTCAAGGAAATGAAGTTGTATAATACTCTAAACTACAATATACATGGATTAATGGAACGCAAAAGCGCCATAGACGAAACAAGGCCTCGTTTCGCAAAAGTATTCGTTCAAGTGAACTTAAATTTAGGGAAGGGATCACAGCACAGTTGTACTCCTTGGTTCCTCCGACGTTAAGAATCTGTTGAATCTGAATGGCGTGCTGACTCACCACTACAAAACCACAATTATATGATGTTTCTAACTCCAAGAATGTTTAATGTTTGTCATTAAACCGTAACTAGATTTACGATACACGGCCCCAGCTGTTCGAAAATCTAGTCGAAAATTACAAACTATGAACAAGTTATTTTATGGAGGTTTATTTCTGAAATTGCCTACACTGTGACAGGTTATGGACGGCTCGTTTTTATTTTAGTTTACCATTTCACCATGAGTAAACTTTTGTTTGCAACTTTCCATGAGTTTACCCTTCGGAGACACGTCAGAAGCTGCTTGAAAAACTTGTCGAAAATTTGACTGCTACACTGCCGCGGCGACTATATGTCTGAAACCGTGATGAAACAGTAATGGAATACAATTTTTATCTATTAGTCTATTTCAGATAGAGCGCGACAACCGACAGCTAAAAAAAATTGAGCCAGTCCAGGACTATGTCCATCTAGGGACTGCTTTAAATTTTGACAACATTATCTCGACACAAATTTTACGGATAATTTAAACGAATCTCTGTTTCTTCGGCCCTGAAGGCGATTGAGTAGTAGAGCCTTATCCCGAACAATTAAGGAAATTCTGAATGAGACCCTCATTGTCCCAGTCCTGTTTTATGTAGCTGTAGCTTGGACTTGGTCTTAGGGAACATCAAAACCAATTTTTGGCTACATTTACGAAACAGGGCTGCCCATCAACTCTTAATTTACGAGGGCGCAGTAACTTTGAATTTTTATTCTACTGTCGTTAACTGTCATCTCTTATTAGACTGCTGTTGAGTAGCCGGCGTCATTTACTTTGTGTTTGAGAGTTATTTAAAGCAATAAACCTCTACAACTTTAATAAAAATGTAAAGTGAATTTTGTGTGCTGATTAAGCATTATTTTTTACGTAAAAAAAACCATCACCGAAACCAAGATAAATACTATGGGGTATCTGCACCATCAATTTCAATGGTTCAAAAGTGGTTTACTGAGTTCCGTTGTGGTCGTGCCAGCGCAAATGACGCCGGACGTTCAGGACGCCCGCAAGAGGTCGTAACGCCAGAAATCGTCGCTATAATCCAATGATATTGGGCGATCGGAGAATTAAAATTCGTGAGATGGCTGAGGTATCACAAATTACGCTATGAACTGCTTTCCCGCCCAACATTTTCCACAGATCTGGCCCCTTGCGACTATTTGCTGTTACCAAACCTAAAAAAATGTGCTGGCCGGTAAGAGATTTAGGTCCAATGAGGAGATCATCATTGAAAGAAAATGCCTGTTTTGAGAGTTTTGAAAAAAAAACTTTGATCCAAAAAGTCACTGACTTATGAAACAACCCTCGTATTAATTTATTAGCTACGGCTTAATTATTGAAAGGGACTTGGAAAATATTTCTCTTACAGATATTGGTTTCGTACAAAATTTTGAACTCGAGATTTTAATCAATTCTGATATTACGATGATAGAGGAACTCAAAAAAGTGGGTCGCAAAATTCTGTCCGGTCTGTCCGTCCTTCCACGGGCCTAGAGCCTAAACGGCTTCCCGGATTACGGTCAAACCTCGGATTTGGAGTTTTTGGGCTTACAGCTCGGGAGGTGTTTTTTTTTTTCAAGGTAACCTCAATATTAATGGTACCTATATGGATATATATATTTCGAGAGATATTCGAATCAGACCACCATTGACGGGTCTCTTTTCGTCTCTCTACCACTGTAAATCTTACCCAGCTAGACTCTCTGGATATCTCCAGAGTTCTTTTCCTGGGTTCGATTCCTAGTGTTACCGCTAAGCATCTGTGAAAATTCTGTTTCATCGACTGGGTTTCCACCCAGTGAATGTCCCAAGATTTTCATTCTTCTGCCAGCCAATCCCAGCGCCAATGATGTTGTAATGTTTTTCATGCGTCTGATCACCGCCTGATTGTCCAGTGTCTCCACCTGACCCTCAAGCAAGTAGTCCAACGCATGCGGCACAATGCAATCATCTTCAGCCTGGTGTTACCGCTAGCATTAGTTGAAAAATCTGTTTCATCGACTGGGTCTCCTCCACCCAATGATGTCCCAAGATCTTTCATTCTTCTGCCAGCCAATCCCAGCGCCAATGATGTTGTAATGTTTTGCTTGCGTCTGATCACCGCCTGATTGTCCAGTGTCTCCACCTGACCCTCAAGCAAGTAGTCCAACGCATGCGGCACAATGCAATCATCTCCAGCCTGGTGTACGCCAACGACCCGCGGTACCTACTTCCCATATAAAATTTTCGTACCAGTTTGATTTGATCGAAAACGAACGATTTCAACCAAAATTGATATTTAAGCTTAAGTAGGTGAGGCTACCAGGACAGCGTACCCAGTTTTTGGCTAAAAATTTGAACAACGGTACTAAACGATTGTAACAAAAATTAATTTCTAAGGTAATGTGGTCTTTTATAACTTAATAGCAAACTCAGTTTTTCTCTATATCATCGTACAATAGATTTTTGAAAAAAGGAATTTTTTAAAATTTAGTTTTTTTTTGTTTACCAGAAAACGGCAATAACGATATTGACCAAAATGCAAACTTAGAGTCAAATGGATGTTTTCAAAACTATTGTGTCCTCAATTTTCAATTTGCTGAAGACTCTGAAAGTCAGTCAGACTCGCACTAAGCGAGAAAGTTTCGTGCGACCCAGTCGTGCACTTTATTTTAAATTTATTGACGACATAAATTATGTAATAACATTCACATTGCGATTCTTTATTCGTTCTTCTTTTTAATTAACGTAAGTATTACGAAGAATCTCTGGCGAATGTCGAACGAAGAAACGTCTGGATTTTTAGGACAGTCGTAAATAAATCTAAAAATTTATACAGAAAACAAAAGGTACCCTCTAACATACAATTAAAATGTAAGTTTCTCTAGGATTAAAGAGTACTAAAAAAATGGTCACAAGTCAACTTGAATCATAGGTATTTAAAATATGAAATAAAACTACCGTCCAATAACTTCCATGGTATCCAGGGTTATGGAAAAGGAGATAAAAGTCGAAGTAATGGAATATCCAGAAGGTAATTGATTTAAAAACAATGGGCCAAATGGATATCGCTCGTCATTTTTCTGCTGAAGGGCTTCTCGCATCGTACGCCACTTATGGATACAGGCAGTCAAACAACATGCCAAGTCCAGACCCGTTGCCTTGAACATCTATTCATCATAATTTATTGGGTCCGGAGTAAAAAGATGGCTCTAAGATATTAGGGAAAGAACAATAGGCCTATTTAAGAGACGCCGAAGTCTAACAATCTATCTTTCTTCTGGCTGTAGTAGAAAATTCAGATTACTTTGCATTGTAGGAGGATCGGCTATACTTGCACCAAATCCATTTCTTCTCTATATCAATGACCAGATTGTATACATTAAATAGTCAAAGCGAGCCCACAAAGTTAGAACTTTAAATGAAGATCTGAACAAAATCCCGAAGTGGGTAACAGAAAACTCTGTCTTTTTTATTGGGCAGATCACACAGCTCACCAGATCACACAGCAAAGCAGAATTCATAAACTGTATCATAAATTAAAATTAGCTACCAATCCATTCGAAGGAATCGAATGACCTTTACTTTGGGCTGCAGTCAATAACGGAATATTATGGCAAGCAATCTTATAGAATACTGAAAGTTTTGAACACTCAGTTCGTGTAATAGATGTTTTAGTGTCAAATATATACAACCGCTGGCGCATTAAAGACTAGTCCCTGTAGTAGGTATTTTCTAACGCTCACTAAACTGTTCCTAGAATGTAACAAGCGGACTTCCGTCTGCTTTGATAGCCAGCAAAAAAACCAATATGGCTGACATTTCTAGAACCTTTCTATAGACCGTAACTACAGCAAGTTGTCCAATTGGAATCGAAAAAAAAAAAACAAATCCAAGCAGAACTCAAAACTTTCAGCTAGATTTTCCCATGAATAACTAAATTCCCCAACACTGCAGCTTAAATTTGCTAAATCACAAGAATATGCTTGTCGTAATCCTTACTTCGAATAGCCGAGAAAAGATAAATGAACCCACCTACGACATCTAGCTGTTAGGTTTTGTGGTTTTTCTTTGAAATACTTGTATGAAGACGAGGCACTTCTAACAAACTCCCCACAAGGATTCTTTCATTCTTTCATCCCATCCGAATAGAATTTTATTTTCTTTCAAAACGCGCAACCACTTAATCAAAGGAACCATATTCGCCTTACATTCGTTCATGCGAACACAAACCTCTTGGTGCGTAGCAGCGGCCTCCCTACTTGTATATAATGCCCAGGACTCACTCTCTCTGTGTCTATCTCTTTCTGATTCTCATTGCTTCTTCTCTTGGTCGTCGACAAACATGCCCCATTCAATGTGCACAAAATGATCTGTAGACACGAGTTCATTATGTTCGAGGAAAAACTAACATTATCTTGGAATTCATGATAAAAGCAATGTCTATTCCATGGTATAGAGCTGCAATGTCTCGCTTTATCTTGAAAGGTCTTTCTTCTCATACAAACCGGCAAGCAGATACATACATAGGTGTACCCTTTCGTCTCTTTGGCACACGCAATCTAAACTAACATTCTGAGGAATTTTGTCTTTGAAGCGCCGAAGATGCTATCGCAGACGGTCGCCGGTGTGTTTGCTGTGTAGAAACCTTGCAACCCCCTTTGTTCGGCAAATTACCTTAATATGCGACGAGTGCAGCAGGGTTGATTGTCAGTGTAGACACTTTACATTGGAGCCGTCGCTTGATTTAAGGGAGCGAGTCGAGTTCGAGTTCAAGTCCCGCAGCAATTGTATGCCAACCGGCATGGATGATGGTATCAATTAGCATTGTGAAATGCAGAACTCTCTACAAAGTGAGATAATAATTGAGTGATGGGATTATTATTGTTAGAGGTGGTGTGATATTGTGTCGATGGTAATATGTAAGGGAGAAGTTGGATGGTATCGTGGAGATTAATTGGTGGGGGAAATATTTTGGATTTGACTCAAAATGAAAGGAAATGCGTTCATTGAAGAATTGCCGTTCTTTGGTTTTTTACTAGGTCTGCCCAACAAGTCATTCATTCAGTCCGAGCTGCATAAATGAAGCTTAAATAACGTTTCAAGCCGCTCTGCAACACACTAATCGGCACGTACCAGGGTGACAAAATTTCAAGTCGAGACTCAACATCTTTTCACCGACTTCAAAGCTACATATTAATTGCCACAAATTCACATACAAACCGGCAAACAGTTTTTTGATGAGATAGGTATAGGGACTACTGTTTTCTTGTACCTCACTTCAAATAATAATAATAATAATAATAATAGTTGGCGCAACAGGTCTGTAGGGACCCTGGGCCTAGCTTCTCACAACCATTCGTTTTGTGTGAGTTTTTAATTTTTGGATAACGAATGTAAGGGATCTACAATTTTATGCCGATTGAGAAGCTCTTTCAAGGCTCCAGACGTCAGACGTTCGCGAGAGGTGGCGCAGTGAATTATTAGTTGGAATAAGGGTTTTTGCGGGATTCGAACATGGGACCCCTCGCTTAGTAGTCCAACACACTAAGCACTAGGCCACTACTGTTGCTGATAATTTTGAAATATGATGCAGTACTCCTAAAAGTTCCTATATCCATTTGGAAAACGGATACAAAAATCGGTGTGAACTGTAACCTCGCACACATTTTTTAGTAAGACTTTTAGCAGCCAAAAAGGTAAACTTTGTCACAAAAATTTGAAGAAAAATAATAAAAATAATGCCAAGCTTACTAGTAGAACGGAACTGCCATTCACAAGTGACTACCTCACTCCTTTGGCCATTGAAACGCCTAAATTAAATAAATTCCACAAAATGCACGCAAGCAATTACAGCAGTTACAATTGGTCGACGCTTTTGTCTTGTCCATTTGTGGTCTGGCTTACATATTCCATTTGTCTTATCTCGTGGGCAATTATTTTTCAGACTTGCCACTGAACATGTCCTCGCCGCGGTTTATTATACGCGCAGCGGTTACATGATGGGGCTTTTTGAATTTTAATAGAGAAGAAAGCTATTCATAGGTTATGAGGTTGATATCCTCCCGGGGGTTATTCTGCACTTTGTCGTCCCCTATAGCACTCGTCGTTAGATGGTCTAACACCGACATGGTGCAACATGAATCATTTGCGCCAAATAGAATTTTGCAACTCAGAGTTTAGTAACTTGCCACAGAACATGATCCCGCAAGGCTCCCCCTTTGTCGCAAAATATAACAAACGCTCCAATTTCAAGCTACGATTTATGAGATGCACGTAAATCATCAATATTTTATAAACAATTTTGGATTCGTTGCACATTTTGGGGCAACGCAACACCAACAGATAAAGAGAGAGAGAGAGAGAGAGAGAGAGACAAAAACACCAACCGGAAAGCCATTGACTTGGGAATATCATCAGTTGAATTCTGTAAATTGGAAAGCTCTACACAAAACTCCTTTGGGTTATTGGCCCAAAACCTTATTAACTAATTAAACAACTCCACTGTACACAGGATAACAAGGATTCATTTTTCTCTGCCACTGCTGCATCTCAGTCTGGTGTGTATGGGTTTTTTTTCTTTATTATTATTATGCGCTTCGCCATTTTGCCTTTGCTGTGTTTTTTGGATCTATGCCAGAGTTTGACAAACGAACATGAACTTTATTTAGTTTTACATGAATGGATGCCCGGAACCGCACTGAGTAACCCTCACTGACAAAACAGAGTGTGGTACAACAAACAGGACAAAAAAAAAAAAAAACCCAAAGAGTAGATGGAAAGTACCCAGTAAAACGATGCAGTGGGAAAAATGTCGATGCTTGTAATCTCACGACCCATTCATAACGGCCGCCCGCCAAAAAAACAGGCGACTCATTATTCTTTAAAAATCCCCTCACTCCCGATTCGTAATGGAATTGCTGCACAGCACCACGGAGTGTACAGTGTACACTACACAATGAACTGCACATGTTTTCTGAAATGGAGATGGTTCCATCTGCGCGCTGCGCCACTGTAAAGGGTGCAATTTGACATTTAATTAGGGATTCATCTGAAGCCGTTGATTGCGGTTGGTTAATTTTGGGACCTAATATAGAGAGATGCTTTCCATAATTAGACCCGACCATCGCCACACAAAACCAAACCAAACCAAACCAAACCACACCGCACCACACCATACACCAGACGAGACAACGTGCATATTTCGAAATCAACAAATGGAAGTGGCTTTTCCGAATTGTCTTGTATAGTGGTAAGTGGGTCTGTCTGTAATTACTGTGATGAAGAGATGCATGAAGCTTTAGTCAATTTCAGTGCGAGTTTTAGGAGCAAGAAATTAGGTGCAAGTCTTAAGCGCCCATACTCACGTGCATTTAGGGGCAGTTATCTATTTACGGAGATCAAAAAAAATATGCAAATTTGACGTCATATTCAAAACGGAACTATATGCCAATCGTTTGTCAAAGCTCGCCGGTGTTTGAGATAAAAGTCAATAACTTGTGCTCCGTAAAATCGTAGATCTGATCAAAATATACGACCTTGCGTAGACGAAAAACTATGAACCGCGTGTCATTGCAGCGACCAGTGTACCAGTGGCTGAGTGTGTAATGGCTTTGACGGATCTTTTTTTTTTTGTCAAGAAGTTGCTGACAATCGTCCTTACCAATAATCAACTTTAGTCTGGCACTTTACGAAAAGACTCCACACTTTCCAAAATCCCTTTACCAATAAACAAATATAGTTGCCAGACTATCGCTAACTGTAGGATTAAATATTAGTGTTGAGAAAGCCATGTTTATCTCGGGCATTAGCTAAATAGATCCTCCCTTATGTCATTTTGAAGACAAGTGTTGCCCACGGTATTAAATTTCGTAATTGGAGAGAATTTAATACAATGTTGTTCAGCCTTAGCGTTTACAATTATTAATTAATTTTAGTAAATTATGAATGTTTTCTAATTTTATTCGTTGCAATACAACAATGCAAATGGGTTTTAAGTCTAACAAACAAGAATTTGTACAAATGTATGCAAAATATGGGAAAATATTGCATTTTTGTTTTATTTCTAAACACGTGAAGCATATATTTGTGTGTTTTTTTCTGTTTTATCTTGTTTTAGCGCTAGTTCTTGCTTTTTGATTGGTTTTCCTTTTTAAATTTTATTGGGATATTTCCAAGACTTTCTTGACAGTCGTCGCAAACAGAATAAAATATATTCTTACTTAAGTTTGGACGGTTCATACCTTTTTGCAACAATTCTCAGTACCTTAGGTGACTCAGGTAGATATTTTGTTGCAACCAAACCCTTTTCAAACTCTTTGCAAAAGGTGTTTGTTTACCGAGAATGAGGATCTCTAATGAGACAATTGTTGGTGTGAAAAGGGTTCACTTCGCAGAAAATATAGTTATAAAAATAGAATTATAAGCACTCAGCAAAATACATGCAAAATAACAAGTTTATTAACTTCTGGAGGGGTAACAGGTAGTACGAGAATCTGTGTGCATAAAAATGTGCGTTTTAAATTTTTCAGTTCGAATTTCAACTTTTGTCGGTTTCTAAGTTTCCCGAAATAAGTATATAAGCCCATAAATTTTTTATAGGTTAAATTGTATTTATTTTCAAACACGGAAGCGATAAGTTCTTAAAACGCTTCCTACGTGCGGTTGTAATTTATTCTGAAATGAATGAGCCAGCTATTATTTCTATTTTCAAAAATATTCACTTGCTAACGACGCAATAGTGACGTTTAGACCACTAATAAGTTTTGATTTGCATCGTCAGCCTACGAATAAATGAAACCATTCAAATAAACTATGCTCCGTTTATTGAATAATTTGAAAGACATTTTATTACGACACAAATGCACTCATAAAGAAATCGCGAGGTAGTATTAGAAAACATGGGAAAGCGTACTATAAAAGTACTGAAAATTGTGTCCGATCGAACGATAGGGCATTACTGATTTGCATATGATATTTGACAGATCAGCGGATATTTTGTGCATTTCCTATTTTGTGTTTTGTTTTTTGCTTATACTAAGTCTCAAAGATCATTGGAAAGATATGTGTTGGCAAATTTAATTGCAATTTATGTATTCCTTCTTTTAGAATAAAATCCTCCTTGTGAAAGAGACCATTGACCTTGTTTTTCACGAAAACAAATTATGAAATTTGAATGCTTTAATGACAACAAATGTAATAGATTCTAAGAAAGTTGTCGGACTAGTAAATGTGGAGGTCTAATTGTTTATTGGTACCATTTCACAAAAGCTGTACATTTTTACTAAAGCTGACATCTAACTCGTCGACATTAGTGATTGATTATTGGTAAGGCCGAATAACTTTTAATCAACGAAACAAAAGGACTTGTAATTTAACGGCTTGCTCAGTAATGAAACGATGTCACCACAGATTGTTTTTGGATTGGAAATCATTTCACTAAAGTACTCAGATGCAACTGGTTCATTGTACCACTTTCAAACAAAAAGCAAGACCAGTTCTACCTAACCATTTTCTCGATTTTCTTAGACATCGCAGGAAAACGAGAATGCACTTAAGCATTCTCACAGAAAATCTGACACCTGATCCGAACAAATTTCAGGATGACACCATCAGAGGAATTGATCCGTCGCTCTTTCCAGTAAAAACGCCAAAAAGTCGTACACACTGCTTAAATTACTTTCCAGCTGAACTTAACACATTCACACCTCATCAACAAAAACAATCCACCAATCTGCAACATTTGTCGAAACAGCACTCAATTAACTTTAAAACATTTAACAACGGACTGTCCCAAAGTCAAGATGCTATTCAAACATTTTTTCCAAACAGTTCTTTTATGCAAGCCCTGTCATACCCCTCAGAATCAAGTATTAAAGAAGTTTTTAAAATACTCACAGAACTTAAGTTAGAAAATAGTATCTAATATTTTAATTAGCCGAATTTATTTACCTTTTAAAATAATAATAATAATAATAATAATATAATAATAATAATCAATTAGAAGCATTCTTTCGCCAATCCGTTTTCTTCTGAGTGTATTCGGAGGCGTTCTGAAAGGCTTGTCTGGTTTTTACTAACAAATCATCGCGGTATCGCGGGGCGATACAGTAGCGAGAGACCAAGTCTTAGGTGGTTGAGGAAAAATGGAATGGAACCTCAATCAATTTGGAGTGCGCTGCTGGAGGGAGTCCTATTATTAATCCAGAAATAGATATTTTTAAAAAAGTAATTATTGTAAAAAATAAAGTCAAGCTAAATAAAAAGAAAAAAATCCAATTTCGAAATCACAACTCTACCATCACATTTAGTAACCACCCGTTGAACGTACACAAAAACAAACAGCAGTCCAAAAATCGTTCTCGCCTCAATTAAATGTCCAACTATGCTATCAAGTGCCAATCTACTCAAATCATTTTAAATCCTGCAACCAGTTTATATTTCAAATCAGAAAATATCCGCCAATAATCCAGAACCTACATTTCCATTTCGGTGGAAAAAAGCAAAATAAATCCAACCATACACGAGTAGTCGAGTACTCTATTAAATTCATATAATTAACGAAATTATCTGATTAATTATGTCACAAATACATTTTGCTTTCATTTGTCCAGTCGAATTTCAAGATAATCAAATCAAAATGGCCCACAAAGAGCCATGCACAAATTTGGACACTGGACAGCGTCTGCCTCCCAATTTAGTTCGTGCAATCTATTTGATGCATTATCTAATCATATTTAATCATAAACTTTGCACAGTATTAAATAGTTTTCAGACTTTATCAGTTTGAAAAGTTCCATGCGAAAAATTGATACGTACGGTATACAAATTTGTATAATTATAACTAGCAAACCCGACGAACTCCGTTTCGCCACCAGATAGCTTCGTTTTTTGTAACATTTCGTTTGAGGATTAAAAGATGAAGAAAAATTATTATTTTTTTCTTGTATTTATTTCATTTCACATCACGATTAAAGAAATGAAGTGTAATTTAGTTGAACTTCTCTAAGTAAAAAATGAAAGTGAATCCAAAGTAAATACTGAATCGAAGCGTTATACGTGTCCGCAAATTATCCGTTTCATTGAAGTGCTCTTTGGTAAACCACATTTTTTGTTTTTTGGTCTGACGTTAACACAAAGAAAGCGGATGGTTTACCAACTCGTGAATACGCAACGTATAGCTGCCCATGTGAAAAACAATGATTTTCTAAATGAAAAATTGCTTGCAACTGTTCAATATTTCGTCTCTTTAACTGTTGTGTTCCCTGTATATTGCACCGCACATTCAGCTGATCCACCATCGACGAAATGAAATATATTTGCAGAAATTGATGCGGTTCATCTGGTGTTGGCTGACCTGGTGAACTTCGTACCACCTAATTTTTATCTATTTGAAGCTTTTTTTTCGATTTAAACTTAGTTTGGTGATTAAATAAAATTTGTCAGTAATTCAAATTAATTCAATGCCTTTTATTTTCCTGTAAAATAGATGATATTAACATTCAATGCAAAGATTTGTAGTAAAAAATTGCAGTCGTTTGAATTCGAATGGTAAGTCCGTTGGAATCATCGGGATGCGTGGAATCAACACATCTTCTCCTCTATATTCTGCGGTATGCCCGGAAAAACACTTCGAATGAGCTCTTCCTTAGAACCGGTCATGTGGCAGAAATCAGTGGGCAAAGTGATAAGTCCGGTCGAGATATCAACTGCAATCTTTTCATTACCAATGTCCAACAATTGCTTCGAAAACACATCTGCAGTTTGATCTCGTCAATCGGAGTGTCTTGACATGAAGCCACAAATTTGATGCTTTCAAGCACGCATTTAGTTGTAACGTTTACCCCTTGGCTGTTGCGGAGTTTGAGCTGGAAAATTGAAATTAAAATGAAGAAGAGAAATCATCAAAGACACCCGTCAGTATATATCATCAAATCACCTCACAAATGGTCGAATGAATAAGCATTAGTGTATACCGAACTAAGGCTTTCTTCTCTTTCTTCACTACTTCCAGCTCACCCTATCAAACTCTAATCTACCGTTAAGACTGAATGTTACAGGGCATTCAGGCCAACCGGGCAGGAGTGTGAAAGGGGTGTCCCATCCCTTAACAGCTGTAGGCCTGCTAGCATAATGCTCGTCCTAGCTCGTCGGATGGGTGGGATCTTGCTGCAGGGAAAAGGGACAGTGTTACGTTTTTTTTTTTCAGGCCTAATCAATGGTGTTATTCGACGGAAAATATTGTTTACTTATAGGAAGTTGGACCCGAAATAGTTCGCTATTTTTTTTTTGTCGCACGTTTTGTTTGGAGAGCATAGTTGTTGGTGCCTCCTGAGTATAAACCCACCCCTAGCATTCGGCTAAAAGAAAGAATCTCCTGCCAGAATACACCTTGGTCACTATACTTACTCAAATTGATAGTAACCCCTAATGCCATCTTATTTCAAAGCCTGCTGTAGCTACATCCTTTCTGTCACTTCACATCCACTTAATAAACTTACTGGTACATGTTATATGTAATTGCTATTCACGAAAAAAATTCCACAAAAAAAAAAAAATAACCACGCAAATAGTTTAAATTTCAACTATAAACAATTTTATTCCATATTTCCAAAATACTTATGCAATAAAAGGAAAAAAAAATAATTGTTAACATAAGAATAATGTTAGATCTTAAGATACAAAAAAAAATTTAACGGAAATAAAAGGATATGAGTCTATAGCTATCCTGACGTGTATTATCACTCGAATCAAAAAAAATATCAAACGAAAAAAAAACTAAAAAAAAATGAAAATAGCATTGATACAAAGGATTCAAATCAAGAAAAAGGAAAAGGGAAAAAAGAAAAAAATATATATATATAACTATAATGTGTAACATAATATCAAGCATACAAATTATGTATTGCGTTGAGTGAAAATTTAGTTTGCGTATTAAAAAGGATTTTATAAATTTGCAAACACCCATATATGCAATACAGATATTAATTATTGCTGTTTTATTCTATCAGTCTAAAAACGTTCAAATTAAATATGTAATATGATGCAATGATGATTGTAAGGACTTACCCACGAAAAGAGAAAAATAATTTAGATGATTCCGGTCGACTCTGTGCACAGCTTCTTGGGATGATCGTGATGGTTATATCTGATTCGATACTTTAGTACCTATGTTTGACTTACGGAAAGATTTATTTTAATGTGAACGTTTGTATGAATGGGATTGCTTGTTTTGTATTGGGTGTATTTCCTTTATCTACTTAATTTTTATATATTTTTTTTCTTTTCTTTGTTTTTATTTTACATTAGCTATTAGATACTTTATTATATAAACTGAAGGGAATTAAAAGGCGGATAAAAATGGGAATGACATTAACAAACATAAATTATAGATGAGGTGGTCTTATCGCTGTGGTTGCTGCTGATCTTCGGTCGCTGGTATGCAGGCTGGTGTTGTCTTCGACGATATGGGTTGCAGTCGGAGTTGCATGTATGAAGCAGTTGTACTTCGTGGTGAGACTCGGATTCGCAGGTGTATGTTGGGTGGTCGTTTGATGGACGATTTGTGCTGTTGATGCGTCGGTCAAACGCTCAGATGTGACGATCGATTATGACGATGCGTCAGACAGACGAACAATTTATTTGAATGTTCATACGATGACCAAATATTTATTTTATGCTACCACTGATAGTGTCGCTGTAGGACAAAGCTTAGGTTGGGCGAGTTGGGTTGGGTTCACACATGTGCTTTGGTGGTGAATCGTGGTTCGGAACCCACGTGGTGGCAGACGAGACGCGTGGTGGATATTATTAACTTGTTCATGCGGCGAATTCTATAACTATGTGCCGAACACACAAACAAAAAGTTCGCGGGGAAGCGGGAGGGATGATTAAATTCAAATTTAGATCGAGTTATTGGCGGGAATTGATCTTCGCACCTTTGGAGCAGTTTTTGGTAGTTTAAGTCACTTTTTCGTTGTTTTTCTTTTTTCTTCTTTTATGGAGCACTTCAAGGTTATTTAGGAGTATACGAGGTGTAATTTCTCCCGGTAAATTTATGGCTCTACGGCAGCATTGAGGCAGAAAAAAAAATTTTAACACCGACACTTAGTTTTCTGTATATTTTTGCAGAAATTCCCACTTGGTTCTTCAATTCACGATTTTTGCCACACAAAATTAACTCTTTGTGACGATAGTTAACATGTTAATGTAAAAACTGTACAAAAAAAAATTAACTCGCGCCAAACCACGTCTTGAAAGACTCTCTCTTCCTTGAGACCTTTCTTTTGTCAAAACCAAGCACTGACTGCCTTCCCAATCGGTGTCCCTTCGCTATAATACCTTTTGTACATAAAGATCACGCGACCACAAGAACGCTTTGACATCCGTTTTTCAAAAGTACATACAAGTGGCCTGATTTTCTCGACCAAGATCAGTAAATATTTTCATAGAGCAAAGAACAATTTCGCTTCCGCTGCTCTTATGCTCTTATCCCATTTATGCTCTATACCTGGAGCATATATTAACTTGCCAAGCCACACCCTCAGGGATATTTAGGAAGATAGAAAGTGGTTCTTGGATAGGGCAAACAAAAAAAATAGAGAGAAAAAAAATACTGGGGTTTTGTATGTGATAAAAGTGTCTAGTATACCACTTATGAGCCGCAGTGATAATACACGTCAGAATATTTTCCTATAGTGTTTATATAAATAGCCTACTTAGAGAGAAAAAAAAATGTTTTAAGAAAAATAATGGAGTTTCCTACAAAGCTTAACACATTTATAAGGGCAACCGAATAAATGAGATAAGAGAGAAACCTATACAGATATTGATAATTAGTTACCTATGACTTAAGTTATAGTACAAGATGTCTCATGCACAGGCTGAGCTAGCCGGGTTTTGAGCTATAATTTTTGAAATTCTTTATTGAAAGCATTTCTAACAGAAACGACCCATTTGCTAGTTTTATCTTTTCAAATCTTTAGAGTGGCAGACTGTTTTATTTCCTTTTTCATCTACCACTTCATACAAATTGTTGCCAATGACTTTGAGGACCTTTACTTTTGCAAACTTTGGACACAATTTTGCACTCAGGTGTTTAGATGCATCACTTAAAATGAAATTACGTTTGTAAATTTCTTCACCAACCTGGAATGCTATGATTCTGCTTCTTGTGTTGTATACCTTTTCGTATAATTCATGTGCTTTCTCTAATGACTCCTTAAGATATGAATGCAGAATATTCATTTTCTGGGGTTTTGGAATCCATTGCAACTCTGAGTCATTTAAACAATTTAGCTCTTTAAGAAGCTTGTAGTCAGCTCCGTGCTCAACCATGCGTTGACCAAACAAGGCTTCATATGGCGAAATGCCGATAGCCGAATGAAGAGTAGTGCGTAAGGCACATGCAATAGCTGAAAGATTGGAGTCCCAATTGCTTTGTCGGGGGTCTATGTACGAACGAATCGCGGCCAAAATAGATCTATTAACGCGTTCGCTGGCATTCGCCTGCGGGGAATAAACTGCGGTACGGTAATGTTTGATTCCGAAAGCATCAACCATTTTAGCAAATTCACGACTTATGAATTGGGAACCATTGTCGGACAGGATACTTTCCGGAACACCAAATACATAAAAAACATCGTCACGCAGAAAGTCTAAGATTGTTTGAGACGTCGCTTTTTTCAAGGCTTTTATTAAAACAAATTTTGTCAATTGGTCGAGAATAATAGCTATTTGAGTATTTCCATTTCTGGAACGAGGGTACGGACCAAGAAAATCTAAGTATATGTGCTGGAATGGTCTGTCAACAACGAACGATTTTCCCATTTCGGCTCGCAAGGTAGTATTGGGTGCTTTTGTGGTCTTGCACACCTGACAATCTCCAATGAACTTCTTTACCTGGGTAGCCATGTTGGGCCAAAAGAATCGCTCACGCAACCTGTAAAGGGTCTTCGAAATACCTCCATGTGCCGCTCTAGGTGGACAATGAGCCAGAGAGATCAGCCGTTCTGTCAGCGCGTTGGGTATCCATAATTTCCAAACCAAATCATCTTGGATTGGATTTCCTGTGCAATGTCTGACCTTCTTATATACGAAATTGTTCGAGACTTGAAGGTCAGGTAGCTGATTTTTATTATTTCCGACGTGCTCGATGACCGTTTGGTACTCATCCGATTTAAAGCTCGGATCACCAAGATCCACGTGAAGAACGTCGGTGGGATCCATTGATATTGCAAAACCCGGTGCCAAAGAGTCCACCTCGTGCACTCGTGAAAGCGCATCAGGTACAACGTTAAGGGTACCCTTACGGTGTTCAATATCAAAAGTGTATCCCTGTAGTTTTAAGCTCCAACGCGCTAATCTTCCGGTCGGATCTTTCAGACTCATTAACCACTTCAAACTGGCGTGGTCTGTAATTACCTTGAACTTATGTCCCTCTATATACGGTCTAAACTTTTGAATTCCCTTTACAGCAGCCAAGCACTCACGTTCAGTGACAGTGTAATTCTTTTGAGCAGAATTAAGTTTCTGGGAGTAAAAATAAATTGGACGTTCAGCCCCAGTCTCATCCTCCTGACATAGAACACAACCGATGCCTGTTGCCGACGCATCGCAGAGTATTATAAATTCTTTGTTAAAATTAGGATTTACAAGGACGGGTGCTGAAGTTAATTTCGATTTTATTACGTTAAAGGATTCAAGAGCTTTTTCATTGAAATTAAATTTAATACCCTTTTTCAATGTATCTGATATGGGTGTAGCTAGGGATGAGAAGTCTTGAACAAATCTCCTGTACCAACCTGCCATTCCGAGAAATCTTCGCACTTGTCGAGCAGTTTTTGGTACAGGAAAAGTGTCAATAGCAGCTATTTTTGCCGGGTCTGCCTTTAGACATCCCTCTCCCACAATATACCCAAGATACTGAAGTTCTTTATAGCAAAATTTCGACTTCTCAACATTGATCGTTAAGCCAGCCTCAGATAACCTTCTCGCGATGATCTTAAGAATTCGGATATGCTCCTCAAATGTACGCGATATGATGAGTAAATCATCGAGATAAACAAATACTTGATCCTTCAATTCGTGCGGCACCACCTTGTCCATTAGCCTGCACATGCGCTGAGGTGCGTTGCACAGGCCAAAGGGCATTACCTTATACTGGTATAATGGTCTACCGGGGACGGTAAAAGCCGTCTTCTCCCTTGAACTTTGCTCCAGCGGTATCTGCCAGAAGGCGTCTTTCAGATCCACACCGGAAATATAGTGTGTATCCGAAAGCCGCCCGAGCAGCCCCTCTATATGCGGAAGTGGGTAGGCATCCTTTTTGGTAACTTGGTTCACTTTCCGAGAGTCTAGGCATAGGCGATTTTTTCCCGGTTTTCGCACGAGCACGACTGGCGAGCTCCATGCACTAGAACTCTCTTCTATGATCCCCATACCAAGCATTCGATCCAATTCCGCATACATGAGAGTTTGTACCGCTGGAGATACGGGATAATGACGCTGTTTAATAGGCGCAGCATCCCCAGTATCGATGACGTGTTCGACCAATCCGGTTTTTCCCAGCCCAGCACTAGAAAAAGAAGGAAACAAGCTAATCGCATTCCTAAGTTCGAAGGATTCTTCCGCTGATAACATGCGCTCCTTAGAAAGAACATCAGAATTCGAAAATTCAATCTTAAAAGTTATATCCGCAATGATTTCTGGAGCTAACCGAAATTTCTTCCAGAAGTCAATGCCTAGGTACAATTTTTGCGTCAGTGATGGTACTATAAAAAGATCAATGTTTTCGGTACGATCTCTAAAAGAGACTTTTGCCGTTATCATACCAACTATGGCTTGGTTTTCACCACCAGCAGTTGTAACGCTAGATGAAAAGTTTTTGAAAGGAATGTCTTTGTCTCGCAAGTATTCAAGAGCTCCCACACCAAGGCAACTAATGCAAGCGCCGCTATCAAGTAAACCAAGCCAATTTTTATCAAATATCTTGACAGGTACATAAGGACGAGGATCATCTGATGCATTAGTGAGGGTAGTCGAAGCTATTGACCGGTGACGTTTTTTCTTTTCCTTGAAACGATTTCTAAGTTTGAGTATCTTTTTAGATGGTAGGTTACTCGCAAATATTCTCTTCCTTGCCTTATAGTACTCGATTTGGCGTTCGTGCAGAGATTTTCTTGGGAGACTGAACTTTACGTTAAGAGTTTCCGTAGGTTGATCATTTGGAGCTGGTAAGTCTGAGGTTCGTCTGAGCAGAGTAATTTTTGGTTTGACATTTATTAGGTTATCTATGACTCCGGGTTCACCCGTCTTGAGCAATTCTCCCCGGTTTGAGGATTGCTCCTTGAGCGGTTTCCCGAACAATTAATACAATTGGGGGTTGTGGTATTTTCACGCCCACATTTGAAACAGAATAATAGACGTCTCGGATCAGGGCAGTCATAAAAGGTATGGCCAGTTAACTTACAATTCCAACATGCAATAACTCTTGTGGATTCTCTGCGGTGATAATCTACCGCGTCAACTTGAGCCTGCATAGAAGTTGATGGCTGTTCATCAGAAGCTTCTAGCTCACTTATGTTACGCCGAGCTGGCGGAAAAGACGGTTGGAATCTATTTCTGGGCATTTCATGTCCATTGAGATACTTTTCAATAGTCCTGCAAACGTATACCATTTCGGGAATACTGTGCGTACTAAAAGTTATGAGCAGCTCGCCTATTCTACGTCGAACATTCTGCTTGATTAGTTCAATAATTTCTCTGTTCGGTTTAGGAACACGTAACTTGGAATTAAGCTGAATTATGTCGGAATAAAATTCATCGAAACTTTCGTTCGGTAATTGCTTGCGATCGGACATTTTTCTGGACAGTTCAGAGTCTGTTTCCAGGCTACGATACTGCTCAACTAAGGCAGTACGAAGTGTTGTCCAGGTAGCTGATGGATTACTTTTAAGAAACATCCAGAACCACACTTCGACTTGCCCGGACACGAAATGATGGAAGTTGAGTACAATATCACTCCAGGAGACATTGTAACTCTCCTTCACTCTTCCCAGACGGAACAAAAAATCGTCGACCGACATCTTCTTATTATCAAACTGTATTCCCCATTTATGATAATTAGGAAATCTAGTTGAAGCATTTGATGAGTACGGGGAATGCATATTAACATCTTGGCGTTGAGTTGCATCATTCAAACTTAAATTACCCAGTTGTGATAGAAAATTGTCCACATTTGAACTACGTGCCATGTTAACCGAATGCACCACAGGTTCAGTGCGTGCATTTCCTGTTGGAAGCGGAATTGTAGTCGCTGATCTACCACTATTCTCTGGACGTTGCTCATTGACACATTCTACATGAGGAGTTGGGGCATTCGATAATCCAGACTCCAAAGGGCCTTGGGTAGGAGGTGTTGGAGCCATATTGTATAACGATTCTCTTAATATGGCTGACACTTCCTGTTGAAGAGCTAATCGATGTTTTTCAAGCTCTTCTCGGAAAAAACGTAGATTATCAGTACGCTGTAACCCAACAGAAGCCGTTACCATTTCCTGAACGTAAAGTTCAAACTGTTCGCCATCGCTAGAGCCTGTATTTGAAACATTTAAGTTCCCGCGACTGGTATTTGCTTGTGTTTCAGCAGGAACCTGCACTTCGACGCTGGCCGGTGCCACAACATTTCTTGTACCAGAAGGTCCTGCTCTATCGATGGTATTAGAAGTTTCTGCAACATTGTTGGAACTTGAAGCTCCTATTGAAGTATTTGCAGCGACGTTTCCGGTCACAGCGTTAGAACAAGACTGATCAAGGTTGGAAATGGAAGCATCTGCCTCAGTTGCGTTGCTGCCAATTAATGACATATTGGTAGTAAGGGAATTTCGTCTATTTTGACTATTGGTACGCAAGTTGTACGTACTAAATTTTTTTGTTGGACGACCACGTCCCGACATTCTCAATACGATATGATAAAATTTGGTTTTGTGTGTGTAAAAATATATTGTACAAAAAAAAAAAATATAATGAATAGGTTTATAAATTTTACGTATTTAATATTAAGGATATTGTATCTTTCTAAGAATAACTGTATTCTATCCGGATTCAATCTAACTATCTCTTTGTAAACTTTTTCTTACTTTTCTATAAAACTAACTAAACTCAAAATGCTTTAATCAAACTTTCTACTAAAATTATCGTGAATGTGATATCGTGACCTCAAGGATTGTAACTAACAACAGCTTAAATTATAGTGCGATATCTTTGTAAGGAAAGAATTGCAAAAAAAATTTTTATGAAAAGGCATGTATTATATTTCCATAGTAGTAGGTAGTAGTAGGTATAAATGTACGTCCGATGTAACTCTGATCTATTAGGTAGTTATGTCCTAAGACAAATTATGTAAAATAATTCGAGCAAAAAGTACAACAACGATGCAGCTGACGTAAATTTGGCAACCAAGACCTAGCTTACCGGTCATCGCAGTCGAACTTTGCTTATACAATTTTCGAGCAGACAAATTTATCTCGTTAAAAGGAATTAAAATTCTTATATAACGATACGTATTTACATCGGTAGCGTGCAGTTATTTAGACACGAAAGTTTATGTTTGTTTCTTCTGACTACTCTTGTAGTTAAAATGGTGTATTTCTTTTGGCCATAACGTAGTTGGTATTTCAAACTGACTGATGTAAAAACATTTAGCAACAGACGTATCTCAGATAATAATTAATTAAAATACCGGACTAAAGTTTTAACCCTTCAATCAATTCAAAGCCGAATGTCAAGAAAATGAGAATTATCGTTTGCGTGATCTCATGGGCAACTGTCGAATCAGAATAAAATCACTCCGATTCCGGTCCCAGATGATCACAAAACGAGTTCTTTGGAAACGAATCCTTGTTTCTCAATCGCAGCAACAGACGTAAGTTTGGAGCCAAAGTCCTAACTTACCGGACAACGTAAAGAAAACAAAACTTCTGGTATAATTCCATAGGCCTAAAAGTACACTTACTGCACATGGTGAACGTATAAAATATGCTCCCACAAGAGCGATCAAAAGAAAAACCTAACTATGAGAATGGAAAACTAAATTGATTTTAATAACGGCGAAAGTAATCGAACTAATTCGGGCCCCACGTTGGGCGCCACCTGTAACGTTTACCCCTTGGCTGTTGCGGAGTTTGAGCTGGAAAATTGAAATTAAAATGAAGAAGAGAAATCATCAAAGACACCCGTCAGTATATATCATCAAATCACCTCACAAATGGTCGAATGAATAAGCATTAGTGTATACCGAACTAAGGCTTTCTTCTCTTTCTTCACTACTTCCAGCTCACCCTATCAAACTCTAATCTACCGTTAAGACTGAATGTTACAGGGCATTCAGGCCAACCGGGCAGGAGTGTGAAAGGGGTGTCCCATCCCTTAACAGCTGTAGGCCTGCTAGCATAATGCTCGTCCTAGCTCGTCGGATGGGTGGGATCTTGCTGCAGGGAAAAGGGACAGTGTTACGTTTTTTTTTTTCAGGCCTAATCAATGGTGTTATTCGACGGAAAATATTGTTTACTTATAGGAAGTTGGACCCGAAATAGTTCGCTATTTTTTTTTTGTCGCACGTTTTGTTTGGAGAGCATAGTTGTTGGTGCCTCCTGAGTATAAACCCACCCCTAGCATTCGGCTAAAAGAAAGAATCTCCTGCCAGAATACACCTTGGTCACTATACTTACTCAAATTGATAGTAACCCCTAATGCCATCTTATTTCAAAGCCTGCTGTAGCTACATCCTTTCTGTCACTTCACATCCACTTAATAAACTTACTGGTACATGTTATATGTAATTGCTATTCACGAAAAAAATTCCACAAAAAAAAAAAAATAACCACGCAAATAGTTTAAATTTCAACTATAAACAATTTTATTCCATATTTCCAAAATACTTATGCAATAAAAGGAAAAAAAAATAATTGTTAACATAAGAATAATGTTAGATCTTAAGATACAAAAAAAAATTTAACGGAAATAAAAGGATATGAGTCTATAGCTATCCTGACGTGTATTATCACTCGAATCAAAAAAAATATCAAACGAAAAAAAAACTAAAAAAAAATGAAAATAGCATTGATACAAAGGATTCAAATCAAGAAAAAGGAAAAGGGAAAAAAGAAAAAAATATATATATATAACTATAATGTGTAACATAATATCAAGCATACAAATTATGTATTGCGTTGAGTGAAAATTTAGTTTGCGTATTAAAAAGGATTTTATAAATTTGCAAACACCCATATATGCAATACAGATATTAATTATTGCTGTTTTATTCTATCAGTCTAAAAACGTTCAAATTAAATATGTAATATGATGCAATGATGATTGTAAGGACTTACCCACGAAAAGAGAAAAATAATTTAGATGATTCCGGTCGACTCTGTGCACAGCTTCTTGGGATGATCGTGATGGTTATATCTGATTCGATACTTTAGTACCTATGTTTGACTTACGGAAAGATTTATTTTAATGTGAACGTTTGTATGAATGGGATTGCTTGTTTTGTATTGGGTGTATTTCCTTTATCTACTTAATTTTTATATATTTTTTTCTTTTCTTTGTTTTTATTTTACATTAGCTATTAGATACTTTATTATATAAACTGAAGGGAATTAAAAGGCGGATAAAAATGGGAATGACATTAACAAACATAAATTATAGATGAGGTGGTCTTATCGCTGTGGTTGCTGCTGATCTTTGGTCGCTGGTATGCAGGCTGGTGTTGTCTTCGACGATATGGGTTGCAGTCGGAGTTGCATGTATGAAGCAGTTGTACTTCGTGGTGAGACTCGGATTCGCAGGTGTATGTTGGGTGGTCGTTTGATGGACGATTTGTGCTGTTGATGCGTCGGTCAAACGCTCAGATGTGACGATCGATTATGACGATGCGTCAGACAGACGAACAATTTATTTGAATGTTCATACGATGACCAAATATTTATTTTATGCTACCACTGATAGTGTCGCTGTAGGACAAAGCTTAGGTTGGGCGAGTTGGGTTGGGTTCACACATGTGCTTTGGTGGTGAATCGTGGTTCGGAACCCACGTGGTGGCAGACGAGACGCGTGGTGGATATTATTAACTTGTTCATGCGGCGAATTCTATAACTATGTGCCGAACACACAAACAAAAAGTTCGCGGGGAAGCGGGAGGGATGATTAAATTCAAATTTAGATCGAGTTATTGGCGGGAATTGATCTTCGCACCTTTGGAGCAGTTTTTGGTAGTTTAAGTCACTTTTTCGTTGTTTTTCTTTTTTCTTCTTTTATGGAGCACTTCAAGGTTATTTAGGAGTATACGAGGTGTAATTTCTCCCGGTAAATTTATGGCTCTACGGCAGCATTGAGGCAGAAAAAAAAATTTTAACACCGACACTTAGTTTTCTGTATATTTTTGCAGAAATTCCCACTTGGTTCTTCAATTCACGATTTTTGCCACACAAAATTAACTCTTTGTGACGATAGTTAACATGTTAATGTAAAAACTGTACAAAAAAAAATTAACTCGCGCCAAACCACGTCTTGAAAGACTCTCTCTTCCTTGAGACCTTTCTTTTGTCAAAACCAAGCACTGACTGCCTTCCCAATCGGTGTCCCTTCGCTATAATACCTTTTGTACATAAAGATCACGCGACCACAAGAACGCTTTGACATCCGTTTTTCAAAAGTACATACAAGTGGCCTGATTTTCTCGACCAAGATCAGTAAATATTTTCATAGAGCAAAGAACAATTTCGCTTCCGCTGCTCTTATGCTCTTATCCCATTTATGCTCTATACCTGGAGCATATATTAACTTGCCAAGCCACACCCTCAGGGATATTTAGGAAGATAGAAAGTGGTTCTTGGATAGGGCAAACAAAAAAAATAGAGAGAAAAAAAATACTGGGGTTTTGTATGTGATAAAAGTGTCTAGTATACCACTTATGAGCCGCAGTGATAATACACGTCAGAATATTTTCCTATAGTGTTTATATAAATAGCCTACTTAGAGAGAAAAAAAAATGTTTTAAGAAAAATAATGGAGTTTCCTACAAAGCTTAACACATTTATAAGGGCAACCGAATAAATGAGATAAGAGAGAAACCTATACAGATATTGATAATTAGTTACCTATGACTTAAGTTATAGTACAAGATGTCTCATGCACAGGCTGAGCTAGCCGGGTTTTGAGCTATAATTTTTGAAATTCTTTATTGAAAGCATTTCTAACAGAAACGACCCATTTGCTAGTTTTATCTTTTCAAATCTTTAGAGTGGCAGACTGTTTTATTTCCTTTTTCATCTACCACTTCATACAAATTGTTGCCAATGACTTTGAGGACCTTTACTTTTGCAAACTTTGGACACAATTTTGCACTCAGGTGTTTAGATGCATCACTTAAAATGAAATTACGTTTGTAAATTTCTTCACCAACCTGGAATGCTATGATTCTGCTTCTTGTGTTGTATACCTTTTCGTATAATTCATGTGCTTTCTCTAATGACTCCTTAAGATATGAATGCAGAATATTCATTTTCTGGGGTTTTGGAATCCATTGCAACTCTGAGTCATTTAAACAATTTAGCTCTTTAAGAAGCTTGTAGTCAGCTCCGTGCTCAACCATGCGTTGACCAAACAAGGCTTCATATGGCGAAATGCCGATAGCCGAATGAAGAGTAGTGCGTAAGGCACATGCAATAGCTGAAAGATTGGAGTCCCAATTGCTTTGTCGGGGGTCTATGTACGAACGAATCGCGGCCAAAATAGATCTATTAACGCGTTCGCTGGCATTCGCCTGCGGGGAATAAACTGCGGTACGGTAATGTTTGATTCCGAAAGCATCAACCATTTTAGCAAATTCACGACTTATGAATTGGGAACCATTGTCGGACAGGATACTTTCCGGAACACCAAATACATAAAAAACATCGTCACGCAGAAAGTCTAAGATTGTTTGAGACGTCGCTTTTTTCAAGGCTTTTATTAAAACAAATTTTGTCAATTGGTCGAGAATAATAGCTATTTGAGTATTTCCATTTCTGGAACGAGGGTACGGACCAAGAAAATCTAAGTATATGTGCTGGAATGGTCTGTCAACAACGAACGATTTTCCCATTTCGGCTCGCAAGGTAGTATTGGGTGCTTTTGTGGTCTTGCACACCTGACAATCTCCAATGAACTTCTTTACCTGGGTAGCCATGTTGGGCCAAAAGAATCGCTCACGCAACCTGTAAAGGGTCTTCGAAATACCTCCATGTGCCGCTCTAGGTGGACAATGAGCCAGAGAGATCAGCCGTTCTGTCAGCGCGTTGGGTATCCATAATTTCCAAACCAAATCATCTTGGATTGGATTTCCTGTGCAATGTCTGACCTTCTTATATACGAAATTGTTCGAGACTTGAAGGTCAGGTAGCTGATTTTTATTATTTCCGACGTGCTCGATGACCGTTTGGTACTCATCCGATTTAAAGCTCGGATCACCAAGATCCACGTGAAGAACGTCGGTGGGATCCATTGATATTGCAAAACCCGGTGCCAAAGAGTCCACCTCGTGCACTCGTGAAAGCGCATCAGGTACAACGTTAAGGGTACCCTTACGGTGTTCAATATCAAAAGTGTATCCCTGTAGTTTTAAGCTCCAACGCGCTAATCTTCCGGTCGGATCTTTCAGACTCATTAACCACTTCAAACTGGCGTGGTCTGTAATTACCTTGAACTTATGTCCCTCTATATACGGTCTAAACTTTTGAATTCCCTTTACAGCAGCCAAGCACTCACGTTCAGTGACAGTGTAATTCTTTTGAGCAGAATTAAGTTTCTGGGAGTAAAAATAAATTGGACGTTCAGCCCCAGTCTCATCCTCCTGACATAGAACACAACCGATGCCTGTTGCCGACGCATCGCAGAGTATTATAAATTCTTTGTTAAAATTAGGATTTACAAGGACGGGTGCTGAAGTTAATTTCGATTTTATTACGTTAAAGGATTCAAGAGCTTTTTCATTGAAATTAAATTTAATACCCTTTTTCAATGTATCTGATATGGGTGTAGCTAGGGATGAGAAGTCTTGAACAAATCTCCTGTACCAACCTGCCATTCCGAGAAATCTTCGCACTTGTCGAGCAGTTTTTGGTACAGGAAAAGTGTCAATAGCAGCTATTTTTGCCGGGTCTGCCTTTAGACATCCCTCTCCCACAATATACCCAAGATACTGAAGTTCTTTATAGCAAAATTTCGACTTCTCAACATTGATCGTTAAGCCAGCCTCAGATAACCTTCTCGCGATGATCTTAAGAATTCGGATATGCTCCTCAAATGTACGCGATATGATGAGTAAATCATCGAGATAAACAAATACTTGATCCTTCAATTCGTGCGGCACCACCTTGTCCATTAGCCTGCACATGCGCTGAGGTGCGTTGCACAGGCCAAAGGGCATTACCTTATACTGGTATAATGGTCTACCGGGGACGGTAAAAGCCGTCTTCTCCCTTGAACTTTGCTCCAGCGGTATCTGCCAGAAGGCGTCTTTCAGATCCACACCGGAAATATAGTGTGTATCCGAAAGCCGCCCGAGCAGCCCCTCTATATGCGGAAGTGGGTAGGCATCCTTTTTGGTAACTTGGTTCACTTTCCGAGAGTCTAGGCATAGGCGATTTTTTCCCGGTTTTCGCACGAGCACGACTGGCGAGCTCCATGCACTAGAACTCTCTTCTATGATCCCCATACCAAGCATTCGATCCAATTCCGCATACATGAGAGTTTGTACCGCTGGAGATACGGGATAATGACGCTGTTTAATAGGCGCAGCATCCCCAGTATCGATGACGTGTTCGACCAATCCGGTTTTTCCCAGCCCAGCACTAGAAAAAGAAGGAAACAAGCTAATCGCATTCCTAAGTTCGAAGGATTCTTCCGCTGATAACATGCGCTCCTTAGAAAGAACATCAGAATTCGAAAATTCAATCTTAAAAGTTATATCCGCAATGATTTCTGGAGCTAACCGAAATTTCTTCCAGAAGTCAATGCCTAGGTACAATTTTTGCGTCAGTGATGGTACTATAAAAAGATCAATGTTTTCGGTACGATCTCTAAAAGAGACTTTTGCCGTTATCATACCAACTATGGCTTGGTTTTCACCACCAGCAGTTGTAACGCTAGATGAAAAGTTTTTGAAAGGAATGTCTTTGTCTCGCAAGTATTCAAGAGCTCCCACACCAAGGCAACTAATGCAAGCGCCGCTATCAAGTAAACCAAGCCAATTTTTATCAAATATCTTGACAGGTACATAAGGACGAGGATCATCTGATGCATTAGTGAGGGTAGTCGAAGCTATTGACCGGTGACGTTTTTTCTTTTCCTTGAAACGATTTCTAAGTTTGAGTATCTTTTTAGATGGTAGGTTACTCGCAAATATTCTCTTCCTTGCCTTATAGTACTCGATTTGGCGTTCGTGCAGAGATTTTCTTGGGAGACTGAACTTTACGTTAAGAGTTTCCGTAGGTTGATCATTTGGAGCTGGTAAGTCTGAGGTTCGTCTGAGCAGAGTAATTTTTGGTTTGACATTTATTAGGTTATCTATGACTCCGGGTTCACCCGTCTTGAGCAATTCTCCCCGGTTTGAGGATTGCTCCTTGAGCGGTTTCCCGAACAATTAATACAATTGGGGGTTGTGGTATTTTCACGCCCACATTTGAAACAGAATAATAGACGTCTCGGATCAGGGCAGTCATAAAAGGTATGGCCAGTTAACTTACAATTCCAACATGCAATAACTCTTGTGGATTCTCTGCGGTGATAATCTACCGCGTCAACTTGAGCCTGCATAGAAGTTGATGGCTGTTCATCAGAAGCTTCTAGCTCACTTATGTTACGCCGAGCTGGCGGAAAAGACGGTTGGAATCTATTTCTGGGCATTTCATGTCCATTGAGATACTTTTCAATAGTCCTGCAAACGTATACCATTTCGGGAATACTGTGCGTACTAAAAGTTATGAGCAGCTCGCCTATTCTACGTCGAACATTCTGCTTGATTAGTTCAATAATTTCTCTGTTCGGTTTAGGAACACGTAACTTGGAATTAAGCTGAATTATGTCGGAATAAAATTCATCGAAACTTTCGTTCGGTAATTGCTTGCGATCGGACATTTTTCTGGACAGTTCAGAGTCTGTTTCCAGGCTACGATACTGCTCAACTAAGGCAGTACGAAGTGTTGTCCAGGTAGCTGATGGATTACTTTTAAGAAACATCCAGAACCACACTTCGACTTGCCCGGACACGAAATGATGGAAGTTGAGTACAATATCACTCCAGGAGACATTGTAACTCTCCTTCACTCTTCCCAGACGGAACAAAAAATCGTCGACCGACATCTTCTTATTATCAAACTGTATTCCCCATTTATGATAATTAGGAAATCTAGTTGAAGCATTTGATGAGTACGGGGAATGCATATTAACATCTTGGCGTTGAGTTGCATCATTCAAACTTAAATTACCCAGTTGTGATAGAAAATTGTCCACATTTGAACTACGTGCCATGTTAACCGAATGCACCACAGGTTCAGTGCGTGCATTTCCTGTTGGAAGCGGAATTGTAGTCGCTGATCTACCACTATTCTCTGGACGTTGCTCATTGACACATTCTACATGAGGAGTTGGGGCATTCGATAATCCAGACTCCAAAGGGCCTTGGGTAGGAGGTGTTGGAGCCATATTGTATAACGATTCTCTTAATATGGCTGACACTTCCTGTTGAAGAGCTAATCGATGTTTTTCAAGCTCTTCTCGGAAAAAACGTAGATTATCAGTACGCTGTAACCCAACAGAAGCCGTTACCATTTCCTGAACGTAAAGTTCAAACTGTTCGCCATCGCTAGAGCCTGTATTTGAAACATTTAAGTTCCCGCGACTGGTATTTGCTTGTGTTTCAGCAGGAACCTGCACTTCGACGCTGGCCGGTGCCACAACATTTCTTGTACCAGAAGGTCCTGCTCTATCGATGGTATTAGAAGTTTCTGCAACATTGTTGGAACTTGAAGCTCCTATTGAAGTATTTGCAGCGACGTTTCCGGTCACAGCGTTAGAACAAGACTGATCAAGGTTGGAAATGGAAGCATCTGCCTCAGTTGCGTTGCTGCCAATTAATGACATATTGGTAGTAAGGGAATTTCGTCTATTTTGACTATTGGTACGCAAGTTGTACGTACTAAATTTTTTTGTTGGACGACCACGTCCCGACATTCTCAATACGATATGATAAAATTTGGTTTTGTGTGTGTAAAAATATATTGTACAAAAAAAAAAAATATAATGAATAGGTTTATAAATTTTACGTATTTAATATTAAGGATATTGTATCTTTCTAAGAATAACTGTATTCTATCCGGATTCAATCTAACTATCTCTTTGTAAACTTTTTCTTACTTTTCTATAAAACTAACTAAACTCAAAATGCTTTAATCAAACTTTCTACTAAAATTATCGTGAATGTGATATCGTGACCTCAAGGATTGTAACTAACAACAGCTTAAATTATAGTGCGATATCTTTGTAAGGAAAGAATTGCAAAAAAAATTTTTATGAAAAGGCATGTATTATATTTCCATAGTAGTAGGTAGTAGTAGGTATAAATGTACGTCCGATGTAACTCTGATCTATTAGGTAGTTATGTCCTAAGACAAATTATGTAAAATAATTCGAGCAAAAAGTACAACAACGATGCAGCTGACGTAAATTTGGCAACCAAGACCTAGCTTACCGGTCATCGCAGTCGAACTTTGCTTATACAATTTTCGAGCAGACAAATTTATCTCGTTAAAAGGAATTAAAATTCTTATATAACGATACGTATTTACATCGGTAGCGTGCAGTTATTTAGACACGAAAGTTTATGTTTGTTTCTTCTGACTACTCTTGTAGTTAAAATGGTGTATTTCTTTTGGCCATAACGTAGTTGGTATTTCAAACTGACTGATGTAAAAACATTTAGCAACAGACGTATCTCAGATAATAATTAATTAAAATACCGGACTAAAGTTTTAACCCTTCAATCAATTCAAAGCCGAATGTCAAGAAAATGAGAATTATCGTTTGCGTGATCTCATGGGCAACTGTCGAATCAGAATAAAATCACTCCGATTCCGGTCCCAGATGATCACAAAACGAGTTCTTTGGAAACGAATCCTTGTTTCTCAATCGCAGCAACAGACGTAAGTTTGGAGCCAAAGTCCTAACTTACCGGACAACGTAAAGAAAACAAAACTTCTGGTATAATTCCATAGGCCTAAAAGTACACTTACTGCACATGGTGAACGTATAAAATATGCTCCCACAAGAGCGATCAAAAGAAAAACCTAACTATGAGAATGGAAAACTAAATTGATTTTAATAACGGCGAAAGTAATCGAACTAATTCGGGCCCCACGTTGGGCGCCACCTGTAACGTTTACCCCTTGGCTGTTGCGGAGTTTGAGCTGGAAAATTGAAATTAAAATGAAGAAGAGAAATCATCAAAGACACCCGTCAGTATATATCATCAAATCACCTCACAAATGGTCGAATGAATAAGCATTAGTGTATACCGAACTAAGGCTTTCTTCTCTTTCTTCACTACTTCCAGCTCACCCTATCAAACTCTAATCTACCGTTAAGACTGAATGTTACAGGGCATTCAGGCCAACCGGGCAGGAGTGTGAAAGGGGTGTCCCATCCCTTAACAGCTGTAGGCCTGCTAGCATAATGCTCGTCCTAGCTCGTCGGATGGGTGGGATCTTGCTGCAGGGAAAAGGGACAGTGTTACGTTTTTTTTTTTCAGGCCTAATCAATGGTGTTATTCGACGGAAAATATTGTTTACTTATAGGAAGTTGGACCCGAAATAGTTCGCTATTTTTTTTTTGTCGCACGTTTTGTTTGGAGAGCATAGTTGTTGGTGCCTCCTGAGTATAAACCCACCCCTAGCATTCGGCTAAAAGAAAGAATCTCCTGCCAGAATACACCTTGGTCACTATACTTACTCAAATTGATAGTAACCCCTAATGCCATCTTATTTCAAAGCCTGCTGTAGCTACATCCTTTCTGTCACTTCACATCCACTTAATAAACTTACTGGTACATGTTATATGTAATTGCTATTCACGAAAAAAATTCCACAAAAAAAAAAAAATAACCACGCAAATAGTTTAAATTTCAACTATAAACAATTTTATTCCATATTTCCAAAATACTTATGCAATAAAAGGAAAAAAAAATAATTGTTAACATAAGAATAATGTTAGATCTTAAGATACAAAAAAAAATTTAACGGAAATAAAAGGATATGAGTCTATAGCTATCCTGACGTGTATTATCACTCGAATCAAAAAAAATATCAAACGAAAAAAAAACTAAAAAAAAATGAAAATAGCATTGATACAAAGGATTCAAATCAAGAAAAAGGAAAAGGGAAAAAAGAAAAAAATATATATATATAACTATAATGTGTAACATAATATCAAGCATACAAATTATGTATTGCGTTGAGTGAAAATTTAGTTTGCGTATTAAAAAGGATTTTATAAATTTGCAAACACCCATATATGCAATACAGATATTAATTATTGCTGTTTTATTCTATCAGTCTAAAAACGTTCAAATTAAATATGTAATATGATGCAATGATGATTGTAAGGACTTACCCACGAAAAGAGAAAAATAATTTAGATGATTCCGGTCGACTCTGTGCACAGCTTCTTGGGATGATCGTGATGGTTATATCTGATTCGATACTTTAGTACCTATGTTTGACTTACGGAAAGATTTATTTTAATGTGAACGTTTGTATGAATGGGATTGCTTGTTTTGTATTGGGTGTATTTCCTTTATCTACTTAATTTTTATATATTTTTTTCTTTTCTTTGTTTTTATTTTACATTAGCTATTAGATACTTTATTATATAAACTGAAGGGAATTAAAAGGCGGATAAAAATGGGAATGACATTAACAAACATAAATTATAGATGAGGTGGTCTTATCGCTGTGGTTGCTGCTGATCTTTGGTCGCTGGTATGCAGGCTGGTGTTGTCTTCGACGATATGGGTTGCAGTCGGAGTTGCATGTATGAAGCAGTTGTACTTCGTGGTGAGACTCGGATTCGCAGGTGTATGTTGGGTGGTCGTTTGATGGACGATTTGTGCTGTTGATGCGTCGGTCAAACGCTCAGATGTGACGATCGATTATGACGATGCGTCAGACAGACGAACAATTTATTTGAATGTTCATACGATGACCAAATATTTATTTTATGCTACCACTGATAGTGTCGCTGTAGGACAAAGCTTAGGTTGGGCGAGTTGGGTTGGGTTCACACATGTGCTTTGGTGGTGAATCGTGGTTCGGAACCCACGTGGTGGCAGACGAGACGCGTGGTGGATATTATTAACTTGTTCATGCGGCGAATTCTATAACTATGTGCCGAACACACAAACAAAAAGTTCGCGGGGAAGCGGGAGGGATGATTAAATTCAAATTTAGATCGAGTTATTGGCGGGAATTGATCTTCGCACCTTTGGAGCAGTTTTTGGTAGTTTAAGTCACTTTTTCGTTGTTTTTCTTTTTTCTTCTTTTATGGAGCACTTCAAGGTTATTTAGGAGTATACGAGGTGTAATTTCTCCCGGTAAATTTATGGCTCTACGGCAGCATTGAGGCAGAAAAAAAAATTTTAACACCGACACTTAGTTTTCTGTATATTTTTGCAGAAATTCCCACTTGGTTCTTCAATTCACGATTTTTGCCACACAAAATTAACTCTTTGTGACGATAGTTAACATGTTAATGTAAAAACTGTACAAAAAAAAATTAACTCGCGCCAAACCACGTCTTGAAAGACTCTCTCTTCCTTGAGACCTTTCTTTTGTCAAAACCAAGCACTGACTGCCTTCCCAATCGGTGTCCCTTCGCTATAATACCTTTTGTACATAAAGATCACGCGACCACAAGAACGCTTTGACATCCGTTTTTCAAAAGTACATACAAGTGGCCTGATTTTCTCGACCAAGATCAGTAAATATTTTCATAGAGCAAAGAACAATTTCGCTTCCGCTGCTCTTATGCTCTTATCCCATTTATGCTCTATACCTGGAGCATATATTAACTTGCCAAGCCACACCCTCAGGGATATTTAGGAAGATAGAAAGTGGTTCTTGGATAGGGCAAACAAAAAAAATAGAGAGAAAAAAAATACTGGGGTTTTGTATGTGATAAAAGTGTCTAGTATACCACTTATGAGCCGCAGTGATAATACACGTCAGAATATTTTCCTATAGTGTTTATATAAATAGCCTACTTAGAGAGAAAAAAAAATGTTTTAAGAAAAATAATGGAGTTTCCTACATAGTTCGTCAGCTGCAATTGATCGTGGGAAAACTGGAAGAGTCTCCCGAAAATCACCGGATAATACAACCATGGCTATTCAAAAAATGTTTTGATTGACACGAAGATCTTTCAACGTCCTGTCCACCGCCACCATTGACCTTTTGTGGGGCCATCGTACATTCGACCCAATCGATCAATTTGCATCATTGTAAAATCTTCGCATTTTTTCTTCGATTTTTGAAGAATGTGTCTGGTTGATTTGCATGTTCAGTGGCAATATCAATGCTGAATGTGCAGTTCGGTAGCCTTCTAAAAAGTTTGCTGTTATTCCAGATGAAGTCAATGCCAGGGCAACGAAATTAAGAACGTTTTGGCACTACCTCCGGGAGCACCCAGAAAGTAAATGCTACCAGTTCTTTTGTTCACAGCTTCCATCAAAGAGTCATACGCAATCATTTGTTGTCGATTCAATTGCAGAACATTTTTACGAACTGCTTCGGCTATTGCTCCAGTATCGTATTGTTTTGTTGTTTTCTTTGCAATTCGTGGTTGAATGCATCGTGTATTGGAAGATTAGATGATATCATGCCCAACTGCGCACTTTATTCGCCATCAATAAACACTAACTCTAAAAGAAATATTTGTAACTTTAACAGCCTAGAAGAAAACTAACCACACCTATCAACTTGGTTGGTAAGCCTTCTCCCTTCACTCTCCACACCGGTACCGAAGGTGTTATGGTAGCTTTGAGCTGCCCTCCCCATAACCCTACTCACGAATGAGCATAGTACCATGATTGTTACTCATTCATTTTTCGTAACAACCCCTTCGTGAACACTCAAAACGCTCAGAAACTCCTGTTGCCTGTCATCATTGTCCTCGTCATCTCAATCACCCCTCCATTTGAACTTACCCACCTATTCAAATGCAAGGATATTGAAAATAGGCACTTCCCAAACAAAAATGATGGATACAAACAAATCAAAGTATCTACTTCATTTCAAAAAGTTACTTAATGTAACATAGTAAACATAAACAAACTTATTAGGTAGCTAGCTATATCGTATATTAAAAAATAAAGTTCAAAATTTTTGACAACAACAATTTGCTTGGAAAATCATTAAAATAATTGACAACAACAATATTGCTTTTAAAATTTAAAATATTTTTTTTTTTTTGTATTTGAAACTACTCGATTTCTATCCAGTTTATATTTTTTTCAAAGTGCATTTCCCCATGAAAAACGAAATATGTGCCTACAACGCCAACTGTTGAGAATTTTTCGACTTTTCTTTTTTCATAAACCATCCCTGATCTAAGACTAACAAAACAAAATAAAAATCATTCAAATCGGTTAAGCCGTTCTGGAGTTATATCGTCAGGAAGGAAAACCCGACTTATTTTTATATAGTAGATAAACATATACTAACCACTGGGTATGAGCAGAAAAAAAAAATTATATTTATAAAAATATATCACGCAACGGTTGAAATTTTTTCTTTTAGACCACGGAGTGTATTATAATGATTTTCGCAGTTTAATATTTTTTTGCATCAATATTTCGGTTTGAAAGGTAAAAGCTTTACAAATAACAAATAAAGGTGCTTAGGATTAGGACAGAGCGGTTTTGGTGTACCCTATTATTTACTTAGCTTTAATTCTGAGAACTGAAAATTTCTAATTTCACATATGAAACTGTCCGTTGTGACTTACAAAATATTCTATTATTTGGTTAAAAATATTTGTTATATAAGGCCCAATGATTATGTTTATGGAATGCCTTTGCTTGAGTGTCTTCTTATTCAAACAAAGAACAAAAATGTATTTACAATCCTTGTGATCATTTTATTTAAAAATGAAAGACGTTGTGTTAAAAAATGTGCACTAAAACAAAGATTTATTGCTAAATCTCAAATATAAGCTAAACTCTTGTGGAGCCCTTCTATCTTTACCTTTACAACTTGATGTCACTTCATTATATAAAAAAGAAACGGCCAAGTGCGAGAGTCACTCGCGCACCGAAGGTTCCGTATTTGGCTAAAGTAGGAAAGAACATTCCTACAGGTTCTTATTGAAATTGAGAAGATCTATTTATTTGTTTTAGAAGGTGGGAAGCATGAGATTGGTTATGTGTGAGAACCGCAAAAGGGATTTATATTCTATACCACAGAAATAAAAGAGAGGAAACGATTGGAACATACGAGGGGAGTTCAATATATTCGCGGTATGGGGGGGGGGGATACTCCAAAGATTTGAAAAAATTATTTCGTGATTTTAGTAGCCCCGTTATTCAAGTGTTTTACTGTAAAATTTCATTTGGCTGTGATTATAAGTTTGCTTTGCATTTTGCGTTGAACGAAGTTGAAATGGCTGGTGTCGCGATGATCACTAAAATTGAGAACCGCGCTGTGATAAAATTTCTTACTAAACAAGGAAAAAGTAAGAGATGGTGGCTGTTTTTCGAGATTCTGCACCTTCGTTGTCGAGTGTTCAAAAGTGGTCAAGCTTTTTTCAAAGGGACAGGGAGAGCATTGAAGACGACCTTCGCTCAGGCTGCCCACTAACTGGCTGCACCGGAGAAAACATTACACAAGTCGAGAAACTTGTACTTGAGGATGCCCGAGTAAAGGTTAAAACGATAGCTATTAAGATTAACCTTTCTATTGGTACCATACACACCATTCTTCATGACTGTCTTAATCTTTCCAAAGTCAGTGCAAGATGGGTGCCTCGAATGCTCAAAGAGAAGATTATATTGAAAAATAAAAAATATTTTTAATTTAATTCGTGTTTTCCTTCATGTCGATACCGCGAATATATTGAACTCCCCTCGTATATGAGGGCAACGTATTTTACATAAAATTATCTTTTTTGAAAATATCTTGTAAACTATTAACTTTCGGCAAAACAGTATTCAGCACATATATAGCTAAGAATATGATCTACAAAAAAGGAATTTATGTATTTTTTTTGAATCAAGAAATAAACCGTTTTTTTGGGCGAATGGAAATATTTTTTCACCAGATAGTAATCGATGTATCGCTTCCATTGGTATTTGTTGTTTAACTAGAGGTTATATCGGATGTTGTGTGTACATTTTAGCCTTCTATGTCAATCGATTCTTGAGAAAGACCTTGTAACAAAATTGGCTTAGTGGGTTCGGACAGACAGACAGACGGAGAGACATCCGAGCGAAACTAATAAGGTTCCGTTTTTTCCCTTTGGGTACGGAACCTTAAAAAACGAAAGAATGCATCGAACAGTCTTTTAGGTGTAACAATCGCGGTATTCTGCTCATTAGTGAATAGGGTTACGGAGAGCGCAACTCAAAGGTACCACAACACCTTCGGAGAGAGAAGGGAAAAGGCTTACTATTTACCAACCAAGTTGATAGATGCGGTAAGTTTTCTTCATGGCTGTTAAAGTTACAAATATTTTGTCGGTCGCTGATGGACTATTTTGTTAAGCATCGGGTCTTTGGTTATACTCGATGTTGGATGTATTCGATTGAATGACAAAAAAGAGGCTTGCCTCATGCGCACATTCTCATTTGGTTAGTCGAAAGAATGCAACCAGACCAAGTTGATGAGGTTCCAGATCCAGATTCCAGATCCCGAAACCGATCATAATTACACACATTATTTATGGGAAGGTTTGAAAATGGTGTCAGCATTTTTATTTCACATTTTCTGTTTCGTGCGAACCAACTTACAAACACATGAAAACCAATTTAACAGCTCACTAAAATTCGATCACATTTCGGTTACAAGTCATTCACAAATAGATTATACACACTGTTACTGTTACGGAAATATGTCTGAAGTGTAGGAACAGCGCTTACACTATAACCATCAAATTCTACTTGAGTTCTATACCCGATAGGTGGTGCTGAAAGATAGGATACCACACTATAGGTGGTACTTTGCAAAACATAAGCGGTATAGGAAAACGATTTGTTGCACCTCCCATTCAAAAATAAAATCAAGCGCTATTTCTAAAGTCACATAATTAAAATTATAATGGACATTGTCCAAATAAAGCACTTTGCAAACCTCAGCAGAATCCGCTTATTCAGAACGGCTTGCCATTGGTATTTAAGCGTCTACATAAAATAGCATGTGCATTGTGCATGCACGAAATTATTACTTTAATTACATTAACGAATTTGGGCGAAACGAAGTTCGCGGGGTCAGCTAGTTATTTATATAGTAGATTGTAAATTCAAATTGCAATAATTATAAGTTTTTCTACCTTGTAAAACAGCTGTATACCTTATAACCAAGTACAGTATAAAAGATTTATATCTTAATGAACCATAACATTTTATAATAATAATAAATTGAAAGAAAAAAAATATCTATAATGAAGAGTTCTATGAATTTAACTTAAGTATAGAAGTAAAGTCAAAAAAAGAAAAGTTTTCACCTCGAATTTTACTTTTAGATAAGTTTTTTTTATGAACTTGAACCTTTTAGATCTAGATTTTAGGTGTCTCAAGACCATGACCATGCATGTTTTTAAGATGTTAATGCTTTTTTTTAACCATATACATAGCGATTAAAAATATAATTTTATAATTTTACCCCACACATCGTGAAAACTTCTTCTTTAGTTTATTAGCCTAGATAAAAGATTTGAATTTTGAATTTTTCATACGACGCCGACGTTTCTATAATGCGAACAATACCCTTCTCCGACGAGCAAGGCTTGAGGCGCAAGTGCAAATTCTGTAAATTTATTTCTTTCCCACTTCGGGAATTTTGTTATAAACTGTCGAAACAGAGTTACTTATTTTAGCCATTTCGAAGTAAATTGTAGGTCCGGTCTATTAGTCTATTGGTTGTGATAAACTAGACTTATGTTCCTCTACGGTCCTCCTATTACGCCAATTATTTGTTTACTCAAACAGAAAGATTTAACACAAAAACCAAGCTCTTTGACATAATCTAACTATATCTATCGGAGGACTCTTCAAAATTTGGTGGTCCTCTTACTCTGGGATAATTTTTCTTTAAAAACGCGTTCAAACGGAATTTTGAAAGCTATTTTCAAATGCAAATAAAACTAGTGCTTAGTTGAAAAATGAAAGCTACGAAAAATTTACTCAATAACAAAACTTTGTAAGCTGCAGAGAAATGCATTGCAGTTTTCATCCTTTCTGGTATATTTTGTGGCCGTCTAATGCTTGTTACACGGCGAAGTAAAGGTTACCATCCTCAATAAATAGGATCTTTCAATGGAGTCCGCCCGTTGTAGTATAAGCCTAGAGTCTTTAATCTTTTGTGGGGCACAATACGGACCATTGCCATTGTGACTACATAAAATGTAAACTAGACTTTATAAACTACAATAGGTACGACTAGGAAGTCTGTTTTCAGCTTTCCTTCTATTTGTGTGTAGCTTCGAAGAAAATAAGTTCTACCTCTTGCAACACAATTCTAACAAAGCACGATTTGAATACGACAGCACGTCCTCGGATGGAATACAGCTAAATCAACTCGCCACACCCTATAATACGCAAATAAAAGTGCACTGCATTTTCACGCTATTTACACGGTGCTTGCACCCAACCCAACAAAGAAAAAACACAAAAAGAACTCCTGATGACATGTCATCGGTTAAGCGCTCCGAAATGGAATTAAAATTGCGTCCATTTAACATTTATCTGGGTCAGAGTGAGACAGCATGGTTAAACAAATGCACACACACTGACACTCCACTCCCTCATCCCTGCGTGAAATGCACACATTTATCATCGGATGTATACCCTGATTCACTTCCTGTCAAAACTAATGTTTAAATTTAAAGTTCTTGGATGCAGATTCCATAAGAAATAACAAGACAATGACGTTTGCAAAATTTCAACCTATCATGCGATTTTTGTGCAGACAACCACCCTCGAAATAGTCCAAAAGAGTCCAAAAGAAAAACGAAAACAAAGGCAAAGGCAAACGAAACGAAAACAAAGAGAAAAAAAAATCGTTACCAACTTTCGAAATGATGGCCATTAAATCACAGCCGATTACAATCAGTTTAAGGGCTCTCTGTTAACGGGCGAACCACAAAAAATTGTCCAGTTTCACAATTAAACTTTTGTTTTGGATGTGATATTCAGTCGGTTGTGCAGTTGCAGGTGCCAGGCACCGAAAAAATTCCCAAACGGCAACGGCTTTAATTAGGCGAACTCCTCCTGCCTGTCATATTGTGTTGTATGACGATTAGCACGTTGCGATGGAGCAGGAGCTGGATGGAATCTAGCGTTTCAATCGGCCCGGCAAGCACATTTGTCGAGACTGAAGTGCAATATGACAGTAGTTGCCACCGCAAATAAGATATCAAAAGAGAATACACGCTCGACTTCCGCATTGGCGGAGTGAGGACGCTCGATGGAAGGCCTCTTGACTGCCGATGTCGCAGTCTAGATAGCCCGGTGACAAATGTCACCAGGTCTTTATCAATAAATGTTCAGTGGTGACAAACGTCACGAAGTTGCTCATTTGCCTTGCTGGTTGTGATGGGGTGAACGTTGATGGCTGTATCCTGTCTTGCGTATGTCAGTCAGTCTACCTGGAAATGTGCGCTATTCTGTTAGCTGATTTTAGGGACAGTTGGGGACAGTGTATACGTTTTGACAGCTAGCAGATGGTCGTTGCCCTATTATGTCAGCTGCTATTTAAGCCACGCTTGTCTCTGATCGCAATCCATCGGTATTAACAACAAAAGAGGAAACTCATTAATTCGAATGCAAGCGCACACATTGCATCTAAACAACAAAAACCAACAGCATTCCAAGTAAACAGTCATCGATCGATGTACGAGTACGAGTAGCTCGTGCAGATTCCTGCTGTTTGAATGACACTTGACGTTAAGTCAGTAATCGGCCTTGAAAGAAGCGGTCGCATGTGCCACACGCGTATACCCATCAGGAGAAGAAGAAATCAGGTCATGGACTGTATGCGACTTGCGAATACCATTAGGGGGAAACACACGCACACATACATTTCGATGGTGCGTTCGCTTTCCAACGCGGAAGCTGATTATACGCTATACACTTCTGCGATGATGTCAGATTGTGCGATGGATGGCCAACACTACGATGATTGATGAGCTCCAATGTGGCCATTGTTCTACTTCCACTTTGTCTTTGGTTCTGCGTTTATACACACGTTATTCGATTTTTTGCATGCCCGGCTTGTGGGTACTCTGATGGGTTCTTGTTGAGGACCTCAGAAGAGACACTGTGACGCATAGCGCCTCATAAAACACCACACAGAGAAAAACGAATCCTTCCGGTGAGATTGGCATTATGAATTATTTCAACCCAGATAAGTTATGTCCTCGTTGCAGCCGCAGCAGCAAGGAGGGCGACCCTCTTCTCTACGGGACGACAAAACGGCGGCATTATGCAGAGAGAACACTGTCTTGTATCTACGTTGGTATACTCGTACTGGCGCAAATGTTAACTTTTTCACTACGTTTAAACATATCATCCTGTTTCTTTTTGTTCGCATAAACACTATCTAGCTCTTGCCTAACTCTTGTGGCAGTATGGTGATCTTTCTTGTGTACAGCCACAGCCAGGGCAAACAGTTCGCAAAGTTTTTCATAATTATTCAGTGTAATTCTGGCAGGTGGCCATGTTTGTCGTTGCCATCGTCTTAAGTGGAAATCCACCACGGAGAGCACCAGAGATACCTAGTGTGATTGCAATAATGGAGCACCTTCCTCTGGTGGTGTCCTTGCTGAAAGTGGCGAACAAATTATGGTTTTAGGTGGCAGTTGGCAAACTACTAGCTTTTGCGAGAAAATTTGTTCCGCGGTGTGTCGTTTGCATTGTTGTTTGCATTTTGCAGTGGTTTCTAAATTCGGATGTTTCTTGTGTTTGAATTCAATTTATTCTGAATTGCTAGTTATGGGGTGACTTTTTGGAAGTAACAGGAGTGCCCATTACCGAGTACTGTGAGGGGATGGATAAGTAATCTACCTGGATGGCTGCAGTATGCAGTTTCCATCTGCTTTGTTACGAACTACTCATTTCTGTTAACAACTATGAACATTTTGTGGGCGCAGACGCTCAGTGGTTAGCTTGGTTGCGCTACTGAGGGTGGGATTCCACATAGAACCCCCGAAAGATAAGAATTATCTACCAACAAAGTTGCTACCACCACCACGTCTACAAGCCATCGGAGAGTAAAGCTGTACCTACTAAAAAGTATTTCCTCCTAACCGATGGATAGGGCGCAAAAAGCTGTGGAGTTCTTCTACATATTCAAAAACAAATTTTGTTGAAAACTAGGCAGTAACTCCAATGTGGACTTGTAGAACACAATGCTCCCCTGAAAATTAATAGCGCACGCTGTTTAAAAGGTTGATTGCAGTTGCGCACAAATTTCGATTTTTTTTGCAATTAGCTGACAGTTTTCTAAATAGTTATTTTCATCTGGTCATTTAATAAAATTGTCACCAGAAAAAAAAAAATGCAAAAGCGCACACAGCTAAATGGAAAGTTTCTCGTGGCGCGCACAGTCATTATTAATTTCAGGAAGACGCATTTTTCTATATCACCTTCCGCCGCCCAATATTCTCTGGTTAAACTTTTCAACAGAGAAAAATTTTAAGCGCACATAGTCAAATAGGAAAATTCTGGTTTAGCACATAATAATTATTTACTTCAGGCTAAGATTGTTTTGTTAAACTTGTCAACAGGAACAAATTTAAAGTGCACACAGCAAAATATTAAAGCGCACACTTTTAATTGGGTTAAAAATTGCAGTTGCGCACTTAACCTTAATATTTTGTTAATAAAACTGCGACTTTTGTCAATGTGTCGTCCTACATAAACCTTTCGCGGTAATTTAGTAAAAATATATAGCGCACACTGCTGATTGAGGTATAGCAGCTGCGCACACAGCCCTAGATAGTTACTTAAAAAATAGCAATTTTATGTTCTTGATTCTTCGAAAGGTTATAATAATAATAGTTGGCGCAACAGGTCTGTATAGGGACCCTAGGCCTAGCTTCTCGAAACCATTCGTTTTGTGTGAGTTTTTAATTTTTGGAACGAATGGAAGGGATCTACAATTTTACGCCGATTCCAAACGGCCGATTGAGAAGCTCTTTCAAGACAGTTGTACTCTCGGATGTTTGTCAGACGTTCGCGAGAGGTGGCGCAGTGAAAAATACCCTCAGTTGGAATTAGGGTTTTTGCGGGATTCGAACCTGGGACCCCTCGCTTAGTAGTCCAACACACTAACCACTAGGCCACTGCGCCTACTTCTTCGAAAGGTTTTTAAAACTATTTTGTTAGTTCACAAAAGCCAGATGGATATTTTGAAACCAGTTAAAGCAGATGTTTATATAGGTAGTATAGTATAGCAAAAAATAGTACCTTTTCTCAACTGAACTAATAAATTAACGACAAATAGGACTGTTTAACAAAACTATTTAGGAAGTCCACCCTCTGAAGAAGTTAAAACTCGTTTAATCTATGATCAAGCTGCTTAGTTTAAGGTGCTGAAAAAAATGAAGTTTATGCTGTTTATAGGGTACCAATTATAGATAGAAATTCACACACTGTTAATTATATGTGTGCGCTATTGTTCTTTACTGTCAATCTGATCTCGTTTTACCTATTGTAAACTAAATGGTTTTCAAAATTTAACGCATTTAAACAGTAAACACTGTCAATGTGCGCAATGTGCTAACTACTATCAATTTCAATTAAAAATCCCGTCCAAGATCTGATAAAACTCTCTCTCTCCCTTTCGTGCATATAAAAATAGTACACCCTTTCAATGTGCGCAATCTTTAAAACCAAAAATTTGACCACTTCTTTCGATCTAAAATGCAACCACTGTGCATGATTGGCACAATGTGTGACAAAAGATAAATTCCATTTGGTTCGCACAGATAAAAACACTGAGAATGTGCGCAATCTCAAAAACAACAACAAAAGTAGGTGCAATGTGTGTGAAATCCTCAAACACTCCCACAATGTGCGCAATGCTTAAAAAGTATATGTATATTCTGCCAATTCCCACAATATAAAATACAAACACTCTTCTTGAAATGCCAATCCCTATAAAGTAAACCATCATCCACCTTAAATTTCAAAATTACAGACAATCAGTTATCACAAATGGCTTAATTAAATTGCCCTCTCTTACCAAAAGGCAATAATTCGCAGAAAAAGAAAAAATTATATCCATCCGACAATTATATTGGCAATTGTGTAAATTCGCTGCCGATATCCCTTAAGTGTTTGCTTATAACACACTTCGATTAACGATGCCTCATCAGTCCAATCAGGATGTAATCGAAATTGCAAATTAATCGCATAGGAATCTCATTTCTGCTGCCAGTATTATTATAACCTCACCTGAGAGATACAACCAGTAGAGATCACCGAACCGTCAAAGTGGTATGGGAGAAACACTCGAACCAACACATCACACCTCACACGTTGTATATCCTTTGTAATGTTCTGATGCTCATCTGCATAATTTACTTCTCCAATATTTATTGAAGTTTATGAGCGAAATTTAATCAGAACGGTTACACAATCCGTAATAAACACTCTCAGATCCAGGACCGACATCAACACACAAAATCCCAAAATCCCGAAATACAGGAAAAAAAAAAGAAAAACAAAACAGAAAAAAAAAATCCAATTAACTCAAGAGAGATTGTTTCAGTTTCCCAAGCTTATCTCGGTGTAGTCATTAAGTCTCACACAGCCTGTCTCGCACAATGTATGACATAACACCAACCATCCCCCACCAACCGCCATCCTCCTTGCAGCAAATTCATATTAATATGTTCGTATTCACTTTACGCGAAGTCATTTACGGCTGCCTTTCCTCCGATGGTGAAATTGACTTTAAAGTGAAATAATAATACTATTGTATGTACCTACACGTATTTATATAGCGACATGAGTGGTGCACATCCTCCTAGAGTCATGTTCTTAAAAACAAAAAAAAGGGAGCTAAAAGATAAGCAGATGTATGGATCTGTGCCTTCCAATGACTGCATTCGATACATGACAAAAAGGTGAGTGGGTTAATTTTGAACGAACAAAGGACATATACTCGACACGACACGATTAGTCCAGGACTTTCCAAAAAATAATACACGAGCATTGGATAGTGTATATACAGAAAAAAAAAAAAACCATTGGTAATAATTACGAAAAGACTGCAGCCAATTCACAGGGATGCATGAGCGCATTTTTTCTGGATCCCTTTTTTTGCTTTGGATGCTGCCATTACCTACTCTGGCTGCCACCGCGTTATGCACAGAACTTTTCGGCTCAAATTTATTTCTGATATATAAATGCAAAAATTGAAAAATTTGTCACGGAAAAACAAACATACGTTCGAATGAGCAATTTGAATGAAAAAGGAGGTGCCATGCGGACTAAGGGGTGGCGGTTGGAGCATGTTTTTTGGTGTGAAACACATAATGAAGATTGTTAAAGCCATTTGGGTTGACTGGCATCTTAAGTTCATATTTGACAGTCGTGAGGGTATTTTTTTGGAGTAGCTAACTCTGTAAATAACGTGTGGGAGAAAGGATCTTGGACAAAATTAATTTCCGTTTCATGATACGACTCATAACGATCTAAGTTCCAGATAGAATCTAACGTGAGAGTTTGTCATACAAAAAGGAGTCCATAAGGTATTTATGTAGTACTTAGATCAGTATGAGTAGTATCAGCAAGCTTCAATATTTTGATTTATTTGTTTGAGAAGAATTTGATACGAATACGTGTGACAAACTGGACGTACAACCAAAGGCCAAATAGTCTCATCCGGGAACGAGCTGGTTTTGAATGAAGCTGCAATAGAGAATGTAACCGGAAAAAGGATTTCATAAAACAAGCTAGGCTACCTGATCACATCATAGGAGAATGAATGACAAATTGGAGGCAGAGTTCACGGTAGGAAGGTAGTGAAGGTATGAAAATCGGACAAAGACAATTTTACTTTGAAAATGCGGCTTTGATTTTTCGACTGTCAATTCGTTTAGATTGTTAACGATACAGGTCCTTACATATCTCATTCAAGGGAAGCCTTTGGGGCAGTGTAAAGTCATGACGGTTGCCATTGAGTAAATGTAATGTTTTTATTTGGTATTTTAAACTGAATGCATCAGGGATTGAAATGCTCTTTGCTTTTAAAAATACATATAATGAAAAATAAAAGTCAGGAAAGCGGTTGCATTCGATTTTACTTGCGCTTGAATTATGAAAGGCTGAAGACGCTACTCATATTTAGGAAAAGGTCAGTGAAAAGATAGACTTAGCCAGGCGACAATAAATGTCATGGACTATTTTGGATGAAATTGCATAAAGAATATACCAAGTAATGAAGAAACAAATAAGTTAGCTAGAAATGGATCATAAAAGCATGCATTTGTCCTGAATTTCCCCAACTCCGCTGGGTATGCTTGGAAAGAAAATTAAAATTAATGCCTTGAGTAAAACAAACTTACATACACTGAACCTATCTTAATACAACAATGCAGACAACAGAACTGTGGTTAAGCACAAAGGTATCCAAATTCACGATCGGACTGACCAGCAAAGGCATAGGCATGGCCAAAGTCACGAAAATCATTGCTGGACAGTGTGAGATTGCAGGAGTTGGATGGGGCATTGAAGAAACAAATTCTGTTTGGCACCTAGGTCAAGGATCCTCAGCTGTCACTTCTACGAGCATACTCAAATTTGGGTGGTTCTAATGGATTTCCGTGCTTGATCTATCTATTTGGATGTAGCTTTAATAACTCCTGTGATTCATGTTTGAATAGAAAAGACGGGCATCTGTGCTGTAGAAGCCCGGTTTTATTTTACTTATTCAACAGATATTCAACGAATGGTTCTCGTAACGGTAAAAAACGTCTTAGTAAATCTGATTCCACAAGAGATTCAACATGACTTTAGTTCTCATTCATAACGACATAATTGAACCGTTTGCCTCTGGAAAGTGTGCGCAGCATGTAAGCTAAACTAAGCGAAGGATCGCAGGTTAAATCCCCAGAAAAGCAGAAAATATTTCTCCACAAACATACGAGAGTATAACAGTCATGAAAGAGCTTCTCAATTAGCATACAATTGTAGATTACTTCCATTCGTCCCAAAAATGAAAAACTCACAAAAAAACGAATGGTTGTGAGGTGATAGGGTCCTTATGGACCTGTAGCGCCAAACCATTTTTTTTCCACCGCACCACCTTTCGTAAACATCTGACAAACATCTTAGATTTTGCTTTAGAGTTTAGACCCTACTTCCGTAGACCTATTGGACCTGTTGTGCCTACTATTTATTTGTTTTTTTTTTTTTTTTGCCTCTTTAGAGTATGTTAAATAGAGCAAAAATTATGTCCAATAACAGTTTAAAACAGGAATAGCCAGTACAAATTTGTTCTAACCACTAGTTTTTTATTGCGTGAAACACATTAAGTACAGCAATAGCAAAGCATCATCAAAAACAATTTCAAATGTAACCAAACTTAGTTAGTTCTCCCAACCTTCAAATGGTACATTAAGCTGACAAAAAATTTGATTTTCATGCTTACAATGTTTTCAATCTGTATTTTACGACTTTTGCCGTTGGAGTTGCTTCTGCAGTAAAAGTTGATGTGTAAATGGGGTTCTCGCATACCAAATTTACGATCTTTCTGCTAAAGTTGCATCACTCTTCCTATATATTTACAACGTGTTCAAAAATAGGTGAATTGTGAAAAATTGAATTCTACGTCCCTTTTAACATGGGACACTCGGGCGTATACGCAACTAAACTAACCCAAGGTGGTTGTCTTTTTAAAAACGAAAAAGTTCAAGCTAGATAGGTATAGGAAAAATGACTCCCCTTTGAAAGACACGTCATTGTGAAAATTGAATATGTCGAAAAATTTTCGTTTCCATAAACACCATTTAAACGAAAGTGTTTGGCCAACACACCTTGCTGGCGACTCTATATATATATATTTTTTTTTTTTTTTTTTTTTTATTTATTCCATTATTTCATTAAAAAGAAAGAAAAAGACTAAAAGTTATACAACAATTATTCAAAACTAAAAATAAAAAGATATCTAAAATAAAACAGTTTATAAGCTTTTAAATGAAATAGTTGAGTACATTCTGTTATCAGATACTGACAAGAGTCGAATGTACGATTCATACTAAGAAAAAAAAAATTTAATTAAGTTTATCGATGGGGATGCGATAAAATTAAGTGACAACTCAACTAAAAAAAAAATTTTAATTAATAATAGAAGTCGAAATTTGTACAATTATTTCAAAATTAGAAAAATGGAAAAAAAAAAATAAATAAGCTTATCAATAACTAAGCAATAGCTAAAAGAGAATCAAATTAATGGATTCAGTAATTCACCAATACCAGCATAGTTTAAGGAGAAAAGCCAATATTTCACATTTTTAAGGAATATGGACTTAACTCGCTGGCACCTTAGACTGAAAGGCATTTTATTAAACAAACGGGGTGCAGTAGCAGTAAAAAAACAAGAAAAATGCGATTTATTTATTGTAGGTACAAGGACAAGATTTCTGGTGTTGACTCGTAGGTTACGGCTATCATAAACTCGTGGAGAGTTATACCCGGACATTTCAAAAAATATTTTTAAAACCTTGAAAAAGTATAAATGCCTGAGAGGTAGAAATCCAAGACTTCTAAACAACTCAAAACTAGGAGTTCGACGGTTTACTCTGCAAATAATACGGACAGCATGTTTTTGTTTGATTAGCAAAGGCTCTATTTTATTGGAATGTGTACCACCCCAACAAGCTATGCCATACTGGAGTTTAGATTTGAGTAGACCATTATATACTAGCTTTAAAATAGGCAAACTACAGTATTGATTAAGGTGGTAAATATGCCTGACTACACTGTTTAGATACTGCTTTAAGGACAAGGTATGCTCTCTCCAACTGAGCCTATAATCCAAAGTAATACCTAAGTACTTAAAGCTATCTACGCGTTCAATTTCAAAACAGTCAGCGTTACAACACTCATTTGAATCAAAAGTAGGTACATTAATATGATGTGAACAAGGATTTACTAAACGAAATCGATTGCAATTCGGAGAATGATAATGTAAGGGCATATCATCGCAGATTTTACCCATTATATTAAAAAACATGAATTTCGTTTTATTACTAATGACCAACTTATGAAGTTTGAACCATCTCCTTAATATTTCTAAATCATAGTTTATATCCAAAAATAAGTCAAAATAGCACCTACCTTGATATGACAAAGCAGTGTCATCGGCAAAGGCAGTTGGTTTGCCCTTGAAAGGTTGAATGAAAAGCGAATTAACATAGATTAAAAACAGAATAGGACCCAAAACAGATCCTTGTGGAACACCTGTATGGATGGAAACCTTTGGACTCAGACAATTTCGAATCATTACTCTCTGACTACGATTATCTAGATAAGAAGTAAACCAGTCATGAATAAAACCTCTGAAACCACAACTATAAAGTTTTTTAAGCAATAAATTATGGTCTACCATGTCAAAAGCCTTAGTGATGTCAATGAAGAGAGTAGCAGGAATAACAGAAACATTTAGACTACTATATAATTCTCCACACAACTTTAACAAGGCATCTTCAGTGGATTTGCCACTTCGAAAGCCAAACTGCAAATCACTGAAGAAACTTGTTTTATTTAAGTAAGACACCATTCTTGATTTGACCATCTTTTCAAAGACTTTAGAAAACGCCGATAAAAGCGATATTGGACGGTAGTTGTTTAAGGACATAGAATCACCTTTTTTATGTAGTGGAATTACAACAGCTGTTTTTAGTGAATCCGGGAAAATACCTCTTTGAATACTGGAATTGAAAATATAACATAAAATATCAGAAACAAGAAAAGATATGTGTTTCAAAACATTACTTGAAATATGATCACATGAGGTTGAGTTAGATGCCTTGAGAGACTGTATGCATGTGTGTACTTCAAAAGGTGAAAAGGAATTAAAGAAAAAGCTTTGTTGTTGGAAAGATTCATGAGTAAGAGTAAGAGTGTTTTCACATAGACACTCAGAATCGTTTCTTAATGTGGAGTCCCGAAAAATCCTTGTTACACTGGAGAAATAGTCATTGAAAGCAGTGGCAACTTCCAAAGGATCGGATAAAGTCACATTATTTATATTGACAACGACATCCGCATTCTGTTTAGTTTTATTCAAAATTTCATTGACAACCTGCCATTCTTTCCTGGAATTACCCAAATGTTGAGCTAATCTGTTACTATAAAAAGTATCTCTTTGAAGGGGAATTTCAATTTTCAGCTCCTTACAAATCTTAACATAATACCTTTTTAGTCTAGAGTTGTAGGGATGCTTTATTACACGCTTATAAAGCCGTTTTTTTAGCCTGATCTTGTTTATCAGAGCATTAGTCATCCACTGCTTCAGGGGTTTCAATTTATTCCTCTTTTTAATAATAATACTTGAGCGAAATACGTGGAATTCTAATTTGTTAATAAATAAATCAAAGGCAGTAGATGGATCTTGAGCATCATAAGCTTCATCCCAAGATTCAAAAATTAAGGCAGACTTGAGAGCTGTAAAATCTACTTTGGTAAATTTTTGATGATCGTACCGTCTTGATCTGCAGATCCTAAGGTCAAGTTGAATGGTGGTTAGACTGTGGTCACTTATCTTGAGGTCAAATGTAGCGGTTCTAAATTTAGCTGGATTACTTCTATGTAATCTTATAAATATGTGATCCAAACAAGAGGTTGGATCATGAACCCCACGCGTAGGAAGAGTTAGCAGACTTTCGAGGCCATAGGAAGACATAACCGATAAATAATTATCAACATCAGATGAGCAAGTCATAAGATCGATATTAAAATCGCCAATAATTATTAAATTTTTACAAATAAGATTAACAAGAAAGCCAGAAAAATCATCCAGAAACGCATTAACTGTACAATAATTAAATCTATACACACCTACAAAACAGTAAGGTACACCAGAAATCTCACAACTTACACTAATCAAATCAGCACTGTTTAAATTACGACGCTCAACTACAATGTTCAACGACAAATCGTTTCTATAGAAAACTGCGACACCACCAGCAGAATAAGAGTTGTTACATGCTGCTTTAAAAGTAAAATTAGGTATAGAATATTTAGAAACTTCATCATCAAAGTTCCATACTTCAGAAAGAAAGATTAGATCAGGTAAGTGATCTAAAGATGCCAGGTGAGTTAAAAACATATCAAAATTTGAACGCATACTACGGATATTTTGATGAATTACAGAAAGACCAGAAAATGACACTTTGTTTGAATGATCTATGCAAAAACATTTTAAACTATCAGAATTGAAAGAGGAAAAACTGTCAGATGATAAATTACGAGGACTATTTAATAAGTTATTAATATTAGTCATTAGATAAGATTAAAATTTAATTTTCAAGTTTACTAAAGTCCTCAAAACTAATAACTCTGATCGCCTTATCTCCTTCTTTTCTTCTGATGAGCACAGATGAATTTCTTATCCAAACATACTGGCACTTTTTTTCAAGTCTAAGCTGCTTTGCCCTTGCAAGAAGAGATCTTGTGTACATAGTAAGAGAGTCGTTGATGAAAATCTTGCCGCCGCCGCTAGCTCCGCCTCCGCTGCCACTACTGCTGCTGCCGTTACTGTAGATGCTCGCAGAGAGCTTGGTTTTATCAGCACGCATCTTCCTCATTAACTTCTCCTTCGACGAAAGAGATGAGAATCGTACGCACACAATACTACCAGATGGGTTAGTTTTAGGTTTCAATTTCCCAACATACGATTGCTTACTTTTAGGAGTATGTAAATTGTATTCATTGCATTGCATGGTAAATGGGGTAATACTCCATCGAAAATAGGTTCAACCCTAGGATAATTTATATTTGAATACGTTACTATAGTAGGTAATATGGCAAATTGAATGTCACCATAATTAACTTTGAATATACTGATAATGTGTTTTATATGAAAAACTTTCGACTCAATTTTACCAGCCTCAATTGCGACCTATAGGTATACCCACGATTTTTTGTTTGTGCGCCTTTCGAGTGATAGTCCTTTCATTCTACTCTTGAAGTAGGTATATAAGTTTCGTTCTACTAATTTAAAAAAAAAACTACAAAATTGCATGTAAACTTTGGATGCTTACGTTTAATATAATGATGATTAATATATGTACAAGTAGTCTTTTACGAACATTTCAAGCCTCCGCAAGTGGATCACAATTGAGGCTTACAACATTTGACAATCGTTTAACTTTTTGTTGCCCAAAGTCTGTGGTGCTTAGTCTTGGTCTGGGGTTCGTTTTAATTTTTGTTGAGCGAAAACTGGTCTTGCTTTTTGGTCACACTAATAAAAGGTTTTAAGACTACAGGGGATAACAAAACTTGTGGTCCAAGTTCGTGATATACCGATAGAACAATGAAAGTTATTGGAGACTGTGTTAGATTCAAGGACAATACTGTTTAAGGTTGTTGTTGTCGTCTGTCAATCAGTCGTTTAAACTGAATAACTTCAAGTGATCCTGGGTCTTGTATAGATCAACGGAGTTTCAGATGAGTTTCTTATGTAAATTTAAAAAAAAATTGCGACCTGTTTGCCTGAAAAAAAAATCTTGTAGGAATGCTGGGAAAGCCCAAGGTTTTATCAATCTATTCATTTAATAAAAATAAGCTTCAGAAATAAAATCTCTGAGTAAGCACATTTGAAATGCGTCAGAGACATTAGTCTAAAAGTTGAAGGCATTCATTTGTGAATCGTAAGACTACAACTGTGACCCAAGACAGAATTTCTTGCATAGATGAAAGATCATATACAATCGCGTGTCATCGCAGTCCGATGCCTATTACAGCATGACGAAAAACAGCCCCAAAAAGTTAGGCAAAAACAGTATATATAGAGCGAATCCTGGTACGAGAAACCTTTAAATCTCATCCAGAGAGACTACGTTCCATCTAGAATGACTATGGGGGAGGAAAAATGTATCTCCCATCGTTTTCTCTTCTTCTGATTCAAACCATTTCGCGGTAGTCACAAATGAAGAAGCCTCATTTCTGAGTGAAGCACATATTTTGTTTCTCGGTAAAGAGCGGCAACTGCATCACTATAGCAAACAGGCAAGTGCTGCCAGCCAAAATGTCCATCCACTGGGATTACATATGTGAATGTCGGTCGAGGAAAGCAAACACACAGCATCTAGATATTGGAGCGAGATGTACACACAGATATCGAGATAGCAAGACCGAGAGAGAGAGAGAGAAGGGATACAATTCAATGAAAGGTGCAGCAGTCAGCGCGATGATAGGGGCTATGGTATAAGTTGGGGTCGCAACCAAAATGATGAACCGACCAAACTCAAAGTCTCTGGCAATAATAATAATAATGATAATATGCACTTATACCGTCACCATCGGCAGCAGCACAGACTCCTGCTCCAGTAACCAACACAGAGCAATGAATAGCAGCAGGAGCAGACCTAGCACCTATGTGCGCCAGACCAATTATTATTATCATCACAGCAGCAACCCAAACGACGACGAAATGCAGTCATGTGCCAAAATGAAAAATTATTATTTTAAACATCACATGTCGACATACTCTCACACACACAGACTGAGAGAGAGAGAGAGAGTATACGTTGGGTGGTTCTGCTGCGGATAGCGTTTCAGCGTCAGCCCTGCCCAACCTCCAAAGGTGGTATAAACAATTTGGAACCGTTCAATGACCAAAATATTGGATTGGCTAACGGGCATGGGGGTATAAATAGCTTCTCCAACTATTTTCGAGTATAAATCATTAGCCAGTGGTGAAATTAAAGTTTTATTAATGATAAGTCCATAGACAGTTGGATAAAGGACTGAAAGGCTATTTATTTCTTTGGAATTGTATACTCACCGCACACGTATGCGGACATTTCCATCCAATGCCATAGAAAAGCGAGGAAAACAAGAGAGAGAGGGGAAAGGCAACCAACCCCTTGCATCGGTATTTATTTGTTTTGAGTTTTGAATTGTGAAAAGTTCTTGGACCGTTGTCCGTGCGTTTAGTAGTTTTGTTGTTCGGGGCCGACGACGACGACGATGATGGAAGGATGCTGCAGCGTTTTGTGTACAACTGTGTGGTGATGCTGGATGCCAAGCGCATATACAGTCATTTGATTCCAATCAATGTACAACTGTCTGACAACTTTGTTTTATCACCGTGGTTTGGAGGGATTTCTGCGTTGGCAGGGATAATAAAGTTTTATTCTTTGTTTAAGGATTGATTATGATATTATTTGTTTGGTTGTTTGTTTTGAGTGTGTAGGTGTGGGAATGTATAGTCGATTTATAGCTGCAAGTTTATAAGTGCTATACTCCAATGCGGACTGACCTGTAATGCAGTTGTTTGGATTAATCGTTTTGCTCATACTGCGTTAAGCCATTGGAACGGAGCAAGGAAGTTGTGAATTGATTTAGTCCTTTTGTTAAATGAGTGTTCGTTGGGTCGATGATCGAGGAGAGAAAATCGTGCCAGTGGGTACCCACAAGAGTCATACCTGATACAGCCGAGGTGGATGACATTTGACTTTGATTATACGGGGGTCAGCTGTAAATTCGGATAAGAATAAGGTGGGGACGAACTAACAGACATTGAATCAGAACAGGAATATGTAAGTCGGTTATGTGATCGATTTATTATTTCTTACCTACCTACAGAGAAACGAGCAAACGGAGTCCTAAACTGGTGCACCAGGGAGGAGCTCTACATCAATCCCCCAGTAGGGGTTTTCCTTACGATAAATAACCCCATCACAACGTATGCCTCTTTAGAATCCTGGTCGAATTAAACTCAAAAGGGTTCAGACCCAGTCTATCATACGAAACTGCACCACAGCTACTATAAATAAATAGGCAAAAGGACCTCACAACCATTCGTTTTATGTGAGTTCTTATTTGTAGGACGAATAGAAGAGACCTACAAATTTATTCCGGGTCTAAACGGCTGCCTATTCCTTTATTACACCTATACTTTCAGATATTTGTCAAACGTTTGCGAGAGGTGGCGCAGTAGAAAAAGCCTTCAGATGTAATTTGCGCTTTTCCGGGGATCGAGTCTGAGACTCCTCGCTAAACAGTACAGCACACTTACTAATGAGCCAGGACTAACACCCCGCACAGTTCGACAAGTTTGATACAAACGAAAGACATTTGTGTTAGTGTCTAGCCAGAGATAATGCCTTCGTCCTTTTAACTTGAAGTGCGTAGTTAGAGTTACAGACCCCAAACATTTATTTGGTGTTTCAGCAAATCGCGATCTATGGAGATCCGCAGCAGAAAAGAATGGGCCAGCGATGGCCCACCAAACTGCCAAATATGCCATAAGTGGTTGATATTTATGGATTTAAAATGGAATTATGAAACCTCAATAGCGATGGCGTAGAGGTAGAGCCCGAGTGTAATCCTTTGTCAAAATATAACCGACGGTCATTGTGAAAAAAGATAGTAAAAAAAAATAGGAGGATACTTCCTACCCACTCTACTATAACTGCGATTAAAAAGAGGTTGAGTAGGGTAGTGATCGTCACAAACGACCAGGCGAGGTAAGATACCACACAATACGCATCTTATCTCATTCAAAAGCATTTCAAAATTTAAAAAAAAATCTACGCACAATAACTCTAGTTAAAGGTTTTTTTTACTACAATATTCGAGATTATACCCCAAGAGACCAAGTTTTGACTTTAGGAGTAGTTTAGTTTAGTGAGCTTTATTTGGCTTAATAGCCATTTCTTTACATTATTACATATTAAAAATCTATTAAAATTTGTTTATTCAAGCTAAGATAATTCGCTTCTCAAGATCAATTTTCATTATTTTTAACATACATATAAAAACAGCAGTTTTGAAATTTGTTAAATTATCAATTGTTCTTATGTTGACAGGTAAGTTTTTGAATGCTTGAAGTCCAGCGTGAAGAATATTTGCTCTTGCTCACACCGTTCTTGTCCTTTGAATGTTGAACTCACTGATATTTCGAAGACTGTACGGTATATTTCTTGCAGCAGGGATACTGGATCGAAGATATAGTAGTAGGTAGGAGGTGGATAACACATAACGCCAACATTGATTTACCCTTGCCAACCAATAAGTCTATATGCTCACAGAAGACAAGCTTTCTGTCAAATATGACTGTCAACTCCTTTTTGGAAGAGATAATGAAAAGTGGCGAATTATTGTAAATGAAACTGGGGTTACAACAAAAAGATAGACACCACATAGAAAATCTCTCTTCCTGATCTTCCTGTAAAAGAATGCTATTAAATATTATCTTCAGACTGAATAGGTAAGAACACTTTTTAATTACCGGCAAACATTATTCACTAAGAACTCAATAAGAAATCAGGAATGTCATTCATATATCAAACGAAAGAAAAAGAGTCCCGAAGGGACTCCCAGAGGTAGCATTAACTAGTGAAAATGAAAGTACGGAGGTTGCTCCAAGTTTATTTTACACTTTAATCAATTGTACATTTCAATTATTATTTTTACAAATTCAAAGTCTTATTTTAATTACAATCAACCTTAATGTTCTCCAATTACTGCTTCTACGGCAACGGTTACGGCTTAAAGCTGCTTCTAAACGGCTCGGTATACGGAGGGTCCGTCTTGCGACAGTCCCGGCAATCAACAGGTCCTCCTCACGGCAGTCCCGGCAATCTACAGGTCCGCCTTGCGGCAGTCCCGGCAATCTACAGGTCCGTCTTGCGACAGTCCCGGCAATCTATAGGTCCGTCTTGCGACAGTGTCGGCAATCTACAGGTCCGTCTTGCGACAGTCCCGGCAATCTACAGGTCCGTCTTGCGACAGTCCCGGCAATCTACAGGTCCGTCTTGCGACAGTCCTGGCAATCTACAGGTCCGCCTTGCGGCAGTCCCGGCAATCTACAGGTCCGTCTTGCGACAGTCCCGGCAATCTACAGGTCCGCCTTGCGGCAGTCCCGGCAATCTACAGGTCCGTCTTGCGACAGTCCCGGCAATATGTCAAATATGTGAAATGCATCGTTACAATATGTCAAATTTGACATTGTGATTGAAAAGGTTGTCATATTTATTGGTCAATTGTACACAGAGCGTTCTGTCATACGAGTGCTATTTGTGTTCTTTACAATTATTTTGAATTTTCAGGTAGTTAAAAAAATGGATATGAATCGTGAATATGTTCGTGCAATGATGTTCTACGTGGATTAAACCAACAACAGTGTGCCGATCATCTCGCTTCGACTTTTATTAATAAAGCACCATCTCGAGCCACCGTGTTTCTCTGGTTTTCCGAATTCAATCTTGGTCGCACTGCGCTACAGTAAGATTTTCGTCGTCAAAAATCGGTTGTCTCGGTAAAAATTTAAGCTGTTGCGTGTTCGAGTGGAAGCCCATTACTAAGAAGCCTATTTAAATGACTGTCCTAGAATATAGTTTAACCTATAGTTTTATGTATAGGTTGAGATGTGCTTTATGACTTCCATCATACGCCATTGTTTATATACCCCAATTCCTCAACTATACTAACCTAACATCGGTATTCTTGGAACAACTATCAACGAGGTAACCCCGTTCAATAAGAACTCGAATAAAATTAAAGGTACCCTAACTCTAGGCGCATCCTAACAGTGCGTGAATTGATCTCGTCATTTCATTTCGACATCGGTAAGACACTACATAGTTCCACTCGCATACATTCAATATTGCGTGAACATTTGGCCGTCAAAAAGATTTTTTCGCGTTGAATACCGCATAATTTGACCATCGCTCAAAAAAATATAATCATATCGTGCCAAGGAATGTTGGAAAAATTAAAGCGCGACGTTTTTTAAATCGTAAAAGGTAACGAATCATGGATTTATGCATATAGTTATGTAATGTGGTTATAAAAATCGATTTCTTAGAACTGACAATGCAACCCTCCCATTGTATTTGAATGAAGGCGAAGAAATGTATGCAAAAAAATGTTATAACGACGAATGCTTAAACAAATTTTTCGGCGAAATGTTCGAAACTGAAATTGCGAATGAAGTATTTGCGACCCAATTAGGCAGTATCGATGTTTCTAAATTAAAATCATTACGTTACTCCTACAAGTCAATTTTTTATAGAGAGGGAGATAACTTAACCTTCACAAATGTAGTACGTCATCGAATAAATACAAGAACTGAAATTCCGATCTATAGTAAGCTTTATAGGTACCCTGAAATTCATGCGGAAGAAGTCGATAGGCAAATTGATAAAATGTTGAAGCAGAATATAATAGTCCCAAGTAGTAGTCCATACAATTCTCCTATTTGGGTAGTCCCCAAAAAAGATGACAAACAAGGCCAAAAACAATGGAGAATCGTAATGGACTACAGGAAGTTGAATGAGCAAACAATAGAGGATAGATTCCCTATGCCCAACATCGACGACCTGTTTGATAAATTGGGCAAATGTAACTACTTTTCAACAATAGACCTTGTAAAAGGATTTCACCAAATAGAGGTCGAACCTAACGACCGACCAAAAACCGCCTTTTCGACTAAAAATAACCATTATGAATTCATTAGAATGCCTTTCGGCTTGAAAAACGCACCAGCCACTTTTCAAAGGCTGATGAACAACGTTTTAAGGGAATTCGTAAACAAAATTTGCGTTGTTTACCTGGATGACATTCTGGTCTTCTCCACCAGCTTTGAAGAACATTTAGATTCATTAAATAAAATACTCCAACGACTTAAAGAATCAAATTTGAAAATTCAAGTAAATAAATGTAGTTTCGCGGAGATATCCACAGATTACCTAGGACATACGATAGTAAATAACGGTATTAAGCCTAACGAAAATACAAATATCAAAAGTCATAATGACAGCTCATGCTCGTTGCCCTATGCATTCATGCGTTCCGTTGGATGCTTCTTGTAAATCGTTTTGGTGGAGTTCAGCGTTGATAATGTGAAGAATGGTGGTGTTCAGCGTTGACAATGTTGAATGGTTGTCTAGGTACATTTCAAGTTAAAGAGTTTAATATTTTTGTTGGGGTAGGTATAAAAATAAATAGGAAACGTACTGAACTTTTTATAATTGTAAAATAAAACAAACAAAAGTGTACGCTTTGAACAAATTTTGTTTTCGTTGTTTTCTTATCGTTGGGAATTGAAGCTAATGAGTCACGTTCTTTATAAATATTATTTTTGCTATTATTAGATACTATTATTAATAGATATGTTTCATATCTATGAAACCCATTTCGGTATAACAGTTAATTATAAGCCTCATGCATTGTAAATAATTAACGAATGTAAACAAAAAAAAAAGATACATTATGTTATATTAAATGTTAAATTTTTATACCGAATACCATTATTAGTTGTAAAATATTTCTTTCATATTATTGTATGATATTTGTTGTTTCATTTCAATTTTTTTTCAATTTCAATTCAATTTTTTGGATTAGTTGGAAAGTTTTTTTTTTCTCTTGCCTATTATTATATTATTATTGTACAATATTTCTGGTATCAATAACTGTTTTTTTTGGAGACCAAAAATACTTGGCGGGGGAGGAGTTATGTAATGTGGTTTCTGTGCGAGCCATTTTCACCACACTTGATGTTTGTTGGACAAACATGAAGTGTGATTAGAACTTTGCCTATGCTAGCTCTCCTCTCTTACTCGATCTTCCTAGAAGACCAAGTAAGAGAGTACGAGCCTTTGCCAATGTTGAATCGGCGTTGAGTTGTTGGACACAAGCGCAACGACGCGATTGACCCTGTAATAAATTACTTTAAGCTAAGATTAATAAAACAAATAAAACGCAATATAAAACCATTCTGTGCTGTTTCGTATTAAAGAAGGAACGGAAATCTAAATACATATAACTATATGAACCCAAAACTAAACAACAACCGACTGTAAGGTTCATTCAAGACGAGCCAAAAACTTTTAATTACGTATCGATCAACCAACATTTCGTTACCAAATTTAAATCACCTTGTACGCATAGGTTCGTTGTACTACCATAGTAAAATGTGCTATTTTTTGAAAAAGGCATAAGTTTTTTTCAGGTTTAGGAATAAAAACTTTGATTCGGGTTGGTATCACTGATCTGGTATTCTTCATTTTGGCTTCGTTGATATACTTTTTGTTGACTTGTTTGCCTTGTTCGTCGGACAATATTTGCACATTGATTTTGGCATTTTCAAAAAAATCACAGAAGTAAATTTTTCAATAACTATTTTGTCCGCGTTTTAACTTTTTATATTTAATTTAAAAAATAATAAACCAGCACTGTTGACAAACTTAACAGGAACATTAATCTGAAATTCTCGATTTTCTCAATTTACTTTTTGAAAACAAAATAACACCGCACATACGTAGGTTGCTAAATAATTTTTGACATAGAAAAGTAAAAATAAATATTTTTAATAAGATTTTCTTTCTGTCTAAACCTGATATAAAAAACAAAACCAAAAAAGAATCATGAAAATCGTGCCAAGGTTTATCGAGTAAATATTTCAAAGTTAAACAAAAAATATTTTTTAGAAAGAATACAGCTTTTAGCTTCATAGCCTATTCACAATGAAAACCGTGTTTCCGTCGAAAACTCGTCCATGCATTCCCATCGAATGACGTTTGACGTTTCAATAGCTTTTTTTATCCAGTTCGATCTGTCTAAACTGTTTTGATTAACAAGGAAATGTGGTGACTAATTCAAGTGCGATTAAATTTACATAGACCACAACAATTTGATGGTTCCATTTAGATTTTCCAATACAGATAAAAACTAATCGTGAGATGCCTTGTAACAACCAATTACACCCTCTATTTGAAAGTAACTTCCTTCGTTCATCGTTGGCCCGTATCCCCCGTCCGTACTGCGGCACACATCCGCAGGGCAATCGCGTCCCAACTTATTAGCCAGCACAAATTCGCCTTATTAACAGATTCAACGCCATTTTAGATGCTTGCGTCTGGGGGTACTCATTTTACGTAATCGCCAGCGCGCTGCCACCTAACGACAACCAAATGAAATTATACGACTATATTATAATAGAAGCAACAAAAAATCGCAAAACGATTTATTTAAACATGAACTACTACACCATTCATCGTTCGTTGCTTAAAGGATTTTTTTTTGTTTAAACTTCCTTCGTGAGTGCCTTTTACTGTGGGGCCACACCACCGAAATTCAGTCCGTCAATTATTCCTTTTCCTTCCCCATTTAAATCCGTCTTCTCACATAGGACAGCAGGAAAATGAATTTTTTTCCGGGGGTTGGGGGTGAAAGTAATATTTTTCTTTTCGCGCGGTGCCTTCTTTGATTTATTGCCTCGAGAATTTCAAGAGTTTAGATTTGAGGAAAGCCCAAAGGAAGGAACACACTTCCACAATCCTTCCGTTGTGCAGCGCAGCACACCAGCCCACAACTGGATTTGAGCACGAATGGCGTTTTCGTGAAAATGTTCGGTGCTCGTGAAGTTGGCGCCGCCTCGCATGCATCAAAAAGTGTATCACGAAATAAAATTTGGGGCGAACTGTTTTTTTTTTTTAACCCTTTGTTTTATAGTTAAAAATACATATATTTTGTTATCCTGATTGTATGGTGTGGTTTTTGGTTGTTTTTTGTTCGCCCCCACTGTGGTGGTGGGTTGGTTGTTGGTGCAAAACGAACCGACTTTTTGCTAATTTCGATTTCCCGACTTTGGGCACAGGATTGTGTTAGTACTTCAAAGTGGCTGTCTAAAAAAAGAAAGAACATTTCTCCGTGAACGTGATTATGCAACAGCCGCATATGTGACACGCGCGCAGAGCTATTTTCTTATCATTTCCAGTTTTTCTGTCGGAGTCAGAGAATTGAATTGAATTAGCTGCATGATTGGGGATTAAGAAATTGACTTTAGCACCATGCAGAGTGCGTGACAATTTGGTTTTAAAAATGTTCTCGATGACCCGAACGAACATTGACGTGATTTTAGAGAATTTCAAAAAATAAATGTTCGTGTGAAGTGCAACTCAATTGACATTTTGACATTAATGCAAAGTGGACCGCAAAAGTTTAAAATTGTGTTCTTTAGTTGCAAGTCTGAGGCTGTTGAGAACCGATTAGAGTTAGGAAACAGTCGAGACACACGCAGCAAATATGCAAATACGGGTTTTTTTCACCCGAAATGCTGGAGCGAATTTCGTAACCAATGCAGGCTTGTTGATGACTTTTCTAATGATTGCTCAGATTTGTATACGGTATGGTGACGGGTGAAGGTGGAGAGCAAGAAGGTTTCATGTGTTGTATCCCTATATCATGGGATACTTTTCGAACGCCCATTTTGAGGCCGCGTTATCATCGTTGACTGGTAATTGGTTTCCGCAACCTTATGACAGCCAGAAGTGTGGAGATTGGAAATGTTACCAGCTAAAATTATTCAGCTTTCTATCCCAAGTATGGTTATGTTCTGAAAATTAGTTGTTGTGCCAATGAATTCTCGGTAGGTAGTCATTTCGTTAAAAAGAAATTCGAACTTCATTCATTCCAAGATCCGCTGTTGTGTACCCTCAGGTGCCCAGGTGAAAACCAGAAGGTATGTTGAAATGCCCTTCCCCGATATGGCGGCTCTGCCGGGGCGGACCGTAATTTGGGAACAAAATATAAAACTTTTTTTTTTGTGTTGGGAATGCGCTGGAAGTAAAAAATCATCGAAAGACATTGCATCTAAAAAAACTCCCGGGGGACTGACATAAGCCATCCCGAAAAAGATTGCACCTAGTCGTACGACTAATCAGCAATTAATTTTTGAATTATTCAATGAATTTAAAGAGATAAATCCGCCGTTTGTCGGACTTTTAAACTTGTTTTGTTTGAAATTAATACCTAATTTCTTAGCCCTAGCTAAATCTTACAGATCAAGGATTAAACCCCGCCTCAGTCTCCTGATTACATTGTCATTATTTAAAGTTCTGTTATTTCTGTGTTTACGTGGTTGAGAAGCCGATTTCTATGCCTCCGAGCAACCTTCTTAACCTCATCTTCAACCATTTCAACATTTAGATCCCTATGCAGATCGGCGTTGCGTATGTACCAAGGTGCATTAACTATGTTCCTTAGTACTTTATTTTGAAAAACCTGAATTTTTTGTAAGTTTGTTTGGCATGTACATGCCCACAATTGGAGCCCGTAGGTCCATACTGGTTTTATAACTTGCTTGTATAGCATTAACTTATTGTAGTTGGACAGGGATGAGTATCTCCCAATAAGCCAATACATTTTACTGTATCGCATGTTCAACTCATCTTTTTTTTTTCTTAACGTGCGCTTTCCAATGCAGTTTAGCGTCTAGAGTCATGCCTAGATATTTAGCTGTGTTAGAAAATTCTACTACATTGTTGTTAATGTAGACTGGAATGTGTGGTACGTTTTTATACGTAAAATTAATATGGACTGACTTAAGGTCATTTAATCTAATCTGCCATTTCTTAGTCCATTCTGAAATATTGTTTATTGTCGTCTGAAGCATTTTTGTTGCTATTTCGACAGTTGCTCCCACAGCAAGGACGGCTGTGTCATCTGCAAAAGGCTATGGTGGTTTCTACACTTTCAGGCAAATCGCTAGTGAAGAGTAGGTATAAAACTGGTCCTAGTACACTGCCTTGCGGTACACCAGCTTTAATCTCTCTTAATGTTGAACACTCTGTATCTTGCTTAATTCTGAAGAATCGATCTGATATATAAGACTCCAGAATGGTCGAATACTGCTTCGGCAGTTGCTTTTGTAATTTGTGTATCAGTCCTTTGTGCCAGACTTTATCAAAAGTTTGTGCTATATCAAGAAATACTGTAGAGCACACATTTTTCTATTCAAATGCTTTTTCGATTTTATCAGTGATTCTATGCATCTGATCAATTGTAGAGTGCTTGTTTCTAAACCCAAATTGATTATTTGGAAGTAGGGATTTTTCATCAATAATTTTTTGCAGACGTTTTGCCAGCATTTTTTCGAATAGCTTGGACAACATTGGTAGTATCGATATTGGGCGATATGAGGTTACTTCGCTAGGTGGTTTACCTGGTTTTGGTATCATTATTACCTCCGCGACCTTCCACATGCTTGGCACATATCTTAATTTAAATGCAGCATTTATAATCTGGGCTAGTTTTTTTTAATCCTTTTCGAGGAAATTGTTTTAAAATTTCCCCTTTAATTAAATCGAACCCTGGGGCTTTTTTTATGTTTATGCCTTCTTTGATTTCTTTGGCAAGTTCTTTAGCTGTTACCGGCCGAATAGGTCTGTCTTCTTCGCACGTTTATTTGTTTCCTTGATAATCTTTATCTTCATAAGGTTTGAAGACGTTCTCAAGGTACTTTGCAAAAGTATTTGCTTTTTCTTGAATGCTTTTTGCCCAGTTACCTTCTCTGGTTTTTACTGGCGGAATGTGAGCTATTGGCCTGTTCATTTTCTTTGCTGCCTTCGAGAGCGAGTAGTCGGTACTAGCATCATTTGTTAGACTCGTAAGATACGTTTTTAAAGACTCGTTATTAAATTCTCTTATAGATTTTCTGAGCTTATTATTTAAGTTGTTCAGTGTGGTTTTGTCGCTTGGCGCCCTTGTCTGTTGCCAGCGTTTTCTAGCTTTCCAAATATAAAACTTAAAGAGAAAAACAAAGGAGGAAGGAGGTAAGAGTACCTCAGTGAGACGGTGGCCGACACAATAATCGTGGAGCCGTGCGATCCCATATGCCGGCTCAACCTAGGAAGAGATCTCGAAAGAGGAAGAAGAGAAAAGGAGAAGAAGAAGAAGGTGTCCCCCTCCCCACGCCTGTTAAGGAAACGGGAATACCTAAAGGCCAAACATATATATATATGGCATTCTCGTCGCCAAAGACCAAGGCTCCCTCACAGAGAAAGATCGAGCCTTCTTGGACCTACATTTACCTAACTACCTTACGAAATAAACTATAGACTACAGCATTGAAAGTTGTGAGAATTCAAAGAGCAAACATCTTTCTAAAAGAGCAACAGACAAAAGTGTAGTTGGTTTCGCTGTCAACGCACAGATCCTGACTGGATGTGGCTGTTCTTCAAAAAATGAATAGGCCCATTCATGAAAGGACAAACGTATCAGTGAGTTTTAATACTGACATTTGAAACAAAATCCGTTCCAGATTATAAAATGCAACTAACTAAATTGGTTAAAATAGTTGAATTTGGAAAGCAGCTACAAGCACCCATTGCCAGGGGATTTGTAACCCAATAAAATAAAGAAAACTGATGATCTTTGTGGTTCAAGCGACGATACTCAAAATTCAAAGGCGAGGAAGTTCTCGTTCCGAGGATTCCGATGATACCAACCGATGTGCCATTTGAGTTTAAACGAATTCAAGTTCTGATTTCTTGCATTCACCATGACGATTAACAAATCGCAAGATCAATCATTGAAAGTTTGTAGTCTCAATTTAGAAAATACATGTTTTCTTCATGTTCAACTTTAGTGGCGTGTTCACGTGTCGGTCCACTTTATTTGTTCTTGCACCTGAAAAATATTTGGTATCAGAAGGTAGTTCAGTGAAAATAATAAACCGAAGTGAAAACCAATGAAGCAAGATACATAGCTTCTGTTGTGCGGCTGCAGAGCAGCGCTTCAACTCCTCGTGGAGCATAGGGCAGCAACATGGTCATTTCGTCAGCGGCCATCGGATCTCCAGAATGTACCGCAGACAACGGTTAACGAAGGCTTGCAGGCTACTCGAGATGTTTGTTAACATCCATGTCCATTCCGCCATCGAGTGCTATGAAACTGGCCAGATAATTAAACTGCGTGACCTCCTCTATGGGTCCCTGCCTTAGAATAACTTGTGTGCCTTGGCCCGATGTCATTGTTTTTGCCTTATTTGCGTTGATCATTAAGCCAGCCACTTCACCATATAGTTGCAGCGAATGACATATTTGATTTAACCCAGCCATGCTGTTTGCCATGACCCATGAGACATTGGATACTATGTCCTAATGAACTATTGAACTTAATTCAAAGACGATGGCTCAGTCTCGTGAAAAACGTGTAGGTAGATTTCAGAGCTCGGCATAAATATTTTTTTTTTATTATATTATTGAATTTTCCCTGACTGATTTCGTGATTTTCTGACTTTCCCTGACCGAATTTTCGTTCCCTTTCCAGTCCAGAGGCAACCATGCATCTAAGAAGTAAAGTCCTCTCTCATAGAACCTAGCAGATATAATACAACGACGAAATAACGACGAACTTTACCCTATATCTTATCCTTTGCATTTCCATTTTGTTCAGAATACGTCATATAAGGTCTGTTCCCTTACAATAATACATTCGAATACATTAGTCAAACTTCGTTCACTTCTAACCAACTTTTGCGTAAGTGAACGAAGTTTGAATGAGGTATTCGAATGCATTATCGTAAGGGAACAGACCTATAATAACCTACCTACAAAAAAAAAATTATCAAATTTGTGCGAGTTTATTATAATTACAGTAACCTGGCAACAGTTTTAACCAATCCTAGAGCATGTCAATGGAACGATGTAATAGATTTCAAACATCCTGCAATCTGTATCTTCTGACATCATAAGTTAACCTTGCTCACAACAAAGTGGTACACAGATGTTTCGAGAACTGATGAGAGAACTGGGGCGGGAGTTTTTGGGCCTGGAACCAAATATTCTGAACCAATGGGCAAAAGCACCAGCATCTTTCAGCCTGAAATCTATGCCATAGACAGGTGTGTCCAAATTAACCTCGACAAAAACAGAGTCAACTGTGATATAGCTATAATGTCAGACAGCCAAGCTGCTGTTATGGCACTTAATTCCTACATCATTAAATCCAAACTTGTATGGGAATGCCTACAAAAACTTAATGAACTTGGTAGGAGAAACAATATAACCCTCTGCTGGGTGCCTGGCCACGTAGGAATAGAGGGGAATGAAATGGCCGACTCTCTAGGGAGTATCAGAAACTTTCATAGGTCCTGAACCATTCTGCGGAATAGGGGATCCCACCCTCAAAGAAGAATTTAAAAAACTAGCGAAAGAGAACAGGGCAAGAACCTGGCATAACACTCAGGGCATGAGGCCAAGAAACTTCTGGGACAATACAACCGGAAAAGATTCCATGCTTGCATCGGCATGAGCAAAAATAACCTTCGTATCCTAACGGGCTTCCTAACGGGGCACTGTAGACTCAAGGAACACCTCAGGAAACTGGGTATACCTGAAGAAGGTCTTTGCAGATTCTGCGATGAGTCCAGTGAAATCCCAGAACACTTGCTGGGATCATGTGGCGCACTGACCCACAAAAGACTGAAACACTTGGGCAAGTACCAACTATCTGATGAGCAAATACAGTCACTAGAGCCAGCTCTTATCCTTAGATTCTTAAAGGAAACTGGACTGGAGAGAGTTCTATAGGACGGATTTCTTCCACCAAGAAAGAGTACTAAAACCTCTAAAATGATTTCGAAAGGAATTATACTATGAGGGAAACTTTTTTAAAGAAATAAAACACCCTGAGGCGTAAGCAGGGGGTACAATAGATCAAAAGGTCGCAGTACAATAACCCCTCTCAAATAATAAATAAATAAATAACCTTGCTCTTGGCAGGTATCACTGTAGTTCGTTTGACAAATAATTAACTTTCTTTATAGGTAAAAGCAAAATAAACGCACAGTAAGGTGGCAGCTTCTGTTTTCTTCCTATGAATCACACAAGCCATGAATTATCTCTGAAAATATGTTTGGCATACATATCCCAATGACTGTGATGATCTCACACCTCCGCAGTCCGCACAACCAAACCTGACCTAGCTTAGCCCAAATGAAGCCAGTAATCGATGCAACTTCGTATAACGTAAACTTCTTTGATTATATTTAAAAACTAGCTGTACCCCCCGGCTTCGCCCGTGCAAAATGTGGTTTCAGAACAGTTGATGGAAAAAAGATCTAAGAAATTTGCTATCTTGTAGGGGGCCATTTTATTTCGCAAAAAAATATATATTCTCATAACGCTTGAGTTGGCCAATAACAGGATATTTCTTCCCACTGCATAAAATAATTTGTCTTCCTTCCGTAATTTTAACAGGTATTCGTTTCAAATGTTAAATCATTTTCTTTCAGTCCCGTATACATTTCGCACCCTATCTCTTTCAATCCCACTCGACACATTCTTACACGCCAAAAGCGGATGCAATTGTATCAGTTAATACATGTTCAATGGAGTATTGATACTAAGAATTTGTTAAGAGATGCATATCATAATTTTAAAATTGAAAGCTTTCTTTTACAAAATAACTCACAAGTAATAGTGATAAGGCGGACTAAAAAGCCTAAATCCTGAGGTAAGACTCAACTATTATTATTATTTTATCCTTTGAAAGTCTGAATTCCTTTGTTTTCAAAAACAATGTATTTTCTATTATGGTCATAATATTATGTCCCCAAAATGTTTTTCAAAATATCGACTTATTTTATTTAAAGGCCAAGGAGGGAACATTATTTGTTTTTTTTTTAAATATGAGCTTAGTAAATATGTAGTAAACTTACCCAGGTGAAAATCGTAGAAATGTCTCAAATTTCGATTAGTATTTTTTTTTTTTTTTTATAATAAACACGCGCTAAAGAGGTTATGACTACTCTTATGGTGTAGTTTGAAGTACACAGCGCGGGCGTTAAGAAAATTGGGATAGAGAAGATAGGAGATTCCGATGCACATTGGTTTTAAATGTCTGCAAATTGCACCGAGGGGAAGACCGAGCTGGGCAAGGCATTCCACGTTCGTGTTGTACGACTTATGAAGGAATCTCTATATTTCAGAGTACGACCGAAAATAGTCTGAAGGGTAAACTGATGGGCATTCCTGGCTTGGCCGTTTTCATGTTATGTCTTGACAACGGAAAACGGGTTTCATTTTTATATATATAGATTCAAAGGCGGTTGAGCTGTTTCGGAGACCTATCGTTCCCAAAAGTAGTATATTTTAAGACACCCTAAACCTGATATACAGCAATACGAACAAAACAAAAGAAGAATTATAAGAATTGGCCCGGTGATTATCGTGTTATATTATCATGGAGTTCATTGTTATTGTATTACTATGTTATAGAAGATAATTGAATTTAACTGAAAAACGAAATGTGTACCTACAACGCCAGCTGTTGAGAATTTTCCGACTTTTCTTTTTTCCTTAACCATCCCTGAATGAAGACGAACAACACAAAACAAAAATCATCCAAATCGGTGGAGCCGTTCTCGAGTTTTCACCCGACTAACGCACAGTGATATTTCTTTCGACCTGTATAGAGAGAGAGACACAGGAATCTAAAATTTGACTTTGATGGAAGGGCTGTCGGATACTTTTACATGCCTGAAATTTTGATGGAAAGGTTTTAAAATTGCAAGAAAATAAGGAAAGGATTAACTTTAAATGAAATATTTGTAACTTTAACAGCCAAGAAGAAAACTAACAACAATTATTATCATCTTGGGTGGTAAGCCTTCTCTCTCCACACCGGTATCAAGGCGTTATGGTACCTTTGAGCTGCCCTCCCCATAACCCTACTCACAAATGAGCAGAGCACTATGATTGTTACTCACTCATTTTTCGTAATAACCCCTCCCTACGTGACACCTCAAGACGCTCAACAACTCCTGTTGCCTGTCATCATTGTCCACGTCATCTCAAACAGCACTACATTTCAACTTTCTCAGACATACTAATGCAAGGATCCTGAAAATTCATGTCAAACAAAAATGATTGGTTCAAACACCATCAAATAAATCAAAGTATCTACTCCATTTCAAAAAGTTATTTAATGTAACATAGTAAACATAAACAAACTTAGGTATATTATCGTATATTTAAAAAAAAAAAATTAAATTGTCGACAACAAAAAATATTTGCTTGGAAAATAATTGAAATAATTGACAACAATTGCCTTTAAAATAAATTTTTTTTTTGTATTTGAAGTGTCACTACTCGATTTCTATTCAGTTTTATTTATTTTTGAGTGCATTTCCCCATGAAAAACGAAATTTGGGCCTTTTTCCAATTTTCCGGTAGGTTTTTCCAAAATTTTGTATACAACCAACTGATTCTCTGGCGACACAAACCGACGATAGCTTGGCGAAAAATTGTAAAGTCGTGGCAAGCCGTGCTCCTACTGCAATGAGTTCGAACAAGAGCTTGAGAATTTTTTCCCGTCCGTCAAAGTCTTCTGAGGTCCAGAAATATGCCAGTCGAGCACCAATGTCCATGAGGTTGACCTGTACTGTATGTATTGTAGTAAGGTCAAGAGCCGTGGCGGTTAGACTGAGCTCACACCGAACTATTTGTCGGGAGAGGGGAATTTGTACGCAGATCTCTTGACATTATGTCCACTGTGAACTTCTTAAACTTAATCAAAACTAAAAATGTTTATCGGTAGGGCCAATGCCATAGTTTGTTTCTTCGAAAATATCCGAGTCTGTCTCTGTACTAAGCGTGCATTTTAAGACATTTTAATTATTTATAAAACAAATTTCGATCTAGTGGTTTCCTGAGTTCATCCGAGTGACTTTGTTTGAATATGATCAAACCCCTTCAATTCGTTGTCAATTAAACACAAACTACCTACCGATACACAAATTTACGCAGCAGTAGCAAATAAGTACTTGATCAGCGTTGCTAAATCGAATATTGGGGCGCAGAAGCACTGATTTTCATGCAAACGCAGAACATTCCCTCAATTCCAATGTCAAATTCAACTTCCAGGTTCCATAATTATTATGCTATACTCTTTTCTATCCTACAGAAAAGAAGATATAGGGTGCAAACAAACAGTGGCAGTGTGGTTGTGGGGGTGTATAATTGTGTTTTGTGTAATTTTAAATTAGGTACAAGCGGGCAAGAGTTTTTTTCTGCAGTTTGTAAATAAATAAAGTGTTTTTCCGTATTTTCAAGTAATTTATATTAACCGTGTTTTATTGGACATCTATCTATCTCAGCAAAGTTAAAGTCTTCAATGCAACTACAAACTGGCCACTTTAGAACTCAGTTAGTTGTACACCACACTACACTTTTACTACTACACTACACTTTTCCACCACGTAAAGGTTGCATTCACCAGTAAACCCGAATATTTGTCCCAGAACCGGGCCCTTGGACACGATTTCACGAGAAATCTCCCCAAATTGAGATTAAAGCAAAACAGAGAAAAAACAACTTGATCAATGCCATAATGTCAGACTGACTCGGAGGAGGTTGTTGACATACGTTGCCACACCTTTCGCTGATTGGAGTTTGTTTTTAAGTCCTATATACCCAAAAACAAACAAAAATGGACCATATTCAGAATTTTATATTTCTGTCGGTTTAGCGGTTGGGATCTTTATTTTTGCATAGATCGAAGTGGAACAAACCGGGGCCTCCAATAAAAATAAAAAATAAAAAAAAAATAAAAAACTCCGGATTAACGTAAGTTTTCAAAAATTCACCAGGAAAATGGTGAAATCCCTGGCGAATTCGGCCCGAACTTGATATCAATATAACCAAAAGTGGCATCACTTACCGCGAAACGAAAAACTCCAAGAGACGTCATGACCACCTTTCTGTAAAATTGCGGCGTTTTGTTCGTCCAGTCGAGTTTTTCGCTATATCACTTTAATAAAAACACTACACTTTCCACCAACTTGGACATTTCCCGGACTTTTATTTTACAACAATTTAACAGAACACAACACAAGAACCGAACTGAAAGAATTTGCGCACCAAACTAAAGAAACAACCGTTATTCCATTAAACTATGCAAGAGCCACCTGGTGAACGGTAGACGAACGGAAATGATTTTCCAAACATGTACTAAAAAATAGACAATTGACACATGACACTTCTCCCTGCACGAGTGTTTTGTTTACAAAAGTTTCGTGCAAAATGACTTCGAGTTGTGTAGTTTGCAAGGAAAATACAAAAAAATACAAATGTCCCAAATGTTTCGAGCCATAGTTAGTTCAATTAAGAGATCCACTCAACATTTAACGTACTTACGTGTTTCTTTTTGTCTGTAGTTGCTCGCTAAATTGCTTCAAAGACCACCAGAAGGACGAGTGCAAACCAATCGAAAAACCATCGCCAAACCTCAACGAGGACACTGAACCCACCATATTCCCTCCATTCAAGACAGTGGACACTGTAAGTCCAGCCAAACTCGAGGAACTAAGTGAGTCATGCCCTTAATTGAAAAACTCAACACAACTCGATTCCATTTAAGAAACCTGCGAAGCGTTGAGGAACCTACTGTACAATCCACACTTGCGAAGCCTGATTCGGGAGATTGACGTAGCTCCAAATGCCTGGAATGCAATGCGCGTTGCAATGCAAGAGCCCCTCTTCGTAGAGTTCGCCGACGAATGCCTGAAAGTCATTGAACCGCCATCAGAGACCGATTGAAACAACAAAAACCTTATAATTATATAAAACCTCATTTGTTATCGCATGTAAGTAATTGTTACAATAGTAAAGTCTTGGCGAATGGAACTTAGAGTCTTAAAAAACAATAAAATTATGTACAGAATTCATCGTCTATAATGTATTTTGGTGTAGCTCTCCATTGATGTCTCGTGAAACCTGCTTTCTATCTTGTTTGTGATGTTCGTCTACAATTCGGTGGTATCGTGGGATCTGCTCGGTGCACTGTCCGTGATGTAGGTGAATAGGTCTTCGGGGAAGCTGCATTGATCCACTTCTCGACCAAGGGCAAAGTAACGCTTTCGCAGTAAATGGGCGGCCGACTTTGGTTGGCGGTTGCGGGTGAACACGCCCTTCTTGTTTCCACCCACTCGGGTAACAGCTGCAAAGAGTGAGAGTGATTATTCCAGATTTCAGTTGGGACAGATTTCTTTTGGGTTTTGCTTACTTTGTGCGGTCTTAAAGTCGGCGAAATTCCACACAAACTCTCCAATGAACCAGGACTTTTTGCGCAGTATGTCAAACGCCCTGAAATGCCTCGAGTAGAGCTCCGTTTGGTATTCCTCCGACCACACATACGATGGCAACTACAACAAGGAGTTATCTCAATGGGAGCTTAGTTCATGCAATGATTAGTTATCTTACGAAATGCAGTCCCTCGACTGTGTCGGCTCCATATTCAGACATCAGGACTGGTTTGTTGTGTTTCTTGTTCCAGGCGACAGCCTCGTTCACCACACGGCTGGTAATCATGTCCAATCGGCCGGCATTTGAATACCACCCGTTGTAGCGATTAAAACTAATTATATCTAAGTGTTTGGCCTGTAAGGAAGAAGAGAATCAACTAACTGAGGGTAGAACTGTCGTGAGTGTGCTCACAGCTTTGTCATCTGTATTAGGCACAGCAATGGCGGCAGTAACTGGGCGGGTGCGATCAAGCGATCTTGTGAAATTGGCCACATATCTAAAAGAAGAAATATTTAAAACCACGATGGTGTAGGCGGGATGGATGTTTTACTCGAAATATGAGTCGGCATGGAACTGACTCGTTCTGGGCTCATTGGCAATGGACCACATTACCACACTGGCATGGTTTCGATCACGATGTATCAGCTGTTCCATGGAAGATTTGTGCTTGTCTAGGAGAGCTTGACTGTAGTTTCTGAAATCGAGAAAGTGAAGGTATTGTAGTTATATGGCAAATAGGATTCTTGTCTCTTCTAATGGAGATGTATTCACTTCCGCTGACTCGAAATAATGGCGGGCAAACCGACTATTGCCGTGTTTAAGCTGGTGCCTAACAGAATATGATGGCTTCCTTAAGAGTTTGATGATCTTTTCAGAATACATCACACAAAGTGGACGAATTAAGACTGCGGACGACTTGTTTACACCATTCTGCGTCGCCATGCCAAAAACAGACCTTTCAGCTCAGTAATACAGCGAACCAATCATTGAGTTTCGGCACAGAGTGCAAACCAACTTAATCTAGATGGGCCCTACTTACTCTGTGTCCACACTGGGACATTCGTCGATAATCATAATCCCGTGCTCGTCGGCAAACTGCATTGATTCCTCCGAATATGGATAATGCGACGTACGATAAGCATTAGCGCCAATCCACTTCAAGAGGTTGAAGTCCCTTGTCAGTAGAGCGAAGTCCAACCCTTTACCACGAATCTAGAAGAGGAAACAACAACTATATATGCAAACCCGTGCAATCGAAGACAGCGAGCCTTACATCAGAGTCTTCGTGCCTTCCGAATCCGCGGAAATAGATCGGCTTCCCGTTAATCATGAATGACGTGTTGTTCCACGTCAATGTCCGTATACCAATTTTAAGCCGGTACACGTCCAGCACGCTTGCGTTGTCGTCATGCAAGAACACCTCCATCTGGTACAAGTATCCCGGTTCCGGATGCATCAAATACGGCCACCATGGCATGGCCTTAGGTACTTTTAGAACGCCCTTCAAGTCCGCCTTGGACGTCTCGTTTGCCACGATAACGCCCTCCCGATCGCGAAGCTGAACCTGCACATAGAGTCCTTTTAACTCGTTTGTTCCGTTGCTATTAACGTTGTAATAAACGAATCCTAAAATAGAAGAAAGTCTTATTCCGCAATCGGGTGTGTGTCCTGGGACTCCCTACCTGTATTCTCCACATTTAGGTCTGTGGTCACCTCGACTTCCTCGATGTAATTCTTTGGGGTTGTATATAAGTGCACTGATCGATGAATGCCGGCGTAGTTGAAGAAGTCAAAGGTATACGTCTGCACTATGGACACTCCTCCATCTCTATTGAGGGGATGAAAATAAATATGAAATCAAATTTAGTGGGGCCAATTGAAACTCACTTAGCCACTTCTGTGATCTTGCCCTGCGGCACCGTCGTCTGAATCAACGCGTTGTCACACAGTACTGTGATGCGATTCTCCTTGCCATAGTTGACGAGATCCGTGATCTCAGCCTCAAAGGGCAGATGTCCGATCTCATGCTTCACAGCCATCTCACCGTTTATCCACTAAAAAGTAATGAATAAGTATTGGTCAAGTTTATGAATCTATTCCCCATCTAGCGTACCACAAAGGCTTCATAGTGTACGCTGCCAAAGCGTATCCACACCCGCTGGCCGACTTCCCACGACCGTGGTATAAAGAACTTCCGATCATACCACACCGTGCCGACGTGATCCCTCAGACTGACTTCGGTTGTGATATCATTGTAGCTGGCCGGTACTGGCATTGGTATTGTCGGCTTCACCTTGCTCAGATCGTCCAAGAACCATTTATCTCGAACACCTTGTGTGGGGTTGCTTTCGTCCGACTTCAGAAAGTTCCACATTCCGTCCAGGCTGCGAACATCTCGAGTCTCAGACTCGCGGGGATACAGGATGCCCTTGGTTTGGCTCACCTCACTATTAAGGATGATCATTCCTATCGCGAAATGGACAAGATAAGCAACAGCGCCCATAGCAAGAAGCGAAAAAGCTGCAAAAACAGAGTAAACCAAATCAAAAATATGTTATAAACAAAAACCACTGCTAGAGTGTATTTAAGCAAAACAACTAAGGACACACAAATTCGGAAAGTGTTGTTCATGCCCCCTGAAGTCCAATTTTCCACTGAAACATTTTGAAGCAGCAAATTTGTTTTCTTCGAGAAAATCATCGTTTTCGATAAACAAAGTCGAGGCAATTTATTGCCCATGGAGTGTTCTTGCGGTAAGGCGAGTACATTAAGAATATAAACAATAAAAAGAGTTACACTGGTCGGAGAAAGTAGAAACTATTAGATGAGAGGAGACGATACTATTTCGGTCTAAAAACACACGGCCCTGCGTTTGTTTGTCTAAAATCAAAAGGAGGTCAAGGTCGACTTCTTTGTTTGGACTAACTGGAAGTGCCGTCACATAGGACCTACGAAAGACATTTTGTCAATGAATACTTCTGTCCCATCGCCAACAATAGTGAATTTTCTCTTAAAGAGGGGTCTGTGTTGGTGAAATAGAACCGTTTGGGGGTAGTTCTCGAGAGATAAGTTCGTTTTGGACACTTCTAGAAGAAGAAAGATACCCGAATGATCTAGATGGCGCTACAGAATGTCTCTCATTTGAGGCGGTATATCTCGGGATCTAGATATAGATTCTATTATGTTTTGAAAAAGTGTTGAACAATGGACAAGGAAACAAATGGATGAAGAGGGCCGTTGACAGAGGATGAATATTGCAACCAATAACCGGGCGCGATACTAATGTCGTTTTCCACTGGGACCACCAGAATCTTTTTCAGATCTCAAATTTTACAAGGCTTGTGGAACATTTAACGAAATTGATCTGCTTTTGCAAATGGATTTGTGTGTAATTTGACAGCAATATCGGGGGCCGAATTACCGCATCCGTGAGTGAGCCATAGGTCACTGAATTTTGTGGATTTTACAAGCAAAACAATAACAAATTCAGTCACGTATTCAACCCCTGCTGTTCAAATTGCATTGGCTTTTTGCAAAAATCACAAATGGATATCGACTTAAAAAATGTTTCCCCTGTTGTCGATTCAAATGAAGTATTTTTGGTGATTCGCAGTCTCCAGATGACGAGGAAGACTACAAAGATAATAATTCCTCCAAAGTTATATTCATGGCTATTACTTTATTTTGGTTTTCACGAAACTTTTGGGCATTTTTTTTTAAAGCAAACTTCTAAAGTTACGTAAAACAGCTGTGCAAAGTATATTGGTATTGTATATATATATAGAGACTGCAAAGAATGATCCGAATAATAAAAAGTGGAATGGAACTGCCCTGGCTAAATTTTACAAACTCGCATAGGTACAAAATTACTCATTGTGACGTATTGCCCGTTATGTACAAAGTATTTATCGGACCCAATTTAAAGGCCCTTAAGAAGACTCAACTCCTGGCATGCATTAGCATCACGGGTGCACTGAGGACATCTCCTACCGCCGCTCTGCAAGTTATGCTTAATCTACTTCCTCTAGTGCTAGTCTCTAGACATCGTCAGTGAGGAATACGCCGCTAACGCGGCAATCAGGCTGAGGGAAGGGAAACACTGGAGGGGACAACCGACTGGTCATGACAGCATACTCCTACAGACAACCCCCTTACCCATAAGAACGACTTTGAAAAAGGCTTTACAAACGAACCCGATGGGTATCACGCAATGTCCTACACGAGAGAGCACTGTCAATGTTTAGGGGAAAGTGGTCACCCTTCGTACGTGGGGCACATTCGTACAGTAAGTATAAAAGAAAAACTAAGCTTCGCTAAAACACGTGTTTGCATGTGTGCATAGACATACCAGGTAGCATTTCGCTCAACGAACTTCGGGACAGTCGGGCAAAAGGTATGATAGCTGACAAGCGTAACGTGTTTTCGAGCGCTGTGAGTAATTTTTTTACCGAAGTTCGCGATCGCATTGCGAGTAAGTTTTTTACGTTTCTTGCAAAATAGGGATGACGAATTTATGTTTACAATGTTTATTTTGTGTTTAAATTACTAATATTTCCCTACTAAATTTTAATTTATTAAAAAGTTGTAATTTTTATTTTGTACATAGCCTGGGGTACATTCGGACAGTAATACAGGGGGCACATTCGTACGCGTACGAATGCTCCCCTTCAAATTTTATTTACGAAAATTACAAGCAAAAGAATGAAAAGATCAATAATATCGATTTTAATGAAACAAAATTATATAGCTAGACCTCTTTAAAACTTGTTTTACGCATTCTATAAGGTTTATTAGAAATGGCAATGTCTTTATCTGTTGTAGCCTTTACAGTTATCTAGGCAATATAAAAAATATTAAAATAAAATTCGAAATGAATGAATAGGTACCTATCGTTTTTTCTAAAATGCATAAAAAGATTTTGACCAGTTTCAAAAAAATTAAAACTCCTACCTGGTCAAATTAATAACACGTCTCTACAGCACGACTTCTTCGGTAGGTACTAATAGCAGTAGAAACGAAGAAAGAGGATTCGTTAGTCCAACACAAAGCTGTCATAGCTTCATATCATCTTGTTATACCTAGAAACGACTCAGTTCTCACTTACTCTAGAAGTCAGAACAAGTCAGAACACCCTAAGCAGAACTGCACAGCAAAGAGATAAAAGTAGTAGATAAAAGGCTCTTGTAAACAAGCATAGCATTATTAACGGGTAACAGCTAACAGGACATTGATCAACAATGTTCACACCCTACCCAAATTAAGTTTGTTAACAATCGCGCCTTAAAGAGCTATGGTATGGTAACTATGGACATCCAAGATATGGTTTGCCAAGTTAGGGGTATAGGCAGTGTTGCCATAAAAATATTTGGACAAATCTGCAGTTATGACAAAAAATAAATCTGAAATGCAGACTTCTATGGAAAGATATTAGGTACTTCACAAAATGTTTTTTTTTATTTAAATAACAATACAAAAAAAAAAAGAGTTGAATAGGAAAATGACAGCATACAGCGAAAGCAAGTGTACAAAAAATATTGACATGTTTTTTTAAGGACCAAAGTAGGTATATTATTTCAAATGCAGACAAAATCAGAAGTGCAGATTTATGGAGAAATCTGATTGTTAAAAGTCTGCAGCTCGGTTAAAAATCTGCAAAACGCAGACAAATCTGCACTTATAGCAACATTGGGTATAGGAAACAAATTTTCGGGTTTGCTACCCATAGTTTTCTCAGTGAATACGCAAAAGCATTTAATTTAAAGTATCCAGCGAAATGGGAATAAGATTTTAAGTGAACTTTAAGTCAATTTGAATATTATTTAGTTATTTTGATATTTAATAAGTTTTTTTTTGCTGTTTATAAAAATTAGAAAGTTAAATAAACTTTTTAAATACCCTGTATGAGTTTTCCCCATGTCGTACGAAAGTACCCCATCTGCTGTACGAAAGTACCCCACAGGTGAGGAGCATTCGTACAAAAATCTAATCCTAGAATATTTTCTATAACTCTGTAAATATTTGACATAATGGTTTCATACTTTTTTGTTATAAGCTACGATATATAAAGAACATATAAATGCATTAACTACATACAAAGGTGAGTTAATTTTTAACTAAATAATAAAAAATCAAAAAGTGTACGAAGGGTGACCACTTTCCCCTACGGACGGCTCCAAAACATTAGAGGGAGTCGGCGCAGGGGTATTCTCAGAAGAACTGACCTTGAGCCTATCCTTCTCCCTCCCAAAACACTGCAGTGTCTTCCAAGCCGAAATCACAGCTATTCGTCAAGCCGTAGCATGGTTGTCGGTTAATGCGATATCACACAGGGACATCGTAATATACATCGACAGCCAGGCTGCCATCAAATCCTAAAGCGTTGGAAGATTGCCGCTCATCTCTTAACGAGATAGCTGGACAGTACAACCTCACCCTTTGCTGGGTTCAATGATCACCCTTTGCTGGGTTCAATGATCTTGGCGATCTAAGTTGTATCAGCGCTGCTAGTATTCTTAGCTTTATCAATGGTAGTAAATGGTTCACATGAGTAACCAGCAAAGGAACCCCTAAACACCAGTGGTATGCAGAATGGGCCGATTAACGGCCTAAGTGTTCCTCTCAACGAGAGCCACTTTAACATAACATAACATAACATCAGACCCATAATGGTGACACAAAGAGCTATTTGAAAGAAATTTACAAAAGTTAGCAGCATTTTTCACGACTAGAGTTGTGAGAAGCTATAGCCTTGAAGAAGGAATTGGTATGATCTTCAAATCCCTCAGTAGACTTGTTCATTGAAGGTTTTGTCACAAAATGAGATTCAGGTAATGGGAATTAAACTTGTGGAGACATATCACCTAAGGCTGTGACTATAGTAAATAGAAGATATATGAACAAGCCGCTGAAATGAGAAAACAATGTTTCGCCTCCCATACCCTAACGATTCAGGTTCTTCGCAGCACCAAAGAGTCAACAGGCTTTCATACATCGGATCTCATAATAAACTTACTTAGGAGTATCAAAAGGTATCCAAAGAGGCCAGTAACTCAATTAATGGTTTTCTCAACTTTGTTCCATATTTTGTCCTAGTCTTAATCACAATTGACTTTTCAGGTCTCCACGTGGACTGTGGACATGAGTTATTTCTTCCATTATTAAATACTAACCTAACCTAAAAGACGAAAGAACCTGAATATAACGTCATAAATGTAGCTTAAGCCAGCAAGTGAGGTTAGGTACATTCAAAATGAAGGTTGCGTTGGACTCTTCTTTAGTCTTCCGTTCCATAGTGCATTTCTGAGACTATAATCCATACAATTTACTTTTAAATTGCTCGATACAAATAATGATTTTTCCTTTCGACTTTAATCTTAATAATAATTCACAAAAGCTTGATTTTCTATACGAATTTAGCTATTGTGAGCTTCTGAGACTAGAATTTGTTACTTGTAAAGTGCATCCGTCCCGTCGTGTCCGTTTCATTAACCTATTTACCTGACAGATGGATAGGGTTACCATATTCAAAAACGAGAAAGGGGGAGTTTTAAACATTTTTAAGTGGGCAAATTTTCAAATTATTGTTCTCAGTTTCAGAATAAAGATAAATAAATTAGAACGAAATATTTTCAAATATTTTATTTGATAAATTCCTAAAGTTAATGTATTCAGTCGTAAAAGTTTGTATAACACTTCACATGCTGTAGAATTATTCTGCAAACAATATTTGTTGAAACGGTTTTTGTGTTATTGTTCATTTCTAAATATTGACTGACGCAATGAACACGAAGGATTTTATTGGTTGGGCTGGTAAGAAAGAATGGGGACGTATCTCGTATGGGGGAAGTATCTCGTTTAGTATGTCTGACAGCTGGCTGTGTCTCAGTTTTGATTCGCCTAGATTGATCACACGAACAGCTTTTTCACTTGACATTTATGTGGGGGTAGCCAACTAATCCAGTCAAGATTTTGGTGACTGAGTACTGAGGTGACCAGTTCGCATAAATGTGGCTGACGGTGCCGTGAAATAAGGCCAATCGAAATAAGGCCAAATTTTCAGGATGGAAATAGGTGTATCGTTCATTGATTAAGGAGGTCTTTCGTTACATGCATTTCAAAAGTTTTTTCAGTGTATTTTACTTAATTTTTAATTCATAACTGTTTGGTGATCTTTACAGAACTATTCTCGTTTAACAGGTTAAGCTTCACATTTGAAAGTAACTTATTGTTCAAAGCTCAGCCAATGCATCTTTGTATAGATAATAAACCATTCAAGTGACCTTTCCAATTGGTTTTTCGTAATTCCTGGAATTCAAATATGAACTCGCTGGCGAACAGAGTCTGAGGTCTGAGCCCCAAATCTGTGTTGTCACATTATTAGTCATGGCAATGGTAATTGCGAATCAGTTTAAAAGACCTATTGGCTATTCAATATACACATGGTTGTCCTGCTGCGCATAAGAGCTGCTTAGCAAACTGTTTCCAAGGAGCAATTTATAGTCCATGGCAACCCCGAAGCTAGTGATCAGAACCAGAAGAAGCATTTGCATACAAAAATAAAAATATAGGGGACTGTGCACAGGTACAATTCCAAAAACGTGACTTGTTGTACCCTTAACAAAATCATACGCACGATGTACCTACAAAGTTGGGTTATCTCTGCACATACTGCTTGAATTATTTCTATGCAAAATAGCAGATAGTGGGTCCCTAATTATAGAAATTCGTTTAGCTAATCTGATTCGAAATGCCGGGGATGACGAGCACCTTTAATGTGTTGAATCCTAACTCCTAACCATAGGCAGTTCTCTTTGACTCACCAAGTTACGTGTAATTTTAGGCACCTGTTGACTGGAAAATAAGAAAATATCCAGTAGTGTCCATGTCCACTGGACAGCCCGAAACAGATAAATGTAGAACTACTATTCTGACATATCGCACAGAAATGGTAAATATATTTGGAAACCCATTTTGAAGAGGGTCGCTGAAATACCAAATTGAGAAACTGAATGTAGTTGAAAGCCAGCGCATAAGTACACACATTAGGTCTGTTCCTTTACTTTTAAATCTAACGAATTTTTACTAATTCTTATGAATTTTTACTCACTGTCGTTCGCTGACTCGAAAAATTCGTAAAAGAGAGCGTCATCGAGAGAGCAATATATTACCCCTCCGCCTCCACTGAGAATCTAACGAATCTTTACTCAGCAAATTTTTTGGTGTAAGAACTAAGAAGTGGTAAAGCTGTCAGTCACCTTATATGCTTTTCACACCAAGCCCAAAACGGCGTTTTCTTCGAAAACACGTCGATGCGTTCACACCGACCACCAACTCGTTTTCGTTTGACGTTTCAATCGGCTGTGAGACACTTTAGTCGTTAAACTTCGGTGCAAACTTTTGTGGTTACAAATTTAAATCGCATTAAATCAAAATAACATAGCCCGTCAATTAATTGTGGAAAATGATTTTAAGTTGTGAGTTGCGACATTATGTTCGGTCAGCCATTTTGCTGAATATTGCAAAAGGTGTGTTTGTTCCAACAACCCAACGATTGGAAGTCGTTTTCGTGGTGTTTTCATGGAAAACTAGTGCAAACGACTCGTTTTTAAAACTGAAATTTGTATGGGAAAACTTCTGTTCTCGATGAAGTTTTCGTGTATTTTGGCGAAAACCGGGTTTTGGGCTGGGTGTGAAAAGCATAATTACGATTAACAGCTAATTTGAGGTTTGTTATCCCATTTACCATATGCGTGCATTTGTTATGATTTTTTGCGTATTAAAATGGTATCAACAGGCGGCAAAAAAATATTGAATGTTCTCCTCAAGATTTTTTTCGATTTCGTTAGTGTCGACGAAATTCTTCCTGGCTGTAAAAAGATACAATCTGCAATCTACACTAGTGGGCACTGGGTTAACCCTAATGTATTCGATATAGCACTAAACCCGCCCTGGTACTGAAAACCTGTGTCTGACAAGACTTCTAGGGCGCCCTAGTTGTGCCCTGAACTGACCACAGTTATTTTGTCGGGGCAAGAACTCAGTGCTGAGTTGCGCTGTCATTTCGCTTGCTGTTATTCGTTTATTTATGAAGACAAATACAATAAATTTTATATTCAAAACGGAATCGTTTGAAAACAACAACGTTTATTAACTAAAACTTTATATTATAGATAAATGGAATGAATAAAAATTTGGAATCGGTGCTGGGTGCTGCATACATTTTTAAATGCATCGCCTATATTGCAAACAATTGTATCAACTTGTTTGCATTATGGCAAGCACAAGATCAGAATCAGAATTGAGTTGAGAATTTAGCAATAAACAGAAAAAAGTCTTATCATCATCATACTTCGTTATCCAAAAGATAAGTATTTTTCAATTTCTAAAACTGACAGACTTCAGGGCAGCATATTTTGCGTTCGATATGATAGCCGAACTCTTTAATGTCGATTTCCATAGGGATTTTACAGATTTGCTCTCAGATCTCAGATTTTTCGTGCCCAATGGAACATAAAACGAGATTTTTCTTCCTCCGCATTTGTGGTAGTGCGTGTATGAAAAGTCAGCTGTTCTTAAAAGCAATTTATGCTTATAAAAATCCACTCAATTTGTGTTGATATCCATTGCGCCGGCCAAGTGTAAATTTTTCTTTATTTTTCACAGACTGGTCTTCTAAATACGTAATTAATACACACTTTAAAGTTTTACAAAAGGCAAATGTTTTGTGGTTAGTGTAAGTAGATGTGAATCTTGCTCAGATATCGAGATTCGAAAAATTGCTCTGACTCTCAAAAAAAGTGCTTTTTTTTGCGGCCAATGGAACATAAAATCTGACAGCCAGCTGATTTCGAGAGCAGAAAAACTGCTCTGACTCTGAAAAAAAGTGTTTTTTCTGTCCCAATGGAAATCGACATAACATACTCGAATTTGTCAAAAAGAAGTTTGATTATTTCCGAATCACATTCATAGCTAATTTTGTTTTATGTGGTTTTCCATTGGGACCAAAAATCAATCTTTTTTTTGATCTAAATCAGTTTTCATGTTCCATTGGGACCAAAAATCAATTTTTTTTTTCGATTCAGAGCACTTTTTGCAGATCTCGATATTTTTCAGATCTACACACACTCTCACAATACCAATATACTTTGCACATCTGTTTGACGTCATTTTAAGAAGTTAGCTTTGGAGACAAATGGGGGTAGTTTCGTGAAAACCAAAATAACGAAATAACATTAATAGCCATGGATATAATTTAGGAGGAACTATTATCTTCATAGTTTTCCTCGTCATCTGAAGACTACGAATCACCAAAAATACTCCATTTGTATGTACAATAGGGGAAACATTTTTCAAGTCGATATCCATTTGTGATTTCTGCAAAAACAAATGCAATTTGAACAGCTGATATTGTTGTCAAATTACGCACTAATCCATTTACAAAAGCAGATCAATTTCGTTGCATGTTCCATTCGCCACGTAAAATCTACGATCTGAAAAAGATTTCTGGTGGTCCCAATGGAAAACGACAATAGATTACTACAAAAGCGTTCCGTAACTTTTTCGTAAGTGTCTCTCTCTGTGAGAGAATCTATCCCCTCCACTGCCATTTTGACAGTCTTTTCCATTCTTGCTACAAAAGTGAAGGAACAAACCTATTGTGTGTGCTTTCTCCATCAAAAACTATTTCGTTTAATCATTTTCCTTCCAACAGACGACATGTGAGGAATTTGTAATGTTGTTAATAAAATGAAACAACAATCTACTACAATTGTTTGCAATTGTAGTCCATGCGTCGTTCAATGGCGGCAAGCTGTCAACTGCAAATTTGTGCCCCAAGGTAAGAGCCGTAATAGGATTGCCTGCATGAGAGTAATCCAACTTAAGCGTGTGTGATAATATTGAAGCAGCGTATCATAATAGGATAGTGGCTCGTGGTTTCACCGTGTGACTGAACTCAAGACAATTTTCGACACGCAATCCTATTATGCTTAAACATTTACTGAATGCGGCCAATGATTCATGACAGCTGGGTCGGCATTTTGTTCAATGGTTTTTCGTGTGAACGACTGATTTGCTTCTATTACATAGAGCCAGCTGTTCGAGAGCACGAACCCGTTTAGGTTCTATGCTACTACATTCACTATTCCCAGACTGATGGAGTCCTAAAATGCGCACTTCTGTAAGTCACCCATACTCCCACTCTTACCACAGTTATTAAGCGACCATTCCACGACAGCATACGTGCAACCAAATACCCATTCCAAGGCGCACTCCATGTAGCCCGCTTATCTGCGATTTGTAATCAAAACAAAAATATCCTTGACTTGTAATAAAACCGTCTAAACTTGCTGGAGGTAATTGCTAGAAAAATCCAACTTCAACCAACGATTGTAACCGCGATACTCTCGCAATCAATTAGCCGAAGGCCCAAACAACAACAAATCCAATCCAAATATGGCGTAAGTCAGTTGTAGCTGTAGGTAGGTATGTGTTATCTTATCTATTGGCCCCGTCGTATATCCACCACAGTCAGTACCTATTTCGATATGCCTAACTCAAATAATTCGTGTAATTATATTTCGAACGCTCAAACTAGAAGTTCTATTCCCACCAGAGGGGGCTGGGAAGGAACCCCTTCAATCAGAGCAAAACGCACCACAAAAAAAGTCCACAACAATACAAAAAGAAAATCACCCGCTTGCGTAGGTATTTAAAATAAATTGAAACATCGCGTGCACCATGTGCCGCCAACATTTGAAGGAACTGTATCGAGATACAGTAAGCACCGCCGATACACAGAATACTTACATCATTTCGAGTCGTCCATTGCGATGATGTCAAGCGAAGCCAAGTGGAAAAGGAGAAACACGAAACGTATCATAGAAAAACAAAAACAATTAAAAAACACCCGACACAAAATGAAACAAAAAGAGAAACAAAATAATTGACACGAAATTGTTTAGAACACCGTTTCTCCATGACAGGCAGAATGCACCTATAAGAAGTTGACACCTGTCATTTTTGGCAATAGATTCCGCCTGTGCAGGAGAAACGACGTTGCAAAATGTAACGCAACGGGCAACTCTAAGCAGTCCGATTTAGAGAAACGACATTTCAGATACTTTTGATCATGCGATGGAGGCCCATAGTACGCGCCGCACGAATATACACTAGACTAGAGTAGAGAGAGCCGCCGACAAAATTCTAGGCGAAGCTGCTCGATGCAGGTGGGTGACCACGACCAGGCCAAAACACTTTTCTTTCATCTTTCATGACACATCGTATGAATTCAATTCTCGGAGAGTCCGCTGGAGAATAGCTAATGCAGAGAGGAACGCGGCTTGGAGTTGGAGCAGGCGTGAGGCGAAGATATCTAGAGCACAGTGGAGTGACAGAGATAATATCATCGTTTGAGGTTCGTTTTCGTAATGGTATTGTGATTAGTAATGTTGTGCTGTCGCTTGAAATTAGATAAGAGGCCCACAGTTATAGGGGGAATCTGACTACATACACCCATACAAAGTATGCAGTCGCAAAAATGATGACAAGGTTCGTCGTTGCGAGCTGTGACGAATACAATGTAGCTTTTTTGATTGCTTTGAAGTTTACTGTGCTGATGAACTTTAATCGGGCGCGAATTGTCATAATAAACGGAAGGAAGCTGTTGATTGCTGAACGTAAACAAATTGTCATATTTTGCTAGCGGCGGCGCCAGCTTAACAAAGTCACTAAATTAATGAATTCGTATTTTCTATGTGTGGTACAAAATGAATTGGCCGTCGCAGCGAATTCGACAATTGACCACACTGATGCCGACATGGAGCAACAGAATGGGACCATTTTGCGTGATCGCGCGTTGATCGTAATATAACAAATGGAATTCGGTCAGCTATCTAAAATGAAATCGTTCAAGAGCAACCTTGTTTGGACATTAAGGTGAGCAAAACAAATTGGACAATGTTTTGGACATACCTGTACCATCTGTTGGGGTTTTCAAAGCTTATCAAATAAAGTAGGTATTTCTCAAATTTCTAATATTCTTTGCCACTCACCCAAAAATGTTTCGATGATTACTCCAATTGTCGAAACAAACAGAACCAATAATTTGAAAGGAAGAATTTTGAAACGAACAGAGCTTTTGAAATGCCAAATTTGAATGCATCCTCATTCGTCACTTCTTCCACGACCTAGATGAGCTTCCCAGCACACCAGTAGACAATATAATATGCTTTGTTAAATCCACAGGATGGTTTGTATACACAATGAGTAATTAATTGCAATTTCGTATAGACAGGGTTATAATGGGTAAGGGACAACCTTCCCCCATGGGCATCACAATGGGTCAATGTTGACCTGAGTGTGGCACGGAGTAGGTGCTCCACGCCAGCACGCATACCTAACCTAAACACATTCGTCTGGAAGCTACGTAATTCTTCAGTACGGGCTTGACAAGTATGTCAAGTCTATTTTAACTAACTTATTCAGACCCGTTTGACGAAATTACTCATAATTTCAATTTAAATGCCTTATGAGCTACTTTTTTATGTCATAAGCTGTCACATAAGATTTTAAGAGGAACTTAAATCCGAATGAGTATAATTACAGCAAACTTGCCTCAGTGGCTAGATTGATGGAAATGTTAGAAATTAACTCCGCTTTGAACTTTTAACTTGCTCAAGCAAAAGGAGGGAGTTGATACGTTCTTCTAGACCTGCGCGTTACTAATATAACATTTCTTCTTAGTCTTAAGCCAGTAATCTCAGCTTAGGGGTTCCACGGATAGGTTAAGTGCCGAAAGGCAATACTTTTAAGGATATCGCTAAGTTTAGAGTGCTCTTTAAGAGCCAGTAAGTTAGAAAAAGACAAATTACAAAGAGATCACTTTGGCTTAAGCTGAATTACTTCCTTGGAATCAGAAGTTGGTTTATATTCACACTTTTAGTGTTCCCCTAAAAGCTACACTTCACTATCATTCCAGAGAGTCATTCAAACGCAGTAAATGGGCGTCCATTCGATAAGTTTTTCCCTGAATGCAGAGTTACGCTTGTTAAACGTCACTTTTACTACGTCAGGTACGATCGAAGCGTTAACTGAGTTTCTCGCAGTCGAAAGATTCTGGGCTAGATTTAACGGCTTTCCCTCCATGCATATCACCTTATCAGACTGTCAGAATAAGTACACTATAGGTCTGTTCCTTTACTTTTATATCTTACGAATTTTTACGAATTCTTAAGAATTTTTACTCAATGCCGTTCCTTAACTCGAAAAATTCGTAAAAGAGAGCGTCGTCGAGAGAGCAAGATATTACCCCTCCACTGAGAATCTTACGAATTTTTACTCAACAAATTTCTTGGTGTAAGAAATTTGAAGGGCTGTCAGTCACCAAACAATTAACAGCTGATTTGAAATTTCTTGTAATATTTGACAATCGATTGAATTTGTTTTGATTTCTTGCGTTCTATTAAAATAGTATCAACAGGTGGCAAAATAAATATTGAATGTTCTCCCCGAACATTCCATCGTATTGAAAATATTCTTTACCACTGCAATTTATGGAATTATATATCAGTCATTTTTCATAGTTTACTACAAAAGCGTTCCCTAACTTTTTCGTAAGTGTCTCCCTCTGTGAGAGAATTTATCCCCACCATTGCCATTTTAATTGTCTTTTCCATTCTTACTACAAAAGTAAGGGAACAGACCTTATATTTTTTACGTCCTGAATATTTGAATTCTGTTAAATGTCAGTGTCAATGAAAGAGGTCCCAACTTGTATTGTTAAAGTATGTCAAGTGACTTACGTATATGATGCCAGATCAGTGACACTACAGTCACAAGTCAATGACAGATGAATTCAATGAATGTCATCCTAAAATCTCTATATAGAATGAAGAAGTAGCACTGGAATTCCAGAATTTGACAGCCGGGTAAATATAAAATGCATTTTACCTTAACTGCTAAAAAAAAAACAACAGCTGTGTAAAAACTTCTTGTACTATCAAAGTAAATTTAGGTTTCTCTATTAATGTAGTTGGATGTTTGTTAAAAATTATTGAATAACAATTTGAAGGGCATATAGAAAGAAAAAGACCTTGTTTTACACAACCGTACAGCTATGAATATTTTTAACAAAGTAGGTAGGTAGATACTTGTTGTTGCATTTTAGACTAAGCGTAGCCTTTTGTCAACGCTTCTATTTTATTTTTACAAGTAAGTATTTTATATAGCTGGTTTTTCTACCTATAAGAAACGCTTACTCACTTATGCCTTACACTTCCCAACCGGACAAAAGTATACGGTAAATAATTTCCAAATGTCTGGCCTTTTCATTTCGAAAGTTGTGGTTAGAGGAAGAGGATGCTTAATTCCTAATCTTTTGCCTGACTTTTAAGTCATCAACAGCAATTGGCAACCAAAATCAGCAGAAATAATCTGTCAACTATCAAATTTATTATTGTCCTTGGAAAAAGTGCTGCCAATTCGAAAAACAAACCTCTAAAATTAACCACTATTTGGCTTTCCGTTTTCGACTAGTTTTACCTACTATCAGCTAATAAGGGGCGTGCATCAAAAGATTAATTACGGTGAAACTGAAGTATACTATTATAATGAAATAGCAAACACTGATCAGTTCCTATCTTTGAAATTATGTAGTTGTATATGCAAAAAGTGGTGCCAATTTGAAAAAGAAGACTTTCCAGGAACATGCGTCTAATTAAAAAAATATGATGAGGTTATTCCTCTTCAAAACGATGGAAAAACAAATAAACCAAATATTTGTCAGAAAAGATATCTACACGAAACTATTTACGTTGAGACGTAAACGTCTGAGTATTTTATCTCAAAGCAAACAAAATGGACTGATCAGCAAAAATATAAAAAATAAATTATTTACTTCTGCGAATATGATCATGCAATCGGATATCACTAAAGACTGAAGTACAGCCAAGGGCAATTTCGTATGAAGAATGTGTGATTTAATCATAAACAAAGTTGCACTCATCATTTTGCCGGCCGATGGTAGCAATCTGCTGCTCAATCAGCTTATTGCAAAAAAAAATAATACTAATTACATAAATGTCTGGTGGTTTCCAGATACATATCAGAATTAATTTACTAACCGGCTTTGTTTCTTCCGAATGTCAATAACGTCCACTTTTAATTATTTTTTTTTTTTAATTGTTTACATTATACCTATAACCTGTTTGTTTGCTTTATAAACTTTTAGATTCAAAATTGGTTATTATTTTTGGCATGAATTTATGTATGTATAAATTAATTTCATCTATCTAAATAAAAAGAAGTTCGAATAACAGATTTTGACAAAAGATAGGTATATTGTTGTTGTGTCTGTCTGGAGGAAGTGTGCCTGTGTTGCATCAGTGAGTCAAAACTCGGGTATAGTTCGAGGCAGGTGGAGATAATTCAAAGCAGAGAATGTTATACAAAAATTCAATCTGATACTAATTGGTCACCGATTTATCAGTTAAAAGGCTGAATTGGTTGAGTCTATTGGTTGAAACTATCCAATTACATGATATCAGAAGTTATTCCACTTAAAGTCCACTGTAAATAGAAGTCAGACAAATCGGAATTTCTGTTGACAACCTTTTGAAATAGTAATAAAACATTTAAATGATTAAAAGTTCTTAAAGATACTGCTTACGATACTTTCTTAAGCATTGCTGGCGGAATTTTTGCATTCTTTGTGAATTTGTTTGCTTTTTTCTCGGACAAGTTGTTCACATTTAAATAGGAGAGATGTTTATCCCATTTGTCATATCTCTATATCATATGAACATTTAGGCCCATTTTATTCACTCGAAGTTGAACACAACTCGAGGAGTTTTCCATATAAAAATCCCCAAGTTGTGTTCAACTTCGAGTGAATAAAACGGGCCTTAAGAAGCGGCGTAGATACCTTACGATTCTGCGTCACTTGTCGAACTCCTAGCGCATGCTATTTGTGATTTTGTTTATATTCAAACAAGAAAGGAATAGCTAAATTTACCAGCAATACCGAATTTTTAAAATGGAAAGGTCAATCATCGCAGACTTAAACTATTGTCAAAAACGGTCCAAGATCTACTTAAGTTAAATACATATTTATAGCCGCGACAGGATATTTCAATGTACAGGGTTTTCCAATAAGAGGTGTTATTTTGGTATTCAAAGAAAAATGCAGTTTTTCGAGACAAATGATCGGATGTTTATTTCATAATAAAGAGGAAGTTATGCCGTTAATAATGAACAACAACATCAGCCAAATGGCCACCACGAGCACGCATGCAGGACCATATCCTTTTCTTGAAATTTTCCATAACCAAATCGCAAAGTGGCTGCCCTATGTCCTCGAAAGCCTCACGAATTTTATCTTTGAGGTTGTGATGTGGCTGAGAAGTCACAGCTGAGGCCGACTGAATTTTCTTTGAAATCGACATATTTGGTTAGAATAAAAAGCTCTTATAGGTACATACAAGTACAAGACAATTCCTACAAGTACAGGCGCCTGTACTAGGCTGACTTGACATATCTCTGTTTTAATGGGGACGTTCGGGTTCCTAGTTTAGTAAGCCTGACAGCTGTCAGACTAGATGTGTTTCAGTTTTTATTGGCCCAGAGTGGTCACGTACATATAGTTTTTGCAGTTGACGTTTATGGAGGGGAAGCCGACAAATCTAGTCAAGAAAATCCTGCCTGCAATTGAAATTTCGAAGAGTCAAATTTAAAATAAACAGAGCAGCCGCTGCAGAATTCTGAAGAGTCGAAAAAAATGGCCGGTGAGAGAAAAAGGTGCCATTTCTCAGGCTACTCTGGTAATTTAGAATTTTCGCACTATATTTAACAACCATATTAGTTCGCATAAGACTATAACAGTGTTGTGAACGGCAACCGTGTTACATTTTAAATGTACTTGTTTGAAAATAAAAATTTTTTAAAAATAATGAAGGGCATTTTCCAAATAAAAAATTGTAAAATCAAATAAAAGATAAGTTGCTTAGTCATAGATTCATAGTCCCGACAAATCTAGTTGACGTTTTACATAAGCTAGGTATACGAACGTCCCCAATTATTGTCCTAGATCGACCACAGGAACATTTTTTTTTCAATTGGCGTCTATGGAGGGGTAGACTACCCAGCCGGTCAACAATTTTGGGGCTGAGCACTAAATTATTGACAGTTCGAATATGTGGCTAACGTACTGGTGAAGATTAGTGACATTAGAAAACTGCCTGTTTGTATGAATTTCCCTATATAATTCGAATTATTCGTCGGTACAAGTCTAAGTTGTACGAAAAATGCTTTTAAATAGCGATTTTAAGTTTTGTTAAACTTATACAGCCTTATTTATAAACTCATCGTAGAGTCTGCTTATCTCTACGCACCCTCTAAAATGCCCTTACGCAGGAAAATGTTATTTATAAAGATTTTTCGAAAATAAACAACGTTGCTTTAGGGCTGCGTAAGTTAAACGCGAAAACTTGCGTTTAGAGCCTGCGTAGAGCTTAAGTAAATGTATTTTTGCATCAAATGTCATTTGGTCGTCGTCGAATTGTAACCAAAACCAGAAAGTGATATTAATTTTTGTTTATTCATTCATTTCGAATGCTGTGCAAATTTCTGCCAAAGGAATTTCGTTTACATATGCAATAAGTTTGAAACTATATTTAATAAATGAAAATATTTAAAATAATGTGCGTTCGTGATATTATTTCTTCTACTTCAGTTTTGTTGCTTGTGGGGAATGTCTTAGGATGTACGTGAATATGTCTACAAATGGCCTGGCATTGGATTAGGCGGTGGTTGGTAGAATAGAAATAGCAATATGGATATAGGAAGACACATAGATATATGATTGCAGTTTGATATTTCAGCAGTACCGAAGACTTTTCGGAATTGTTTTAGAAAATTTGACTTTTTAGTGTGTAAAATTAATTCATTTACAAAGCTAATCACATTTGATGTCGGTTTTAGGGAAAAAAGGTAATAGATTTCTTTGTTTTCCGTAATATTTTATCGAAATTCGTTTCTATTTAGACACAAACCTCGTTTAGCAAAATTACCGCGGAAAAATGTTTATAAATCACAATTTCATGAAAACCACGTAGGCTGCGTAAATCTTTACGCGATGTTTAACTAAACAACGTCGTAGACAAACTGTAAACCAACTGTTAAAATGATTAAACTGTATGCTAATAAAATTTAAGGACTGATGACCGTCTGCTGTCAGATTCAGTTAACTAGAATTTTCAACGTTGCCATTCCCACATTTATATAAATTAGGAGAACTAGGATTTCGGTAAAAAATAATCGAAGAAAATTCGCATGCTTAGAAGGCATTTCCCTATGCTTTCATTGGACCTCTATAAATTGTAGGTAGATGAAATAGCAAAAGAACAAAAATAATAAAATAGGGTAGGGCAAACATATTCGACGGGGTATTCATTCCAGCATATAAATGTAAATATAACTGCTTCCATTTTTTATGGACATCTATTATTAAATTATTATTAAATAATGTGGAGAAATCAAAATTTTACTATTGAACATTTCATTTGATTGGATCTTCAAGGATGTCACGTCTCCTTAGAAATACTGGTGGGATAAAAAGATTGGAACTGACTTTTAATTATGAAATAAGTTTATAGAACAACAAACTCGACTCGACCGCAAATTATATTAGAACTAGAGCGGCATTCAGAACACAGTTTATGCGAAATGAAATAAACAGAAGTAGGCAATTATCACTTCTTTTAGATCTGCATTATTTACGCAAAACAATTCCTGGACATGAGCAAATTTGGGCGGCAACAGCTTATTTTTATAAAAGGGACTATAGATTTTGTAAACATTCAAATGTCAAAATATGAAGAAATATTGCAACGAAACAATACAACAATAAAAAAATGTGCATCCTGTATTGTAAGTTGACGAGTATCTCTAATGAACAAAGGGATGAATTAAATGTTCGCTTTCATACGAAAGGTACCCTTGTTTCTTACATAATATTTGAATCAGAAAATAACACTCCAGAGAGCACAAGACTGGACTTGGTAGGTTCTTTCTGTTTAAAGTGCCATATACAACTTAGTCCCTTTATAGTAATAAAGACTTTGTCTCCTGTAAGAAATCCTCTATAAGATGCATAATAACTCTTTGAGGCCTAGGAAGCCTAATATTATACTGCAGAAAATAGATGCAGGAATTTATTTCGAGCTCTTAGTTTTATAACCAACAGTGCAAGTGCTCTTCCGAAAGCTTTTGGGTTTAACCCGACAAATTTCTACTGTGTTATACGCCCGCCGACCAAGCTTCCCCCAGAAATAAAAATAAGCCGTATGTCAAGCTAAACAATAATCGTCGTATGAGTGTTGAAAGTAGAAGTTGCTGCAACTCCAATCTAAGAACATAAATTTTTCTTAGGCCGGTATTCAATAACAATAACCAATCTCTAAAAAAGACCCCCGTATACCTATTTATCAGCAGTTATTAGTTCATACCTAGGAACGTTCACAAGATTTTGGAGTGGTATCACCAAATCCTAAGAGAGCGATCACATCTTAAGTTTATCAAGCTCGAACAAGAAAGCTGAGCTCGTATTGTCATATGCAAGATGCAACATGCGACGTATAAGCATTTTCAAATTGGATGATGGTTATTGCCTTTGGCTTTTTTTGTTTTGTAAGTTTTGGTTTCTCTCTCGCTTATTTAAGTTTTTATTGACAACATTTTTCTAACACAAAATAAGCAGGAAAATATTTGTTTCACAATATGTTCTATTCTATTCTATTCTATTGGAAGCGTTATAGTGTCGTGGAATTTGTTTCCTTTGTTTTTTTTTTTAAATCGCAGCGTAAATACGGTAAACATTTGGTTACACCAAAAAGGTTATGTTGAATCCTCAAAACCAAATAATAAATTGGGAAAGAAGCGATTTATTTTTAGAAATTTGGGAGTAAAGATAATATTCACAACTGGTTAGGGAAACTTTATCCAGTAGACTTGACACAATGAAGGATTTCTTTGGATTTCGAAATATTAGCTTTCATTTTTTACAATCGGGAGGCTTATAAACTAACGAGCAGTTTAATAATCGTTATGTCACTTTTGTTATATTAAATATTGTTAAAAAAAATAGCTGCAACGATGATTTGTTACCAAGCTCTCTGTGAGGTTTTTTTTTTTTGGTCAATTGGCAAACGACTTTCACAAAGCATTTCATCACAGTGCGCAGTTTCAACTTAATTTAATAACATAGTTCTCGGGATAAACAGAAATTTCACCGTCTCTTTTACCTCGCATAGCCAATTACACAGTTTGGGCAAAAAATTAAGAAAAACTTGATTCGAGGAGAGAAACCACAAGGTTGCTCAATGGCTGCTTAATTAGTTTGTGCTTGAAATAAGAGCTTACACAAAAGTTTAGTGCTTTTAATACTTTTCCCTTGATGTGTCAAAATACATTTAACAAAAATGTTTAAACATAATTAACAAAGCGAGCTAAAACAAAATTAGTGGATCTATTTTTGTACAGTCTGAGAAGAATGTTCATTGAAATTAAAATGATGGTAAATTTTGCATCAGAGTTTAATATAAATACAAGCAGCACAGTATAGACTTTACAAAAATACGTTCCACTCTTTCGTAAATTAAGGTTTGACAGATAAAAAATAGTTTGGCAGTTGATTTCGATTCACATTAAGAATTGATGTGAGAATTAAAAGATAAAGGAGTTGTCTATACACGCTTACTCTAAACAAGCTAATAAATCTGTCATTAAATAACCTCGTGGAAAGAAAATCCGCAATAGCTTTGCTAAATTTTAGCTCAACCTGAGTACTAAGCAATACGTGAGCGGAGGTAAAAAATTCTAGAGAAATTTCTACAGTCCGAGAAATATTTTGTTAACACTTAAGCCTAGTAATCCTGCTCGCGCTAAATTTTATCTCCCGTACAAAAATGTCTGCAAAGATAAAATTTATCGAGGCAGTTTAGCAAAGCAGTATCCTGTTCGAACGCTAAATTCTTAACTTCATATAGATGGGCCGATGAACAGTTTCCACTCATTTAACTAGCGAAATAAATGTCCGATACATAAAATCGAAGATACATTTTGACATAAGAAACAGAGGGAAAAGTTTGTTGCGTGTGTGATATGAATTTTTTGAAAGAATCAAAAGAAAACGCAAAACCCAAACAGAGATTGACATGCGAAATATCGAGATATTTATTGATTTAAACACACTCTATCAGAATAGCTAATTTTTAAGGAGGACTTCTGTTTTCTTTTGGCCTCGAATGTCTTTCGGGTACCTACTAATAATTGTTCCACCATGGCAAGGAGATTTTGGAAAGTTTCAGGGCACATATGAAAATTCTCCTTATAAATTCTATTGTTGGCTACGAAATCCAAGAATTATAAATACACTAATGTTAATTTAAAATTCGTTTTTATTTCTGCTTCAATTAATCTTAGGGGTTTTGCAAATCGGCCTTTTGTTTTTACCTTTTTTGCAAATATGTATTTACGCGACACAAAGGAAAGTTTCACCTTCTACTTGCTACTATAGAAATTGCTTCAGCTGCTGCAGCAATGATAACATTTTCTTCTATTGTTTGTTTTGCAGATTTAAATATTGAGATACTTTCGAAGTTTGAATTTCAAATTTCGCGTATAGGTACTTAAAATCACGTTAACCGTCATTCTCTCATGAACATAATTATACATATTTAAAAATTTAGCGACCATTTATCTTTACTGTGGAGAAACAGAGTGGAGACTAGGGACGCTAAGATTTAGCGCGAGCAGGATACTTAGCTTTAACGCGAATTTTGTACTGCTCGGATAAACTGTTTACTTAATGTTGTCCTAGGGGAATCTTCTAAGGAGATTTAATTTAAGCTACGCTCATTTTCGTCAAACTAGAATTTGACAGATCAAGACAGTATTTATTGAGTTCAATCTGCTTTAACAAATAACAGGGAGTAGGTATTAAGACATATACCCGAAAAAAAAGAATTGTCAACACTCTATCTATATACTTTCATTCTATACAAAAATTTAACCAGTTATTTAGCAGCCATGAATGAAATTCGTTGCCGTTTGTCCACTGCGCTTAATAGTTATCTTCTAATTATTTTTTTTAACCATATCTTGTTGAAAACGAATATTAGCTGGCAGAAATGATCATGCGCCCTGGGAGCTATAAATCGGATAAATTTTTGACGTTTACTTTTGCTTAAAAATGTCCTTTATATAGTCAAAAATAAAACACTGAATTTATTATTATTATTATTATTTTATTTATAATTTCATATAAATTTCTTAACAATTATTAAATAATAGAAAAATATAAAAACAAAAAATTTCATTTAATTTAAAGAAAAATATAAGAAAGGTTAGCGACATTCAGTATTTTTGAGAATAAAAAATAGAGTTGAATGCCACTTCAAATTACAATAGCAAGAATTAAAGTAAAAGGGTCACCCCACCTTATAGAATTCAAATAATTTTTTTTATTTTTTTTTTTTACAAATTATATCAAAAAAAATATTTAAAAATAGCAGAAGTACGTAGTAAAAAAAATTTAAATGTCAAAGTAAAGTTAACCCAAAACATCAAAAATATGAGATTCCAGAGCAACATAGTCTAAGGAAAGAAGCCACATTTTAACGGTTTTAAAAAACATTCCAGGTACAGTTATTGTCCTTATTGATTGAGGAAGAATATTAAACAACCGAAAAGACATAATAGAGAAAAAGTTACGATAAGCAGTGGTACGGAAATAAGGAACAGATAATAAGTTTGAAAGGTTTCCACGAAGATTGTATCTCAAAATTAAACGAAAATTGAGATTGCCAGACTTCATATAGAAAGTTTTTAGCACCTTGAAACAGTATAAATGACGAATTGGTAGTATCTTAAGAGCACAGAACAGAGGAAAGCTAGAGTGCCTACCAGCTTTACGACAAATTTTTCTAACGACATATTTCTGCAATACCAAAAGTGGTTGTATTTTGTTACGATATACACCACCCCAGCAAGCAATTCCATATTGTAACTTATGGAAAATACCATAGTAAATTGTCTTTAACAGTTTAGTTGAGCATACATTACGCAAATAATAAAAATGACGCAGGGTACAGCGGAAATACTTCTTCAGGGATTCAGCATGATTAGCAAAACTCATCCGAGAATCTAGAGTCAGTCCCAAATATTTAAACTCGTTGACTTTCTCAACTAGAAAACATTTATCACTACAGTTCAAATCATAATAAAAGGAGGGAGAAGAGAAACCAGACGAACAGTGGCAAGTAAACAGTTTGAATCTACAACATTCAGGAGCATGGAAGCAAACATTAGCATTCAACATGGTAGATGAAGATAAACTGTAAAACATTATCTTGGTCTTAGAGCTTATTACTAAATTATGTTCATGGAACCAGAGTCGCAATAGGTCTAAATCCCAATTAATATTGGAAACGAGGTCTAAAGGACTATAAGTGCCATATGAGAACGCAATGTCATCAGCAAAAGCAGTTGGTAAGCCTTTGAAACTAAGAGCAAAAAGAGAATTGATGTAAACTAAAAATAAAATTGGACGCATGACAGAACTCTGTGGTACACCCAAATTAAGAAACCTTACGTCGCTCCTTGTATCATCGATTTTCACTCTTTGTGACCTGTTTTCAAGGTAAGACCTGAACCAGTGAAGCATGAAACCCCTAAAACCTGCTTTCTCCAGCTTCCTTAACAATATATTGTGGTTGACCATATCAAATGCTTTAGTAATGTCAACAAATAGGCCAGCTACACATTTTTTCTCGTCGAGTTGTGACATTGTTAACGAACAAAATTGTAACAGAGCATCTTCCGTCGATTTGCCCTTTTAAAAAACCAAATTGGGCTGGATTGAAAAACTTGGTTTTATCTAAAAAACTCATTATTCTATTTTTCATAAGTTTTTCAAAAATTTTACTGAAGACGGAAAGCATTGAGATGGGCCTATAATTACTAATTTCAGTAGCAGAACCCTTTTTAAATAATGGTAAGACATCAGCACACATGAGCTCTTCTGGAAATACACCCTCAAATACGCAGCGATTAAATAAATATGCTAATACATCTACCAGGTAATACGCAATTACTTTGATTAAATAACTTGAAATACCATCCGCTCCACACGAAGACGATTTAGGTAAGTTCCCAATAACTTTCAGTATTTCAAAAGAAGATATAGGCTGAAAAACGAAACTTCTACTTTGGAAATTCTCAGAGCGTTGACATATAGAAAGACAACTACAACACATTTGATGGTTATGACTCGTTCCAACATTACAACCAATATTAGAGAAATGGTAATTGAAAGCGTCAGCAATACAGAGCTTATTGGGCACTACGGAGTTATCCACAAGCAAAACAGTAGGTTTCTTAGAAACAGAAGCTTTGTTCAAGATACTATTTACAACACGCCATTAATTTTTTATGTTACCCTGTACAGAGTTGAATTGCGCACGGTAATAGGTGTCTCGACATATAGGAATCTCTTTTTTTAACTCAGCACATAACTTCTTATACCTCCTTCTTAATAGTTGGTTACCAGGATTATTTTTGCATTTCAATCTAAGCTTATTTTTTGTTGCAACCTTATTCACATATTGATCTGGATATCCAGAGCTTTAGATGCTTAACAAGTTTTTTGGGTGATACAAAAAAGGAGGCGGACGATATATGTTTCTTCAGAGAGTCGATGAAAATTGAGTATGCAGCAGATGAATCGCTGGAAGCATACACATCTTCCCAAAACTCAAAGCATAAACCATTTTTAAGTTTATCAAAGTAAATTTTTGCTTTTCTCTCAACTGACCTAGAAGGATTGCAACATCTGGTTTTAGAAATGTCAAAAACAAGTCCGATCATGCAGTGATCTGTAATTTTAAGTTCGACATTACTTAGACGCCCATAAATATGGTCTAGACAGCTTCCAGAGGCTAGCCTAGTAGGTTCACAAATGAAGCACGTAAGACCATGAGATGCGAGTAGTGCCAAGTAACTAGCAATGTTATCGTTACCATCCAAAATGTTGACATTGAAATCACCTACAATAATTAAATTTTTTGAATTTTCCCTAGCCAAGAAGTCAGTGAATTCATTTATAAAGTTCGCAACACTAAACATATGCAATCTATAAACACAAACAAATACGTACGTAACCTGATCAATTTCCACGGAAACCTTTAAAACATCAGCACTAAGTAAATTAACGCATAAAACTTCAATAATAACGTGGTTATCTTTGACAAAAAGACCAACTCCACCTGCAGCATAATTTTCATTCGTTTTTGAATAAAACTTAAAGCCAATACCGTCTTCACCATAAGGGCACACGGGGCCCGTGCCCAGGGCCCCCATTCTCAGGGGGCCCCGAAGTACCGACAATTTCTCTCATACATTTATTCTCAAAACATTTTTGTTTGGGGGAATCCCCGAATGATGTATAAAACTTTCAGCACAGAGAATAAAAATATACATATGTCTTATTCCTGTACAAAAATTTGGTTCATATTTTTTCCTTGCCAGACAAGGAGCCTTCAAAATAAGCGTTGAGAATAAGGCTCTTGTTTTTTCTTGCACCTTTTCACTTCGCTCCATTCATTTGTGTAGGCAAAGAGCTTTCCTGCCTTATGCCTTATACGGTTGGTCATGTTACCATGTGAGTTTATGACACAGCAAAAGCAAATCAAAATATAATTGTCGTATAATGGAAGCCGGTGGAGTGGGAAGAAGTATAGAGATATCGCTATATGCGATTCTCATACTGTAGCAGCAGCAGGCATAATCTTTAAGAATCACTTGATGCCATAAGAAATCAGTTTTTTCATGTAATTTGGTTTCAAGTGATATAGAACGCCTATATGTGCATGCGTAAGGACAACGAATTGGTAGGTAGGTAAACTTTATCGCTTCACTGCATTCTGTGATTGAAATTGATAGTGGATTCGTGTTATTCGAGAGCAAAAGATAAAAATTCGGTGCCTAATTTTGCCTATAGTTGGCGCAACAGGTCTGTAGGGACCCTGGGGCTAGCTTCTAGCAACCATTCGTTTTGTGTGAGTTTATAATTTTTGGAAGGAATGGAAGGGATCTACAATTTTATGCCGATTCCAAACGGCCGATTGAGAAGGTCTTTCAAGACAGTTATACTCTCGGATGTTTGTCAGACGTTCGCGAGAGGTGGCGCAGTGAAAAAACCCTGAGTTGGAATTTGTTTTTTTTTTGCGGGATTCGAACATGGGGCCCCTCGCTTAGTAGTCCAACACACTAACCAATAAGCCAGCCTACAAAAAAAATTTAACCGACCTATTACTGTTAATAGTTTTTGAAAAAAATACTTTCGAACTTGAAATTTACGGACAAAAAAAAAATTAAAAAATCTTGAATGCTGATTTTTCCACTAAGACCTTCGCATGGGTACGCGTACGATACGATCCGTGCTGAAACACGATGTCATTTTCGCAGCTCAAGAGAATAAAAAATTGCGAACAACAATGTTACAAGAACGATTGAGTAATTTGTCAATTATGTGCATAGAAAGTGATATCCTTCAAAATATTTATTTTAAGGATATAACTAATAGAAGATTTTGCTCAACAGAAATCCCGAAAGAAACCGTTATCGTAATCATAACCAAAAAACCAGCAGCATTCTAATATCATTAATGACATATTATATTATACTGCATTTGATTAATGATTACCTATAATAATTGGTCACACTTATTAACAAAATGTTATGATAATTCGCTTTTTTTACTTTCCAAAAGGGCCCCAAATTCTTGTGTGCCCAAGGGCCCCAGCCTAGGTTAAGACGGCCCTGCTTAAAGCCCGGTATAAAGTAATCATTTTCCTCAAACTCATATATCCAAATTTCAGACAGAAAAACTATATCTGGAACGCAAGCAAAAGAATCTATATGCGTAACAAGTGAAGAAAAATTTTCTCTCATACTTCTAATGTTCTGGTGAATTATAAAAAACTTATCATTACAAAAAGAACTATCAGTTAACACATTATCACAGTTGGAAGTACTACATACATTAGGGGAAGAAAAGTCATCAATTAAATCTATATCAAAATTCATGATTTAAAACAAAGCAAGATAAGCAAAGCACTAAATAAGTGCAAGATCATTAAATGATTTAACAGAAATGACTCTTCCCCCCTCAACCTTTCTTATAAGAATTTGATTATTAGAGAACCATACATATTTTCCGCCTGTCTTCTTCATTGCTTCTTTTGTTTTCATCAAGAGCGCCTGTGTAAATTTTGTAAGAGAATCGTTGATGTAGATTACAGTTCCTTTGCTCTTCTTACTGCTGCCGCTGTTGCTGCTGTTGCTGTTGCTACCACCCGCTCCGTTGTCAACTAGTCCATCTACGCCAGCCGCATGAGTGTTTAGATTATTTTTGTTTTTCCTCTTTGCACACATTATTCGCTGCTTTGTTGTTACATTAGAAAATCTAACACAGATGATTGACTTAGAAGCAGTCGAAGATGATTTTGTTTGTGTTTTTTTCATATAGCATTTCTCAATATCTTTGTCAGGAACAACGGCGGAAAGCGCTTTAGAGAAAATTTGTTGTACTATTCTCATGCAGTTTGAATCATTTGCGTTTGATACGCCAGCAATTTCAATCTCATTACTTAGCAGGTATTGTTGTTGCCAGTTCCACCTGCTTTCGAGCACATTGACTCTTGATTTAAGTTCTGCATTTTCAGATCGTAATGCATTTACTTCGAGTAGGAATTGCTTATTAGTTGCCTCCAACGCAGACAGTTTAGCATAAACCATCTGAAGAGTGCATTGACCTTCACTGTTCTTATTTTCCTGTGACTCTACTTCTGCAATATGAGCGTTAATTTTTTGCACGGCATTGTGGTTCTTTTGTTTGGGTAAAACCGGTGTCTCTGACAAAATATGAAGAGAACGTCTTCTTAACACTGCACATTTATCACAGCGAAAAGGTTGGGCACTGGATTTAAAAAAAATTGCATCATCTTCAGTAATGTTTACACAACCATAATGATAATAGTTCTTGCAATCATTGCAATTGATTTTTGTGTTACAATTTCGATCAATTTTATTTGAACAAACCGAACAATTCATAGTGAAGGTAATCTTTAAACTTAGGTTCAGTTGATGCGCAAACCGAACAATTCATAGTGAAGGTAATCTTTAAACTTAGGTTCAGTTGATGCGCACCCCACGACAATCAAGAGTGGTGGCATCGCCACCACAATTGATGGTTAGTGAACTCCTCTTCTCAACTCTCAAATACAAGCTATATGTCTAAAGATTAGCAGAAGATTATTCCAATTGAAACACGGACCTAAAATAAATGTATAAATAGATGGTGCCACGCTATTATGAGTGTTTCTTTTTTTGCTGATAATTAAAGGACCTTCAGAATGGATGAATAACTTCAAAACTTTGTGTATATTCACTCAATCAAAAAAAAAAAAAAAAAAAAACATGCAGATCAACTAACCAAACCATGCGTCTAATAAAATCAATACAACCGTCACTTACCACAAAGTATTCCACCAATTTTTCCAACTATTTGACAATTTAAAACTTATTGTATTTACCTCCGCCTGACACAAAGCCAATCTACACTCCGAACTCTAAACCAGACTGAATTCGAATTGGAATCATTCGTTGCATTTATAAATACGAATGCTAGGTGTGATTTTTTTTTGTAATCCAAAGCCTGCATATTACAGCGCAATATAGGAAACGGGGTCGAACCCGATAAGATATCACCAAAATTGTTTTGACATACCGCAAAAAAAGAAAAATAGCTACGGGTGCATAACAAGCACCCTATTGTTGTAGATACTTCCATGTGCCTCCGTGTTTCGTGAATGTTGAATCAAATAATTGCAAGAGACAGAGGAGGTAATTGAAAGTCGGGGCTTACCGAAAATCTCAAAGCGCCGGCACTTGATTCGAATTTTGATTCTCATTCCTACTAGATTTTGGATAGTCCTTCAACACGCGGACTCAACACACAAACTTCTGGACACTATTACTTCTATAAACGTCTGGCCGAAGATCACCACCGACTGTGTACATTGTGCTTACTAGCGGTATGCAAATTTTTCACTAATTCACTGTGACCGCACCAAAGAACTATCCCAAATGCGATATCCAGTTGTACTGCCAGGAATTATTTTTCTAATCTATGCGCCCTAACAAAGCTCCATATACAGACAGGCACATTGTTGGGTCGCGGACAGAAAAAAAAGATTTAAGCGTTCTAAACAAATAAATAAAAGCCGATACGATAAGAACTTAGTTTGGCTTTGCATCCACCCCTTGCGCATTTGTACCGTCTCGTTTTCGCTATAAGAAACCGCTGGACTGTCACAAGGTTAGTACTTAGTTCTGCGAGCGCCACAATGCGATTATGATAGGTAGGACGTACACTAACGGCAGCGAAAAGAAACACGTTTTCGGCATCACTTCCGCCGACCGACACGGGTGGCCACCAGAAGTCACCCTTATATTTTTATTGTTACACTTGGTGACACACTTTCCGAGACAGGATGAAACAATTGGTGTTTCTGAACAAAATTCGCAGAGCTGCACTATACGTAGACGTGTTCTTAAGAGTTAATTAACCCAGTTGTTCTGCGAACGCATCGGACTCTCGTTTTTAGAATCATCAATCGAATTAAGGGGCGGATTAGTGTCAGTCTGATGGCTCATTTGGTTGTGTTGCCGCGCTTAAAGTTCAGATACGGTTCAATTGTTGATGCATATAAGTGTGTATGTGTATGTAGTACAAGTACTTAAGCTTATCGCCGAATGTTGGTGGGATACATCATTACAGTCAATCTATTGAAGGTATATATCGAACTTTGCTATCGATGATAAGGTAAGTAAATGAGGGTTGGTTTTTCAATTTATGTTCATCCTTTAGTTTCGCAGGTTTGATTGGAAAATTACTGCTTTTACATTGCTGTGTGCGGAGTCACATATTTGAACTTACGTGAGCTTAAGCAATATGGATGAAGTTCTGTCAAAGACCTTAATAGCATACAGCACTATTTCCATTATGGACATTATATACGCACGACTCCAGGTCATTGCCTTAAGTCAGATTACTCCAGCGCAATAAGGTTATAGCTCGCCCCTTAGACAGGTCAATTTTGTCTACAAACTTGCTGAACAGAGCTCGAGCAATAGGAGCATGATCTGGAAAGGGGGTTTTCAGAGCGATCTGGTTTATTAGTAAAATAAATGTAAAGAAACGCTGTCATGCAACAATACAAATAAACCGTGTGATCGGTTTTCGATTTATTTTCCATTTTTTAAAATCTGTTTTTTTTTTACCCGCATTCGAATTCCCTATAGCTGTCAAAATATGCTTTGCTCCGATGTTTAATCAGACTGCTTATAGTGAATTTATTTTGGCACTCTGATCAAAAACAAAGAACACAAATTCAGAGCTCTGAGGAGTATGCACTAAAAATAAACACGATCCTTAGTTTGACAGTTTAGACTGTTTTCTGAGCTAAAAAAGTAAAAAAGAAAATTTTCTATTCAAGCCACGATCCACGAAACTCGTGTAGTATCTGATGGCGGGCCCATGCTATACTTTTGCGGTAATCGTCAATTCGAACGCAATAAATCTAAGAAATCAATTGAATTGCTTTCATAAAACATTAAAGTTGGCCAGCAACTGTTTGCCAGAACCGCATGCGTCAATTATTATTTCCAGTTCGAAAAATACACACCTTGACTGGGAAAATTTTTGTAAGAGCACAATAACAGTCATTCGTACATAAAGCACAACCGAAGAAATCATTATTAAGACGGGCGTCCATTGGAGAGCATCAATTTTTTTTTTTTTTCTTAACATTAGAGTTCCATGTATCATGGGCGGTGCTAGACTACTAACGTAGGGTCTCAGTCTCAGGCTCAGGTCCAATTATCGGAACATCGCAAAATGTAGCTCGAACACTTATGTCGTTTTCCATTGGGACCACCAGAAATCTTTTTCAGATCGCAGATTTTACGTGGCGAATGGAACATGCAACGAAATTGATCTGCTTTTGTAAATGGATTAGTGCGTTATATGACAGCAATATCAGCTGTTCAAATTGCATTTGTTTTTGCAAAAATCACAAATGGATATCGCCTTGAAAAATGTTTCCCCTATTGCACGTACAAATGGAGTATTTTTGGTGATTCGTAGTCTTCTGATGACGAGGAAAACTATTAAGATAATATTTCCTCCTGAATTATATCCATGGCTATTTAATGTATTTCGTTATTTTGGTTTTCACGAAACTACCCCCATTTCTCTTCAAAGCAAACTTCTTAAAAGGACGTCAAACAGCTGTGCAAAGTATATTGGTATTGTGAGAGTGTGTGTAGATCTGAAAAAATATCGAGATCTGCAAAAAGTGCTCTGAATCGAAAAAAAGATTGATTTTTGGTCCCAATGGAACATAAAAAGTGATTTAGATCAAAAAAAAGATTGATTTTTGGTCCCAATGGAAAACCACATTATTTTCGCATTTTGCGCATCTGACAAAATTTTTCTAAATTGTCATCTACATGACACTTGCGTGAGTATGCACTGTAACCAACTATTTCTACTTGTGTTTAATCTCGAATAAATGTACCCTGAAAGCAAAAGCTAGATTTGTCGGCAATGCCACTTTTCCTATGTCAGCCACGAATACGGATTGTAAACTTAGTACTCTCCCATGAAGTACTTGACTAAATTCGTCGGCTAGGCCTTCACAAACTTCAACTGAAAAAAAATATTCACGTGACACAATGCAAGGTCAATCAAAACTAGAACACATCCAGTCAGTCAGCTGTCAGTTTTCATAATTAAGACTTTGAAGGAATCATTCTCCGAAATCCCAGAAAAAGCGGATGAAAGTCTTGGTCTACACTTGATTTTGACATACCATACGATGTGTTGTACCCTGACCGAGAGGATTTGTATAGGAACTTGGTCTCGAGGGTAAATGAGACCACGATATAATTCTGCCGGCTAAAAAAACAGTGAGGGCAGGTATTTTTTCTCCAGTGAACTGGACCTACATTTGGCCCTGAGACTTCCGGACACATGCAGTTTGTTCCAGGCAAGAAATTCTGGCCGTATACTCAAAGCTGCGGAGGTACTTGAGAATGAGATCGATATTTAATAAGAATATCGCCATCTACATTGATAGTCAGGCTGCGCTTAAAGCGCTATACCTAGAGTCACATACCACTAAATCTGAAGGGCCCTATTCCACAAAACAACTTGTACCCAAGTGCACCTTGGCAGGTACTTCTTTAATCGCTTAGATTAGGTTGTTTCCTCAAACAATATTGAGACCATAATTAAATTCTGTAGGGAAATTGATTCTTTGGGCGATTTGGTTTAGGTTTTCAACCTTAACGGTTCCCTGGGGATGGCGGTGGGCCCGCTATGGTGCCTGGTCTTTTGTGACGATCTTACAACCCCACTCAACCTAGCCTAACATAACCTAACCTATAATTAAGACTCTTGAACGTCCCGATCGACAGTGTTTCAATAAGTTGCAAAACCAAAATAGCTGTAGAATTGAATGAAACGGGCAATTACAATGAACTTTGGGCATAAAATAAATATAGAGGAATCCATTTCAAGTATTCGTCCACTTTTGACATTGACTTTAGTAAACGAAAAACGCTCTCAACTTCTGGTGAACATTCGATGCCCTCTTACCTTAATTCGCCTTCCTATAAAAACAAAAAACAAATACTGTCAGTTTTTGCGGCGCGAAATTTCCACTTTTCCATCTTCAACTAACACGACCTAACTTTTTGATTTCTTCTCGGAACTAATGAATAGTTTATCAGCTCCGCAGTGATTTATGATCCCATGCTCCCTCAGCGAACAGTGGATACAACTGATTCACGACCACTAGGGCTTGGCACTGAACGTGATGGGAATCTTTAAGCTCCCACCATTATCCTCATGCGGCTTGAAAGAATCAAAAACGTTTACAACAATGCATTCTGGGTTTCTGGCTCTCTGGCTTTCTGGACTACCAACTAGGAGGATAGGCTTGGTGAAATGTTGAACCCACACTAGGTCATATGTTAATTCTTGGACATTTACTGTTCCAACCTAGTGTTTGCATAATAATATAAACAGCAAACAAACAATAGAACTGGTAATTTGCATCAACAAGTTAAAACAAATTCAGTAGGTATGCTGGCTGAAGATGCATACATTCTTTTCGTTGATGGGGGTGAACAACACGCAAGGCTATGCTAATTTTGTTGCAGTCACTGCTGAATTGCAGAGTAGACAAAGAACAATAAGATCTTATAATTCATTGCTATATCTATGATGTACTAGTTCTTGGAATCAGCAAAATAATTCAAATACTTGCGTAAGGTATTAGCAGCAATTAGCGGCGTAGTGAAATTTTTTGATAAACTGGAAACAAGAAAAATACATAGTACCTACATCTGTCTGAGGTTATGCGTATATAATGTGAAGTGAAATCTTCGGAAAGCTCGAAGTTCTTCAGTTATATTTGCAAAAGTTGTCTAAAGACTGTTGGCCTTACAGTAACCTTTTCACTAAATATTTTGTAGGTCACAATGGGTACTTTTACAAGCGAAATATCGATATCGTGAGTTCGTAAAATGTAGCCATGACACAAAATATGATTTTTAGTACTGCGGTTTATAATTATGTAGATTTATAGGTAAATCACGAGTCTTCCACACGACGTGGAAAAGTACTTGCATTGTAGGGACTGCTAGTATAGACAACTTCACACTATCATTCCAAAATATCAACTCGCATAGTCTAGTACGTAGTACGTTCGATTATTTTTGACACTTCAAATTTCAGAGAAAAATCAAACAGAACCATTGATAGGATTGGGAGTGTTCAAAAATTTGGTTTAGCAAGTCTGACAGATGAGTTACTTTAGGTGTCTAAAGTGACAAAGGACCAAAACTGAAACAGAACAGCAAGTTTTTTCGTTCTGTAGTAAATTCTGGGGGCAGATTCTGTAAGGCGAAACGATAAAACGTTTTCGTGTGTACGAAGAAATTTGCTTGTGTAACATTTATGGCCAATCGTTCGTGCGCACGAAAACGTTTGATCGTTTCGCCTTACAGAATCAGGCCCCTGGCTCTGTTTACGTTGCTCGCTCAGCTACACAAAACTGAAACTGAAACAGATCCATAAACACATGGCTGCCGCATATTATGTCAAATAGTGTTTCGTTTGCTTACATTTTAGTTTTGACTTTAACGAAAAAATGGAACGGATGGGAAATGTTTGACTCTCATTTTTTTTCTAAATGAAAAACTTCGATTCTGTTTTTTTTTTTTATTTTATTGGTCAGGTCAAGTCGAGAAGATGATGGGCGCCGTCACAATTGATTGCCATACGGGCTCGTTTTATGTCATTTTTCATCACTTCGGCGAGAACTTCGGGCGACAGATTCTCGCACTCGTGTCAAATGTTGTCCTTGAGGGCTTCTATAGGGTCTCGGGCTTGTTCACGTAAACACGTCACTTCAAAAAACCCCACAAAAAAAAGTCTGGAACGGTTAAATCGGGCGATCTTGCGGTCCAGTGCCGCCTTCAGAATATCGGAACCTGTTGAAACCGCATGTCCTCCAGTCCTAATTCGTCCAATTGCGGCAGAAAAAAGTCGGTTAACATGGCCCTACAGCGGCGTTCTCGAAAAATAAAATGGCCCGATGACTCCTCCAACGTGAACAGCGCACCATGCAGTAACTTTGAGCGGGTGTAATGGCTCCTCGTGCATTACTCGTAGATTTTCGGTGCCCTAGAAGCGATAGTTTTGCTTGTTCACGTACCTGATGCCGAGTTGGAAACGATCGAGCCTCATCGCTCATTATGATTTTGGTCGAAAACTCGATAGACACGATTATTCCGCGTTCTTGGGGAGTGCATCGCTCCATGGCATGTTCACTTGTATTCTACATCTGTCTAGTCCACGAATGTCAAAACAGATTTGACATTGGCGGCTATTTGCAAAAATAAGAGCATCTTCCAATAGGGTGATATCTTTTGGCCCACCTTGTACAATAGTACGTTGCGAAACAAACAGCCAGATGTCAGATGCAGAAAAATCCGGCGCAGGGACATAAGTCCACGAGACATAAGTTCATAATGGACTTGTGTCCCACTTCGGTGGGACATAATTCCACTTTTTGATTATGGATTTATGTCTCATCGAAGCGGGACATAAGTCCAAAGCAAAAATGTTGGGCCTTATGTCCCACCCAACTATTTTAAAATTCAACAAAAAATATAAGTAAAATACCTCGCACCCACCCCGTAATCCAACAGTAAACCCAAGCAGGGGGGTTGCAGGGGGGCAGCATGCCCCCCCATACACATTTCATAATACAATGGTAGCAACTCGCGTGCGAATAATTTGAAGTATACGATGCCTATTGGAGATCCACGACGTTTTGCTAAATATTATCTATGGTAAAATTTGGGACTAATGTCCCATCTTCGACAAAACAATTTCGGAACTTATGTCCCGCTTCGATGAGACATAAGTCCATAATGAAAAAGTGGACTTATGTCCCACCGAAGTGGGACGTTAGTCCATTATGGACTTATGTCTCGTGGACTTATGTCCCTGCGCCGAAAAATCCGAACAAAAATAAGTTGTCATATCTGCCAGCAACAGAAACAATCAATGGACTTGTTTAAGTTCTGTCGTAAAATTCTGTTGCTGAAAAAAAAAGTTCTGTTGCTAATTCTGTTTCTGTTGGAAATGTATGGGAATTGCCAACTGCTTTTAAGCGAAAGCAAATAGCATAGCAAATTTGTACCAACTTTAAAGATCAATTTACTATTAATTTCCATCTAAACTCCTAAAAGACCGCTCTTCTGAACTTAGCCCTAATGCACTTCACACTGGCGAGTATTTCGTTTGGCATTGGCCTTAAAGTTGCTAAATGAATGGCATTTTGTGTCTGAAAAACGAAACCACATGTCTATACGATAACTATTCTGAATGAATAGGTCATTGCTCGGTAAAATTAAAAATGACACGTGATATGCGTGTAGCGTGTTGGTTAAAATAAGGGAAACAGTCGATATCATGTTCATTATTAACAATGTCGGTTCATTGACTTGGTAGCCCATTTTAAAGTTCCTGTTATCGATAGCTGAGAAAGGGGACTTATAAATCTTAATTCTAAAGTTGTTTTTGTTGTCGAATTGGAAGTTACACACAATGACGAACATTGAAACAGCACTATAAGATACATCAAGTCGGAAATGTTGCTTTTGTAATCATATATCAACTAAGTAGATACTCAGTCATGAAGTTCTTGACTATATTTGACATCAGTTGAAGGAAACTGTTCACATGACCAGTCTGAAACTGAAACAAATCAATTCAGCCAGCTGTCAAATTTAATTAGCTAGGTTCTCGAACGACACCATCACTAGAAACTACGAATTGGCCTTATAATATGGATGCTTGTTTGTTACTTTTCATTGCACGTCAGTTGTACGAAGTTCATGGGTGGAAATGTACCTTAAGAATGACTTTAGGAGTAGCTACCTTTAAATAGTCCCAACTTCTTACATTGATTGGATTTTCTAATGCAAAATTTATGAAAAAGAAGTTGCCGGACAATGAAGCGAACAAGTACCTAATTCTTTGCGGAGTTTCTGGGTCCGTTTAAGCTGACAACATGTTGCGTTTTGATTGATTACAGGCGTGAACTAGTACTCTGTAATCAAGTTCTATTGACAGCTAGATGTTTTTATTGTTGTTGTTGTTTTTATTTCTCTCCTTCAGTGCAATCTAGATCCGTAAGGCAAAAGATTGGAATCTAAAGTGCTGGCTGATATAGCTAGCTGTCAAATAGAACACCGCCCGGTATTTTCAACCCTCTGTCCTCTTCCCTAAACAAAGATAAATGGATGCAGTATGGACGTTTCCTATTAAGCTTAACCCAAGACAATTAATTTGGCCTAGGCATATGCTCAACCAAACATAATTAACAATAAACTGTACAATGTTGGAAACATACCAATACGAGTAGGTACTTAATAAAAGAAAAGTAAGCAATTACCTATAACTATAGGCTTTCAACAATGACAGCATAAATGAATAACGACATTTCGTTTATAGAATATCACCTACCTATACATATACCTTCCTAGGGAGCAACTCGGTAAATTGTCTAGCGCTTATAATAATTACCTTTTGGATGTATAATTTTGGTCTAATACTGTTCTAGCGGCTCAAAACCAAGGCTATTAAAATAATAAACTTCTCCCCCGCACAAGGGAATTGCCGCCTATACTATCTCTGCAAAGGCCTCCCAACCGCTTTGTTATAATTAAAAATACAGCTGATTACAAATGCAGCATATACCACTGCGTTCGAGTAAACACAGAGCAAAAGAGGTATATTAGCTGTATTGTATGTGTATTGATTTATTATTCATTGTCACCCTAGTATGGTCTAGGCCCTCCACCGCTATATACAAATTCAAATAATAAACAATTAGACAAACGGCCCCCAACAAGCAAACACTAAAACACAGTACACCCCTCGATAAACAGAAGAAGAAAACACCGAAATGAAAACATAACAACAACACAAGTGACAGTTGCATGTCTCTTTTATAGTACGCATCTCGCCAAGGAGGAATCGCATCTCCAGCGCAAGCGCACTACCACCCACCCTTGGTCATTGAGTTTCGCCCATCACTTTTACTTTCGTTTGACACTGTTTACAGGAAATTCCAATTAAAATGACATAAGCTAGGCAAAATGTGAGATGGCCCTTCTCAGTACTCGAATGAAGGCAAAATTCTAAACGCTCAAAAGTAACGATTTTAGGAAGCAGGGCTCCCAGTTTTCGTTTCACCCTTTTACTCGTCTCTTTAATTATTAGTTCAACACCACAAAGGTCAGCGAAATATGGCAAATGGAAATGACGGACGGACGATTTTGTAGAATCTATGTTTTACCTTTTTGCTGATGGATTTAGAATTGGTTAAGTAGATGGACACCGTTCCAGTAGTGAGCACTCCATGCACTTTTGCAAGTCCCACTGAATACGCGAAATTTAATTCAAAAATTCAAGGACTAGAACTACAATAATGGAGAAATAAAACAAAAACACTCGCGCGATAAGACCACCACCCACTGACACAACTGCGACACCCACTTTGAGCAGCAACGAACGCGTTCTCAAACCGACTGAAAATCGTTCGCAAGAAACACTCGACAGTCTTCACCGTTCAGCAGTTTGGAGGTTGAATTCTCCTTTGCCGTTCTGTTGGGTTTGGTTCTTTTATTCTCGCATGCCGTCGGTCGTGTCGCTGTTTTTGTTTTCTTTCTTTGGCTCTGGCATAGAGTTTCTTCAGTTTGAGTGTGGTGCAAGCAATTTTAGATTTTCCACTCAAATCAGCTTTGCATTGTTGATTGCTAACTACTCTGTCACCATGTATGCTAGATCTGGTGCTGGTCCACCGCCATCATGCGTTCACCATAACAACAACGAGAAAATAATTATGTTTACATTTCAATCTTTGTGGAGCTTTTTCCGTTGCGCGATCTAGTGGGAGAAATGTTCACAAATTATGGAAAAAGTTTAAACGATGGTTTGGTGAAAGATTCTGTTCTTAGATATGGGAAATTACTATTTTCACATGACGGTGGTTATGTCTAGACTCTTACTATACATTTTAGTACATCCGGATCTGGTCTAATTAATGGCAACCGCTGAAATATATCGTATACCTAGGTACATGAGACATGACCAAAAATATATTTCGAACGATTAATTTTAAACGCGCAAAATTGGCGTTCAGTAAATATACACAAAGCAGTACGGTTTCAATTTGTTAACGCTACACATTAAATGTACGCCAAATTGGCTTGTAAGTCTGTTCCAAACAGTGAGTAGTATAGCTCTTAGAGATATAAGAATAGTTTATAACATTTGACAGATTGCTGACAAGTCTCTCAACTGTCAATGGAATATGCGGCACTATACGGTGCTGTAATTACACCAGTGAATGTAAAACACTTAGAAAAGTATATCAACTCAAAAAGAGCAAGTGACGTTTCTATATTCGATTAGACAAACGAAATCGGAAATCAGAAGAAGCCCAATCGAATACATTAACAATGATCTCGATGAACCGGGCTTAAATGAGATTCGAAAAAAGTGGGCAAGTTACCATTTTGGACCAATCAAAATTGAGACAAACGCTGTCAGATTGCTGTCAGACTTGAATCCAATATTACGCTTTTTTCAATTATACCATTTTTTTCAATATATCGAAGTAGACTATAAAATTCATTATGCAATCGCAACAACTATACACTCTGCTTTACAGTTCCGAGATTCACTATTTATAAATGATTTGTAAGAGCTACCAACTGTTTATGCAGCAATAACGTGAAATTATTATATGTGAACTAACGTCTTCTAGCTAGCTAACTTGTGTAAATTTTGTTAAGTAATATGTATTTACAGGTAGAATTTCACTTGACAGCAGAGTTATATTTTGACACTTGACACCTTCCTAATGATAATTTAATGATACTATGCTATTTGAGGTTCCTGGCCAAAAAACTCTAAATTTGAGCTGCAAAGCGTTTCCATTTCCATAGGTACTTTAAGGTTATTTTGAGCGAAAGTTGCCTATAGCACTTAGAGAAATGTGACGTTTACCAAGAAGTTACGTACAACAATGAAAACAAAATGATGTCAGTTGCATGGAACAACTGTCAGCGGTTCACCTGTCAGTTGTCATACATATCAGACTTATTTTTAAATGAACAAAAAAAAAAAAAAAAACAAACATTTATGCCTTTTGTTGCCTTAGCCCCGTAAATTAACTTTGGCGTGGCTTAAAAAAAATCATTTGACTGCAATCTTGTGTTAGAACAACCACTACGAGTACATTCATCATATTTATAAAATCCCTGTGAAACGACAAAAAAGAACATAATGGCAAATAAATACATGAACCAGCTACCAGACAAAAGGCTTATACTTACCTACCTACCATGTTTTGTTTGGTAATTAGTGTCTGACGCATTCAATAAATAAACTTTACGACGCCGCCTTCTACTAAAATAATAATAGGTCAATGTTTCATCGATTGCAATTCTATTACGAAGGTTTCGCGGTAGGTATAGCTATAGCTAAACTGTTTTACTATTTCCAACTAACTGATTTAATGGATGCTGTTTTTTTTTATTTATAAATATCTACCCAACGTCATTAACATTTGGGTAGGTGTGTGTCCACAAGTTTCAGTTAGATTTTATTTGCTTGAATAATTTATTAGCTGAATGAGTCGCGAATAACAAATTAATGTATCCCGAACGCAGAAACTGGATTGGACTGTAACATCACTTTTTCTATATCAGCCACATATATACAGAGATGGCAGAAATGTCTTCTCTTTTTTCGAATTACTACATTTGTTACGTTTACTACGTAACCGAGGTAGTTAAGTAGTTAACGTAGCCAATTGTACTAAACGTAGCGATAAAAAAAAAAAACAATGTCAAAAACATTATTTCAAATTCAATATTCTTCGTGTTTCGGTGAGTTTTGGTTATTATATTAATTGCATACAATCATAAATTGTTTTATTTGTGGTAGGTATGGGAACAAAACCAAAACTACCTGGTCCGAAGGGGATGAACTCTTTCTCCTGGATGTCAAATTAAAACACATATAAATCACATGAGCTAAATCACGTTGGTGGGAACATAGTCTTTCCCATGTATTTTTTTTGACAGATCCGATATTGAAGTTTTTGATATACTTTTATGAACTTGGATCACTTCTGCTTTTATTAAAAAAAAATATAATCTGTGGACTAAAAAACTGAATAAGAAAGAACTAAGTTATAACTGCCAGACTGTCTAAAAGTAAAAGTTCCAACTTTTCGGTTGCATTTTACGTATGGATAAATTTTATCGTTCAAGACAATTTGATATGGGGCTTAGAGCGAACAGCGTACCTACTTATCTTTAAGAAAACGGTATAATTTTTGAAATGTTGATTTCAGAATTGTCAGAACACAAATATGGGGACAAACTGAACAGAAGTCGTTCACTCTATCGCCATTTACCATTTAAGGGTGTACAAAAAGCAAAATCACATTAAATGGTAAACACACAGATGTAAAAATGTGTGTTAAATATCACATAAAGTGGACTTAAAATGAGGTTAAAAAGAACTTTAAGCCGCGTTAAGTGCATATGAATGGATGTACAAGTACATCAGTTTTAACGATCGGACTAAAAACGAATATCACATGTTTGGGTTGAAAATGCATTAAATTTCACTTAAATCATTAAGTAATAAAACTAAAGTAATAGAGAGCTAGAGTCGTAAATTCAACTGGTTTGTTTAATTTTAAGTAAATTATAACTTTTCACACTTCTTGTTAAAATATAATTATAATTCAAAACTAAATTGCAACAAGGAAAAATATTAACCTAAAGCTATTCAAAAAGTATGTGTCTACAATTTATAACTTTTGTTCTGCTTTTACTTTAGTTTAAAATGTTTTTATAACAGCGTAGAATAGGTAAATAGCCATTACTTTATGTAACTTCTATATGTACAAATTTTCAACTTAGAATAAGGGAAGTTTACATTGGAAATTCTTTTTCTTGAAATTAAAAATATCCGTGTAGGTATTAAAGTTATGAACAGTAAGCGGGGTTTTTTTTTAGCTTCGATCTCAGCAAAGAAAAAGTAAAGTAGAATTTTCGGCGCAGGGTCATAAGTCCACAGGCCAAAAGTCCACAATGGATTTTTGACCCATCTATGTGGGTCAATCAATTGTGGTCTTATAACCCACCCAGATGAGCCAAAAGTTCACAATAATTTGGGCTATAGGTTCACAATTTTAAAATGGAAGTAGGCCATAAGTCCACAATTATCCATATGACAAAAAGAGTTGTTTTAACAACTCAAAAAGTATGGGAATGTTTGATAGATGCCGTGAAATCAACCAACTTCTAAAAATGTACCTTATTTCGCTCTTAAATACTGTAATAAGGATAAGGGGGGCAGCATGCCCCCCCATACAGAATTCATAGTTTGAAAGCGTAATCTTAAAATGATTGCAATGCTGGAGAAGTGTGTCTTGTGGGTTTTGGAGGCAAACACCGCAAATGAGGTCATTACTAGAATTTTTAGCTTCGCTTTCAAGCTCGTTGTCCTCTTCTTCACCTTCTTCATCCGTGAGCCATAAGACCACAATCAGTGAGTCAAAAATTCAAAAGAATTTTGTGTGAACTTTTGGCTCACCTGGGTGGGTTTTAAGTCCACAATTGATTTGTTGATTGTGGACTTTTGGCCTGTGGACTTATGACCCTGCGTCGAATTTTCAGCACGCAATTAAAACACCTACTTTAGACTTGACACTTCGAGGCTCGCAAAAAGTTGTTGTAATTGCGTGCTATAAATTCTACTTCGAAGCTCCGCGCACGCCTATTGATTCAACCCCCAATGCAAAAGTTTAAAATACACTTAAGCTTTCTCTACCACTATCAGTTTTTAAATCTGAATTCTCGATAGAAATTTGAAATCAAACTACGTACAGCTCGGCAATATTGAGTATTCCATTTTAATGGAGAAACTCTCATCAATTCCACTACACACACTGTCTGGCAGTGTTGCTATATCGTGGGATTATTCTAAAATACCTTTCGTGGGATAAAGGGAAAAAGCACGAAATCACGGGATTTTTAGGAATCTAACGAACAATTTTCAAACTATTAGAAATTTCATCGAAATATCACAAAAAACTTGTCCATAAAAAGTTGCTTATTTAAATTCTCTTTCATGAACATTTGCTAGTATCATATACCTACTTAAGGTTAATATAACATTATTTTTTTCCGTGTACCTAATCTAAATTTTACATTAAAAATTAAATAAAGTGCACGACTGGGTCGAACGAAACTTTCTCGATACTATGAAGACAAAAGAAAACAAAATTCTCTTTTGGATATTCATCTCATATGGCAGTTATATAAAATAACAATATAAGTTTTTAAAGGTTAAAGCTCTCAGTAACTGGCAATGTCGCAAGCGTCTACTGTACTATTTTATAAGGTCTTACTCCTCACTTGATTATTGAGTACAGGACAAGCGTACCTAGTAGCAGTTTCTGTTTTTGACCTAAGGATATGTTTTTGATTTTGATTGGAATATGATTTAAGTTTTCAATTATTGGAAGTATTGCTCGTGATAGACCGATATCTTTAGATAGATTATGTAATAATTCAGGCATTTGTGAACTTGCATTAGTAGTTATAAATTGAATATCCCGATACTCTTGTGTGCGGTGCAAATGAAGTTTTTGTTTTCGTAAAATTATCCAGACAACAGTTGCAAATATTGCAATGTTTGGTTGGAAAAATACAACTGACTGTATGATATTGTTCCGGATTATAGAAATACTTCGTTTTTGACATTTTATCGAAATCGAAGATGGGGTTTTCGAGATATGAGCAGTTTCTAAAATTAGCGTTTTCGGTGCTTCGAATTGAAAATTAAGGACACAATAGTTTTGAAAACATCAATTTGACTCTAAGTTTGCATTTTGGTCACAATCGTTATTGCCGTTTTAAGTTAACTATACAAAACTATATTTTTATAAAAATACTCTTTTCATAAATCCGTTGTACGATAATATAGAGAAAAAGTGAGGTTGCTAATAAGTAATAAGTTATATAGAAATTATTTTTGCTACAATCGTATATACCGTTTTCGAGATATGTCGAAATTTCAAAAGTTCCGTTGTTCGAATTTTTAGCCAAAAACTGGGTACGCAGTCATGGTAACCTCACCTACTTAAGCTTAAATATCGATTTTGGTTGAAATTGTTGGAGCCGTTTTCGATCAAATCGAACTGGTACGAAAATGTTGTATGGGTAGTACCATTAATATTGAGGTTACATTGAAAAAAAAAAACACCTCCCGAACTGTAAGCCCAAAAACTCCAAATCCGAGGTTTGAACGTAATCCGGGAAGCCGTTTAGACTGTAGGCCCGTTGAAGGACGGACAGACGGACAGACCGGACAGAATTTTGCGACCCACTTTTTTGAGTTCCTCTATCATCGTAATATCAGAATTGATTAAAATCTCGAGTTCGAAATTTTGTACGAAACCAATATCTTTCTCTTACTACGTAATGGAGAAAGTTAAAAAGTATCGAGGGTTTTTTAATGAAATTTAAATAATGTGAAAAGGGAAAAATGGGAAATATTAAGCTTCGTTGGATAAATGAAGAGAGAGTATTACTAACACTGCTGTCTGGACGTGCAGAAGCAGATGCGAACTGCACCTCTTCCCCCACCAGCATTATATTCAAGAATTTTAAGTCTCGCGAAAGTTGCAGACAGTTTCACAAATCGGTTGCCCAATGCCCACAGCTTTATTCGTTTCGTGCGGTGGCCGGTGGAACAATTCAAACCGCAAAAAATCGCAGTAAAATGTTAAATTCGGTTCTAAAAAATAGTGTTAAGTTATAAAATAGTTGTTTTCGATTGTATAAAAAGTGTTTTTGTGCATTAAAAGTTCAGTAAGAATTTCTTCGCAAGTGCAAATGCATTAGTTCTTGTTCGTTCTTGTTTAAAAGTGTTGCCAATTATGCCAGTAATTTTAATCGCGATTTTTAACGGCTCGTCGGTCTATTCGATTAGATGTTCGCGAAACGTCAGAAGGTAAATCGTTCCCGTGTACCGCTTATGTCGGCTAATTGGTACCTATATATCGGTTTCATTTTGCATACCCCGTCCGTTTGTTTGGACTGTGCTGACTATGGGATATTTATTTCCTGGTGAGTTTACAATTTACATGAAATTTTGTTTACTTCAGGTGGTAGAGTTTTTCCGATTTAGTGTCAGTGCTATTGTGATTTAAGGTTCTTAACTTATATTACTATATTTTTATAAAATCTTTTTTTATGGAACTTCTGGTTGTGTTACCTGTTAATATATTTCTTGTCACTCAGTGTCACTTTCGAAAACAATTTTTTACAGCTAGGTAATATAAAATATTATTTTATTTAGGGCTATTTTACGTAATACCTAATTTATTGAAGGGAGCGTTTTAAATAATATTTCATGGTTAAATGACCTCAACAGTCTTGCGAATCGGTGTGCTGTCGACTGTGGTTAATGTGTAGCTTTATATAAGGTACTGTCAGTACAAATGGTATTAGCATTGATGTTTTCTATTGGGACAATTTTTTTACGAAGTGGCTATTCGCACGACGTTCGGGACACGTCTTCGGGACACGACTCGTAACTAAATGTCACTTTGCCAATGACGGCCAAATGGGTGTATTCAGTACCCACTTGAACATTTATTTATTTTTTGTATTCAGTACCAACTTCAACATTTATTATTATTGTTTTTGTTAGAAAGTATTATAGAAACCTTGTGAAAAAAAATCGAGCTGTCGTGGGACGGCCGAAAGAAGCGAATCATTGGACGTAAAGTATTGGCCCGTGTTACGTGGCGGCCTATTTAAAATTCATTTTAATTTTTCATAGTGCCAGTTAGTTTAGATTACTCTCTCTGTTCCTCTTTCGCTCTCTACACACATATATTTAAGAATTTTTCGACTTTTCTTTTTTCCTAAACCATCCCTGAATCAAGACGAACAACAAAAAACAAAAATCATCCAAATCGGTGGAGCCGTTCTCGAGTTTTCATCTTCCAAGTTCGCCATGGAGGGGGAAGTTAACGCTACGGTGACGATTTTTTTCGGTTTACTCCCCATCTTTGTGAATAATTTATATGCGTGACCCACCGACCGTCCGTAAAAAAGCTATATTCGCTTCAAAAGGGTGGCTGAGGTTTCCATTATGCGCACTAAGCAAATTCATTTTTATTATTTTTGAAGCGAATATAGCTTTTTTACGGACGGTCGGTGGGTCACGCATATAAATTATTCACAAAGATGGGGAGTAAACCGAAAAAAATCGTCACCGGCTCCACCGATTTGGATGATTTTTGTTTTGTGTTGTTTGTCTTGATTCAGGAATGGTTTAGGAAAAAAGAAAAGTCGAAAAATTCTTAAATATATGTGTGTAGAGAGCGAAAGAGGAACAGAGAGAGTAATCTAAACTAACTGGCACTATGAAAAATTAAAATGAATTTTAAATAGGCCGCCACGTAACACGGGCCAATACTTTACGTCCAATGATTCGCTTCTTTCGGCCGTCCCACGACAGCTCGATTTTTTTTATTTAAATTGACTTATTCTAGGATGTAGGTACTGTAGAAGAATTTTTCTGCGGAAACTTTTTTTCCTATTTTTTATTTTTATTTTTAAAGTTTTCAATTTTCACTGAAAAGTGCATGTATACAAACTTCACGAATGGACACGTCCACTTTGCATAACATTTGTGCCAAGTGTTTTCTGTTGCTATTATCGGTAATTTGATCTTTTTTGATTTTTTTTGTACTGAAAATATAATACTGCAAAGCGAGCCAGGCACCCAATACTTTAAATACGCTAAACTTTCTTAAAGGCGCCTGCCTGACAGTTTTTGGTACCTATGCACTTATTTGAAAATTAGATCCCTTTGAAGTGTTGCTTCAAGCAGTTGTGCTCCATACTACCATGAAACTAATTGTTTGTCATTTTTCCACACTGCAATATTGTTTAATAAGCGCAGTAGCTCAGCAAATAAATTCCTGCACTACTGAGCAAGGGGCTATACCCTAGGTTAAAACTACAAAAGTATAAGCAAGAGCAAAAGTTTTATTTACGACCGAAAAACCCAGCGAAAGGTAAGGAAAAGCCTACCTTCAAGAAGATTCAAAATCTTATAAGCGTTCTGCGACTGCACTGTTTTTTCATCTTCGGAAACCGTGGCGGCTGTCTCACTTTATTATAGGCCAGAGCAATTCACATCTTTGTTAAAGTTTGACGCTCCTTGAAATCGTTAATATTCATTGTGTTCCGATATTTCACAACTTCGCCGTTGAAGGAGTCTTAACCTTTTTCTACGCATAAGAAGCGCCGATTCCCGTATTGCCATTTCGCCTATATTTTATAAAATAGTTCTAACACTGGTATCAAATTTCTACATACCAAATTTAAAAACTCCAGTTGTCATAAACGCCAAGCGAAAGCAAACTGCTTTGTACAGAAAATACGAAACTAAATTCGAAATTCCACAAGTTCAATTTGTATAATTGTTGACGAATAGCGTTTCGAGTTTTTTTTTTTTGTATGGGAGGTGCCACTTGTTCTTTTTCATTTCCGCCCACATTATGCGATATAATTTAAATTACTAACATATACCTACCCATTTCCAGGCAAGAGCTGCTACAAATGCCACGCCCACTTTTCTAATATCGGCCACATTTATGAAAAGTGCTGACAATAAATATCTATGTATGTAGGTATACCGCAAAAACCCAAATTCCAACTCAGGGTTTTTTTCACTGCGCCATACCTCTCGCGAACGTCTGACAAACATCCGAGAGTATAACTGTCATGAAAGAGCTTCTCAATCGGCCCGTTTGGAACCGGCATAAAATTGTAGATCCCTTCCATTCGTTCCAAAAATTAAAAACTCACACAAAACGAATGGTTGCGAGGAGCTAGGCCCTGGGTCCCTACAGACCTGTTGCGCCAACTATTATTATTATTATTATTAGGTACGAAGTTTTGTAACAACAGCTTAAGCAAGTAGTAAGGTTTATCGTTTAAGGTTTTTTTTTTGTTACAAGATTAACGTCTAAATATGTGCCGAAAGCGTCACGCCTTCTTAACACTTTTATTAGTGCTAGGAACACTCAGAAGACACACAATTATTCAAGAATAGAAGTTCTGGAAATGTCTATAAAAGACATCTATCAAACAGACAAAAAAGTGCATTCACTCTAATTAAAAGTTGGCAGGACAATCAAAGATTCATAGGGAATATTGCTCTAAAAAGTCTTCAAATACGCCTCACCTTGATTTTTTATTTCCAGACGCATAAACCTGGACAAGGAGTTTTACTTGTACATAATAATACTAATGAGAAGTATGTTACCTACGCCTATATGTATCCACAAACAAGTTTAAAAACAGGGGTTGGTTCAAGTTATACGTCGCAGTATCAACACATTTGTTGTTCTTTTTTTCGCCACAAAATACTGTCTAAACTGTTAATATCAAACAAACGCAGAACTTAATTAAGTTAAACACTCGCTATCACATTTTTGATATTAACACGCTGGCCCACTTTTATATCAGAGCATTCCAATCTGGGCCAACATTTTGTTGCTAAAAACTTAAGCGAAAGTACAAGCTTCCATTTAAGAAATTAGCTGTTAACGGCTACAGGGAAATGCGACCTACAATTTCCATGCACAAATGGCGCCTACTCACGAACGTTCGTTACCGCAGCACAAAACTACTACAAAACTTACTTCCAAGTCCAAGTAAAAGTGGCCACCTCGTGCGAAGCTTTATGAACATTCTGACTTATCTTCTCCGCGTATATACACAGAAGCGCAAAGCAGACACACACGCAATTCTATCCGCGGAATCCCAAAACCCATTGGATGCACATTTTCCTCGCCGTATGTCGAATTGAAAAATAATTCCCACAAAATAACATAGCCGCAACGAAAAACGAAAAGAAACACTCCCGAACCGATCCGTCACAACTTCTCGTGTTGAACTAGTTTCTTACTTCACCTGAAGCCAGTCAAAAGGGTATCCTTAGAATACCGCTGAATTGATTACTCGCACGCACCCACCACACTTCTCCCCCGCCTCGAACCAGGAGACATGTATAAATGGTAAATGTATTCATCGATTCGGAAGTCGTGAATTATTTTCGCTCCAAAAAGCAAAAGAAAACGGAACCGCGACACCGAAAAACAAAATTAATAGTAATAATGACACACGCAATTAAAAACAATGTTCGGCTACAAGAAGAAAAAACCCAGTTACTGCCAATACGGCCGGCGATGTTCTGACTCGTGTCCGTGTGACAACTTGCCTGGAGCTAGGACTCTCGCGGGTGTTAAAGTATTTCAATCTGGGCGGAGGTAACCGAGAGCCTCTGCTACCCCAAGTGGTCGTTTATGTGGGGCTTGTGTCTATAATATCATGCGTGTGCATAATGACCTGCACAACTAAATGACAGCGACAGGCATAGGTGTGATGGACAGAGTGGTCGAGTTTTTTCAGCCAAACTATTGTTTGGTCAAGGGCACCAAATTGTCTGTCGCACACTCTGTTAAATGATGGCTTTGGCAACGTGCAAATAAACAATCCCCAAGAGCCAAGATTGTATGAGGAGTATCGAGTGTCACTTTGTAAATTTATCTATATGACACGTATGTCTGTACATGACCTAGGTCGGCATGGCTATATAAGTTGCAGTTCCACAGGCAGTTTGTAGTTGTTTATTTGGATAATATGGGTCTGGCGCTTTGCTTAGCCATGGGATACCTTACTCTAGTGAACGGAGCATATTCAGAGGTTAGTGAAACCAGGGAAGTTCTTTCTTTGGATGGGGTATGGAACTGCTACTGCGAGAGGGAAGGTGAGCCGCTGGCATATCTCCAGCAAGGTGGACTCCGAAGGGTGCGTACTTTTGTCGGAAACCGATCTCGTTTTTGAATGTCCTTTATTTTTTTTGAATTCCGTAGCTGTATGGAGTTGTTAAGATGCCAGTTCCCTGCAGTTTCCTCGACTTCACTGCCCAAATAGATCCCAAAAGCTGCGCGAGCACAATTTGGTATGAAAGACACTTCTTCATTCCGACGATTTGGAAGAACGATCGGAAGGTGTGGTTGCGCTTGGATGGTGCGGCAGTTGGCACCCAGCTCGTATGTAGGTAAGCGAATCTTTCACGTCTCATAAGTAACCTTAGCTACCTCTAGTGGGTCAACGGCGAACGAATAGGCACGTCCAACAACAGTTTTGTGTCGACCGAATTTGACGTATCTGAGAGGCTTTTGTTTGACTCGGAAAACACCATCGCGTTGGCAGTTCAGCACCCCACAACTCCGCAGTCCGTGAGCCTGCTTTCGCTCCCAGAAATGCTCTTCATTCAAAGCGTCTCCGTGACTACGTCTGTCAACAACGGCACAGGTTTGTCTAAAGCAAGGCAATTTGTTCAACAATAAGCTCTGAGTACTCCCTAGCCTCGGTTAAATATAAAGTCGCAGCCGATGGACTCCTTCGACAGAACCGAAAATGCATATCGCTTCAAATCCTCGACGCCGATCACACTCCAGTGGCTAGCGATCACATCTGTGGTGATCTTGAGGGTGAGCTGTCGATACCGAACTGCCAGTTGTGGTGGCCGATTTGCATGAGTGCCAGAGCAGGATATCTATACACTTTGGTGTTCAAACTCTACTACAAGTACTGTGACAGTGTGGTAAGAGATGTGTACCGCCAACGGATTGGTATCCGAACCCTAAGTTGGTCCAACAACTCGTTGATGATCAATGGGAGAAGTCTGTACCTCTATGGTGTCGAAAGTAATGACGAAGTAAGTTTATCGTACGCGGAAAGAATGTGACTTACTAACCCTTTTGGCAGAGAAAACCTTTTAATCCGCAAGTGCAACTAAGGGATATCGCGCTTCTAAGGTGGTTAAGTGCAAATGTTCTCGTAACTAAGTTGGCTCCTTCACAGGAAATGCTGGACTTGACTGACGAGCTGGGTCTGCTTGTTATCTTGGGGTAAATTGGGAAAATTATACGGCAATCACTGCTTAGTCAATTGAATGATTTATTTCAGAAGCCCCAGAAGTTCCCTCGAACGGGTTGTCCTTCGATACAGGAGTCATCCAAGTGTGATTTCATGGTCGGTGGCAGTGGATGGCCAATTTGACGAGTGAGTTGCGACTTTTATTCGGTTTTGTTGGGGGGTAGATAAAAATTGATGGTATGACACTCTTTAAAATTAGTATTAATAAAAAGATGGCTATAGAGAGAAAAATTTAGGCGAAACATAAGATCTTGGCTTAAGACCTGTCTAAGGGAGCTTCCACACCGGATGGAACAAAACGCCTCATAGACAAACAATTTTTTTGGAGTTTAAATACCCACATTTTTGTACAAAACGAAACAAAACGAGAAAAGCAGTTTTGTTTGTCTGTTCCATCCGGTGTGGAAGCACACTAACTGATTGATAGAGTCTCCTGACTACTGAAAAATTTCGTCAATTTATTATAATCTCATTAAACGTTTGAATTTGCCGAGTTAAATTGTAAATAGCTAACACACGATCGGTTCGTTTTTCTCATAAGCATTCAATCTATTTTTTTTAGCAAATGTATAAACCCATTTGGTTTTTAAATTACCCTCTATCCTATAAGCGTTTTCTATCAATCTATCTAGCTCCCTGCTTGACCAAGGAAGACAATTGGACAACTCCCGACCCTTCACTGCAGTAATCCCATTATCAAGTATAACCTTCCCACTGGTAGATAAGTCGCGTCCATTTTTTCGAAACAAAACCCCAATCTATCGGCTTTACTTCTAGGTACACAAATTAGATTTAGTGTCTATTACTCTTAAGGATGTTACCTTGGTTCAGTTGTCGTCATTTGTGCGAGATAGTATTGAGCGGATCCAACGGCCAATTGCATTCATGTATGCAGACAACTTTCTTTCGGCGAACAATAGGGTATGAAAGGTTTGATCACATGTGTAGTGTCATAAAGAAAATTTATTTTTTTTTAGATTCGGACGCTTAAATACGATCCATATCCGGAGTTCAATGAACTGCAAAGGTGCTTAGAGACCTTAGAGGGAGATGTCACGATTGTGGGGGAATTTTTTGGAAATCTTGTTGCCTATGAACATTTTACAGGTTAACATTTTGACAAATCCTTGAGACTATGATAATACGCTGCTCTACATTTAGATACAAGTTTGGCGGTGGTAGATGGAATCTTCAATCGTAACCGTGAACCGACGGAATTTGCCGACTTCATTCGGTCCAAGTTTAGAGAGAGACGGGTTCTAATTAACCGGAGGACACCACGCTGTAAATTTAGCAAGAGACATCATTGCAAGCGTGCGTAGACAGAGCCTTTATGTAAAACAAATTCCATATCAGAAAATCTTGTATAATATAATAAAAGAATTTACTCTTACACAAAAGTTTGTGTTTGTGCTTTTTGGTTTTTATTTCAAATGATGAAGTTAAGTGGTTACTCTTAGGAGAGAACAGTTGCCATCGCTTCACTTAGACCAACAGTTTGATTCATGGCACCACTGGACTCGAGCAAGCGGCTGAACGATATTGGTTTTATTATTTTAACAACCCTCATAAGCTGCTTTGTGAACGCCTTCTTTTCGGTAATAACATACAGTTACTATCGCTTTTCCTTTCGATGTTACATGTCTGAAATTTAAAGTGATTGCTATTCTTGGTAATACATTTCAAATTCCTAAAACATTAATTCGTTGTTTAATATATTCAAACTCATAATTTTTATTGAATATATTTACCTACAAATATTTGAAGAAAACACTTTATTTATTATTAAATCAAAAAATCTTAGGTCTTGTGCACACGACGCAACATGAAATGCAGATGTTTACGACATTTGTGTTAAAATTTTATGGAACACGAAAGGCACATGTTTATGACAATTTTTCTATAATACATTTTTTCCATCAAACATTCATTAAGTCAAACTGATGTCTTAGGCTATGCCCACACGTTGCCACACGAAAGGCACATATGCTTATGACGTTTCTGCTAGAACACAATTTTTTTTATCTGCAGTTACCTTAAGTTTGTTTTGTGATTCATTCGTGATTCCTAACAAAAAAAAAAAAAAAAAAATTAGAAAAAAATATCTAAGGCTACCTACTTCAGACACAACTAATTACAAAAAGTATTACAAAAGCCCAAGTTTCCTGAATTTTTGATTAAACTAAGCTTTAGCTGCTCTCCAACTTTTCCCTCTAAACATTGGCGTTAATTTTGACATAGAGTGCGATGTGGATGTCACAAAAAAAAACAGCTGTTCTTTGAAAACAACTTCCTTTAAAAATTCAATTCAACCATTTCAGATTTTAGGTAGGTACTCCTCTTCGAGGTAGTCATTATAAAATTAATCCTTGCTTACGCAACACAAAGACTCATCAGAAGAAAACAACACCATGATCTTTCCTGTTACAATTTCACTTCAAAAAATATCCCAAATAGTTGCGCTAAAATTTGACAGGTAGTAGTGCATGAGGTACGTTCGGAAACAAAGAATCGATTTTTTAGCTAGAGCTGCGTACCACTCGGCTGAAGGGATAAATGGCAGCTAAAATTTAGCTCGAGCAATCTTAAGATCTAATCAAATCATTTTAAATGCAAAATAATAGGATTGTGTGTGCTTAAGCAAGTAATGAAAATATTTCCGTTTTGATCTGTCAAACTTAAGCTTATATTTTGCAGAGACTTTTGTACAGTGGGAAACAGAATTTGCTTAAATTCTGCTTGAACAGCGTACTGCTCAACTTTCTTTGGTTTTGTATTTGAATACAAATTTTTGTTGAGCTTAAATTTGCAACTATGAAAACCCAATTGCAGTCGCTAAAATTTGACCGCAGTCTAGGAAGAGTTTGACCATGTTTTTACACCCTCGCAAGTCTTTTGGTGAGAACTTATTTTGTCCATACAATACACTCGTCCATTTCTTATTTTCCATGAGCTGTTTGACCACTGATTTCATGGTCGGTGGCAGTGGATGGCCAATTTGACGAGTGAGTTGCGACTTTTATTCGGTTTTGTTGGGGGGTAGATAAAAATTGATGGTATGACACTCTTTAAAATTAGTATTAATAAAAAGATGGCTATAGAGAGAAAAATTTAGGCGAAACATAAGATCTTGGCTTAAGACCTGTCTAAGGGAGCTTCCACACCGGATGGAACAAAACGCCTCATAGACAAACAATTTTTTTGGAGTTTAAATACCCACATTTTTGTACAAAACGAAACAAAACGAGAAAAGCAGTTTTGTTTGTCTGTTCCATCCGGTGTGGAAGCACACTAACTGATTGATAGAGTCTCCTGACTACTGAAAAATTTCGTCAATTTATTATAATCTCATTAAACGTTTGAATTTGCCGAGTTAAATTGTAAATAGCTAACACACGATCGGTTCGTTTTTCTCATAAGCATTCAATCTATTTTTTTTAGCAAATGTATAAACCCATTTGGTTTTTAAATTACCCTCTATCCTATAAGCGTTTTCTATCAATCTATCTAGCTCCCTGCTTGACCAAGGAAGACAATTGGACAACTCCCGACCCTTCACTGCAGTAATCCCATTATCAAGTATAACCTTCCCACTGGTAGATAAGTCGCGTCCATTTTTTCGAAACAAAACCCCAATCTATCGGCTTTACTTCTAGGTACACAAATTAGATTTAGTGTCTATTACTCTTAAGGATGTTACCTTGGTTCAGTTGTCGTCATTTGTGCGAGATAGTATTGAGCGGATCCAACGGCCAATTGCATTCATGTATGCAGACAACTTTCTTTCGGCGAACAATAGGGTATGAAAGGTTTGATCACATGTGTAGTGTCATAAAGAAAATTTATTTTTTTTTAGATTCGGACGCTTAAATACGATCCATATCCGGAGTTCAATGAACTGCAAAGGTGCTTAGAGACCTTAGAGGGAGATGTCACGATTGTGGGGGAATTTTTTGGAAATCTTGTTGCCTATGAACATTTTACAGGTTAACATTTTGACAAATCCTTGAGACTATGATAATACGCTGCTCTACATTTAGATACAAGTTTGGCGGTGGTAGATGGAATCTTCAATCGTAACCGTGAACCGACGGAATTTGCCGACTTCATTCGGTCCAAGTTTAGAGAGAGACGGGTTCTAATTAACCGGAGGACACCACGCTGTAAATTTAGCAAGAGACATCATTGCAAGCGTGCGTAGACAGAGCCTTTATGTAAAACAAATTCCATATCAGAAAATCTTGTATAATATAATAAAAGAATTTACTCTTACACAAAAGTTTGTGTTTGTGCTTTTTGGTTTTTATTTCAAATGATGAAGTTAAGTGGTTACTCTTAGGAGAGAACAGTTGCCATCGCTTCACTTAGACCAACAGTTTGATTCATGGCACCACTGGACTCGAGCAAGCGGCTGAACGATATTGGTTTTATTATTTTAACAACCCTCATAAGCTGCTTTGTGAACGCCTTCTTTTCGGTAATAACATACAGTTACTATCGCTTTTCCTTTCGATGTTACATGTCTGAAATTTAAAGTGATTGCTATTCTTGGTAATACATTTCAAATTCCTAAAACATTAATTCGTTGTTTAATACATTCAAACTCATAATTTTTATTGAATATATTTACCTACAAATATTTGAAGAAAACACTTTATTTATTATTAAATCAAAAAATCTTAGGTCTTGTGCACACGACGCAACATGAAAGGCAGATGTTTACGACATTTGTGTTACAATTTTATGGAACACGAAAGGCACATGTTTATGACAATTTTTCTATAATACATTTTTTCCATCAAACATTCATTAAGTCAAACTGATGTCTTAGGCTATGCCCACACGTTGCCACACGAAAGGCACATATGCTTATGACCAGGGAACGGATTTTGTTGACCTAAAAAATCAAAAAAAGGCAATACTAATCTGTGAAAAAGGCATAAATGCCTTTTATTAAAAAGCAAAAAGAAAAATTGTAAGAATTATAATAACACTGTACTACCATATACATTTTAAAATGTTCTGGCAACAAACGTCTGCGATTGTCCCTCAAAAGAGCTTTGAAAGAGCTGAAGGACTTGTCCACATGGGCAGAGACGAGTGGAGTCCAGTTAAAAGATGTCACGTCATCGACTGCATCATTTAAAGGGAGTTTGGGGTCAGCGCCATTTACAACACAATTTATTTTTCGGATGCTGTTGAGTCCTTCGTTTGCAGAAAAGACGGCTTTGAACTTTTTCACCACAGCTTTAGCAACTGGTCCTTTTGCTTTTTGCAGTTTCTTATCGATCCCATTCCATCGGTGGGAAAGTCATCTTTTCCGAACTTTACCACAAATTGTTCTAATTATATTAAATCTTTGCACGCGTGAAAACAAACACAGTGAAAGTTCACACACAAACGCAGTTGTAGTTGGTAAGAAATATATCCAAAAAGCCAAACTTAACACAGGCATTTTGCCCAAAAAAGGTTTGTTTCCATGGTAACTCGTAAACAACAATGCGACAATCAAAGTACTCTATTGGCGAGATAAGTAATTCGTGCAAACTTCGGTGGTGTTTCAGCGATTTTATTTTTTAAAATTTTGTAGTTAAGAAGAAAGTTCACATAAACTTTCAATATGGGCAAAAAAGGCAGAAAAAAACCGTATTGGTAAAAAAGGCAAAAAAGGGCAATATGGGTAACAAAAGGCAAAAAAAAGGCAAAAAAAGGCAATGTCAACAAAATCCGTTCCCTGCTTATGACGTTTCTGCTATAGAACACAAATTTTTTTAATTGCAGTTACATTAAGTTTGTTTTGTGATTCATTAGTGATTCCTAACAAAAAAAAAAACTTTAGAAAAAAATATCTAAGGCTACTTCAGACACAACAAAAAATTACAAAAAGTATTACAAAAGCCCAAGTTTCCTGAATTTTTGATTAAACTAAGCTTTAGCTGCTCTCCAACTTTTCCCTCTAAACATTGGCGTACATTTTGACAAAGAGTGCGATGTGGATGTCACAAAAAAACAGCGGTTCTATGAAAATAACTTCCTTTAAAAATTCAATTCAACCATTTCAGATTTTAGGTACTCCTCTTCGAGGTATAGTCATTACTCATTACAAAATTAATCCTTGCTTACACAACACAAAGACTCATCAGAAGAAAACAACACCATGATCTTTCTGTTACAATTTTACTTCAAAAAAATCCGAAATAGGTGCACTAAAATTTGACAGGTACATTCGGAAACAAAGATTCGATTTTTTAGCTAGAGCTGCGTACCACTCGGCTGAAGGGATAAATGGCAGATAAAATTTAGGCCGAGCAATCTTAATGTGTGAATGTGCAAGTAATAAAAATGTTTCCGTTTTGATCTGTAAAAATTAAGCTTAATTTTTGCAGAGACTTTTGTACAGTGGGAAACAGAATTTGCTTAAATTAAGCTCGAACAGCGTACTGCTCAACTTTCTTTAGTTTTGTATTTGCATACATTCTTGTTGAGTTCAAATTTTCAACTATGAAAACCCAATTGCAATTGCTAAAATTTGACCGCAGTCTAGGAAGAGTTTGACCATGTTTTTACATCCTCGCAAGTCTTTTAGTGAGAACTTATTTTGTCCATACAATCAGGGGCGATTCCTCTCAGTTAGCTAGTTTAGCGGCGCTAAACCAAGAAAAATTCTTTAAAAAAATGACGAGGTTAATAATTGCAATAATCAATGACTTACTAAATAATAACAAAATTACCTATTTACAAATCATACACGAACACACAACACAATCATCCCATAGAAAAAGTTTCTCCTGAAATATTCTTTAGCGTTAAAATTAACGATACCAAATTCATTGCCTGCACAGTGCACACACACGCAATCCAAAACTCTCATAAAAAAAGTCTCTCTCGTCAAGCATTTAGCGTAAAATATTGCGCTACCAAATTTCATACAATCTATATAAGAGTGTCGTACGCAGCGATGCCAGATGTGGGGATTTTTCCCCATTTTGGGGAATTTTTGACTCAATGGGGAAAATGGGGAAAAGTGCTCTTAAAATGGGGAAAAACGGAAATCCATGCATGTTTATTAATTTTGCATAATTTAAAAATAAAATTAGTGTAGTTGACTTTCGAATATCTCCCGAACATAAAAACATCACCGCGTTTATAGAATCTAAGCGACTTAGCTCGAAACTGAAACACTTTGCGGAATTTTACAGACGAAATTATGCTGCAAAAATGATCAAAAAGTTGCTTTGATCTTTGCATCGATAAAAATACTTGGTTTTGCACAATAAAAATATGTACCAGTCCAATGACGATTAGTGTACCTACCAATCGTTATATAATAACTTGTATTAATATAATTTAGAACTTAAATACTTAATATATTTTTTTATTTATAATTTGTTGTATTTATGTTCCTTTCAAAATTATAATTTAAATTATAATTTAAATCTATTCAACCTACCTGCAATATTTGCTTTTAATTTTACTTATTTTGTATTAGTTTAAACTGCAAGACTTTGAATATTATATGTTTTTTTTTTTTTTTTTTTTTTTATTATTTATTTTATGTAACACCTTTTTTAAAAAAACGGCGAAAATAAAGAAAACAAATTTTTATTGTATGAAAAATGCGTCTTTACTTCAATGAATTAAAATGGGGAAAAAAGTGGGGAAAAAACGGATATGAAATGGGGAAAATTTTCACAAAATTCCCCAAAAATGGGGAATTTAGGCAAAAAAAATCTGGCATCACTGGTCGTACGTAACTCGTAAGCAAAGCCCTGTTAAATGAACAGCAATGTTAGCGCAAACAAATGCGCTAAAACTTAAAAATGGGGTTGGTTGAATCTTGAATGTGCGTTCTCTTATTTTTGTACTTTCGTATGTTTCTCTTACCTACTAGTGAAATTATAGCAGTAAGAGAATTCGTGTGCTTACTGCTTAGGCTTACTTGTTTCGTTATTTGATTAAATGTTATTTAATACCAAAAGTCATTGTAAAATTTGTTAATTTATTGTTTCATATTTTCGTGGATTATAAATGTGAGTAAATAATATTTTTGTGGATTATGGGTTGTGGACGTGGTGGGTGGTGCTTTAGTATATGAGAGTGCGCTCTTGTTTTGTTTTCTTTTTTTTTGCGAGAAGTGCGATGGAAGTAATGCAGGGCTAAAAACAATGTTGAATAGATCATAGTGAAATTTTAATAACTTTATTTTGTGCAAAAACCCGTGTCGGTAGCATCGTCTAACGTGGATCTATTTTTTTAATTGTTAAATGAACTCTCTGAGTCTTTCATCCTCAGATTGCTGGAATCTTTGTGTGGAAAGCTTCCTACAGTTATTGTAAAATAGGAATTCGTTTTGTTTCGTTACATAAACACTTTTCGTCGATAAAAAAGGCAGCTTTTTCATACTTCTAAACAAATGCTAAGTTTTTATTTGCTTGATTCATGTTATTTGAGTAGGTACAGGATAAATAACAGGATTTTTATTTTGGTAGGAAATAAATGATATCTGCAACAATAACTGCCCAAACAAAATCCTTAAATTTTTTTTTAAGCGTAGCTAACCCAATGCTTAAGACCAGGAATCGCCACTGCATACAATACACTAGTCCATTTCTTATTTTCCATGAGCTATATGACCACTTATCTTTAATGCGAACAATTTTCTTCGCCGTTGTCATCTTCCCAACGGAGGAATTGACGTAATTTGTTCATTTCAATTGAATTTATATTGTTGACCATCAACAATCAGTCATAAATCGCTCTTCAACGGCCTTCTTAGCTACAAACTATTAATTTATCTATTGTATAGGTAAAGATATGATCAAACAAGAAAATTCCCGAAATTAAGGTAGGTATCGCGCAGTCCTTCCCTTTATGTTGTCACTGCCACGATATGTACAATTATTAAGGTATCCATTATACTTTGTGAATGGGTACGAATGCAGGTAGACAGGTCGATTTTTAGGTTAATTGAGAAAAGATGGGTTTTTTTACTCACTTAAAATAGACCCGTCTTGCCGGATACAACTTTGGAAAACCCATGTTTTCAAGTGAATAAAAGGTGTATTTTTACGCGTTTTTGCATGATTTTATAAGTATTAGGCAAGTATTAGCTTCTTTAGCAGGCATTCATTTTTTGTCAGTAAACCAAAATACATCTTAAAACACCATTATGGATTCTATTGGCAAAGGAAAATCAATAAGCAAGCAAACACGAGCGGTTATCATCAACGTTATAAAACATGAGATGGAGAAGGCCGAAACACATTTGAGAGTTCAGAGCTGGAAATTTATTGATGAAGCATCCAAAATAACAGGAGTATCCAGAAGCTCAATATGGAGGATTTTTAAAGAGTATGAAAGAAGCGGTACAGTCAGAAGAAGTGGAAAAGGAGGATTTGTTAGAAATGGACTACTGCTTTTTAAATCTGAAAGCAAGACTGGTGACTACCATAATGAGATGAACTACGAAAACTTTTCAAAATAGTTAAGGGAACAAGTTCTTTGTAACTTAGAAGAACCGTCAGTTATTGTTATGGACAATGCAACATATCACAATAAAATTGATGGTACTGTCCCCAACTCGTCATCATTAAAGGCTGATATGATTAAATGGCTATCCGAAAACAAAATACCTCACCAACCAGCTAGCTGCAAAGTACAGCTATATGGATTAATAAAACAAAACAAGTCCTCCCGAAAGCTTCAAATTGATGACATCATTAGGAGTGCAGGCCATGAAGTCTTACGATTACCCCCTTATCATCCGGACCTAAATCCTATAGAAAATATATGGGGAATAGTAAAAAGCAGAGTAGCAGCAAGAAATACAACTTTTAAACTGGACGATGTCAAAAATATTGCGGAAGAAGAATGCAATACGCACAGAAGATGAATATCATCGCGCAGAAATTGCATGGGATAGAATAACTGAAAGAATTGTTATACACCCAGCAGATGATTCATCTGATGGAGATGATTTTGAAAACGACACAACGGATTCCGATTAATATTATTCACTATTTATAAAACAAATAACTTTTTATGAAAAAAACACTATTTATAACTCCAAATAAAATCTCAACTATTTATTTTTTCAAACAATATTTTTTTTTTGATACGTATTCATTTTCTTTGCTTTACATAATTTTATGGCAATTTCGATATTTTTCATTATTTCTTTATTTTCTTGAATGTAATGTTCTGCTTCGTGCATGAAACTTTTTTCATGAGTTACTACAATAATTTATTGGTGAAACTCAATGACAGTTAAAACACGTATCAATAATAAAACAATTACGTTTTCCAATATCGCTGCAAAAAAGATAAAGTACAGAAAAGCATTAACAATTTCATGCGATCAAAAATACCTTAAAAGAGAAAATTTCCCTTAAATAAATTGCTACTGCGCATGTTGGGATCTTTCTTCTTTTATGGGACGGACTATACCAAATGATCAATACCAACAATTTTAGTCCAGTTGGCAGTAGTTTCCTACCTTTCTATTACTGATTCTAGGTATGAAGTATGATTCTAAGTATGATATTTTTTAAATACACTTAACCGACACGCAAGTGTCTGAAGCTAAGATTAGACTGTATGCCAATTAAGCATATGAATGCCAAAAGTCAAATGACCAGATTAGCTGTCAAATAAACAAAATGCCACAATTATCAAAACTCTATATTAGACTATATGACTAAAATTACCAATACGGTCATATTTGCCTCGATTGTCATTTAAAGGCATTTGTTATTTATTACCCAATGTTGTAGAAGGGTAATGATGTAGAGAAAAACAAATCAAAAAAGTTGAAGTTGGAAATTTATTTAGCACAAAACAAACAGAAAGCAAACAATTTTTACACAAACAAAATTTCACAACAGGAAAAAAGTATACACACAACCACAATGAGGGACAAGAACAAGACCACTAATTAAACTTAAAAAAATTGCGATGAAGACAATTAAATAATTTACGCAAATGATATAGATTCAATAATCCACAAAAAAAGATAAAGAAAACAAATCCCAATCCTACGAGCTCATCAAACACCGATGACAACAAAATAATACTTGTTCCATCAAAAATAAAAAATGCCAGCAATGCCATAACGAAATTTCGAAAAAGTGCATATGGGCATATAGGGCTTTATGCTGGCATTCGTGCTTATTGTCCCATTACACTATATGCTATTTTGGCATTTTTATCTGTCAAAATCAGTCTGGTCGTTTGTGGCATTCAGGTCATTAGAGCATATGAGATATGCCCATTACACTGTATGACCATATTTTGACAGGAGAACTGTCAGAAATTGGCATTTTATGACCACTTGGCATACAGTCTAATCTTACCTTGACTGATATTGTGACGCGACGCTATAAATGAATGGCGAAAGCATTATACATGATTCGAAATTCGACATTGCGTGTTGGACCATTTTGCGTGCTAGTCCTTAATTTTAACTATATATGACCTTCTTAATTCGTTTATCTATCTAAAAATCTAAATAAGTTGTTAAACTTTACTTATTGGCGGCTGTAAGAACTAAGAAGTTCAAGGTGACCTACAAATAAAATTTGGTTACTATCAACGGCTCCAACGGGAGATGCAAATAAACTTCCAATAGGAACTCATGTGTTTCCGTGGTGTAGTGGTTATCACATCCGCCTAACACGCGGAAGGCCCCCGGTTCGATCCCGGGCGGAAACAGATTTTTTTTTTTTTTTTTTTCTTTAACTTTTCTTAATATTTTTGCTGTGGACATCGGATGAGGTTTGTTTAAACAATAGCAGAGTGCATATGACTTTGTCACACCAAATATATTGTTTTGATATCACGGGTAGACTGCAGTTTCTTATGATTCCAGCTTTATGTCGGAACGTAACCATTAGCAAGGGTTTCAATCCTTCAGAAAAAAACGTTGAAATGCCAAAAATTTTCGTTGAAATTCGTTAAAATGAACCCAAATATCAAAATGATTGTTTTAAGAATGAAATTGTTGGTAACGATGTCACAAAATAGTTGCAATGAGTATTTATTCTTGCGCTGTATAAATGATCCTTGAAAAACTAAAAAAATCTTGTTCTTGATGTTATGAAAAAGAAAATAGCTTACATATTGGGCCTTACCAATAATCATTTTTAACCTTCACACTAAATATTTTCTAGGTCACAATATGCAATTTTGTATGGAAAATTTCGCCATTGTGAGTTCGAAAAACTTATCCTGGACACTAAAAATGATTATTGGTATCGCGGATTCAAACTAGCTGGTCTCGCCTATAACTTTGAGGTGGTAAAGGACTTTGTCTACCTAGGCTCCGCTATGAACTCTTACAATCGGCCTTACCAATAATCAACTTTAGTCTGGCACTTTACGAAAAGACTCCACACTTTCCAAAATCCCTTTGCCAATAAACAAATATAGTTGCCAGACTATCGCTAACTGTAGGGTTAAATGTTAATGTTGAGCTTGAGACAGCCATGTTTATATCGGGCATTAGCTAAATAAATCCTCCCTTTATGTCATTTTGAAGACAAGTTTTGCCCAACCGTCCAATATCACGGTATTAAATTTCGCAATAGGAGAGAATTTAATACGCTGTTGTTCAGCCTGAGCGTTTACAATATTATAAACCAACTTTAGTAAATAACAATGCAAATGGTTTTTAAGTCTAACAAACACAAATTTGTGCAAATGTATGCAAAATATTGCATTTTTGTTTTATTACTGAACACTTGAAGCATATATTTACATATTTCGGTGTTTTTCTCTGTTTTTTAACTTTCTCCATTACGTAGTAAGAGAAAGATATTGGTTTCGTACAAAATTTCGAACTCGAGATTTTAATCAATTCTGATATTACGATGATAGAAGAACTCAAAAAAGTGGGTCGCAAGATTCTTTCCGGTCTGTCCGTCTGTCCGTCCTTCCACGGGCCTACAGTCTAAACGGCTTCCCGGATTACGTTCAAACCTCGGATTTGGAGTTTTTGGGATTACAGTTTGGAATGTGTTTTTTTTTCCAATGTAGGTAACCTCAATATTAATGGTACTTCCCATACAACATTTTCGTACCAGTTTGATTTGATCGAAAACGGCTCTAACGATTTCAACCAAAATCGATATTTAAGCTTAAGTAGGTGAGGTTACCATGACTGCGTACCCAGTTTTTGGCTAAAAATTCGAACAACGGAACTTTTGAAATTTCGACATATCTCGAAAACGGTCTATACGATTGTAGCAAAAATTAATTTCTAAGGTTATGTGGTCATTTATAACTTAATAGCAACCTCAGTTTTTCTCTATGGATTTATGAAAAGAGTAATTTTTTAAAAATATAGTTTTGTCCAGTTAACTTAAAACGGCAATAACGATTTTGACCAAAATGCGAACTTAGAGTCAAATGGATGTTTTCAAAACTATTGTGTCCTTAATTTTCAATTCGAAGCACCGAAAACGCTAATTTTAAAAACTGTTCATATCTCGAAAACCCCATCTTCGATTTCGATAAAATGTCAAAAACGAAGTATTTCTTTTATCCGGAATAATATCATAGAGTCAGTACTCAGCTTAATAGTTACGCAATAGTATTTGTCCAACTAAACATTCCATATTTGCAACTGGTATGTCTGGATAATTTTACAAAAACAAAAACTTCATTTGCACCGCACACACGAGCATCGGGATATTCAATTTATAGCTACTAATGCAAATTCACAAACGCCTGAATTATTACATAATCTTTCTAAAGATATCGGTCTATCACGATCAATACTTCCAATAATTGAAAACTTAAATCATATTCCAATCAAAATTGAAAACATATCCTTAGGTCAAAAACAGAAACTGCTACTAGGTACGCTTGTCCTGTACTCAAAAATCAAGTGAGGAGTAAGACCTTATAAAATAGTACAGTAGACGCTTGCGACATTGCCAGTTACTGAGAGCTTTAACCTTTAAAAACTTATATTGTTATTTTATATAGCTGCCATATGAGATGAATATCCAAAAGAGAATTTTGTTTTCTTTTGCCTTAGTATCGAGAAAGTTTCGTTCGACCCAGTCGTGCACTTTATTTTTTTTGCCTTGTAGGTGTTTGTTGACACTGGCACTTCTGTTCTTTGAGTTTTTTTTAAACAATCGATACTATCGAAAACTCCAACAATCGATGTTTTATTGACACTATTAGAAACGTAGTTCTTTGTAGCTTACACACATTTACAGAAAGGTAGTGAAATTAAAAAAACACAATGTAAATATATGGGTCTGGTGGGACTAAAATAAACAATCCGCCATACCAATAATCATTTTTAGTGTCCAGACTAAATTTTTCGAACTCACAATGACGAAATTTTCCATACAAAATTGCATATTGTGACCTAGGAAATATTTAGTGTGAAGGTTAAAAATGATTATTGGTAAGGCCCAATATGCATAAAACAATTCGTCACAAAATGAATCTTTGTATAGCTAGTTGTTCACACTAAAAAAAAAAAACGTTTAGATCATGCATCATTGTTCTCCAAAACTGAAGTGACGGCTGAATTCGCTAAAAAAGTCATTGGATGTAGAGGTATTAGATCTTGAAACTTCATCATTAAAAAGAAAAAATGGTGAATAAAATGGCGATAAGGAAACACATTCAGTGGAATGAAGTTAAAAAGAAATACGTCGGTACGTACTCCGTTTCGCTGAAGTAACAACGCTTTATAAATAGCTCCGTATTTATTTATAAGATTTAAAGTGTATAACATTATTTGCTATCAGAAAACAGAATTGCAAATTGTTGAAGGGAAGCACCAAAATTCCCTAAGTAAAAGTGCAATGAGCAACGGTGCTAAAATGCATAGAACGCCCCAAAAAAAAAAAAAAAAACAACAACACACCGCTATCTATTCCACCGCCCCCATCCAACGCCCCGCAATCTAAGAGACGTATTATTGAAACGTCACCCTCTCCGGAATCACTCCCTAACCAAATGACTTCGAATAATCTGACTGCTGCTGTTGGAAATATGTCCATCTTCGATTTGCAAACAATGATCGTCAATTCAATGTCTTCTTTGCTGGACGAGAAGTTACATAAATTACCGACAAAAGAGGACCTAGAAGGAATCACCACTGAGCTGCAAGCATTGAAAATTAATAATTCTACGCTGCAAGCACAGGTATTGGAAATGCAAGGCAGATGTGTAACTTTGGAACACAAAGTGGAGCTCCTGGAGAGAAGAGCAAACGAAAGGAATGTGGTAGTACATTTGCCGGTACAAGCTGGTGTAGATGCGGCATCAAAAGCAAAAGAATTATGCTTAGAGCTGCTGGATACGAGCGATTCCTCCGCAGTGACGGATATACGGGCTTTACGCACCAACAACAACATCGCAAACGTCATTGTAAAATTACGCAGAAGCGAGGACGTAAGACGTATATTACACTCGGCACCGAAATTTCGTAGCAATGGGGTCTCGATGCACAGAGATTACACTGTAGCAGCACGCGAAAAAAGAAAACGACTCTTAAAATTAAAAACCGAGATAGTATCAAAGAACAAAAACATAAAAGTTGAAGTCCGTGGGAGTATTTTAAGAATCGGCAGTAAGGATTTCTCCTATGATGACAACAACATGTTGCGATGTGAGGGAGAATGCGGAATGTCAAAATTACAAGAGATGCTCAATGACAGCTCTATATCATTGACAACTATAGATGAAGGTGTAGACACTTATGCTGCAAACAGAAGGCCAAGCACCAGTAACTCTCAAACTTCAGGTTCAGTGCCTATAAATTATTTTTAATTGTAATGCCGTCTGTCCTAATTATAGTAATTGTTTTAAAAAAAGAGAATTAAAAATATTAGCATATAACGTAGCTGGCTTAAGTAATAAATCTTTGTTTGGTGAATTTTATAATTTCATAAACCAGTTCGAATTTATTTTTCTATACGAAACATATTTAGTTGAGGGTAATTTTAGTAAATTTGAAAATAAAATTTCTAACTACGAGCACAAGTGGATAGCGGCATCTAAACTACACCAGAGGGGAAGGGCTAGTGGAGGCTGCTTCTTTGGATACAAGCGGGATCTAGATGTCATCAACTGTGAATTTAAAGTTATAGAGGAGGTCATACATTTATGCCTGGAGTTCGATAAGAAGAAGTTTTGCATAATACCATCGTATTTAAACTGTAACTATTGGAATAGAGATTTTGAAAACTTACACGGAATAGCGACGTACTGCGATAATCCCAACATGATTGTTATAGGCGACTTGAATGCAAGAGTGGGTAAGGAACGAGGTACGGGAAATGTAATAGCTGGAATAGATCGCCAATCGAAAGATCTTACTAAGAATGCAAATGGCACGAAACTGTTGGATTTTTGTGACTCCTTCGGGCTACGAATTCTCAATGGTACAAGCTTGAGTGACAAACATGGTGAGTTTACATTTGTGGGAGGCCAAGGGACATCCGTCAATGACTACTGTCTTATAGGCGGGGAATGGAACTCCTACATAACTGACTTGGAAGTAAAGCATGTTCCATACTCGGATCATCTCCCTATTGTTGTCACTTTTGAGATCATGGTAGCTGAAAATACGAGTACACGAAATATTAATCGACTGCCGAAGCTTATATGGAAAGATTCGGAAGCATCTTTCTATAGAAATAGTCTAGACGAGAGACTTCAAAGCACACAGAACATAGACCTTAATAAAATCGAGGAAATTATAAAGGAATTGTGTCCAACCACTAACCAACAAACGATTAGAAGAAAACAATTTAAGGAACCGTGGTTTGAAAGGGAATGTATGAAGGCTAGAAAGCTATCATTCGACTGGCTTAGATTATTCCGGACTTTCAATGAAACTAAAATTAAAAACACTTATATCCAACTCAACAGGGAATTTAAGGCACTTTGCAGAGAAAAAAAGAGGATCCACTTTGAAAAGGAAGCCCAGAGTTTGGCGCAATGTAATAGCTCTGCAGAATTTTGGAAACTAGCTAAGAGACTAAATGGGGGAAAGAACGTTATTAGCAGAGACCTAAGCCCGAGAGTGTTGGAAACGTACTTTAAAGAGCTCTTGAATCCATCGATCAGTCCGCATGGCATTCATCATGCCATTCCTGGATTCCGAGATGAAATTCTAGACCGACCGATTGTTTTGCAAGATGTTGTTGAGGCACTTAGTAGTCTTAAGGATGGCAAAGCTGCAGGATCGGACGGGATTCCTATCGAATTTTACAGACATGGCACTAACGAGCTCAACATTCAACTTACGAAAGTGTTTAACGAAATTTTGAGAACTGGAGCTATCCCTCATCGTTTCAAAGAAGCGCTGATCTTTCCCATCCATTAAAAAGGCTGTACGACGGACCCAGCGAACTACAGAGGCATTTCCTTTCTAAATTCGTCTTACAAAATTTTTACAGCTATATTACATATCAGAATTAATACTTCGATAAGGACAAATAACTTACTCAAGGAATATCAAGCTGGTTTTCGGCCTGGGTATTCCACTATAGATCACGTGTTTGTTTTAAGTAATATTGTCCAGTATATGTTCTGCAGGAACAAGAAACTATATGTCTTCTTTGTTGACTTCAAAGCAGCTTTTGATTCGGTGGACCGCAATGCCCTATTCTATAAGCTGTACAAGATGGGAATGTCTTTGAAGTTCGGAAGAGTTATACAAAACTTATACGAGGACATCCAGGCTTCGGTTTGGGATGGGTAGGTGCTATCGGAATGGTTTCAGTCGCGGTCAGGAGTAAGACAAGGATGTGCTCTGAGCCCAAGTTTATTTGCCCTGTTCATCGAGGATATAGTGGATATTTTACCAGGAGGTGTGGAGTATGCAGGACAGCTGATCAAAGCGCTTCTGTTTGCCGATGACATTGTCTTGATGGCGAGCTCACCCGAATCATTGCAACTCATGATAAATCGGCTGTTTGCGTACTGTAATATGTGGAATCTGACGATCAACCTAGGGAAGTCGCAAGTAATGGTATTTAAAAGAGGTGGAGGTAGATATTGCTCTAACGAAAAATGGCACTTCAACGGGGAAGCGATCGAGGTGGTGAAAGAATATAAATATCTCGGAGTATACCTTACGAGAAACCTAAATATGGAAAAGCACCTATGCGAAAAATTGTCGAAATCAAAATTAGCCATCAACGTTGCTTGGAAAAAATGCTTTAGTAACAAATGTATAGCACATACCTAGTGCTAAGTTTAAAGTATTTGAAGCTGTTTCGGAGTCCATTATGTTCTACGCTGCGCAAGTATGGGGAGGAAAATGTTATGATATCGTGGAGAAATTACTAAGGTATTATCTAAAAAGAACTTTTCATCTTCCACCGAACACTCCAAATTATATGATCATGTTGGAGACAGGCTTATCACCACTATTCGTGAAGACACTAAAATTACAAATCGATTATGTGCTCAAAGTATTGAACATGCCGGACTATCGCCTGCCAAAGAAAGCAGCCCTACAGTCAATTCGTGGAAAAATTGGATGGTATCAGGATTTGCTGGAACTAGCTAGAGGATGTGGAATTGATCTAAATCTAGATGAAGCAAGGAGTTGGAAGCCCAAACTCTACCATTTGATCAAATGTGTGGATGAGCAGTTACGTCAAAGGTTTATAGAAGAAGCATCAGGCTCACCCTATAGAGCAGTTTATAGTAGATTATGCTACAACCTCGAGGGGAAAAACTATTTTCGGGATGAGCATAGTGTAGAGGAAATATCAACGGTGCTAAAAATGCGTGGAGAACTCCTCAAACTGAATTATTTACCACATATAGATGACCTACCTATAATCTGCAGCTTGTGTAATTTAGCGGAGAGAGAGGATATCTTTCATTTTGTTGGGAGGTGCCCAATTTTACGGGAGACGAGAAGATTAATATTTGGAAGGACTATCTTATCCGAAAACCATGTCTTACAAATCCCTAATGAAGCTGACGTCCTAAAACTAACCAGGTACTGCAAAATAGCTCTTCAATACAGAGAAAGGATTTTAACTGAAAGTTTCTAAAATGCAAAATAATTACTGTGCTAATACTGTTTTCTGAGTTACGTAAATTATCACTTACAAGTTTTTTTTTTTTTCTTTTTCGTTCTTGGTTTGCCAATCAGACAGACGGCAATGCCATGTTAATTGATTTTTGTAAACAAAGTTACTAAATTGTAAATAATCTTATTTTATCTTTCGCTGGAAATAAAAATCATATAATCTAAAATCTAAAATCTACGTCGGTACGATTGACTACAGCACTAGGTATTTTAATATCCACCGAAGAATTAGGTACCTCCCGCGATATAAGTTAAAGTTTGATTGAACGATACATGGAAGATAAGTGTGTACCTACCCTTTGCTTGTTTTTAGTTTATGGCTCAATAAGTAAAGAAATTGTTTTGGTCGTTAGTCGTTTTATTTTTTAAAACAATAAACATTCCAAATTACAAGTAATTTGATATCACTCTTTGTAGTTTCGCATCTTTTGAATAGATGTCGCTCTTTTGTTTACACGTTACTATGTTTACGTTTTTCTATGGAAACGAACTTGGTGGTTGAATGGTAGTGATGCGATTACATGAGAACACAAGCGCTCTCACTCTAGCCTCTCACTACCAACTCCTACTCTCACCTCCGCGTTGGTGACTACCGGGTGCCTAGCACCTCGACTGGAGATAGGGTACCCAACCCCTGTGGAAGGTCGTTGGTGGCAGCAGACGAGAGAGGGGGAAGGAGAGTGTCTTCTCACTTAGGCACTCCCTCCTGTTTCAGGCGGCAGCGGATGAATTCCCTAGACGGAATCAACGGTGGCGTCTACAGTTCCAGTTAGGTCGAACTAATAAGTGTTATCCCTATATGAGCTGCTTCAACTTACTTGGATACCAGGTCTATAGGGACTTCCAATTCTGAGCCAGGGTGTTGGAAAGAGTTGGTGGCGGAGGAGCCCTTTAGGGGTCAACGGCAGCGCTCATATCCCAGAATGGGCTACTGACATCGGAATATCCGGCCCGCTGTCCTAGGGTTAAAACAAGGGCCTGGCCCTCCAGGTTGGGGGTTGTGCCGTCGGGGTAACTTCCCGACCACGGAAAAAAAAACAAATAGTTATGAGAGAGACACAACCAGCCTCGGATAATGGTACTCCTCAAATGGCAACAAGACCCGGAACGTCAATGGACTACGACATGAGAGTATGTACCTGGAATGTACGAACGCTCTACACCTCAGGTTCTACTCAAAAACTTGAGTCTGTCCTCACGCGGTACAAGGCAGATATTACCGCGATCCAGGAGATTCGATGGATAGGATCAGGTATGATGAAAAGAAAAAATTGCGACATCTATTACAGCTGCCATAAGAGATTGCATGTATTAGGATGCGGATTCGTCGTGGGAAATCGGCTAAGGACAAAAGTTATTGACTTTAGGCCGATAAGTGATCGCCTAGCTGTGATCCGCATCAAAGCTACCTTCCAAAACATAAGCCTAATATGTGCACACGCCCCTACCGACGAGGCTGAAGACCCCATAAAAGAGGAGTTTTATGACCTCCTGGATGGAGCCTACGGAGCCTGTCCGGAGTATGACGTTAAAGTTGTGCTCGGGGACTTCAATGCCAAAAACGGTCAGGAAAACATCTTTGGCGGGTTAGTTGGTAAGCACAGAATCCACGAAACGACAACAGACAACGGCTATCGACTAATTGACTTTGCAGCAGCTCGTAATACGGTGATAAGTAGCACTAGGTTTCCAAGGCTAAGGATCCACACAGCAACCTGGCGCTCTCCAGACGGTCGAACCGCCAACCAAATAGACCATGTGCTCATCGATGCGAGGCACGCATCCAACATCCTCGACGTGCACACATTCCGAGGGGTAAACGTCGACTCTGACCATTTTCTTGTTGCAGCTAGATTCAGAGCTCGACTGTCCAACGAGAAGAAGCTGCGGGCCGCCCAGAAGAAGAAATTTGACGTTGGACGCCTTAGCACACCTGGAGTAGCCAGATCCTACAGGGAGCGCCTGAGCATGAAACTCTCCACTATGCACTCGCCTACCACAGACGCCAACAATCAGTGGTGCCAGTCTCGCGACATCATCAAGGAGGTAGCCGAAACCACTGTAGGGTAAAAGCCACCCCAGAGAAAGAGCCCGTGGTATGATGATGATTGCATGTACAGGAAAAAGGTGACAGAAGATGCACACAAGAAAATGCTGCAGCGGAAAACAAGGGCAGCTAGGGAAGAGTATCGAGCCAGGAGAAGGGAGGAGAAAAAGATCCTGCGTAGAAAGAAGAGAGCCTACGCAGTATCCCAGCTCAAGGAGATCGAAGAGTCTCGTGATCGCAACAACATCCGGAGGTTCTATAAGAAAGCCAAGCAACTGGCTGCTGGCTTCAAAACCGGAACACAGGCTCTTCGAGACAGCGAAGGAAACCTAGTCACCGAAGCGCAGGGAATAGTAGATGTATTTAAGCAGCATTTCCAGCAGTTGCTTAATGGGCATCATGTTGAGAGAGTGGTAGGGCAAGAAGATAACCCGCGTCCAGCCAATGAAGAACCTGTTCCACCACCCAGTATAGAAGAGGTTGGCTTAGCTATAAAAAAGCTTAAGAACAACAAAGCCGCAGGCTCGGATGGCTTGCCAGCGGAGCTCTTTAAATACGGAGGTGATGTTTTGGTAGGGCGCATGCACCAAATCATCAACCAAGTATGGATGGAAGAAAACATGCCCGATGACTGGACTATCAGCTCCATATGAGCTCCATAAGAACTATCGAGGCATATCCCTGCTAAATGTCGCGTATAAGATCCTATCCAACGTACTGTGTGAACGTCTTAAACCGTTCTGCAACACACTAATCGGCACGTACCAGTGTGGCTTCCGGCCCTGCAGATCGACTATAGACCAAATCTTCACACTGAGGCAAATCCTGGAAAAGACCAACGAATTTCAAGTCGAGACTCACCACCTATTTATCGACTTCAAAGTCGCATATGATAGCATTCATCGTCAGGAGCTCTATATGACGAAACTGATCCAGCTGTGTCGCGTGACACTGGAGAACACGCGCTGCTACGTGCAATTTGGAAGTAGCTCCTCCGAACTATTCCAACCATGCACCGGATTTCGTCAAGGAGATGCGCTATCATGTGACTTCTTCAATCTCGTGCTGGAGCAGATAGTGCGCAGGGCAGGTGTCAACACGGAAGGCACTATCTTCAACAGATCCGTCCAGCTGCTGGGGTATGCGGACGATATTGACATCATCGGTCGGTCACAGCGCTCCGTGATAGAAGCTTTCACGGCGATTGAAGAACAGGCGAAATCTGTTGGTCTTGAAGTAAACGAGGACAAGACTAAGTACATGCTATCAACAAACAAACAAACATCTGTCCACCGCCTAGGACAAAACGTCACTATTGATAGCAACAATTTCGAGGTAGTTAAGGAGTTCATCTACCTCGGAGTAAACATGAACTCCACGAATGACATCCTAGTGGAGATCCGGCGGAGAATTACCCTAGGAAACCGCTGCTACTTCGGTTTGGCAAAACAATTGGGTTCAAAACTCCTAACTCGAGGGACGAAATGCATGCTTTACAAAACCCTTATACTGCCAGTTCTGCTCTACGGCGCCGAGTGCTGGACGATAAGCAGGAAGGGAGAGCTAAAACTGGGTTCCTTCGAAAGAAAAATTCTTCGGCGGATTTTTGGTCCTGTGTGCGAGGAGGGCGAATGGAGGAGAAGATATAACCGAGAACTCTATGAGCTGTATCAAGATGTGGATGTAGTCCAAAAAGCCAAAATACGTCGACTACATTGGCTCGGCCACATCGAGCGAATGGACAATAATGCTCCAGCTAAGAGGATCTTCGAATCCCAGCCCCCAGGTTCGAGAAGACAAGGAAGACCGAACCTCCGTTTCAAAGACCAAGCCATCGCGGATGCCAGAGCGCTTGGTCTGGACAACTGGAAGCAGCGTGCCCGGGATCGTAGAGGATGGAAGGCTGCAGTGTCTCAGGCAGAGACTCTCCACGGGTCGGGAGCCCGCTAAATAAAAAAAATAAAATGGAAACGAACTTATTTTGTGGAACTATGAAAACTTAAACGGCGGCATCATTGTGCTTCTTTGCTAATAATATGTAAAACAGTAGCGCCTGCGTTATTTTGGAACCTTACTTGCAGACGTATATGAAAATGACATTTCACTAGCAGTCCATTTTAAGTATGTTTATGGAAGCGTACCGATGACAAAAATTGTCCCAAATGTCTGACAAACGTCTGAGCTTACAAATATTTTCAGAAAAGCCATTGCCAAAATTTAAAGATCATTGTCAGACCGCCATCTGACAATGAAATTATCAGGTATCTGCCAATCGTCTGAAAACACAATTTTATCATTGTCAGACATTTGCAGACTCATTTGCTATATTGTCGATGTGCTGTGCTTACGACATCTGAAAATATAACAAAGAAAAGGACGTTGGAAAATTTATAATCCTTTTCTTTTTTATGATACTTTTGAAAGGATCTAGAAATGTTTATGATACTTTGTAACACTTTTTGTCTTTCATATTTTATCTTTTATGATCCTGTAAAAGGATTAGAAGTGTTTATGATCCTTTCTAATCACGTTTTGTCATTTGTGTTCGTCCTTTTATGACCCTGCAAAATAGTCTAGGAATATTTATGATCCTTTTCCCAGGCTTCTGGTGTTCTTCGTGTATAGATATAGAATTGTTTTCTATGCATTTTGTATATTGTCCACGAGTATTTTATAGAATACATCCAGAACATCTGGAGCGATGGAAGAGTTCGTTGACACAGGAATGTGAACATATATTGCAGGGTCGAAAATGTTCCCCTGTGCCCTGTAGCTAGGGCCAACATAAGCCGCTCAGACGCTGAAATGCTCGCACGCATATAATTATATTTGTTTCTTGCTTTTGGATATGCTTAATCACTAAAGCAAGACGATCATGGAATTGTTTGGCACCTATACTGAAACAATTGCAATACAATTTCGATACAACTGTTTCTCATCAGTTTTCAATTCCACGAGCAATTTTGCGTAAAGTTCCTCCAATGTGAACTGGCAATTTTCTACCTGAAAACGTTGTCAGACAAATTATATGTTAGCAAACCATCTGCAAATGAAATTGTCAGAGTTTGGTAGCAAACCTTGCAGCCGTGTGAACTGGCAATTTGGTATTGTAATGTAGTTCGCTGTTGTCAGATCATTTGCAGGTCATTGCTAGGACAATATTGGCAGATCTGGCAATCGTCTGAACATAGCTTAAGTCTTTCAAGACCCTTTAACATTCTTATAAGAAATATTGAAAGTGCAGTTAGTTTCGACAATTTGTCCAATTCATTGCCGAGTCTTAAGTTTCAGTTTTGCCTCCACAAGGTTATCTGTTTCCGTGGTGTAGTGGTTATCACATCCGCCAGTGGCCAGTCCAAGGTCCCGCAAGGCGATACCCCGTTGGCCAAACGCGTGACCAGACAAGAAAAGGCAAAACAGCAGCAGGTGGCTATGCCAACAACAACAACTACAGCGGCTCCAGTAGCAGCAGCACCAAAAATAATAATAAGTGCGGTAGCAGTACCAGCACCAACAACAAACATGGACTTGCCATCGACAAGTACCGCAGCATTGGTACAGTCAGCACAAGTGGCAAAAACAGAAAAAAGGCGAAGAAAATTGAAGCCAATACCAAACCTAACACATAAGAGGAAGCCGAAGCCAAACGACCAGATGACGTCACGAGCAAACTCGTCAGCACACGAGTCAGACGTCGATGACTCTGATGCCCTCAGCTACTCGTACGAGTCCGAAGGGGGCGAGGGCAGATACGTGGGCGAAGGTAACTCATTTCAAGAGTTACTGGACGCCCAAGAAGAAGAGCAACAACAAGCCGACGAAGAAGACGAGGAAGCCCAGCTTGATAGGCTGATCAAGGAGCTCCTCGCAAAGAGGGAGAAATTGCGCCAGCAAAAATTGCAGCAGCAGCAACAAAAGCTGAAGCAACTGCAAGCTGAGCAGCAACAACACAAACAACAAGAAAAACAGCTTAAGCAGCAGCAACAACAACAAGCTCTGCTTAAGCAACAACAACAACAAAAGAAGCAGCTGGCACTCAAAAAGCCACTGCAGCAACACCAACAACAAAAACAACAACAGCAGCAACTGTAACCGCAGCAACAGCAGCAGAAACAACAACAACAACAACAACAACAGCAACAGCAGCAGCAGCCGCAGCAACAACAGCAGCAGCAGCAAGAACAACAAAAAGAGACAAAAAAACAAAAAGTACCACCAATCAATGTAAGTTATTTAGATATAAGCGATAGCATAAGATTATGTAGATTAGTAGTAAATATTAATTTTTATATTAAGAGGCTGAACGCCACAAAGCACATTATTATGTGCACTAACATGGAGGAGCACAAAAAGTTGCGCACTGCTCTGGAGAAAGCGGAAGCTGAGTACTTCACGTACACTCCAAAAGGAGAAAAGCGGCAAACGGTGCTGCTTAAGGGTATAGACCCCAATGTTAAAATAGAGGAGCTTGAAAAGGAGCTTAAGGGTTTTGAGTGCGACGACCTTAAGTTCGTGGGGGTCAAGCCGTTTTCCTCGCCTGCGGACAGGGGTGGTAGCCGCAAATTACCATTCTTTTTGGTTCAACTAACCCCCGACAGCAAAATAGATAGTCTGAAGAGGATCAGATTCCTGTACTATCATGCGGTACGTTGGGAAAAATTAAAGAGGTCAGATCGTGTACTTCAATGTATGCGCTGCCAGAGGTTCGGGCACGCCGCAGCTAACTGCCACATGCAGTTTAGGTGCGTGAAGTGTAATAAGGACCACAAACATGGGGAATGTGCCTTAGACACGGAAAGAGTAGAAGATCGGGGCCAGCTCTCATGTGTACTCTGCAACACCTCAGGACATCCTGCAAATTTCAAGGGATGTCCCAGGTATCAGCAGGTTAAACAGAATGTGCAGGCTCGAAAACAGAAGTCTGAAGAAGAGAAAGGTCGAAAGAGTCGCTCGTTCTCTAATTTTGTTGCACCCAATGTGTCCTTTGCCCAAATGGTAACTGGACCGGGTAGCACAATGACAAAAAGCGCGCCGAAGGTTCCTACACCGGAAGCGGATCTGGATTTGAAGTCGATCCTTCTGTCATTGCACAGAAAGATCGACAACTTCCAGAAACAGTTAAATGAGCAAGCGGCTCGAATAGACCTTATCTATTCGACACTGTTTGCCGAGTCTGCCGCGCCATGAATATGATGGGTACGCTGGACGAGGTAAACTTGAAGATCCTTGCGGTGAATGTTAATTCACTTATTCGGATCGAGAGAAGGATCAATCTTTCCAATCTGTTGGAAGCCGAAAATCCTGATGTACTTCTGGTTAGCGAAACTAAGCTAACTCCGAAACACAATTTAGGCTATAAGAATTACATTGTAGTTAGAAGAGACCGACCCAACTCCACACAAGGAGGTGGTGTCGCTATCTTAATTCGTAAAGGCTTGCGCCATAGGGTCATATACAGCGGGGACGTGCGAAGGTTCCAGGTATTGGAAGCATGCATCGTATGCATTCCCCTCAATAGCCAGAGGCGGGTGTATGTGGTGTCGCTTTACGCACCTGAATCTCCTCTACGCATTGAATTTTTGAATGAGATCGAGATGCTTTTTCGTTGCTTACAGCTTCAATCGGAAGATAACTATTACTTTTTGGGCGGAGACCTCAATGCTAAACACGCGGCATGGGGAAATGATATTCCGAACCCTAGAGGCAACCAGTTTCACGACTGGTGGCGTCATAATATGATTGAGTACAAACTCGAATTGTACGCGACGGATATCCCGTCTTTCCCTAGGGACGGTTCTTTCTTGGACTTGGCGCTAGTTGACGAGAGACTCGAACTAACAAACACTGAGCAGTACGACCAAGTGCGTTCCTTCGATTACCAAAAAGCGCAGTGGTCGCGCTTCTCCAGAGTTTTAAAACGCGACATACGCTCATGCGAGATCGACCCACCGACAAACAGGAACTTGACGAACGATGAGATCGACACTCATTTACGGCAAATGAATGTCGTCATCAAACGGACAATGGAGCGGACTATCCCTCGGGTAGGACGTTCCACCGACGAAGAACAAACTGAAAAGTATCGAAACGCGACAATCGATGCTTTGTACCGACATAAAAGTAGACTGCTCTCGAGGCTTAAACGGCTACACAGACAGTTTACTGACAGGAACGATCCCGAGTTAAGGACACTGAAGTCGATGATCAAAAACCTGAAACAGTTGATCACCGAAAATTACAGAAAATCTGTAAGTTTGTATTGGGGCAATAAAATTCGGGCTATAAAAACCAGTAGTCCGAATATGTTCCCACAAATAAATAAACTGTTCAGGCGGAAAGATCATAACGATATTTCATGTGTTCGAATACCTCGGACGAACGAGAACAGACAGACACTACTGACTGCTGGCATAAGTCCGGAGAGTGCTGACTCGAACGATGGTTTTTTCGTGGTCGAAGACCCGCAGGAGAGGGTGGATTTGATGGGAGCTTTCTTTGAGAGTGTGTATACGGTGAACAACCCTGTTTGCCGTAACCGCGATCTCGAGGAGAGGGCCTTTCTTAACCACTTTTATCTGCGGACCGAAATTCAAGATTGGCGATCCGAGAACAACGGTTTCACCGGGTTCAATGACGACAACCGTGCAAATGGCACAATCGCCGATGCAAATACTCATCTGTTCGTGAGTAGAGATGAACTTCGGTTTATCTTTGAATCATTGAAAAACAAAAAATCGGCGGGAGTTGACGGTGTCCCAAACGTCGTATTAAGACACCTGCCGCTAGAGGCGATAGATATCTTCGCCACTCTATTTAACAATGCGCTGAATAATGCATATTATCCGGAGCAGTGGAAAATAGCGGTGGTACACCCTATCCCTAAAAAGGATAAAGATAGGACAAACCCTGCTAATCTTCGGTCAATTAGTTTGCTCCCGAATGTTAGCAAGGTATTCGAGAAAGTCGTCAATAGATCTCTTTTGAGATGGGTTGAGGAAAACAAGATAATTCCGGAAAATCAGTTTGGCTTTAGAGCGGGGCATGACACTATTCATGCCGCGTCGAAACTGATCTCCGACATTCAGTGGAATAAAAGTAAGAATGAATGCACGGGTGCCTGCCTGGTCGACTTTGAGAAGGCCTTCGATACCGTATGGTTGGAGGGACTCTTTTATAAGCTGACCAGATTGGGCATTCAAAAACCTTTGCTGTAAATGATTTATGACATGCTTATGGGAAAGAAGTTCGTTGTCAAATCTGGCAATGTGACTTCGAGCAGGGTTTTCGAAATTAAAAACGGCTTATAACAGGGAGCAGTGAATTCTCCGATCCTGTTTAATATTTACACAAGTGATCTGGTGGGTTCCCTCAGACATGCTATAGCGTACGCAGACGATTTAGTGGCGTACAGGTCAGGACCAAAAATCGAGGTCATCAGAATCCTTCTGCAGCGTGACTTTGAGCAAATTAAGAGGTATTGCGATGATTGGAAGTTGAAAATCAATTTCCAAAAATCGGAAACAATCCTGTTCAGAACTCCATTGGCTGGGGCCCCTCGGGATACCAGAAAAAACTGGAGAAAATTAACAATTATTGGACAGCAGGGACGGCCATTGGTGGTGAAAAACGTGGTCCGGTATCTTGGCATCTGGCTTGACCAGTATCTATATTTTGACAAACATATAGATGCTTGTCTTGCTGGGGCTAAGCGGGCCTACGCTCTGACAAGGAGACTGTTTCGCAGCAGTCAACTTGACTCCAGGGTGAAGGTCATTTGCTACGTGGCCCTCATAAGGCCCATCATCGCTTATGGCTGTCCTTTGTGGTTCAATATAGCGCCGTTCTATATGGAAAAGATTCGGGTGTTTGAGAGACAATGTCTCAGGGCCTGTCTAGGGTTGTTTAGAACTCCCGAATCTGAGTACACAAAATACTATCCCAACAGGACCCTATACAATGGGGCTCGACTGAATAGGGTTGACAATTTCCTTATTAAGGTGATTCGGAGGCACGTTGCGAGGGCGATGGCCAGTGATAATAGCCTGATCTCAGGGGCTTACTACCCCAATTTAATGTACCATGAGAGTACGCTTCGGTCTGGCTTTATCCCGCCTGAGGCATTCCTTCATGTAGACATGAAAGGGTTAGTCCAAAATAAAGATGGTGTGCCGGTATTATACCACAGCCACCGCGGCGCGAGGGATAAGCGGCTCATCCACGACGGGTCCGCCGCCAATGCTCAGGAGCTCCTCCGTTTTATCACCGCAATTGCGGATCGGGACAAGGTCGATACGTTAAAGCAGTACACCGAATATTGGTGGCTTAAAGAAGAGGTGAGGGTTGATACGCTCTCCCGGGCCGGTGCGCTACTGACGTAGCATCCTCCTTAGTTTTAAGATAGATATTAAGTTTGTAGGTTTAGGATAGATTAGGGGGTCCTTGGGAGGGACTGGGCTAGACGACATGTACACTGCGGTTCACTAGATTAGAAGCACATTGTTTTTCAAACTGAAATTAACTTTTTTACCGTTGTCTGGCTAGGAGAGAAAAACAAATAATGGTGGAAGAGCTGCCAACGAATACTCAACAAAACAATAAACAAAAAAATATCGTGAGAGCAAGTTAGCGGTTCTTTTGAGACTCTTTGTATAATTCGTCGCATTTACGCGTACATAAATCGGTTCATAAGATTAGAAGCGGCCGAAGTAATTACTGTGTTTTCTGTTTGCTTATATTTTTTGATATTTTTGATAAAGTTACCGTAGTTAGCAGTACATCAAGTGTTTTTTTTTGTCAAAAATGGGAAAAAATATTATCATTCGAAGAAAAGGCTAAGATAGATGTGTACCACTCTCAAGGATTATCAAATCGTGCTATCGCCAAAAAAATCAACCGAAGTGATCATGTTATTGGCAATTATTTGAAGAATCCTCAATCCTATGGGAAAAATTACAAAGGGAATACCTCTACGGCCCTTACGCAAAAGGAAATACGAAAGGTTCGTCGAATAGCCTCCAATTCTGCTCTGTCCACATTAAATATCAGGAATGCATCTGGTGTAACGGCAAGTAAGTCTACGGTTCGTCGAGTGATTAATACTGCCCAACATCTGAAGCTTCTGAAGCTGAGAAAAAAACCTCCATTGAATGACCTTCGTAAAAAGCAACGCCTCCAGTTTGCGAAAAATCACATGACTTGGACAGTGCAACAAGGTACCAGTTTGAATGACTGGCGGAAAGTAGTTTTTTCAGATGAAAAAAAATTTAATTTGGACGGACCGGATGGATATAATTACTACTTTCACGATATAAGAAAGGAAGAGATATTTTTAAGCCGCCGTCATAGTCGAGAAGGGGGCGTGATGGTCTGGGGTGCAATATCCTATTATGGCACAATTGACTTGGTAGTTCAGAGTACCAAAATGACTGGAAATAGCTATAAAGCACTGTTGGAATCAACTTTTCCAAAAATGAAAAACCTTTTTGGACCGCTCCCGTGGATATTCCAACATGACAATGCACCGATACACACAGCTCGTACCGTTAAGTCTTTCATTGCTAGTCAAAATGTTGAGATGCTTTCATGGCCACCTTATTCCCCAGATCTTAACATAATAGAAAATGTTTGGGGATGGCTGACTAGGAAAATATACGCCGGTGGAAGACAATTCGATAATAGGGAGGCTTTGATTGATGCAATTAATTCAGCCTGGAACGAGATTTCTCTGAACTACTTGACGTCACTATATAACTCCTTAAACGATCGAGTTTTTGAAGTTATTTTAAAGAAAGGTGGGTCAACTCATTACTAAGTAAGATAAAATTAAGAAATACAAAATAAAAAATTATCTTTACAACAAAAAACAACATTGTTTTCTTTAGTTTTTAAAGTGCTTCTAATCTTATGAACCGATTTATGTACGCGTAAATGCGACGAATTATACAAAGAGTCTCAAAAGAACCGCTAACTTGCTCTCACGATATTTTTTTGTTTATTGTTTTGTTGAGTATTCGTTGGCAGCTCTTCCACCATTATTTGTTTTTCTCTCCTATCCAGACAACGGTAAAAAAGTTAATTTCAGTTTGAAAAACAATGTGCTTCTAATCTGATGAACCGCAGTGTATGTGCTACCGAGACTCGACCGACGCTATTGCGTCGCTCGAGTCTCGGCGGCACGGGTGAACCCTTGTCGGCGGCTGTCAGGCGCCCATGGATGCAATCAGGATGGTGACCAATCCTTAAGATTGCTCACCACCCTGATTATAATTAATTTAGGCTAAGTAGCTTAGGTAGTTTTAAGTAGTATGTAGGTAAAATAAGAATAATAAAGAATTCAAGTTTTTATAACGTTTCTTGAAAAATAAAAAACAATAAAAATTAAACATAGATAGATTTAAGGCCGAAAGGCAGTAATTTTAAGGATATTGTTAAGTTTAGAGCGCTCGCTAAGAGCCAGTAAGCTAGAATTAAGATAAATGTTAGCTTTAAATTAGATTTAATCGTTTTTGTCTAGTATGTAAGTTTAATGAATGAATAAATAAAAATGAATTTAAAAAAAAAAAAAAAAAATCACATCCGCCTAACACGCGGAAGGCCCCCGGTTCGATCCCGGGCGGAAACATGTCTCTTTTTGTTTTTCTTCTTTGTCAGTTTTCTACATATTGTTTTGTCTGCTTTTTAGCTGTTGCTATTTATTTCTCCGTTCGATGCAATCTGAACCTGAAGTGGCTATTCGTGCTGGACACAGAAGAGTGTCCGACTTCGTTGGATGAAATTGAAGGAAGAGAGCTGTTACCAGAGAGTGACAATATAACGTTCTTCAATTTCCTGTTGTTGACCAGTGGTTAGTAAAATGCAGTCTGTAGTGCAGCGCGTGGTGTAGTCTATTGCGCTGAACAGTGACCTGACTATCAATAGTGATGTCCAATTTTGCATTTTAAATTCACTTTTATTCAATTTTTCTATGCTTAAAACTATTGCCTTTCGGCCTTTAATATATTTATATTTATTTTGGTTTTTTTTTTATTCTTAAAGAAACTTACTAAAACTTGAATTTTTTATTTTTATTGTTTCATCTAAAACCACTTAAAGCTACCTAGGATACTTAACCTAAATTACCTATAATAACCACACTGGTGAGCAATCTAATCAATTGGTTCAACTTGTTTTATATATTTTTCGATAGTGGGCCTACAGTTTTTGGTTGTGAATTATTTTTCATCTGTCATTAATCAGCAAAATCTTCGACGACAACATCTATAATTCAATCACTAAAGTTCTCATCAATAAATAAGTATAGAACCGCCGTTAACAAGGTTCTATGCCTACGTGGATCAAATCGAACTGAAGGAAAAAATCGGTCTCATTTATGTGAAAATTCCACAAGCGACAAGTGCGTCTCAATACATTTTCTTTATTTTCAAGTTCTAATTCTCCTAGACTCCTAGTTCATACTAAATACATATATTTAAAAAAATTATTTGCTAACATACATATACCATTTATTTGTTTCATTTTCAGAGCCACACAGTTTCACATATTGTGCTTCGGATAACTGTGCGTGCAGTGCGTGTTTTATGTTTAAAAATTTGAATAGACTTTTAAAAATGTCCTTAAAAGTCACATCGCTGTAGTAGAAATATCGCGTATCGGGTTGTTAAGTTAATTAACAAAATTAGCTCATAAATGTCAAGTCTTATAGAAGTCCTATTCTTAACTCGCATATAGTAATATGAGCCATTAACAAGAGCGCGACTCCATAAATATTTCTATACTTCATTTGTTCGGCAATCGCGAGTGGTTCGTGGTACTGTGGTAGTTCCCGATGGAAAGTAGGTAACCTCACACCTACAAGCAATTTGTATCAATAGTTGGAAAACGAGAGAAGTGATTCGAAGATGAGCCGAAGTTCATCTCTACTCACTAACAGATGAGTATTTGTATCGGCGATTGTGCCATTTGCACGGTTGTCGTCATTGAACCCGGTGAAACCGTTGTTCTCGGATCGCCAATATTGAAATTCGGTCCGCAGATAAAAGTGGTTAAGAAAGGCCCTCTCCTCGAGATCGCGGTTACGGCAAACAGGGTTGTTCACCGTATAGGTACACAGTCTCAAAGAAAGCTCCCATCAGATCCACCCTCTCCTGCGGGTCCTCGACCACGAAAAAACCGTCGTTCGAGTCAGCACTTTCCGGACTTATGCCAGCAGTCAGTAGTGTCTGTCTCTGTCTGTTCTCGTTCGTCCGAGGTATTCGGACACATGAAATGTCGTTATGATCTTTCCGCCTGAACAGTTTATTTATTTGTGGGAACATATTCGGACTACTGGTTTTTATAGCCCGAATTTTATTGCCCCAATACAAACTTACAGATTTTCTGTAATTCTCGGTGATCAACTGTTTCAGGTTCTGCTTCACCAAACTCCAATTTCAAAACAGAGATATGGCGAACTGTTTTATCGTCTCATAAATGCTCTACCAAGTGAAAGAAAACGTCAACAAGTTACCCAAAAGATTGTCATGCAGCCAGAGCAGGAATATGTTTGGATAGCTCAAAAATTTATTTGGGGTTAGAAATTTATCCGAGGTATATTTATTGAAATCTCGTGAATAAACTGAAATATTGTGATACAAAAGAGTTGGTTAAGAAATTATTACCGTGACAATACAAAAAGATCTGTTTCCGCCCGGGATCGAACCGGGGGCCTTCCGCGTGTTAGGCGGATGTGATAACCACTACACCACGGAAACTATAAATCGAGCTTCAACAAACTTTTATAAGACGGTTTTCTATAACTTTCGTTCAAAGCTCACAACCCTATACACAAACCCAAGCTTTTTACTCTGCATGTTAAAGCTTTTGTGGTTCTACAGTCTTGCACAAATGTATGCTTCAGGATTGATAAAGTTTTCTAAGTTTAAATGAGGGGTAAAGGTTTACAAAAAAAAAAAAATTATAATAAAAAAAAAAACAAAATAAATTGGTCGTTCTTCATGTGATTGTTTTTGCATTTAAGATCGACCACATTTCACATTCTTGGTGTTTTTCAATATGTTGGCTATGACGTTTAAAAATAGCCCCAACTTCTCACTCTTCTGTTGTGAAAGTTATTCGGCCTTACCAATAATCAACTTCAGTCTGGCACTTTACGAAAAGACTTCACACTTTCCAAAATCCCTTTACCAATAAACAAATATAGTTGCCAGACTATCGCTAACTGTAGGGTTAAATGTTAGTGTTGAGAAAGCAGAAAGCCATGTTTATCTCGGGCATTAGCCATTTTGAAGACAAGTGTTGCCCAACCATCCAAAATCACGGTATTAAATTTCGTAATAGGAGAGAATTCAATACGATGTTGTTCAGCCTTAGCGTTTACAGTATGTTATTAATTAATTTTAGTAAATTGTGAATTTTTTCTAATTTTATTCGTGGCAATACAACAATGCGGTTTTTAAGTCCAACAAACACAATTTTGTACAAATGTATGCAAAATATTGAAAAATATTGCATTTTTGTTTTATTTCTTAACATGTGAAGCATATATTTCTGTGCTTTTTTTCTGTTTTATCTTGTTTTACCGCTAGTTCTTGCTTTATGATTGGTTTTCCTTTTTAAATAGTTGCTTAATAAAAACTAAATTGTATGTAATTTTGGGATATTTCCAAGACTTTCTTGACAGTCATCGCAAAAACAGAATAAAATATCTTCTTACTTAAGTTTGGACGGTTCATACCTTTTTGCAACAATTCTCTGTACCTTAGGTGACTCAGGTAAATATTTTGTTGCAACCAAACCCTTTTCAAACTCTTTGCAAAAGGTGTTTGTTTACCGAGAATGAGGATCTCTAATGAGACAATGGTTGATGTGAAAAGGGTTCACTTCGCAGAAAATATAGATATAAAAATAGAATTATCAGCACTCAGTAAAATACTTACAAAATAACAAGTTTATTAACTTCTGGAAGGGTAACAGGTAGTAGGAGAATATGTGTGCATAAAAATGTGCGTTTTAAATTTTTCAGTTCGAATTTCAACTTTTGTCGGTTTCTAAGTTTCCCGAATTAAGTATATAAGCCATTTAATTTTTTATAGGTTAAACGATTGTATTTATTTTCAAACACGCTTCCTACGTGCGATTGTAATTTATTCTGAAATGAATGAGCCCGCTATTATTTCTATTTTCAAAAATATTCACTTGTTAACGACGCAACAGTGACGTTCAGACCACTAATAAGTTTTGATTTGCATCGTCAGCCTACGAATAAATGAAACCATTCAAATAAACTATGCTCCGTTTATTGAATAATTTGAAAGAGATTTTATTACGACACAAATGCACTCATAAAGAAATCGCGAGGTAGTATTAGAAAACACGGGAAAGCGTACCATAAAAGTACTGAAAATTATGTCCGATCGAACGATAGGGCATTACTGATTTGCATATGATATTTGACAGATCAGCGGATATTTTGTGCATTTCCTATTTTGTGTTTTGTTTTTTGCTTATACTGAGTCTCAAAGAGCATTGGAAAGATATGTGTTTGCAAATTTAAATGCAATTTATGTATTCCTTCTTTTAGAATAAAATCCTCCTTGTGAAAGAGACCATTGACCTTGTTTTTCACGAAAACAAATTATGAAATTTGAATTCCGTAATGACAACAAATGTACTAGATTCTACGAAAGTTGTCGGACTAGTAAATGCTGTACCTAAATTTTTACTAAAGCTGACATCTAACTAGTTGTCGACATTAGTGATTGATTATTGGTAAGGCCGATTGTTTTTTTTTAGTTCGACAAGTATGCATCTTTTTCAATGCTTAGCAACACAAACAACTTCCCGTCCAAACTTTTAACCACATACTATTTATTTCTTTGCATTTATACTTTCTGTAGCTTGAGATGCAACTCGGATTTTAGCTGTTAAAACAGTGGAATTGGAAGGTTGTGTTCCTAAATTTTCTTGTGGTTTCTACGATCCGTGACCATATTTTGTTTGTATTTCCTACTTCAGTGTAGGTTGCTACCATTCATGTCAAAAATAAAACCATACTATATACTATATATGATAATCAAAAGCGTCGGTACTCCACTTTTTGAAAAAGTCGGTTTGACGATGCATTTGAATTCCCTTTCGGGAGAGATCTCTAGATCTTTCTTTTCGTTTTTTCGTTAATTTCAAAAGCAAACTAATTTCAGAGATATCTTAAGCTGATTGGGCCAAATGTCAGAAGAAGAATATTCAATTTGAAATTGTTTGACTGTCATTCGGGGCTTAACTGGCATTTGTCATATGATATTTAACGAATTTTAAAAGATCATTGTTGCGTTAGATAATCTGTGAATTTATTATGTCGTCCATTTCACAAGACTCTCATAAAAAAAAATAGTAAATAAATACTAGTCTGACATTTTCACATAATAGGTCATATATGAATAAAAACTAGCATTTGCTTTGTGCAAAAGGTTTTAACAAAGTAAAAGCCATAAGCAATTGCTTTGAATCGGTATGAATAAAAATCTAGTTTGCTAAAGTAAGTTCGAAAATTCGAACACATTATTTACTTAGTTTTACTTAGTTACAGTTTAACAGGAACTGTAAGGCAAGTACACGTAGGTACAGTGCCTTACAGTAAGGCAAGTACACGTAGGTACAGTGCCTTACAGTTCCTGTTAAACCTGACAAGTACTTAAATTTAAATTTTGGAATTTTTCTTAAGACTCTAACGACTTTTGTGGAAATTGAAATTAGAAAAATAAAATTCAGAAATATAAATGCAATTTATAGCTTCCATTTCACCTGGAAATGTGATTTTTGTTTGCCAAATTATATCCGATAATGTTGGAAATATTTATTTGTTAACACCCTAGACAATTAGTTGAAGAAGAACTATGAATTACCGAGAGGTTTTTGAACTGTCAAATGATTCTGTCTAAATATTTCCATTTGAAAGAAATATTAGCCAAATTGTCCCAGTCCATACTTCGCGTGAAACGAAACAATTGATGCTTTTTCCGTAAGTTTGTTCTTGGTTTTCCTGTACTAACAGAATTATACTACTTAGCTATTCACAATTCTTAGATTGTTCTATGTTAAAAATGTGCGTACAAAATATTTAGCAAAAGGTCTGAGTCAACTAAATAGCAGACTCAGAATTTGCATAGCATTTGCTTTGTCTGATAAGTTTTATTCATACCGATCTGAGTGAAAGGTCCGTGCTGCCGCTTTTCATTCATACGAAACGTATGCTTCGATTTCGACATATCTCTGGAGTAAAAGCATTATATGACATCTGACATTTTAAGTGACATTTCCTGCCAAAAATTCTACCAAAGAATGAATAACAGAACAAAATTTACAAATCTTTTTAGCTCTTTCACGGCCGGGGTCTGACATCTCTTTACTCTTACTTAACAAAATAGTTACAATACAATCAACTAGACTGGTAACTCTACCTACCACCGACACACACAAACATTTTATTCTCAGAATCAAAACTTTTGACACCATTTCGATTGTATCATTAACTCAGTCATTCACTTATCGTTGCGCTAATAATAAAAAAAAAAGGAAAAGTAAACAAAATCTCCAAAATAACCACACTTGACCCATGTAATGAAATTATTTTTTATTCATAAGTTTTTTTTTTTTTTAAAGACCTTCCTAACATCTTATTTACGTGCGGTTAGCTATATGTGAAATACTACGTCTGTAGTTCTTGAATTCCGTAAACAATATCAGCTTCGTAAGAACCCAGAATGATACGGGACTTGCAGTATGCAGAACAATTTTTTTTCTTTTTGTTGATAATGACGACACATAAATGGTGCTACCGGTGACTAAAATGTGGGAGAGAAATTTGTTCAATTTTGTGAGCATTTGTCTGTTTGCTTGTTTTGATTTTGCTTGCACTTTGACGCAAGACTCATCGGAATAAAACTCATAAAACAAGGCGATAATTTATTTACCGCCGGATGTGAAACAAGGTAGTTTACACATGAGAAGGGGAGATGTGCGATGACAGTCATGTTCTAGTAAATATTGCGAAAAATAATGACAAAACAATGGATATAGTGACTGCTGTAGACTTTGTATACTCCTTGCCGACCAATCAGTTTTCCTTAGTTGCAAATGATTAAGTGACAAGCCACTAGGAATTTAAACAAAAAGAACAAGTTATGAGCGATTCTGATGATTCTCATGAAAAGTTACGTCGACTTAAATAAGAGACCTATTATGATGGCCGGTAATATACCCAACTATAGGTTTCTTATATCAAGACTGCTAAGCTTTAAGATCCTTTAGGCATTGTTTTTAAAAAAAAACTGAATCGTTTCGCCTGATTTTTTTCTAATGTGCGACACATTTTGTATATGTTCCCAGCTTTTTATGGTTGAATTTAGAGCCGATTGATGTGCATAACAGAAAGGTTCAGCTCATGTGAAGGGAGCTTCGTAAAATTTTCTATCCAATTCTTTGCATTCGTTCCCACCAATGACCATAAATCCATCATAGTCTAGAACAGATTTCGAGTCAATTGTTTGTTATCAAAGTGCATTCCATTTATAGCTGCTTGACTGTCCATGAATATCAAGTTAGATACTAGGGCTGGCGCCTTCTTGAATGGCGTGCACCTCAACCTGGATTACACTCGCACAATCTGTCTACTTAACTTATCTTCGCCGAGACAGATCTTCAATAAAACAAACCCTTTTCTTTAAGGTTCTTCAGTGTCGAAAAAGGCTATAATTTTAAGCTCCAATGTGTGATTTATTAAAAGTGGTGCCGATAAACTTGAAAGTGCTCCTCCTCGATCCATTGAAATGTATAGGCTTGTTGCGATTTGGAAAGTATGTCCGTTTTAATGATAGATCGAAAACGCATCTCTTCTCTATTAGTCTTACCTTTTAATAGTAATGGAGATTGGCTGACTAACTAGAAGCAATTGGTGTGGTGCAAAAGCGGTGTGGTGCAGAAGCACTTGCACCTTCCATAATGTTGAGGTCTTAAGGCCTAAACATATGAAGAAATGTCAAAGCCAAAGGGCTTTAGATAGCATAAGCTACGAGTGTTACATCTCCGCCGGAATGATAAAATTTGGTCCCGCAGAAAGGTTCGAAAGCTGAATTTGATCTTGAGTGAAGACATCATTCACTAAGATTCATGGCATGGCTAATTCTGTATAAAAGCAACGGAAGCTTATGTTGCAAATAAATTTTCAAATGTATAAGCCTTTTCCATGTATACAGAGAGGCTTAGCAAGATCTTCCTTAATCGTAACTTCTATATATAAAAAGTTTTGGAAATGTTACATTTTTTTCTTCTCTATAACCGTCTTAATATTTTTGTTTCGATGTTCTTTCTAACATTGTAAACATAAGTCTAGCCCCAGAGTTTCTTCAATTTCTACCTATTCACAGAAAAAACTCGGAAGTCGTTTGCTGAAGTAATCTGAGTGGCACAGGAGCTTCTTTTTTGCTGTGGAAGGTAGAAACTTTGCTTGGTTGGCAGTGCTCGGTTGTGGCTAAAAACCCCTTAATTCCAAACAGATCTATTTGTCTTACTCCCGTAAAGCCATCGCTTTGAGGGTATAAATTAAGGCTTACTCTACTGTTGGAACTATTTACTTTATGTTGGAGCTCTAAATAACTTTATTGGGAGTGGGCCACACCCACTGAGGACTACTGAAGGACATGTATTTACAATTCTTCAGATTAAGCTCCATATAGTTCTCCTTGTCTACGGAGCCTACGGAGCCTGTCCGGAGTATGACGTTAAAGTTGTGCTCGGGGACTTCAATGCCAAAATCGGTCAGGAAAACATCTTTGGCGGTCTAGTTGTTAAGCACAGAATCAACGAAACGACAACAGACAACGGCTACCGACTAATTGACTTTGCAGCAGCTCGTCATACGGTGATAAGTAGCACTGGGTTTCCAAGCCTATGGATCCACACAGCAACCTGGCGCTCTCCAGACGGTCGAACCGCCAACCAAAAACCAAATCAACCATGTGCTAATCGATGTTAGGCACGCATCCAACATCCTCGACGTGCATACATTCCGAGGGGCAAACGTTAACTCTGACCATTTTCTTGTTGCTGCTTAATTCAGAGCTCGACTGTCCAACGAGAAGAAGCGGCGAACCGCTCGAAAGAAGAAATTCGAAGTTGGACGCCTAAGCGCACCTTTAGTAGCCAGTTACTACAGAGAGCGCCTGAGTGAGAGACTGTCCACTGTGCATTCACCTACCGCAGACGCCAACAACCAGTGGTCCCAGTATTGCGACATCATCAAGGAGGTAGCCGAAACTACTATAGGGTACCAGCCACCCCAGAGAAAAAGCCCATGGTATGAGGATGAATGCGTACGTCGGAAAAAGGTGACAGAAGATGCACATACGAAGTCGCTGCAGCGCAAAACAAGGGCAGCGAGGGAAGAGTATCAAAACAGAGATAAAGAAACTGCGTCGCAAGAAGAGGGCCTACGCAGTCTCCCAGCTCAAGGAGATCGGAGAGTCTCGCGATCGAAAGTCGAAACCACATCCGGAGATTTTACAAGAAAACCAAGCAACTGGCTGCTGGCTTCAAGACCGGAACGCAGGCTCTTCGAAACTGCGAAGGAAATCTAGTCACCGAAGCACAGGGAATAGTAGATGTGTTTAAGCAGCACTTTCAGCAGCTGCTAAATGGGCATAATGTAGAGAGAGTGATAGGGCAAGAAGAGAACACACGTTCAGTCAATGAAGAACCATAGTTCCACCACCCAGTATAGAAGAAGTTGGGTTACCACACCAGCGGAGCTCTTCAAATACGGTGGTGATGTTCAATCTCTGCACCAAGTCATCAACAAGGTATGGATGGAAGAAAGCATGCCCGATGACTGGGCTGTCAGCTCCATAAATGTCCCATCTACAAAAAAGGCGATCCTATGTCTTGCAAGAATTACCGAGGCATATCCCTGCTTAATGTCGCGTACAATATCCTATCCAACGTACTGTGTGAACGTCTTAACCCGTTCTGCAACACACTAATCGGCACATGCCAGTGTGGCTTACGGCCCGGCAGATCGACTATAGACCAAATTTTCACACTGAGGCAAATCCTGGAAAAGACCAACGAATTTCAAGTCGAGACTCACCACCTATTTATCGACTTCAAAGCCGCATATGATAGCATTCATCGTCAGGAGCTCTATATGGCGAAACTGATCCAGCTGTGTCGCGTGACACTGGAGAACACGCGCTGCTACGTGCAATTTGGAAGTAGCTCCTCCGAACTATTCCAACCATGCACCGGATTTCGTCAAGGAGATGCGCTATCATGTGACTTCTTCAATCTCGTGCTGGAGCAGATAGTGCGCAGGGCAGGTGTCAACACGGAAGGCACTATCTTCAACAGATCCGTTCAGCTACTGGGGTATGCGGACGATATCGACATCATCGGTCGCTCCCAGCGTGCCGTGACTGAGGCTTTTACGGCGATTGAGGAACAGGCGAAATTTGTTGGCCTTGAAGTAAACGAGGACAAGACCAATTATATGCTATCAACAAACGAAAACGCATCTGTCCACCGCCTACGACAAAACGTCACTATTGATAGCAACAATTTCTAGGTAGTTAAGGAGTTCATCTTCCTCGGTATAAATATGAACTCCACGAATGACACCCTAGTGGAGATCAGGCGAAGAATTACCCTAGGAAACCGCCGCTACTTCGGTTTGGCAAAACAATTGGGTTCAAAACTCCTAACTCGAAGGACGAAATGTACGCTCTACAAAACACTCATCCTGCCAGTTCTGCTTTATGGCGCCGAGTGCTGGACGATAAGAAGGAAGGGAGAGCTGATACTGGGCTCCTTCGAAAGAAAAATTCTTCGTCGGATTTTTAGTCCTGTGTGCGAGGAGGGCAAATGCAGGAGAAGATACAACCGGGAACTCTATGAGCTGTACCAAGATGTGGATGTAGTCCAAAAAGCGAAAACACGTCGACTACATTGGCTCGGCCACATCGAGCGAATGGACAACAATGCTCCAGCTAATAGGATCTTTGAATTCCAGCCCCCAGGTTCGAGACTACAAGGACGACCGAACCTCCGTTTTAAAGACCAAGCCATTACGTAAACACACAAAATATATACATAAATAGATATGAAATAAAATTATCTATCTATCTGTCTATCAATTCCTATAGTGCGAACATGGTCATAATATGACTTACGAAATATGTTAGACATAAGCTACTCTGTCCAATGCAAAGCATGTTGTTTAAACATATAAGTGGTTAGGAATATTTTTATATTTCTGTAACGAAAAATGCTTTTTAAGATAGAAAAGTATACCACAAACTGTTAAATACTGAAAAATCTATGTCGACATAAGTTACTCTGTCTTATTGCCTTTGCCACAGTATAATCGGCAGCACATGCAGGTCTCTTGTTCTCTTTTGGGCCTCGTTCCGCTCCGGTGTTACGCATCAGTCTTGAAGGTTTGAAGCTTAGTGAAGAACGTCAATAACTACACAAAGAAAACTTCAGGAGTTAGTACTCTCTTAGGCGTATATGTGAGTGGACGTGATATTGACACTTGTTATTTATGCCAACGTTCCAATGATCACCGGAAGAGGGCACAGGCAACACTCAGATGTAAACGCAATCTTCTAGAAAACAACTTTTTGTTACTAAGCCCTCGCTCAGAGCGCTTGATATTAGTTGGACTTAATATTTCGCGAGGCTTGACTACACTCTATAACGTAGGCACACGAAAGACCAACGCGGCGTGCAATCGGATTTCCTTTGAAATATGCTAATGACAATGATTTCATTTCTTACCCATTACAACACAATTCAACGACTTGAAGCACCCATATTGCATGTAGCTGTAGATATTACCTACAGCAACCAGGAACATTACAATCAATTCTTATTCCTGGTGTCTCCTTATTGGGCGCTATCTGAAACACACACATTGCAATACAATGCAATGCACCCAGCGCGACAACAGCGATGACGACGATAAAATTGCCAATCAATCTACCTGCGCACAAGGGCAGAGAGATCGCATCCCAATCGCAAAGCCTACAGCTGAATGCCTGCATTACCATCGCTCACGGCTCGCACCCCGCTGCATCGAGTCACATCGAATCGATAGCCTTTTGGGAAGAATGCATGCATGTCCCTCCTGTTATATGGGTTCCATATATATTTTTTTGTCCCCTTGTTCCTTTTGTTTATGTTTGGATTGCATCGCATTGAAAGGTAATTGACGTTGAGTTGCATTCGCAACGCTTCTTCCCTTTCACATGCGTGTCGTTATGTGTGCATGGGGAAGTTGAGTCTTCGCGCTGCTGGCCAACTATGGGTGCACGTTTTGTTCGCGTCTGGATTCCTAAATGACTACCGAAAAAACAAACGCATTGTTTACACCCAGCTGATCACGTACAAATGGCGATTGTTTAGAAATAACTCGCTTAGCGTTCATCCTGTGCTTGGGTGGGCGGAGGTGTTGCATCTCGTGCTTGAATGTCAAAGTCAAGCTCAGCTCAATCTCTGGGCAATCTGATCGACATTTCTATATGTGCATTCGCAACAACTTCCGATGCAATTGCATTGCACCCGCAATCTCCAACACTGCACACAGTGCGGGTGATTCACTTGAATGGTATAGAGTCGCGTATATCTAACGGTGCGACGCGTGACATTTACTCGACTTTTGTGTTTCAAGATATTCACTGGAAAAACACGCGCACAACGGTCTATTGTTTGTGGCGGGCAGCTGTACATAGGTGATTGCGTCTAGGACACTATCTATGGATTCAGATGTCATTCAGGTGTTGCTGTAGCATATGCGTATGTATCAACGCATGAAAGAAGTGACGAGCTGCAGTGGAGGATTGTTTGCATTATTAGAGGCAAACACACCGCCGCCGACCGGGGGTTTGTTTAATAAGCTATCCGCTGTTTGTTATGACGCAGCTGAATTGTATTCGCTTCCGGGATTGCGTTGTTCCTCGGATATGATGTGTGGGGCGTGCATGAACCACACATGCGCCAGGAATGTGTAATTTATCAGAATTTCGACAAAAGGAGCACACGAAGAGGGTGGTAACACATGTTTTTCTATTCGGTAAATAAGTGTTCCTAAGATACAGCGTTTGAAATTTGTTTTCCCTTGTGTTTAGAGCGATATAAGTGTGATATCTAAATTGACTGTCCTTTGGCTAATTTTGAGACATTTTCAAAAGAGGGAGTCTTGCGAGCAACTGCTTCTATTTATTTCTAGTTCAGAAAAAATGGAAGAATACTCTTTATACTTTGGAAGATCCGTAAAACATGACACTTCCGTAGCAACTACTGAGTAAATCAACAGTAGGTATTTGTCATGTCATGACAGACATGCGCCATTCTTTTCACAGTGAATGCGCGCATGAAACTCATGTTTGCAAACAACAGTCTTGGCTGATTAATTGCAAATATTGCGGACAGAAATATTGACTTTTTAGAAGGGGAAAGTTATAGTGTCACTGCTGCCAAGGTTTCTTTTAATATCAATGATTGCTGTTCTATAGCCGAACCGTACTTGACTATGGATTTTAGGGGATGTACGAGCAAAATTTCCACTAAAAGGGCTTTCAACACCTGAAAGGTCTCTGTTCCCGTGGGATGAAGTCTTTCATCTTTAATAACGTTTCTTCTGCTTATTCAAGACCAAGCCACTTAGATGACTATCTTCGAGTTGGAAGGTCGAGCTCTCATTTCGTTCCAATCTCGTGCTGAGATTGAAAGGTGGATGTGGCGGAGCTAGTGCATAATTTGCAGCAAAGCGGGTATGTTTTTCTATACGATAGTTTGGTCTATTGCATCTATCCTTTTATTTTACCTTAGAGAGGTAGAAACATTCATGACAGAGCCCTTCCTTTCGAAAACATTTTTAAGGGGCGCCATTCTGAATACGCCTTCATTGGTCCTATACTCTCCCTAATATCTTTCTAAGGAATGAGAGCTGGCTCGAATGATGCTATTTCCTTATCTGATAATTGATACTTGCTTTCTTTCCGTCCTTTGTGTGGCAATGGCAATTGCGATTTGAATGTACTCATCGTTGAATCTGCAGAGACTCTCTTCGGGTATATCCAGAGGTCTTATTTGATTCTACAGCACCCCATGAGGACATGGACGGTATTTTTTACCACGCTGATTCATATCTGGAGTTTTTTTTTGGTTATATTGGAGTAAATGTTTCCTAGCTCTGATTGTTGTTCAAGTTTATATTTTAGATTCCGGTTCGACCTATTCTTTGGGGATGTGGTCCCCTAATATTTTCTGTTCTACGGAATGGTTGTTTCTAAGGCTTCGGCCATTATATTTAGATACCTTTATCCCCACATGACCAAATATACAGCAGAGGGTTCACTAAATTCAATTAGTTTTTGTAGGCATTTCCCCACAAGTTTGAACTTAATGATGTAGGAAACAATTGTCTTATAGCAACTTGGCTATATTTCAAATACGTCTACTTCACAGTAATTGTTCTTTCTGTCTTATAGGTTGATTTGGATAATATGTCTATCTATGGAATCGATTTTTATTTAAAAGATGCTGGTACTTTTGCCCATTGACCCAAAGTATCTGGTTCTAGGTCAAAATACTCCCGCTCCCAGTTCCGTCAACAGTTTTTGACCCATCTGTGAACTTTTTGCTGTGTGATTACTCTGTTTGTGGCTTTTGAATTCATTGCTCCAAGTTTTGTCGTGTGCCCAGCTAAGTCTCGACTGGTTTGGTATACATAGCCCAAGGCCAGACTTCTTTTTAGAATTTTGGATAGATGTGGATGGGCTTGCCCTTTTTGTACCAGAATTGGTATGGTCTCATCAATTGCCCTTTCTATAGTCGGCCTTTTTCCAGTCCTCTTGGTTTGGTTTTGGTATAGCGGTCCTGATGCTATAGTGTTGTCCGTACTTGGGTGCCAGCTAGGAAAATGAGTTTCTATAAAAGACATGAAGTATGCTCCTCATTCTCTCTGTCGGACTTCTTGAAAACCTTAACTCTTCTCCTTTTCCTTATATAGGCGAATTTTAAGGAGTCCTAAATTCTGGTTATCAAAGAAGTAGCTATATTAATAAATGATCTTCAATTTGCTGTTCTTTAGGGCTAAAAACGAGAAGGGACTCAATGTGGTGGTATGTTTTGAATATAACTCTCAAATCTCGAATTATAAAGATCACTCTATCTGTGCTATACCACTCAGCATTTAAGCTTATTACACAGTATCCTATAAAGGTCCATTCATCTACCTCTTTTTCATCACCATTATCGCGTTCTCCCGTATACCTGCACATATCTAAAATAATCCAACCCAGGTCCGTCTAATAAGGAAGCTTGGAAATCGATGAAAAAGTTGCGAGGCTTGAGTTGAAATTTTGAGGTCTTTTGCTATAGGGATATGTGTGATATGTGGCTATGAATAGGTCTAAGTGAAGTCGTTCTTTAGGCAATCTTTCAAAGTTTCAATCTCCATATACTGCATCCCATATGCTAAGTGCTGAACTGATTTCTTTTCGGTTGCCGCTAGTAAGAAAATCCTTAATAGTTTCTTTTCCTTCGTTCAGCACAATAGACGAAAATAGAACAAAAAATGCCTTGCTTGCTGGTTTTAAACTTTCTTACAGTTTAGCGGCTTCGTCTCTATAAATAGTATGCCACTAGTGAAGGAACGGCTTCTTCTTTGGACTTGAAGCGAACTAGAACTCTTTTTATGCGTCATCATTCATATATTAGTTTCGGGAAGTGCTTAGTGCATAGAATAAAGGACGAACTACGGACCACCACAAAGATGGGTATGACTGACATCGGATTGACCTTGCAGTCTGGAAATTGCCACTGCAATATCAATCCTACTGACAAAATCAGCCCTGCTTCTTCCTTTCCTTCCATCGCTGGTGAATAAGTTACTCAAACTTATGTTTATGTGCCTGTTTTACTCGGACTTCACTGACCTGAAGAGTGTACTCAACGGGGGATATCGAGATGACCATTAATTCAGATGTGTTCACCTTTACCTTAGCTTTAGCAAAGACGGCTTCAAAGCTATCAAGTGTGGGCTGATGTTCAGTCTTAGAGGGCCCAAGACTGACCAAGTCCTCAGCGAAGAGCATGTGACTTATCTTCAAAGTCTCCCAACTCGAAAAGCTCTTCGCCAATGTAGCACTGGAACATCCAGTCCATATTAGGTATTGAAAAGGTGCGGAGACAAAACGCACCCCAGACGACGTCCATCTCCCGCCGTAAAAGATATTATTGAATCAACGCCATTTTCTCAGCGAGCACAGTTTTTTGTATACAGATACTTGTAGGCGCAGTGGCTTAGTGGTTAGTGTGTTGGACTACTAAGCGAGGGGTCCAGGTTCGAATCCCCAAATTCCAACTCAGGGTTTTTTTCACTGCGCCACCTGTGAGAAGCAAGACCTAGGGTCCCTACGGACCTGTTGCGCCAAAAATGATTATTATTATTACTTGTGTTTAATGGGTCTTAGGACGAAAATGTCAATTTCATATTCCAGCAGTATTCGCTCCCAGAGAATACATCAAGGGACTCGATCGAATATGCCCTCCCAAGTCCACTAAAAATCTGTACATACGGCGCAGTACACTCCAAAGCCTTCTCAAGTAACATTCTGAGAAGGAGCGCCTTTCTTGGAAAGTGGGACGGCTAGACCACTCCAACAATTGCCTGGGGTTTAAAGACAGTACAATACCCAAAATAAGACATTGGCTTAGCGACCAGACACATCGAACTTCTGCATTTCATTGCTGAGATTGAAATAACATGATAGGGTTGATTTGACAACTTCTAGTAATTTGATCGAAAAAGCGATTTCGTCCACACTCCGATTATTTTCATTGTTGGATCCGTCAGCATCAGAGGTCGATTTGGCAACTTTTAGCAATTTTATCGAAAAGATGCCTGTCGGATTATTTTCCGCGATAGATCAGTCATCCTTAATGAAGAAAAGTTCTTCCGAAATCAGATACCCTCCTCATTGCCAAGAAATGCATCATACATCAATTCGACTGCAGTAGATCTACAACCGATTACAAGACAACAGACCTAATTGCCACAACAAACAAACATCGCCTCCACTGAAACGAAATACTTTGCCAACCCTACCTTTTCCACAACTTAATGATCCCTTCATTGAAAAGACTGATTTCCATCCATCAGAATGAATGCAACTTGGGAATTTTCCATTCAATTGTTCTGCGGTTACAACGCACAGGTAGCAAGCCACATCCGATCGGCATACATCGGCGCTTTGTCATCGCCGGCTAGTTTTTCTAAAACGCCATCGTTTCCATGACCTTTCCGCTAACTATGACGAATTGCTGCGGAAATACGAATACAAAAGTCTCTGGACCACCATACCATACCATTCTAAAGTAGGCTTGAAGTGCTTGTAATTGCCACCTTATTCGGCCGCTAATGGCTCGTGGTGGATCGGCTCGTCACCTGGCTTCCGTGGAGGGTGTACGATACGTGAATTGATTTCCTGATTGAATCACTGCTACACTTGCAGCTACGAATCCTAATTAATCGAATACAATAATTTGTATCCTTTGTGTGAACCGGACAAAAAAAAAAAGCACGCATGTAAACAAAAGACAAAACAAACACACGCGGCCCTCTTTCCGATATATACACGGTAATTAATACGCGCTTAATGTTGGCGTTAATGACCGGGGTAAGAGCCCGATGACGTTTATATTTTTTTTATGTCTTTTTTAAAATTCGTGGGTTCAACAATAAAATAGCCCATAATAATGGTGCGAATATTTAATTAAGGTGACTGAGCGGAGAGCGGTGGTTTACTGATGTCGACGTGATTCAACTTCTGTTAATTCGATTGAATGATGATGAACTTTCGGCTTTGGATTGATGCTGCATACTGCGGACTGATTCACGGTACATACTGATGTGAGTGAAATACCCACTTTCTTGGTGACGCGCGTCTTCAGTTCGCCCAAGAGAAAGGATGCGGATGATAATGATATGCGATTTTGGTGTCACAAGATTAAGTATGGCTGATAAGCGCTCGTTATACTTGGTATTGCTTTTTAATTGCTCATTTAGTGGTGGGTTTCAATTGAAGTAACCATCTTAATGGAGTTGACTTGTGCTTACTCATGTATGGTAGCTGGGGCCAGCTCAGTCGAAAGTGCGCTGTGTTTTCAGGATTTCCATGGAAGTAAACTTGCATTTTCGGCTTTCGTATGACGTTGTTTATAATTTGTCTGATGAATTAGTTAATGTGAGTTGACGTTTCTTAAGAAATGGCGAAGATACTCAGTGCGGAGAGTTGAATGAAAGTCGTTCCTTTTTGAGGAGGAAAGCGGCGGTGTTGGTGTCTGTCGCACAAAGATGCCAAAGAACCCATTAAGAAGATATTCTTCTATTGAGATAAAATCAAGACGTGTTTGAGTAGCGCATATATGATTACAGCGACATCTGAATTAGCTGGATCCACTCTCTAATAAAAGTAGGACACCGATATGTGTCTTGCACTCACTCTTGAACCTCTTAAACATCACCGACAGTGCATAAGGTCAATTTAATGCTGTAAAGTGGGAAGTTACTCAACCTGTTCACATACTCTTGTTTTTGAAAGAAACGCCAAAGGGTTGAAAGCAGCTCTTTTCGGAGATTTCATCTTCATCTTTGTTGATTGAGCTCTTTCGCTTTTGTAATAGAACTAGACTTTCATTGCGACACATGACACCGACACCGACCTGCTGTTTGATTTCGATTGAAATGCCTCTGCGATTAATTTGGACTGGTACTGAGGAGCAAGCACGAGCTTGGGATCTAGGGCTCCATCCCCGGAAAAACAAATCGTATGCGAAGGCTTTTTCCACAGCGCCACCTTTTGGGAACTTCTGGCAAACATTGAAGAGCACACCTTTCATTAAAGATCTCCTCAATTCCGACATTAGAACTCATCATAAAATTGTAGGTCCTTTACAACTCAAACTAAATGAATTGCAACCATTCCAAGCTCATTCCCTAGGGTAAATCTGTTGCACTGAATATTAAAAATTACGTCCCCTAAGTTTTTTTTTTTGTAAATTCTGACTCGCCATTGCGATAAGAAGCACACCGACCTGAGTAGATTTATTGTGCCATAGGGAGGCCTGGGAGTTCTTCTTAACTCATTTTAGATTTAACCACAACTTGAGTTAAAGCAGCTTTAACAGAGTGACTCACTGGTATAGCAATTCGGCTTTGGAATTTTTGTTTTAGGTCAGTTTATTTTTTTTTTTCTTGCTTACCAGGAAAACCTCTGTATCATGATCAGAGTAAAGCGAAATGTTGTTTAAATTTCATGCATGTATGTTCTGTCTGGGGGCAAATATGTACATCACAATACCTACCAGGGTAGATATGTTATGGTTCTTTCGTTCGGAAAATTTAAAAATTTTAAAATGAAACTCTTTCTATATATTTTGCAGTTCTTGATAGCTATCATGACCGACTATAGGCGGTCGTCGTTTCATTAATTTAAATTGAACTCGTCACGCCATAGCAAAATAGCACATCTTGAAATTTGAAAAGTTCTAGAGACTATTTGGGCTAATAAAAGGCCGCGTTAATGTCTAATACACAGCTTAAGCCTGCACCGCCATAGCTAAATAATAAACGATTTCTAATATAGTTTCCTGGATGTATAATGGCATTACAGTCCGGGCGGACATTGGTCTTTTTATTTTTTTGATTTATAGTATACGAATTTATTTCCTTCACACTTCTCCATTTCACTCGCCAATAAATTGGCTCTAATCGAGTGCGATTTTTTCTCGGCTAAAAAAAATCGGTAAAAAAAACTGCTCAAAATTAACTTTGTCTCTTCTGAACAAGAAAAGCGTACTCGTTATTTAAAACTAGCGAGACAGAGAGGTTGAATGCATTTAAAAACCAAAATCAGTTGCTACCAACCAAGTTTCTAGATTTATATCAAGCAGTTGGTTAAGTCCCACACAGTTAAATTGTTATGAAAAAGGACCTATATCAATATGGTCTAGGTGTGTCTTACTATTCAGCTACCTTACCTAACCTAGTTTGTTATTTAAGACACAGAATATTTGGAGAAAATTGATAAATTCGTTAACAGAGGGGTTCCCTAAACAGGGTTGACTCGGTTATTTTAAATTCACCAACTTTTCCAAAAGGTTTACATTTTTCAAACAGTCAAACCGCCTCAGACAAGATCCAAATTTTGGGACTCAACTGTTGCTGCTTGTAGTTCAGTTTTTTTTTTTTTTTTTTTGTTTTAACTTTTGACAACTCTTGCGATTGCCACTTCGGCTCAATGGTGTTCAGGCAGTAAGGCTCGTTACGCAACCTTTGTTACAGTTGTTCATTTCACAATAATATCAATGGCGAATATTTTTAGTCTGAGACTAAAAAAATTTTTTGACACACGTTGCTACGTTCTATTGAACGGTTTTCTGGTAGAAGAACGCCTGAATTTCCTTTAAAAGTTGCTACATTTATTTAGGTTCGTTTGGGAATACTTATTTAAAAGTATGAAATTTTACAACATTATAAATCCGTCGCGGACACAGGAAGCCAAAAAATATGTACCGCATTGAAACCAGTAAACATCGATGTAAACAGAAAATCAGTGATGCCAAATTCTTTCCAAATATGTAACCACGTTGTCGTTTGTCACCCAGGTAAAGCTGCAGCCGTTTTAACATATTTCGTTTGTCATAAAGGCATTCTTTTGGCAGGCCTGAATGTCGTACAAAATCCTCCTTAATTACTGTTAAATACTGACTAATATTGAGTGAATTTGGCAGCACCGAACATTTAAAATGAAGCTACTGAACACATGTAAGTACCTATATGAAGAACGGTAGTTCTTATTTGTTTTCTCTATTTAATAATTCAATTTTCGTTGCATTAACATCAACCGATGTGTGTTGTGTCAAACTGCAATTTGGACGTCTATGATGTCAAATACTCCACAGGCTGGATATAGGCACCGAATGCTTCACATCCCTAACAAACATCACAAACTAGGTAACACGAGTCGTGGTAACAAAAAGGCACATCACAGTGCTACTTGGGTTCAAATTCAAAGTTGGACCGCCACTTCTACCTACCTGATGTCAACTGATGTACTGTCTTCGGCATGAAATTGCTGACAAATCTATTTATTGGACACAATTGTCTATAAAAGAGCTAATTTTAATTTCGCATGCGCGATGAAGTTCCATTATGTCGAGTGCTGCCAAATTGCCGTCATATTCCATGCGATCACTTTACATCTGTACGCAGAGTAATTGATCACATTTGACTAAAATGGACATCACCCGCCTTCTCTGCCTACTTCACCGCGGGATAAAGGTTTCACACATTTTTCTGGATGGGATATTCACCTACGAAAGCAATTAAACAATGATTCGATGTTTTTCAAAACAAACAAAATGCAGGCGAATCTGTCAACTCTCCGTCCTAACATCGATTAAAAATTCAGCTGTTCGTAATTCCCAGCACCTCTTTGTTTTGAAAACATAATTCTGATCAGAAAACAACACAAACATAGAATCTAGCGCCAAAGAGAATTATTATTCAATGCCTCAGCCACTGTTGCCACTTTAGCGATTTTGTCGCTATTTCTAGCGTATTTTTAAAGCTCTCGGCGATTTTTAATAAAATGTTGTCGCTAAAAAAAAAATTGGCGATTTCTAGCTACTTTTCATTACTACACCACCACGTACACGAATCCGCTAAAAGTGGCATCTCCAAACCAATTCGAATATAATTTTTCACATCGCTACCTACGCGTGGTTGGTTGGTGGTTGCACATGCAAAAGGCAGATGTTTAGTAGGTGACGAGACAGAGATTTTTGTTGGGGATTTTTATTTTTGTTGTTTTTTTTTTTAATGTAGTAGGTATTTAATTTGATTAATAATTTAATAATTAACAATTTATTTTAAAAATAAATACATATTTTTATGAACTTACATTCAAATTGATATTTTAGGGATTTCTAGCGGATTTTCGCATTTCAAAAACTAACGTTTCTAGCGGATTTTAGGTTATGGTCTAGCGACAATTTTTTTTCCTCAGCGGCAACACTGGCCCTCAGCCAGCAGCCCATGCCGCAATATTCTTCATCTGCTTAAGAGATTATCAAATTCAGAGGCAAAGCATAAACAGCATCCAACACAACACATACATATTCGAAACCTGCTCAACTGCTAACGGAATGCAAAGAATTCTCATTTCTCCTCCTCTTTAATTCGCCGTTCATCGTATTCCTTGTCTGATAGCGATATTCTGATTTCTGATTTCTGAAATTGAAATCTGAACTCTCAAGTCTCATTCTCATGAAGCAAACATCGCATCGAATCGAAATGAAACCAAGTGCTATGCTGCAAAGTGGCTGCTCTGGGTATGTGTTTGTGTGTTTGTGCAGTGAACGTGAACGTGAAGGCGCGTTCACGTTCACTGTTCACATCGCCATCGCCATTCGCCTCTCGCCGTCGCCATCGCCATCGCCTTCGCCATTCGCCTTCGCCATCGCCAGCCGAGCATTGTTCATGTTCATGTTCGCCGAACGAAACCGAAATAGTAATAGCTCAGTAACATTTCGAACTCGAGTGAGTTCGTTCGGAATCGCTGTGTGTGAACTGAGTGCACTCGCTTTGTTTTGTTTTTGTTTTTCCTTGAATTTTGAACGTACTCACTTCGATTTCCTCGTCCTGGCTGTGAGTGTATCTCACAAAATTATTTTGTTATTTTTCGAATATTATCCTGCGCATGCTTTGACGAACGTGTTGCACTTCCTTTACCATTCGACTTCGGATTATAGTTGCTGCTGCATTTTTATTGTAACAAAAAAAAGAAAAGAAAAGTAAAATTAAATTTCCTTTGTTCCATTATTATATTCATATATTGAAAAAAGAGAAACAAGGAATATCCTTGCCGTTTTGCACTCGAGTGGCGGGGTTCGAAGTCCTTACCAAGTGGGTTGTCGTTGTGTTATTGTGAGTGGCTCTTATGTTCTCGCATGTTATCCTCGCGTTTGTTGTGCTTTCTGTCATTATGTCGGTTGTGTTGTGAATTCTGCTAAAGCAATGAGTGAGATCTACAAATTTTACACCATAAAATAAAAGAGTTTAAAGCAAAAGCTAAAGTTTGTCAGTGTTGTGCCCGAGGACACATTGAAAGATCAAAATTTTGGTTTGCGCGTCGAGTGAATATATAGCTTAAGTGAATAGGTAGTAAAAAGAAGGAAAGAAATGAGGACTTCATACTGCCATTGGCTTATAGTGATTCCTTGCACAATACTATGGATTACGAGAAGCGGCTTTGCCTGGCCAGTTCGGAGTAAGCAGAAGGATCCGGCAAAGTTGTCTCATGACAATGTGGTGAGTTGTAGTCTTATAAAGGGGGTAGAAAAACAAATAGGACGTAGCTACACGTGGTGACTCATTCGGAGAACTGTCAGATTTTTTTTTGTCTGTGTGTGAGTGTGCCTCGTCGTGTCCTTTTTGTGTCTCTTTGTATCTGATGGAGTGAGTTCGATCGAAGAGATGGAATTGAGTGAGATTTTAGTTTTCCTATAATGGAGACTGACTTGACTATCCTTTTAATCATTTTATAGGTGTACAGTGTACACACTATATCGTATGTCCAATCGGCGGTAACTTATTTCCACACACGCAATAGGGTTGATTGACCCATTCTCTTCTGATGGGTGTGTTGTTATTTCAGCATATGCTTGCGCGAAGGTGTGCCGGTTGTCAGTATAATAATAGCAGCTGGCTAACATCGAAATCGTGGGAGAAGTCGTGCAATAGTCAAGTCAGCTGGCAATCAATAACAGAATAACAGTTTGTTTTGCTTAGGTACCTACTCCACTCATATGGTACACTGTTTGGCGGATGGAAAGCGTTTTCTTCATGATTTGGGTGGACAATTCGAAATTGTCTTTGATCGTTGAAAGGAAGTAAAGGTAGAGGATTTCTAGAGGTCCAAACAACAAACATGCGAGTGTGACATATTACTTGGGGCTTGGAAAGTAAACTTTTTGATGAAAGTCATCACTTCAATGTTAAATACTAGGTATTGGGCACAAAGTGGACTCTTCGCTTCACCCTTTTAGTGTGTGATTTATTTTAGTCAATGGAAGGGATTTTGGATGAAGGACATCTAACAAGAGGTGTATGCAAACTGAAGGTGTAATAAATAGATTTTGGGGGTTGAACCGGGATAGTAAGAAGACCTGGCTCTCGCTCACTCTAACTACTGATGCCGATGTTGTCAATAGAAAGAAATCTATCATGTGACCTTTTCAAATGGCTGTGAAGATTTTACCAATGGACATCTTCTTTAAGATGACATATGATACAAGGTGGGACAAAAAGCGTTTCCCCATTTTAAAGGCTGGATTGAAATTTTCCCTAAAGAGGTAGGATCGTGTTAGTCACACAGCTTTTGACATTCGGTTAGCAAAGTATAGCCAAATTGGTATACAAAATCGGTTTGTTTCGTTTTAATAGCGGTCTGGAAATCGAAAATAGTTGCTTACCTCCCTGGCAAGCTGGTACCAACTAATAGTTTTGTTCTACCCAAAATCAATTATTGGTCTTAAATGCTTGATGGTGATTTATGGAAAAAGAGGCTTGATTGTCTCATCCTCATCTCTTGTTTCGGGAATTTATGGTGACAATGGCTGCAAGTAATGCGGCCATGGCGTTAATCCCAAAAAAAAAAAAACCCAACTTGTCCTTTTCACAAACAAAATAATAATACCACAATTATTCGAACCACCAACTGTTGAGGGAATACCTCTAAAGGTGACAGATAGGGCGAAATATCTAGGCGAAATATCTCGATAGGAAACTTAATTGGAAGCCGAACGTCAATGAAAGAGTGATGAAAGCAGATAATGCCTTCTACGCATGTAACCGCAGGGAGCGTATCGGAATCCCGCCTTTTGAAATCCCGCTTTTCAAAAATCCCGAAAAAAAAGTTTTAAAATCCCGTCTGCTAAAATACTGTTTTTTTTTAAAATCCCGTCTTCTAAAATCCCCCTTGTTCAAAATCCCGACCTATTATAATCCCGCTTTTTAAAATCCCGCCAAAGCCCGCTAATCCCGTTTTTTTTACAAAACATTGTTATCAAAAAATATATGTTGGTTATATGCGCTTTTCTATTATATTATTATATAGTTATATATTTAAAAATACCTACTCGACCAAAACGAAAATGCATCCGAATGTTTTTAGTTTTTACTGTAAGCAAACTTTTGTTTTTGCTTACATATTCTACATTGTTTTTACGCATTGCGAAAATAGTAGGTAGATAATATATATAACGCACCTAAAAACCTACCTCTGCTAACAGTTTTACCCTTATCATTTACTGCTGTAAATGGTTTGAATTTTTTTTTTGTTCCCTTTTGCAGAATATCATATAACATTCTTTATATATATATTTTTTAAATTATTAAAGATTGTCATATTTATTATACTTAAAAATTTATTTTGATATTATTTGTTTCTAATTTTGTTACTTCCTCTAAAAATGATAAATGTTAAAATAATCTGCATTTCAAAAAAACACTCATTGCTTAATTTATTTTACTTTTCTTATTATCCCGCCTGTTTTATTTAAAAAAATTTTTGAAAATAAAACAAATACTTTTGATTGTAAAAGCGGGATAATAAGAAACGGGATTATAAGAGGCGGGATTTTAGAAAGCGGGATTTAAAAAAAAAGCGGGATTATAAAAAGCGGGATTTTAATAGCGGGATTTTAAGAATCGGCATTATAAAAATCGGGATATCGAACACAACCCGTAACCGCATATTTGGCAGGAGGTGGCATGTATAGGAACAACCAGCACAATGAGAACTACATCCACAGCTAGCTTAGAGGCAATTTTCAATCTGTCACCAATGGACTTATATAATATGGAAGAATTAGCTACCAAAAGTGCTCTCCTCTAAGGATTAGCCAAACTAATACCTGGAACCCTTGCAATTTCGGCCGCATGCACAAATTCTAGAGAAAAAGTTTATGAACATTGTCACTTCTGATTCTGACTGATTCAATATAAAAATCTCACTATTTGGTACAAAAATTTTCCATTTTAAAGGGTTTTGGCATTAAAGGATTCATCAAAGGTCTTATTTCTCGTGAACCCAGGGTGATCTGCAACCAACATAAGACTAAGAGTATAAGTCCGGGGATCCTTCGAACTTCCACCTTTGCACAAAGCTATTAGTTTAGATTAGACAGATTTTTGTAAAACCGAGGTATATTTTTTTTAACAGACTGAAGCCTACCACTTTTCACTTTCAGGGCAGCACACACCCCTCAATTCGGTTAAAGGTAGATCTAACTAAGATGCCATGTTGGCCGCACTTGGTTTATATTTTTTTCTAATCTTTCTATGATTGGTGTTGCAATAATTTTTTTATTATAAGTGTTCTGGCTCTATCTAAGCTTTGTGGTATTGCCTTAATAGTTTTCTACTCAATTTTGTATGTTGTTACGATTACGACATCGTTCAGCTGTTTCACTTTATGAATTATAAAAATCTCTGAAGTTCACTATCAAACCAATTGAACGTGTGTTTTACTTCTTCCCTTTTAATCTCCGTAATCTGAGGAAATCCAGTTTTTCGAACACCAGTTCGCGTCTTCCAAAATTTGTCCATTTTCTCAAAAGCCGTACTGAGTATGAGTTTTGATAAAGAAATATTTTATTTACTTGTACAGTGTTTATGTTACATGTATCTTATTTGTGTTCATTTATTTAAAGAAATGGTTAAAACCACTCGACCAATGTAAAAGTAAGAACCGTCCCAAATTAATTTGGCCTTAAATATTGCTAAGATAGTGTACCATCAGCCCAATAAAAGAGAAAAAATCCCCAGAAGAAGTTGAAAAAACATCAACGAAACGTCGGGAAATGAATAAAATAGTTTCATTTCTATTTTGATTCGTAAGCTCTAACACAACTACTTCAAGAAATATTTTGTTTACCTGTGATACCTTTGCAGATACGAAAAAGGTTTGATGATCGTTACTTACTCTCATTATCCAACCCAAGTCATAAAATGACTAATTTTAGGCGTGGATCAGTTTAAGCACTCAAGATCAAAGATTGGCCTTTCCAATATTGTACCAACTGTTTAGGGAGAGACAATGTGCGCTCACCGAATAAACACAACATGCCCTATAGGTACGGTGACCATATTTTCAAGAGCGAAACCCGGGACAAACAAAAATATATAACAGCACACAAATGACCAAAAAGAACAAAAAAAATCGTATTAAATTATTTTACAAATTCTGTTCAGCGGGTATGCAAACATGGTAGTAATACGAGTAGATGTATAATTCTTGTAGTATTTTCCCTTGTGATTATTAAGGGGCTATTTGCACTTTATTAGTGATCATGAAATGGTTAATTTTGTAAAATAGATAAAAAAATATTACAAAAAAAAAATATATGTACATACGGGACAAATACGGGACTAAAATAGAAATACGGGACATTTGTATGTCCCGTATTTCTAAAATAAAAACCAGGGACAGGCTATTGAAATACGGGACTGTCCCGGGAAATACGGGACGTATGGTCACCGTACCTATAGGCTGAAAACATTCACAGACAAATTTCTTTTTGAGACATTTTTTTTTCTTTAGACTTTTTTGGGCACATCTAACAGATTTGTGGTCAAGACGTCAATATTGGTGTTTCCATTAAGATAATATCTTATATAGTACTTAGAACATTTAAAATAGTTTTTAGCTGTAAACCAGCAACTTCCCGCAGTTGCAAAGGTGTGAAAATGGATTACCAGCGATTTGTGAGCTGTTGTGATGCAACACCACAGTCCAGTAATTTTTTCTAAAATAATTTGACAGAAACATTCCTCCAAAGTTTGACTACAGACATGTTGTAAAGTAGGCCATAAAACTTTACTAGGAACACCTTGATGCCTCACATTCCCCGATTGACGTTAGTAGGTTATCTCTAATTGAAAAAGGCCTTCCCCGCAACATTCTATTTGTCATTTTGTTTTGCTAACGCATTTTCCCAAAAAATAAACTGCTGATAACCACTTAGGAATACGAACGATAATCATTAGGCAATCATTACGCTCTATAAATATTATACTCACCCAAAATAGAAACAACCTCTACACCCCTTCGATCGATGATCGATCATCTGTCGTAAATTTGAAGCAAGCCCTCCAATGATTTTCAATTCTTCCAAGTGTTGGACACGCCGCCAACGCTGAAAAGATAAATAATTTCAGCTCTCTGCGTCAAGTACCGACAAAAATCCATCGGCCATAGTAGCACTCTTCCAGTGGCAATAATCTAGGGGTGATAAGGCGGCCCGGTTATTCTTCAGTATTGGGCGATAGAGAAACACACACACACACACACATCTATTGGTACGCATTTCGTTTAAGGGTCAATCGTATGTACTCTACCATGTTCGTCATCTCTTCTTTCACATTCCAACATTTAGTTTTTATCATGTCTGTAACCAAACCCCCCATACAGAATTGGAAAAAAGGAGGACTCAGAAAAAAAGACGACGACGAAAAACAACTATATACGCTGGCTGTCTACTTCCGTTGGACTGCTCTGCTATTTTGTTCTCATATGTGTGTATCGTTGTGGTCGCGTATTGAATTGAGTGCGTCCCGCCAGATGGTTTAGCTTATGAGAGTAGAAGTTCAAGGGATCAGTGTTTTCTTTTTTAGATCAATTTATGAATGACTGAAGGGATACAATCAACAGAGCTATATGTGACCTCTGCTAATCAATGAACAGCCTCAATCTTCAGTTTGACAGTTCGAGATGTATTTATGCCATAGAAGGCGAACACACTAATTTATCGAAACGGTGATGGGAATATGAATCAATCAGTAACAGATGTGATTCACTCGATGTGAAGTTCCACAGGGTTCTATTTATAGGCCATTGCTTTGACATTCAACATCAATTGACTTGCTTCGACCTTTTTTTTTTGTGTACGAGTGCTTCAGTTTGTTCTAAAATTATACGACCACACCTAGTCAACTCAAATACAACTCACATTTGATTGAGACAAAGATTGGCCAACTCGAATTTGTTTTCCATTGTTGACGGACATTGGTCCCTTGTTTAGGTATTGCGAATACGCATGTGAACAACATTCAATTGAATCTGAGCACATCACTTGTTTACATGACGCGTGATAATGATTATATCTTTGCGACACAATATGTTTTTTAAAGCACACATGTATAATAATTGTTTCGACTGGTATTTGTTTATTTTTTACGAAAAGGCGAATGGCCCCGTTGCCTTGTGCATTTTAATCTGCGGGTTCATTATTGATTGAAGCGGTTAATAATTTACTATCAAGCGAAAGAGTACAACAGGGGAAAAAAAACCATATTGCAAATAATAAAATGTTTTTGTTCCGGTGTAAAGCGTGTTATCGATGTTTGACACTTGGGTGGCGGCCCCCATCGTTGTAAATTATGTTGACAGATGACCGGGCAAGAGATAGGCACCGAATGGCGGAAAATAATGTAATATTTCGTTTAATTAACTAATATAATTAATTTGCTTCGTGAAATTGTCAGCTGAAATTGAAATTTAAGTTGTGATTAAAAAGTTCAATAAAATCTGTGTTAATTGAATCGTATTGACGTGGTATTGAGTTGAGTGCAGTTCTGGCGACAAGGTCTTCCGGAATTCGTATAGAACTTGTCAGGCAGTGGGTTTCAATTGGCTGTGGTTTGATTAAGTATTTTCTACACAATAATCCAACCGATTTGTTCAATCGACACGAGTGTTACTTGTTATACAATAAAATTTTCATGCAAACTGTGTTTCTCCAGATTTATATACAACTCCTTGATAAGTGTTTGAAATATGCAAAATAAATGCTCCGATTGGGTATCGCACACACATGTGCGCTTGAATTTTTTGACAGCTAAATATATCTGTTAGACTTAAGTTTGTAAAACTCACGTGTGCGCTAGAATTTATTTTTGTCCGAGTGTATCTGTTAGCTAAACATTTGAAAAGTGTTTGCATAAATGATTCAATTTGCATAGCACATTTATGTGCGCTAGCATTACTTTCTGAGCTAAATATATCTGTTAACCTTAAGTCTTAACCATTGTTCAATAATGCTACAATTGAGCATCGCACTCCAGTGTGCGCTAAAATTTCTTCAGATAAGAGCCTGCTAACTAAAAGAATCAACAAATCCTCACTTCATTAGATTTGCTATTTGGCCTCGCACACTATGTGTGCGCTAGCATTTGATTTAAATCTTCATGTGTTTACTAAATGTTTCTGAAATTGTTTTTTAATTCAATAATTGGATGTCGCACACATTTGTGCGCAATAGTTTCGTAGTCATTTTCATGATTTTTTAGCCTCTCGAACTTCCGCTATCGACTCTAAATCACCTGGCACAATCTTCCTGCCGAGCCAGATAATATCGCTATCTAGGAGCATGAATTCCGTGGCTACATTCGGCAACCGAAATTGAGGCTTCTATTTTATATTACCTGCTAACAACTAATTGCTTCTCAAAATGTATATAAAGCCAGAATATGAAGTCGCACATACTTGTGCGCAATATAAATAGCGTACATTCTGCATGAACGTTAAATCTCTGTCGATTTTGTAAGTGCGTTGTTGTTATTTTTTGGCGAAGACTGAGATTGATGTGGGGTATTATGAAGAGTTTTACAATATTGTAATAGATGAATAGAAAACGCTTCAAAAATTGTGCATATATAATGGGCTCATCGCTCTCAAATTCATATACATAATAATCTTAAAAAAAGTGCGAGTACTTGTGACCAAGAAATTCCGTAAATTTAAATAAATCACCCATTGAAATCTAGGTACATTTGAAATTGTGTAGGAAAAGTGAAATCATTTCTTATTTTCTAATCGCACGCTATACTATCAATAGAATGAACATTTTTCAAATCAGACATTTTGTGTGCGCTTTACAAAAAACTGAGCATGGTTTATGTGCGAATGGCTTTTTTATATGGCTCTTGTTGAAGGGATCAAAAAACTATTCTTTCTTTTTTTAATAAGATCATTTTGTAATGTGCGCTTACAAAGAATTCGCGTATTTTCGTGTGCGCATATATAGTTTCGTCCTTTTTTTGTTGGTAGGATCACTTTCGATCTGTAAACTGCCAACTATTAAGTGTGACATACAGTTAAAATAGCTACCGCAATAGGTCCAGGTTTTCAATATGATGTTTAAGAAAGTGACTTCTATGGTCCAAAATTGGATAAAGTGGTGACGGTATACGAAATGGCAGTGGAGGCCAAATACTAAAGCTTCAAATTATTTTCAGACAGAAGGGCCTTTCTTTTGACATGCTTATCATAAAGCTACACATATGTAGCTCAAAGTTCGGTCAGATCTGAGTGAGCCTACCGCATGTGGATTAAGGGCCGGTCTGTTAAATCCTTGGTTGGGTTACCACAGATTTAGGTTAACCAATTATTATAAATCCGTGATAACCAATGAGTGTTTGTTGAGCGTTTTTTCACTTCGGTCACCAAACCATAGCTTTCCAAAAAATCGTTCCATTTTTCCAATTTATTTGTCAGTTCAGTGATTGACGGAATCATTGGATATTATTTTGTTTTTTGTTTTCGGGTCCTTTTGTTATAAATAAATAATTTGTTTAGGTAGATCTTTTATGAATGTAGTATTCAGTTTTAGTTATCTTGTGTGGTTTTCGATTGGGCATCTTCATATTTGCTCTCAGGTTTCAGTGCCTTGATTTTGTGCGGTTTTTGAGACGATGTCGCTAGGGAACGTTCCGAATCGGATTTGAGTGTGTGAGTGAGCCGCGCGCTGTGACCAACGTGACCGTAGTGCAATAATTTGGCACTTTTTTCGAGGACCCTCATACTATTTGTTGCTACTTTTTCCCTTTTTTTAGTATGAAAATTCACTTTGGGAATTTTAGAAACGCTGTGATTTCCAAATGAATTTCTATAAAATATAACGGTGCTGTCTATCAGAACACGTTTATAGTGTTAGGAGAGCCAACAATTGTTAAATATTGTGCGAAAATTCTTAAATTGCAGAGTAGCTTTAGAAATGACACTTTTTTCTTTCACCGCTCTTTTTTTTTGTTGCTTTTCACAATTTCGCAACGATCTCCCGGATTGTTAGAGAAAGGTTATAAATTTTGGTTTTAGTTTCACAATACAATATAGACTGTAAAAAGATCACTCTCTCACAACGTTTCTTTTATAAATAAACCCAAAACAACCAAATAACATTAGAATTAGATGTCTTTAAGGTTGTTCTGCGGGTAAGCTAGACAGTACTTTAGATGCAATTCGTTTTCAAATGACAAATTTTAAAATGAAAACCTTTTAGCTTTGATTTTTATTTATAAATATATAAAAAATTAATTGAATTTTGTTTATAAATTATATCAACTCATTTTTCTATCTACTTTTAAGACCTCTTTCAATTTAGTTTTGTGTGCCTTTTTCTGACGCTGTTACATAAATTCAGTATTTTCTCCCAATATTTAACAAGTATTAGCCGGCTTTACACTATTTACGCGTTATTTTTTTAAACATATTCTTTTTGAAATCACATTTTTTGAAAACTTTTTGAAGTACTATTGATTTTATTGATTTTTATATCTACTATTTACCACCAAAGCATTAAATTTAATTAATCTTAAGTCTAATCTAAAAAAAAATCGGACTCTCATCGATTTAAATAGCTCAATTTACAATTATTACAGCAATTGAAAATTCTTGCAGCGAATTGTCACATTTTATTCACAATCCACATAAAACATTCGCGGATCCACAAACCCACGAATGAAAAAAATTCTATCGCATTTAACATTAAACAATGATTGAAGTGATTGAAGTGTAAAAAAATTCACTTGTTCGTAGTTCGTTCGCCATTGGCTCTCATGCGAATAGTCCTAAAATGTGAATTTTCCAAATAATAAAAAGGAACGAAGGAACAACAAATTGTATTAGTGTCCTCGAAAAAGGTACCAAATTGTCGCACAACGGTCACGCTGTTGTCATTTTTTCTCATCCGACATCCTTCTCGCTACCTAAAAAGGTCGCGTGTGGGAAAGCTCGCCTGGAATTTGCAGGAACAAAGCGATATAAGAACAGGAAAAATTGGAAGTTGTCAGTTCGCGACATCACTCACACATTTATAGAATCCGCCTATACGGGAACCCTTTCCGACACCGCCATTGCGGCAAAAACCGCACAAAATCAAGGCACAGATTTCGTGTGTCTATCGAGCATGAAAACCTGATGAAATTGTCACTTGCTCTTTTTTGTGTTTATATTCGTGCGATTTGAATATGTGTAGTCTTCGACACTCTTCTAAGCGATTTCTTTTAAATCCAAAACCAATACCCAATCAATTTTGAAACAATATTTCCTCTAATGCGTGTGCTTTGTGGGCTTAAAATGTTGAAAATAATCCTTATTCATACATTTATTTGTTAGAAACCTAAACTCTCACCTTCAATTGACTGGTTTGTAGTGTATTCTATATATAATATGTGCCAGTTGCAAACGTCAACAAATCCGATGTAAGCAATATTATGGGTTTTCTCCATCTTTTGCATTATACTATACATATATTCGTTCATTATTTGTATTTTTCTTTTTGTTTGCACTATTCTGCACAGACATTTTTGTGTAGCATATACGTCAAAATGAATACCTACGTAGTCCCAACAAAATCTTGAACAAACGAAATTACAGAAAATCAGTGGTTAAATCTCATTAACCGGCTAAAATCGGCTGGTTATCGATTTCTCTGGTTAACTAACCAAACCACTGATTCTCTGGTTAATATTTGCCTGAACAAACACATTCGCTGGTTACCAGCTGGAATAACCTCCGATTTAAGATAACCAAGATTGAACAAACCGGGCCTAAGAACAAAAGCAATCCCAGGTTAAGCACATCTTTCCTTCAACTTTTATTTCCTCGAATGTGCTCAACTCCATCCCATCATACGTCAAACCATCAATCCATGAATGAAATTTCAACCACTTCCAACAAAACTTTTTCTTTTCATACTCTAAACTTCTATTCCTCTTGAGATTCCTGCGACTCCCCAGGAAAAAAAGAAGCAAACGAAGTTAGACACCTCGAAGACAGATTCCTAGCCTTTTCTTCCTCTGATTACTATTTAATTAAAAACCTGTAACGCTCAGAAAGTCATCTGCCGACAGCGCACCATCCACCAGCTGCGACGAGTCACGGGCACGCACAACAAAGCGTCCCTCTCTCCCTCCTAAGAACATGCATTTCAAATTAATTCAAATCGAATGCATGTATACTCTCATATATCCCTACATCTCCAGCACATGCATAAACAATGCGTTTTATCGTTTTTTTTTCTTATATACTGCACACGCAGTGCCACGGGTACACGAAAGTAGTTAAAATAAAATCCAAACTAAAAAAAAACGAAAAAAAAAAACAAAATCCGAACACAACGACGACGATGTCGCAGACAACTGTAGCTCCGACAGCGACTCTGCGAATAATTCAACACAACAAAGAATAAAGTTGAGTAATTAAAATTTAACGATCCTCCAGGCGATATCCACCCTTGAGCTGCAAGTCATCCATTTATACAGTGTACTCCTCGTACTCTATGGTTTCCAGCAGTGCACTGCAGATCGGGACCATCGCTCACTCAATCCCCACGATGCACCAAGCACCACCAACAAAAAAAGAAAGCGGACTCTAAGACACACAATGGACTGCGAGCAGCGACTAGTGGCGACGGCCAGTCAGCACCGTCCAGTGAACAGCAACAAATAGACGCATATAAATATAATTAGCTTTAATATTCACACCGATTAAATAGAGCGTTCTGCGCGCACAAATCCTTAATTGTGTCACGTATTTCGTGCACCCCCACCGAATCGCACTATATGCCACCCTACAGGAGCTGTATTCTATCCCCTTTGGTCTGCTTGGTTGTAAGTAAAACTTTCCCTCTTATTATATATGCTGCCGAGTCATTTGATATCCTTTGCATGTACAAGATTGGCGCTGCCGCCATTTGATGGCTGCTGGTGGTCTTTGCGATGAGAATTTGCATTTCCCCGCATATCGAAAGGAGCCCCTGTGTGTTGGGTCTTTGGTGTCGTGCTCAGCTACACTGCTACAGCACTCGGCTGATGCAACTGGAAACTGGACTAATTTGTGATTCCGAACTTGTGGATTCAGTGTAATAATCGAGAACAAGGATTCCGATTCCGAGATAGGCGAAAATGTCACCCGCGGGGCAAATGGGTCTTACTTCATGCGATACAGTTCGAGCGGGCTTTAAACTGAATCAGCCAGCATATGAAGTTCATGTATAACGTTCAGAGGATGTGTTTGTTTATGTGAGTGAGAAGGAGCAAATTGAATGTGGGTGTTCAGTGGTGACTGCTGAGATTCGTTGTTGAGAGTTGTACCTAGGGTAAACTTGTTTGGGGTGTATTTGGTAAGCTTTATCCTTTATGTCTGTTTCTTTGCAAGCTTATTGTGTTTCTAACTGTATGTTTGCAAATTCGTCTTTATTTAGGCACTGTACTTTTGAGGTAATTTTTTGAATAAAATTGTCTTGTGGTAACTTCTGACGTAAGTTGGTTTACTTCAACTATTTAAGGACTCGGTTATGGTGATTATCATCATCGACAGGAGCTTGTTTGAGCGATAGGATGTGCAAACACTTGCTGTTTTTTGTACCTACTCCGTCACTGATTGGGGGCTCAATAGATTTTTTTGGATGCAGTGCACATACGATGCTTATGTAAACCTCTACTTTGAATGACCAGTTTCCCATTAAAAAAAAACTTGGATCACTGATTCTGAGTCTGCTCTTATTTTCTACAGTGCATGTCATCTGTCATATTGTAAATGTTTGCACTGTTCCAGTCACAACACTCAAAAGCATAACCGCCTTGATATATGCAGCGGATATGGGCCGAATTTTTTCGTTGAATATGCTGCCAGAGACACGACTCCCCTCGGGATTCAGACAAGTACAAATGGAAATGAGTATAGGTTTTTGCATTTGTTAATATAGGCGCCACGCTTCCTTTCCGTAGGAAAAATCTTAAGAGACAGACTCGGAGTGTATATCGTTGGCAGGTTCAGTGCGTCATTTACGCCCGGTCTGCTGAGCATGTTTGCAGGGCTAGGTTGTCTTTAGATAATTTGACTGCATAGTCCTAAATTATTAGTTGGCCGTTCCGTTTCCTTAACAGGACCCAACACCGCAGGTGATGAAATTAAGAAAACACAGTTCAAGTAATATAAGTCGTTTGCTATAAAATATGACAAGAATGCTAGGACCAAAAATTATTATTTTTTAGGAGCAATACTGGGATCCGACGAGATTAATTCAGGCTTTGATAAAGGTAACATGATAGTGGACTACAAGTCTGTGAGATGCCATGAAACCACCCGAGACTATACGTTAAGAAATCTCTTACTTCCCGTCAATTGTATTTATTGATACCCGCTGGGCCTTTTTAGTAGATTTAGTTAAGTAGGCTATGGTTGCTTGGGAGATTTATTTTACACTTTTTGTTGGCATAGAGCTTCAAGAAGACTTTGATGAATTGTGGCTACAAAACAGTCAATGGGCCTTACTAATGATGTTTTTTTAACCTGCACACTAGGTTTTTTTGTAGGTCACAATTTGCAATTCTGTATGGTGAATTTCGCCATTGTGAGTTAAAAAAATTTTGTAAAAATTTGACGGAAGACATCTGTTTCTTAAAGGCAATTGGAGGTCTTGGGCACTTTGTTATTTAAGGTGGATCTATTTGGACCAGTTGCGATCATTGGAGGCATGTATGTTCAAAAGATGTGAAGTCTCTGAAGATCCCTAACAAAGACAGGCTTTTCAAAAATCATTCTGATTGTAGTCCTTTGGATTTCTGCTTAGGAATTTGATTCAGATATTAGACTTGAACTTCCGGTTCGCTGTTTACTTTGAAGCTTGTTTCCGTCAATTCTATCAGTGACAACATTAGAGGCAACAAAATGGTGTGGCTGCACTAGCTGTGCCATCGAATAGAAAGTCGCCTTGCGATTGTAACATTTTATGATTGTGGATACCGGTTGAAAGCGAGGAATCTGCTTATCTTGACAGTCACCAAAAGTGTTCGTCAAAGCTTGTAGTCTTACTCGGGGACCGTGGGTGGAACACACAGTTCAGAAAAGGACCTCATCAGACTTCTTTTACATAAATCTCAAGTTCAGCTAGTTAAATTACAAGCACAAAATTTTTTGCCGTCAAATGAAAGATCAAGGGCCCTAAATGACTACCCTGTGGCACACCAGAGAACTCTTCGACTGGGCTCGAAACGGACAAGCTAAAAACGACACTATACTTGCGGTCTGCTAAATAAGAACTAACCCACGAGTTTGTGGAGCTTGAGAGATTGTGTCAAACGTTTTTGCTAAAATTAGTAGCAGCATCACCCACTACCAAACTGCTTTAACTTCAAAAGGCCACTTAAAACGATCCAATTCTTTTGATTTCCGCGGAAAGCTCTTACGAAATTTAATTCAATTAAATCGCAAATATCTACCACGTGCGCGAGTTATGTTAGAGATAACAGACAGGCAACACACATGCCAACCACATGACGACGGAATACCCCCGCTCTCAACAAACGTCCCAAGTATCCTTCTGAGAAGAGAAGATTAAGAAAAACCAAACGGACACTCCAGGTCCTCTTCCAACCCAAACAAACAATAAATGACTCAGGCAGATAACACTCGTTATTTATGAGTAGGTGCCATAAAAAAAGGAATCGATACTTCATATCGATCTTGCATAGTATATAAGAACATTTTGGTTCCATTTTCAAGCAGTAATAATTAACATCGTAGACTGACACTACACGTTATTTAGCTCCTAAGATATTTTAATAATAAAAGTATATTATTTTTTAAAATCAAGAGTCTTAGTAATTTATTTGGCGCAGTCGGTAGGATACTTCTCAGATCTATACCCGTATATTGTAGTGAGAGAAAGTATCCAGTGATCAAGTTAAATTTTAAATTAACTTGCAACCTAAAAAAATTAAAATCAGTGAAAGTGTTAAAGTGTTCAGGAGTGAATAATTAGTAACCCTATACACGAAATCCATAGAGGAAATTGACGCACCGGATCGTAACAGTTTAAGGAAATAAAAACCTTCGAACAACTCGACCAATCACCGATTTTACCCGTTCTCAAAACAGAGAAACAGAAAGCCAACGGAAATGGCGCATCCAGCAGCAGCAGCGGTAGCAGACCAGACTATTACTCTAGGAAGACTAGAGAAAGTTCCCATATACTCCGGAAAACCCGAGGAAGACGTAATTGCATTCATAGAGTACATCGATTATGTTTACGAACACATAACGGAAGGAAACAGAACGATAGCGACCCTCATCATTCGGAACCGAATCCAAGGAAATGCAATAAATACGCTTCGAAGGATACTACAGCCCACATGGCCATCAATAAAAGCAGCTCTAATTCAAGATTTTGGTGTACATGAGACGTACGAACAGATCCTGCAAGATTTGCATGCCATCCAAACCAGAGACGTTCACCAATTGTATAGGCAGACAGAAGACATCCTCCTGAAACTCAACAAAAAGAGTATATTAGAAGTAAGTCCTATATATAACCCTACCATTAATGAAAGCTTAGTTATGAATAAATTTATAAATAATTTAAATGCTAACCAAGCATCCATTATAATTGCTCAACAAATTAAAAACATAAGAGAAGCTTATGAAATAATAACTAGATATAAGAACCTTAGTGAAAAATTGAGAGAAACCCTTCCTAATCCCAAACCAAATAATTCAAATCAGCCCCAGAGGCAATATCAAAATAATAATTATAATCAAAGACCTCAGTTTATACAGAACAGTCAACAATTTCATCAAAGAAGTAACATAGATATGAATAGTAATCAGATTAGGACGAATAATAATAATATACTTAGAAATAATTACCAGTATAGGCAACCTTATAATCATCATAGGCAGAATAACTATAATAATCCTAGAACTAGTAGTTCAAGGCAAGAGCCCATGGATGTTAATAATGTAGACGTAGAACATCATGAGGTATATTTTACTCATATCGAGGAAACCGAAGCACTTCCCATAATAACTGCAACCATTAATAATAAAACATTAAAAATCCTAATAGACACAGGTTCGACTACAAGTATACTGGATGAATCTGAACTATTAGAAATACCACGAAATCCTGTACGGATACCAACTCAAATAAAAATCGCTAATAATGCAACTAGTACCATTAGAGAAGAAATCATAACTAAAGTGCCTGTTGAATTCAACGAACATGAAGCAACAATGGCATGGAAGTTGATGAAAATAAAAAATAAAAAATTCGATGGAATAATAGGTCAAAACCTATTAAAGCCCATCAAAGCAAATATAGACCTAGGAGAAGGATTTATAGAAATAAATAATAGGAAAACTTATTTCGAAAATTATAAGAATAAAAATAAATGTCCGTATGAATTCGAAGAAATCCATACACTTAACTGTTGTAACTCAACTGAAATGAGTCAATTAATTAGTGAGGATTTGAATAACGAAGAAATAAACGCTGTAGACTCTGTAGAACCAACGATCCATTCTCAACACGAAGAGGCAAATGACCACTTCCCCATAAAAGATACCTGTATAAATATATATAGTCAGCAAATAATACTGACATTAGGTTATCAAACGAAAGTTAAAATGTTAAATAAAAAACGAAGAATATTCGTAGGTATAGATTCTTTAAAGCAAAGAGATATAGAAGATAGATTAATACCTCTGATAGAAAACAAAATAACGGGAATTTATGTAAACCCTGTAGTAAATGAAAGTGACTTCAATTTACTACAACAACAATTAATTAGATTATACGGAAATAGGATAAAATTTATAAAATGCATGTCCTACGCAAAAGACATTAACTCAGAAGAAGAAGCTGTTAAACAGATTAAATTGTACCACGAGAAAGAAACCGGACATTCTGGAATCGAAGAGAATTACCAAGGATTAAAAACAAAAATCTATTTCAAAAATCTGAGAGAACTAATTAACGACGTGATAAATTCATGCAATATTTGCAAACAAAGCAAATACGATAGGCACCCCATTAAAAAGAAATTCTGCTTATCAGACACACCAAAAGATATTAACGAAATAGTTCATTTGGATATCTACTGTATAGCTAAGACAAAATATTTAACTAGCATAGATAAATTTTCTAAACTAACCACAACCACATATGTACCCAATGTTTCACACGAAACTTTAGAAGAAACAATCTTACAACTAATAGCTTCGCATGGTAAGCCCAAACGATACGTTATGGATAATGAATTCAACTTTCCCAGAATAGCAAAAATGTTAGAAGAATTAGGTATTGAAATTCATTTTTCTAAGCCCAATAGTCATACAGGGAACTCTGATATAGAGGTATTTCATCGAACACTTGCTGAAAAAGTACGTGCTATTTTAAATGGAAAAATTACACCCAACATACACGAAATTCGCATGGCTGTACACAAAGCAACACTTTATTATAATAACTCGGTTCACTCAACAACAAAACATACCCCATATGAAATTCAGAAGGGTAATTTTGCTAAAGAAAAAATATACCAACACCACAACAACATACAGAAAGAAAGAAAATCAAAATTTAAAAATAACGACAATATAATCAAAGCAAACCCCAATAGCACATACACTCAAACTAGAAAACAAACCACTAGAATACCAGAGAAGATTAGACTCATTAAAAGAACATATTGAACAAATCCAGCGTATAATACTAGCTAGTAGATTGCAAATAATGCTAGAAAGTCTATTAACTTCAGAAGAAATCGATGAGTTTGATGTTGATCTGTATAAGCTGAAGAAAATTAAATTATCCGTTGGAGAATTTCATGAAAATTTATTGATATTTGTAATCCAAATTCCTGACAAAATGTTAACATTTGATAAATATTTCCTTACTCCAATACCTAATAAAGACAATGAAGAATTAGATATTGAAAGTGAATTTTTGATTAGAGTAAATGGAAGTAACTATGTCTATACAGAAAATAAAGAAATAAGACATCTAAAACCACTTGTAAACTGTCTCAATAAAATTATAAATTGTACCAAGAAAATAAATAAAAATAAAAATGTTATAATAGAATTAATGAAAGGAGCAGTACTTTCAATAAATAGTGATGTTAAAATAAATAATAATTGTGACGAAAGAAAATCGATTGTAATCATAAGAAATGCTTTGATCACTTTTGAAAACTGTACACTAGAAATTAATAACCAAACGTTTTCAAACAAATATACAATTGTAAACCAACCCATCCCTATAGATGTAGAATATCCATATGACATAACGAGTGTAAAATTAAAACAAATCGATTTAAACATAAGTAATATAAATGAAATAGAAGAAAAATTCCATTCACACAAAAACATAAACTTTAGCATGCATGGAATAACTTTAATTATAATTATAATAATGTTAATTCTTTTTATATATTTGTTTCGGGAGAAACAAAAGACAAAGGAGGGAGAGTTATGTTAGAGATAACAGACAGGCAACACACATGCCAACCACATGACGACGGAATACCCCCGCTCTCAACAAACGTCCCAAGTATCCTTCTGAGAAGAGAAGATTAAGAAAAACCAAACGGACACTCCAGGTCCTCTTCCAACCCAAACAAACAATAAATGACTCAGGCAGATAACACTCGTTATTTATGAGTAGGTGCCATAAAAAAAGGAATCGATACTTCATATCGATCTTGCATAGTATATAAGAACATTTTGGTTCCATTTTCAAGCAGTAATAATTAACATCGTAGACTGACACTACACGTTATTTAGCTCCTAAGATATTTTAATAATAAAAGTATATTATTTTTTAAAATCAAGAGTCTTAGTAATTTATTTCGCGCAATCAATGACATGCCTGCCTGTTGGATGTATACATAAATCGACAGCGCAGTTATTTAATTCGTCCTTATCTCGCCGATACACATCTGTATGCATATTCATTCACGTTGACGTTATTGCCATGGCACAACTGGGAGCCGGATGCCACATCGCGAATACGTTTATTTATTCATTAAGCCAATAATAAATAATTTAATCCGCACAAAGGACATGCAAAGAACACAGTGGATCAGAAAAGGTCGGTCAGCGTTGTTTTCACTGTTCATAGCGACACGTCCCGGATAACAAATTGAGTTGTATTTTTATCGGTATAGCTTCGACTTTGCTGTTCTCGCACCGGCTCTCCTCTCTGTGCGATCGCAGTCGCCATCCTCTGAGACTGACATCAAGCCGATTGTACATTTTTACCAATATATTCATTTCGGTCATTTCCATATGCAGGACGGCCATAAATCATGAGATACCCGTCCAAAGGAAAGCAAGGTAGACTCCTGTGTACTCCCAATGCGCAACATAGTGCGCCCACTGTAAGGGTATGGCTGCTGCAGTTGCATGACTCTCAAGCAGCAGTGGTTTGCGCTCGCTTATTAACTGGTCTGACGGCTATTTCGCCGGAGTAGGTTACAATTAAATTGCAATTCACATCTCTTGCGAGCGCCCGTAAGTGGTTTTTAATTACAGGTTTCCGTCGTCGTGGGCATTCTATCAGTTGCACTGGGAGACACAAACACCATTTCTGTCTCTTGACTGATATTGGCGCAAACAAAAAATCAGATTGATTGGGCTCTGACTTCCGGCAGTCATAAAAACAGTCATAAAAACAGCCATCTATCCAGCGGAGCGCTAACATAAACAAAGAGCCCCATCATCAGTTCTCCGCTCTATGATGCTGCTGATGCAGCTCGTTGCCATGTCAATGGCATACAATTGTTGCAATGCTGTATGCATGATCCGGGCTGCTCCTCACGACTGTAATGCGAAATTTACATAATTCCCAAACCCAAAAGTCAGCGCAAGTAGCAGATGTACACTAGCACACGATATGCAGCACGCTGTGCGGGTGCAACAAAGACCCACATTGTCGTGTGTAACAACTGCGAGTATGTGGCATACACCTCCCCCTCATGCTCACGAGTGATATAAATCAAATCGAATCATATGGAGCAGATAGCGCCGGTTTGGGACGCAACGCAGTTAGATGGCTTTTTGTTATATGTAGACGTAGAGTATTTCGTTTGGTGGTGGTGATGATGAGGATGACAACGAACAAAAACGAGAACGCGGCAAGCATAACAATTGACAAAGTGCAGCAAGCACATCGTATACATTGCTTCGGATTATTATCTGCTTTGAATGATTTATTTGGATAATCACACACACCAACACACACCCATACACAAATGAGTGTGTTTCGGAGCGAGCGGGAGGCCAATGGCAGGCAGATGCAATGCAGATGCTCTGTCTGACAGCTCTTGACACTACCGTGCACTTGAAGAATGCGTTTGTGCTGGCTGTGGCAGTCTCTGCATGAGTGCTGTAAAGTAACAACTAAATGTGCACTCAATTAGGATTCCAGTTGCAGTTTCATTTCTTTATTCGCTATGGCGCCGGCCGTCATGAGACCCCAAAACGAGAGAATTGTCACTTTACCACATGGACGCAGGACTGTGTGCACTGCGGGTACACACCACTTATATGGACCACGGAGTGGTTAATTTGTTTTCAATGCGTCATCAGTTTCAATTTCGGTTTCAGTAGCCGGAATGGTGATCGCGTAAATTGTCGGAGAACTGCCTGCATCTGTAGGGAGGGAGTCACCTTGAGAATGGCTGCGGTGTATACATGTTCTTTGTCTGTTGTGTGGTCAAAGGTTGTGGTTTCAGTGTGAATATTGAATCATTGAGGGTGGGACTTGGGAAAAATGCTAACTCAAGGTCCCTAGGCGTGTCAAAATTCTAGCAACGACTTCGGTGGACATCTTGGACAACCCTCTAGACTTCTGTGGTTGATTGTAAGGCTAAGGAAAACGCTTGTAGTCACCTCTTTAAGTCCGTAGGAGTTGTGTATAAATTCTTCCTAATTTTTGCAGCATCCGGGGCTTGAGAAAGGGAAGCTCCTCCACTCCAGTTAACCCCTAAGTTACTTCTACTGTTGATCTACTTGAGGTGTTACTATTGTGTTCTATTTATGTCTAAATGATGACTATCTAGTTCATCGCTTTAATCAAAAACTTGACGAGTCGATATAGATTGTGATGCGCTCTTGTCTAAGGCGTAATTTGACCAAGGACAGTGTTTCCAAAGATACCTAATCTACCTTTGTATGGACTCCATTCTCCATTTACCACCTATAGCTTCCGACTTAAGACAATATAAGATAGTAATTTTTTTTTTTTTTTTTTTTTTTTTTTTGTGTTGGGAATTCGCTGGAAGTAAAAAATCATCGAAAGACATTGCAGAGCTATACGCGAGGGATGCTTCTGCAATAGTGATGGACTTTAACTCATCTAAAAAAACTCCCGGGGACTGGCATAAGCCATCCCGAAAAAAGATTGCACCTAGTCGTACGACTAATCAGCAAATTATATTTTGAATAGTTTAATGAATTTAAAGAGATAAATCCGCCGTTTGTCGGATTTTTAAACTTGTTTTGTTTGAAATTAATACCTAATTTCTTAGCCCTAGCTAAATCTTACAGATCAAGAGGTTTAATCCGTCTCAGTCTCCTGATTACATTGTCATTATTTAAAAGTTCTGTTATTTCTGTGTTTACGTGGTTGAGAAGCCGATTTCTATGCCTCCGAGCAACCTTCTTAACCTCATCCTCAACCATTTCAACATTTAGATCCCTATGCAGATCGGCGTTGCGTATGTACCAAGGTGCATTAACTATGTTTCTTAGTACTTTATTTTGAAAAACCTGAATTTTTTGTAAGTTTGTTTGGCATGTACAGCAATAACTTATTGTAGTTGGACAGGGATGAGTATCTCCCAATAAGCCAATACATTTTACTGTATCGCATGTTCAACTCATCTTTTTTTTTCTTAACGTGCGCTTTCCAACGCAGTTTAGCGTCTAGAGTCATGCCTAGATATTTAGCTGTGTTAGAAAATTCTACTACATTGTTGTTAATGTAGACTGGAATGTGTGGTACGTTTTTATACGTAAAATTAATATGGACTGACTTAAGGTCATTTAATCTAATCTGCCATTTCTTAGTCCATTTTGAAATATTGTTTATTGCCGTCTGAAGCTTTTTTGTTGCTATTTCGACAGTTGCTCCCACAGCAAGGACGGCTGTGTCATCTGCAAAAGTAGCTATGGTGGTTTCTACACTTTCAGGCAAATCGCTAGTGAAGAGTAGGTATAAGACTGGACCTAGCACACTGCCTTGCGGTACACCAGCTTTAATCTCTCTTAGTGTTGAACACTCTGTATCTTGCTTAATTCTGAAGAATCGATCTGATATATAAGACTCCAGAATGCTCGAATACTGCTTCGGCAGTTGCTTTTGTAGTTTGTGTATCAGTCCTTTGTGCCAGACTTTATCGAAAGCTTGTGCTATATCAAGAAATACTGTAGAGCACACATTTTTCTCTTCAAATGCTTTTTCGATTTTATCTGTGATTCTATGCACCTGATCAATTGTAGAGTGCTTGTTTCTAAACCCAAATTGATGACTTGGAAGTAGCGATTTTTCATCAATAATTTTTTGCAGACGTTTTGCCAGCATTTTTTCGAATAGCTTGGACAACATTGGTAGTATCGATATTGGGCGATATGAGGCTACTTCGCTAGGTGGTTTACCTGGTTTTGGTATCATTATTACCTCCGCGACCTTCCACATGCTTGGCACATATCTTAATTTAAATGCAGCATTTATAATCTGCGCTAGTTTTTTTAAACCTTTTCGAGGAAATTGTTTTAAAATTTCCCCTGTGATTAAATCGAACCCTGGGCCTTTTTTTATGTTTATGCCTTCTTTGATTTCTTTGGCAAGTTCTTTAGCTGTTACCGGCCGAATAGGTCTGTCTTCTTCGCACGTTTCTTCGTTTCCTTGATAATCTTTATCTTCATAAGGTTTGAAGACGTTCTCAAGGTACTCTGCAAAAGTATTTGCTTTTTCTTGACTGCTTTTTTCCTTCTCTGGTTTTTACTGGCGGAATGTGAGCTATTGGCCTGTTCATTTTCTTTGCTGCCTTCCAGAGCGAGTAGTCTGTACTAGCATCATTTGTTAAACTCGTAAGATACGTTTTTAAAGACTCGTTATTAAATTCTCTTAAAGATTTTCTGAGCTTATTATTTAAGTTGTTCAGTGTGGTTTTGTCGCTTGGCGCCCTTGTCTGTTGCCAGCGTTTTCTAGCTTTCCTCTTTTCTGTAATAATTTGACATATTTCACGCGGATAAGAGTTTTGTTTAATATTGTTTGTTCTTTGGGGAGTTGCAGCCCATGCAGCCTTTTGTATATCCAGTGTAAATATTTGCACTGCTTCTTCTAGTTGATCTTCTGTTTGAATAGCTGATGATAATTGGATACATTCTTCCAACTTCTGCCTGAAGTGGTTCCAATCAGTCAGTCTATTAACTAGTTTAGGGCTATGTTCTTTTATTATTATTCTATCACCAAGTGTAAGAAGTATTGAGGAATGATCTGATTGAAGATCAGGGCCTTCTTCTATATTTATTTTATTTGAGGATATATTTTTGGATATAAAGAAGTCTACAATATCTGGGGTTTTATTCCTATCTGTAGGCCAGTAGGTAGGTTTCCCCGTTGAGTGATATTTGCCGCCGACTTCTTTAATAGTTTCATATAATTCTCTGCCTCTAGTGTTTGTTAACCTAGATCCCCAATATTTATTCTTGGCATTAAAATCCCCTCCCGCGATTAATCGATTGTGAAATATGCGGAAAAGACTTTTAAAATCATTTTTCTTTAGTCTATAGCTAGGAGAGCAGTATACTGCTGCAACAGATATTTGCCCACTACCTGTTTCTACACTTATGGAAATTCCTTGGATGGCACATGATTGGAATTTTGCTTCTATATGGTGTTTTATTGTATTCTTTATTAACACTGCAGCCCCACCTTTTGCACAGTTATGAGGATGTGGGGAGTGATATAATTCATATCCTTGCAGTTTAAAATTAGTTATGAATTTCAAGTGTGTCTCTGAAATGAGACATATATCTATCTGGTGTATGTCAAGAGCCACTTTCATCTCGTCCTTGCGACTCTCGATACCATTAGCATTCCATTCAAGAATTTTTATTTTACCCATCATGTTTGTCTTTTTTGCACAGCTTTTTTGTTGCTGTTCTGTCTCTCTAACAACGATATTCTATCTAATATCGTTTTATTCGATTTTTCCATAAGGCCAATCCTGTTTAGGATTTGTTTCATGAGATTTTCCATTCCAGTGTTTGGCTCTACTTTCCGTCTTATCGTTGTATCTACTTGGTTATTTATTGATGCTGCCTCAGCATATGTCATTTTTGGACCCGCTGTATTTTGTTTCGGGACCTTTTTGATTATCTTTTCGTCTTTAGGCTTTTCTTTCTGTGGGCTCTTTTGTGAGTCCTTTTTGACTTTTTGCTCTTCCTTATCTGAGCTTTTTTTTTGTTTGTTTAGCTTTTTGACCCTTGCAAGTTGGATTTCTTTTGCAACTAAACAACCTCTGTAGCTAGCAGGATGGTTTTCATTGCAGTTTACACATTTAGGGTGTTCATTTTCTTTCTTCCTACATTCCTTGGTGTGGTGACTTCCTGCACATTTCACACATCTTGGATTTGAGCTGCAGTATCTATGTGTGTGCCCATATCTTTGACAATTTTTGCATTGGGGTACTTGTTTCGATTTACGTAGGGTATGAATCTCAACTTGCATCCCAAGTATATTTCTAATTTCATATACTTTTTTCTTATCTTCGTCATGCTCAAAACTGAGTGTAAACATTGGTAGTGGTACTTTGCTTCTAAATTTAAGCATATTTACAACTTCCAAGATTTTAAAGCCTCGGTGTTTTAGCTCTTTTTTTATGCTTTCCGGTGAGCATGAATAATGCAGTCTTTTCACTACAACCTTCAAAGGCCTGGTCTGCTTATTCTCATAAGAATACCACTGCACCTTTTTTTGGTTTAGTATTTTAGTGAGGCTTCTGTATCCCTCTTCTTCAACCACATTGATTTTGATGTCATTTTTGTTTATTAGCGCTGTACTAGCTTTAATTTTATTTTCCTCCAATACTTTGGCCAAGCTTTCATACTTATTTACTTGCAGCGCTATAATTGGTGGGGGCTTGGTTGGATTTTGTGTTTGATTTTCTTTGTCTGGAGCGTACACAGTGACTGTGCAGCTTTCTTTTGTTGGTGAGACTTTTGGGGATGCACTCATTTTGCGTTTTTTATTTTTATTCCCCTTGTGACGATGTCCTTCTGTCTCTTTTCTAAGTTCCTCTTCGTCAGTCGAGAACTCGACAGGTTGGACATTCACTTTTTTTTGGTTTTTGAATTCTTCCTTCAACAATTGCAACTCTTGCTTAAGATTATTTATTTCCTTAAGCAGTGTCTCATTGAGTTGCTTATACCCATCTCTTTCTTCACAGGCTTCTAGATATTTAGCCTTCAGTGTTTTACTACTTTCTTCTTTTTTAGATGGGGGTGTTCTTTCTACCCTTTTACTTCTCCCAAACGGGTCGTTGCTTAGCAATAAATGGTCCCCCCAGAATCCATGGAACCGACCTCCGAAGAGAGTGGATTTACCAGTGTAACTGGCATACCACCTGGGGTATTACTATCATTTGTTTTGTTCATTGCATATACATAGCTTTTTATTTTAACTTTTGTGAAAAGTTTAAACTTTTGCAAGCACAGCCGCTCCTAACATGGAGAACAGACGCTGACCAGGGAGCCGCCCATTATGGGTCAGACGCTTCTGGGTTTAAATGACTAGGGTCCGCGGGTTCGTTACGCCCGTTACCTCTCTCTCTATCCAGATAAGAGAAGTACCCTTGCGGTGAGATAGATAGTAATACTTGAGCTTAGAGTGAGAGCGGGCGTCTTAACGAAAATCGTGATTCGTGGGTCATATATAGAATCATAGAACAGACCTGGTTCTTCTAGTTCACCTACGAAAAAAAAAAACGTTTTTGAGCGCCAGATAGCATCCCAACGACAGGAGTGGTTGCCCGTAATAAAAGTCTTGATTCCTCAATTGCAGAAAGCTGCCGAACTCCAAGCTTAAGGCTGCACTCCAAATCTTGGTTCCTGCTTCTCAGAAAGTCTATCGTAAGGAAGTGTCGGAATGTCGACTTAAATCAATTACTTTACATATATTCAAAAGCTTGGATAAGAGCTTCCCTCAGTGGCGCTCTCGTTCAGGAACTCATCTAGTTTTTAATGAAAGGGAGTGTGAACTATATTATTTAAAAAATTGTACTCGTTGGGAATAGTGTTAGTTGAAATAGGGACATTTCTCTGATTTTACATCATTTCGCCCAACCTGTGCACTTGTTTTCGACCTTTCATGTCGCCAACTAACCTAGAGAGCCTTGAGTCTTCACGTAACAATATTATAGTTTTGCCTTCGCATAGTACTTTAAGACCTCAATATTTACAAATAAACTGTCCAAGATGATATGCCCTCCAGTATATTAAAGAAGTCGCCATTTAACACTCTCAAAACTACTGCGCAAACTTCCCTGAACTTAAATACTTACGCTAAAGGCGGAAATCAAATTTTGTTGAGGCTGTTTCTTAAAAAGGTGAATCTTTTTCGACCATCAACTGCCGATCCATAGAACTTACGTCCAAGGAACCACTAATAAAGCGTCAGTTTCTAATGAAGTTTTCTAAATTTTATTCAATGACTTCTATTATCGTTTCTGGGGCTGATGACCCATTTCGGCGAAAGTGCTAACGAATCTCTATCAGTTTTTTTTTTTTTTTAAATGAAAATTTTTGCGCTTGATAATATGAAAGCCTTTGACAGAGACTGGCCTGGCATCAACTCATGCTGCTTTTGACTGGTTTGAGTGACTAGGTCAAAATAAATCCTGGTGTGCCGCAAGGCTATGGTCTGACACCAGTACTCATTCTTATATGTTCATGATTTAAAGATCTTTTCTCTGAAAAAGTTAAGATTATCGCGCATAATTTTTTGAACATTTTTTTTAACAAAGGCTAACATCAAGATCGCTTTAATGGATTAGAAACTTCCTCTCTGGCTGTGGACGGTCGTTAAGTCACAAATTCACCAGAACTCGTTCTTAAATATTTTTGAAATAATGAACGCTTCGCCAAAGCAAAGGTTGTTGTGCTTGCTATTTCAAAAGCGTTTGACAGAGCCTATCATGAAATTCGTCTGTCAAATATACGTTCATTTAAAGGATGAACGGGTCGCATCTTACTAACCTGGAATTAAAAATTATTATAATTATTATTAGATTACAATTTCCCAAAAAATATGACATATGAAGCCGTTGAAATGTGTTTTTTATGTTAAACATAATTCACTCTAGTTCAGACACAAACCTTTCTTTTTAAAAAAGCTCTAAAAATTGTATCTATCGTCTAAAATTACAATAGCTTGAGAAGTATTAACTACCTCGAACACCTGTGATCAATTTTTTGGGAAGAGACGTATGAATTTGAATAAATAATAGCTGGTGTCCGAACCATTTTGATCGGAACATCGAGCAATGATAAAGGCGATTTTAAAATTCCTCTAAATTAGCTCTAGCGCCAATCCTTTCGTTATACATCAATTGCCTTGAATTCACAAAAGGGAGCACAAATCCGTCGAAATTAGCGCAGCCACCAACCAATATTGTTCCCCATATGCGTGGTCCTTCCTTTGGTTTTTTTTTTATGGAAGTCTATGGTCTACCTGCAAGCAAGTCATACCTGTAGAGGCTTCCGGTATACTCAAACCATTCGGCTTTCATTTTCCCGTACACCCACCATTATAAACACTGAATAGCAAACAGCTCTGCGCCCATTCCGCACAATTTCGCTCCACCAAAAGTCGTAGTACCTGTACTTTTCCTACACACGACGCGACTCGTATAAACATCTGACAGACGACCCTGGCCCCATGGCTAACTTCTGGGTTACAGGAGCGTGCCACCACAATGAGCATTCCCATTCGTGAAAGACAAACAAACATACGAAGCTAGTCCCGGTAAAAACTTCACACCTCGGGTGGTCCATACTTTATTCCCACTCTAGCATTGTTCGCAACCGAGATGGCTGATGTCTACTGTCTGCTGTTTGGTGTTTGTTATTTGCTGGCGCTGTCGGATTATGACGTGTGGGGGCTGGGGGCAGTTGACTGGCCTTGCAGTGTCTGTTGATTTATTCGTCTCACTTATAAAATGTTTTGAGTTCCTGGAATCCTGCCGCAGAGCTGATGCCACTCTTCAGTTTCCAATTCAATCTGCCACTCGTCAGGAACGCCAAACTGCTGTCCAACAATGATGATGCTTGAGAATCAGTGTATTCAGCAGTCGGAGAGCGCTTTTCATCGTCCTCCGCAGCCGATGGATCCTTGTGAACACCATAGCCAACTGATTTTCGATTTGTAACCAGGAAGTCAGCACTTGGGCTCAATTCTATCACCACCACTGGCAGCCATCGTCCTCGTCCTCGTCGTCAATGAACAATTGGCAATTTGTATGAAACCCACCATACTAAATCGAGGGTGGGGGGCTGTTGAACACATAGAAAGGGGTGACATATCACGATGCATCATCAGCTGATTTTCTTTCAAGACATGACACGGGCTGAAAGGAAGACGAAGACGAGTTTAGCGATGACGACGACAGATCCCCCACTTACACTTACATCCAGCACACTGCCTACGTGGCATAAATCCTTTCTACCTATCTATCTCACGTCCCGTGACTGTGGTGCTGCTGCTGCTCCACACAATTTGAATGAAGCCATAGAAACATAATGCGCCACATAGTCCTGAATGACGGGCGGAGCTGTAGCCCGCTTCAAGAGGGTAAGTCGCTTGTCTGGCAGTGTTGGCTATGCCAGTGCATGCAACATCATCCTTATCTTGTTCTTCTTGTGCGCGCTCTCTCCATTCAATACAAGTGGCTTTCATTTCTTTTTGTGTGTGTGTGTGTGTGTCTTTCTTTGAAGTGCTACAAAGAAAAAAAAATCCAAAGACCACAAAACAAAATCAAAAGCACTCGAAGAAAGATCTCCTCCGCCCCCTCGTCCGTCCGTCGTGTATAGTGGATTTTACAAACAGGGCTAGCACTGACGAAGGTACATATACCTCGTGCTCGTATACAAAAAGGTCGTCAAATGTGTCATGGAATTAATGGTAAAAGCCTCTTCTCCTTTACCTGAGTCACTTAGGTTTTTATTGCAAACCAGTGGTTTGCTTAGTTGGCAGCTTTGTGGTGATAATTGATGCCGACTGTCGGATGTTCAGTCATCGGATTCATAGAATTTTATTTTCTTGTTGCACGTTCCTTTGGTGGGCTGAAAATTAGAGGCCTTTTGGGGAGTTCCCTTTGCATGAAGAATATTATAGTACACAGGGTCAGTGATTCAGAATGAAGTGAGCTGGGGTTTATTTGACATTGTAATTGTAACTGTGTTCATTGAACTGTATAAAAGAGTCATTGCTGGGGTGAATAATTCGGAAAGGATTTATAGTGACATTGAAATGGAAAAAAAGGTCTAGTCACTTTTTATTTGGAAAAACATGACAATGGGTGTCGAATTTTGTAAACAGTTTTTTTTTTTTTTTTTGTGTCTGGAAAGAAATCAGTGCTCTTCAACTTTCTCTAACTGTCCCTTAGGCTGAGGAAAGAAAATTCAAATTCTCACGACCAGTCTGGGACTCTTCATTTTCTTTATCCTAGGTGTTTAGTGACCAATTTTATTACTTGCCCTTACATAATTTGAATTTGTATTCCTAAATAGAGATGGCGCTCTGAAATTCGTCAAGTGTCATATCATTCATTTTTTTTTCTTTTCTTTGTAGGTACATAATTTCCGCAAACAAAGTTAAGATTGGTCTCTTGAATTTCGACCAGTAGGTACCAGAAGAAGACGGGTTTTTTGTGAATTGACGCCTTTCTTGATTTCCCCTCCAAACACAAGGAGTATTTTGATTTAAAATGCAAGCGGGGAGCTACCTAAGTTAGGCTGAAGAAGAAGCTGGAACACTTATACCATTGTAAAGCCCCTTGCGTTCTATTACCCTCATTCAATAAGCTTGAGACGTATAAGAGTTCTGAGGTCAAAATAAAGCTCAAAGATGCACCTACGTTTTCTGGATTGGTTCCCCAAAGCTTCTGCAAACATCGTTTGAGTGTTCGTTAGCCTGGACACTAAAAGTGATTGTTAGTATCGCGGATAGTTACTTGATCAGTGAAAACTTGTTGAAAGTCCTTATTACGTTTGTGGTAACTGAGCTGATTCGTATCACTTATAAACTGACCTAGGTTGGGTGGGAGGCAAGGAGAAGCCCGCGCAGAAGGTTGTCCCATATCCATTGTTAGCCCGACATAGAATTTTATGCGTGTTTTTGCGAGGATTTAATCTGATTCCCCTGGTGCAGTAGTCTAGCAAACTTATGCCTGACCTACTGCGACCACCAAACCCATTTATACGCCTTGCAATTAGCTATTTACTGCGCTGTTAACGGGTGATTTTTTAGCTGGTTTGGTTTTGGCAACACTGGTTTTGACAGCTGACGTGTGTTTAGTACCTTGTGTCACTGTCAAACAGCTTCAGTTTGGTTTGCAATTTAACCATGGATCGTCTTACAAATGAACAACGCTTGCAAATTATTGAATTTTACTATCAAAATTCGTGCTCGGTTCGAAATGTTCATCGCGCGCTGCTTCCGCTTTTTTATCGAAAAATTGTGTTCAGCGATGGGGCTCATTTTTGGTTGAATGGGTACGTAAATAAGCAAAATTGCCGCATTTGGAGTGAAGATCAGCCAGAAGCATTGCAACAGCTACCCAATGCATCCCGAAAAAGCCACTGTTTGGTGCGGTTTATGGGCCGGCGGCATTATTGGGCCATATTTCTTCAAAGATGATGCGAATCGCAGCGTTACTGTCAATGGTGAACGCTACCGAGCGATGATAACAAACTTTTTTTTGCCCGAAATGGAAGTTCTTGACTTGCATGATATGTGGTTTCAACAAGACGATGCCACATGCCACACAGCACGCGAAACAATGGCGCAATTGCGAGGCGAGTTTGGTGGACAGTTAATTTCAGTTAATTTCACGTTTCGGGCCGGTCAATTGGCCGCCTAGATCGTGCGATTTGACACCATTAGATTATTTTTTGTGGGGGTATGTCAAGGCTAATGTGTATAGGGACAAGCCCGCTTCGATTGACGCACTGGAAGCCAACATCCATGCATTCATTCGTGAGATACCGGCCGATATGTGTGAAAGAGTATGCCAAAATTGGACTCAGCGGATGGGCTACCTGAGACGCAGCCGCGGTCAACATTTCCATGAAATTATCTTTAAACATTAAATTGCAAGGTTCAAACTATCGATTCAAATAAATATTTCATTCATTTTTTCGAATTTTTTGTGTTTTTTTTTTAAAAAAGTTCTAAGCCTCTTAAAAAATCACCCGTTATATATACAAACCGTCTTGAGGATTCAATGAAGTTCATCATAGATCTATCCGGTCCGGTATGTCGTGGAAGAAAAAACTCTAAAGGAATTTGTTATGGGACGTGGTATATAGAAATTGAGTTGTGTCTTCAAGAACTTCCTTATTAGGTTCTGTAAAGGTTTTCTTCTGTCATACTAGTTTTCCTCATGTACTGTTTTCTATTGCTGCGAATGAATTTATGCCTATAGAGACGCAGTAAAGCCCTTGTGCTGTAATCCAACAACCTTTATCTCTTCGCGACAATATTTTACAGGCTTTGACTAAACTTTATAAGCAGTTATTGTTTCTATAGCCGCCTAGCACTCGATAAAGACTGGCTTCCGGGCTCCCGTGCTGCTCCACGGGCGGCTATGATTCGGGCGGCATACTGATGTAGACCTATACACGGCGAAGACGGAGAAGTCGCCTGAACCAACCTTTTTAGAAAAGCATTTATCATCCGCCTGTTACTTATAAGTCCGCCTGCCGATTCTCCTCGCCTGCTACAGGCTCTCAAGAAGGTTCCTTCGAATTCTAAGTACCTATAGCGTGCTGGTAGTCCGTGGCCAAAATTTTATAAAAATTGGGTAAAGTTAAGGTTTCTCTTTTTTTTTTATGTGGACAAAATTAAGTTAAGGTACAAATGGACGAACCTATAAGAAATGATCCTTATCGCACTAATGGCTGGCTACGATTGTATAAAGTTATCTAACGGAAGCAGGCTGTCCCCAGCCTCTCGCCCGGGCGGTTTATGTTGTCCTCATGGCGATGGTGGCGTCGGCGTATGTTAGATTTGGAGGTCTGTGGTTTCGACAAAAACCATAGTCTTATAGTCTTAAAGCTATTTGCATAGAGCTCTATTTACTTCTCTTGTTTTAGGTCTATTATTTAATGTACTAGACTGAGGGGTCTTAGGTTCTATTTCCCTGATAAACCCAAATTAATTCTGGAGGTGTTCTTCCCCTGCGCCACCTCTTACGAGTGTCTGAATGTTATCCTGATTGTATAACTCTTCTGAAAGAGTTTCTTCATTCAGTCGATCAGGATTCGGCATAAAACTGTAGATCCCTTTGAGTATTTTTGTACTCTTCGTCATGCGTTCAACTCAAGATCCCAAAAGTACCTTACAATTGCCATCCCTAATGAGTCTGGATGTCTTCAAGGTATTAAAAGCTTCTGTCAAGGTGTTCTAGTCTTATTTCTTGGTTCTCTATAGGCAGAATCATGTAACTTCAGCTGATTTTGTGAAAATTGTGAACGGAGGGAGCAGCGACCATTGATTAATACAGTGAAGACTTTTGCATGTCCATTGCATAGACTTCAGCTTGGAAAATCGTTCTCGTATGTCGCCCAGAGTCTGAGATATTGAGGACCAGTGGTCTCTGCCTCAAGACCAGTTGGCGTTTTTGAACCGTCCGTGTGCCATGCTGAAGGCGATTCCTCTAGCGTCGTTATGGTCAAAAATTTGTACATCAGTCGCTTGTGACGGTTTGGACATTTTCCAGCTCGTAGAATCTTCGTAGTAGAGAAAGACCTCGCCTAAGATAGAGGGCACAAATGAAAGGAGAGGTCAACCGGCTTGGAGTGCGCAACTGGAGGTTAAAGTCAGCAAGGATACGAAGATTGGTTAAAAAGATGTCATGACCGTTTTCAAGTGCTTCCTGATTGGCATTATTTCCCTGTCAAATGTTTGACTATATGTTGTTTTAAAAGCTCCTGAACTGTAAACCATGATCGGCCAACCACCCCCAGACTTAACCTCACCCAAAATAAAATGATCCTCCTCTTCGATTGCATTCCTCTCCCTAAACTATTTTGTTAGTACCCATGAAGTGATAAACACAAATGGGGGTGCTAAACATTATTTGATTGACTGCTAGTGATCGTACCCACAACATCAAAGCCACATGCAAAAGACACAAACTAAAGATAACATTTGAATTATGTTTTATGAGCTATATGGAATGTAAACACGAGTTTTATGTACCAACTCAATAGGATTAAACAAATTAGTATCCATACATGGTATTTATATGGGAAGCTCTTCGGTTTTATTGGGGAGATTCATTTTATGACATACATTACCCACTCTTTGGGGACTTTTCGTGTTTCAATTTTGTGTGCGTTGCGGTCGGCTTTTATCTTCTTTTCCTTATTGGGCACATGCATCGTGTTTTCTCAAATGCACAACGTAGGCGTATGTGCAGTAATCCAGTTACCATACCAATTGTCTATCGAAATTGCGAAGTACGATTTCGTGAAAAACGTGACATTGCCCAAAACAGAGATTAACTACGCTAAAACGGCTCCATGACTCAATATCACGTTGACGGAAACGGAGAACAATGTATGGGTGTAATTGAGACGCGGATTAGTCACAAGATGAACGGAGAGAAATTATTGTACTATTAATTGAAAAATAAACCGATCGAGCTTTCAGACAAAAAAGTAAATAAATAAATAAGTATCACCGCCGTCACTGTAAATAGAAAACTGTAATAATAATAATCAGTGGATTGTCGACGCCAGTGACGGGTATGGTACAAAACAACAATTAGATTCGTAATATGTACCCAACACAAAGCGTGTACAGTCAGCGCCAATTAAAAATTGAACTGACTGTCGCCGTCAAAAAACTAAATTGTGGACCCAATTCTGATCCAGATCAATTGGGGTCCTAATGTCTCAGAGTAAGACCAAGTATATGCCAAGTCAGGGTTAATGGTTTGAAATATGCACACCCATAAATAGGTGCAGTGGTTACAAGAAGAAGTGATGACACAAACAAATTGACCACGGAAATGGAATCTCTATACTCTATTTCAAAGCTGATTAGTATTGTTTTATCGCTTAATTGGCACAAGTGGTAGGTGTTTGGTCAATTGATGTCGAAATGTGAGGTTCACCTTCTGACAGGGAAAAAACAGAAACTCCTTACCAAGAGGAATATATTGACTGTTATAGAATTTCCATTGTCAAACCATCACTTGATGAATAAGTGCTGTTGTTTGAAATGGGTGTATATTTCCAACCAAGCTGTTTGTTTGGAAATCAGTATTACCTTGTCAAGAAAGAATTGAGTGAAATTGGAATGCAATTTGCAAACAGAAATTGTGAGTGACGTTGGTTCTATGGCGGAGGCCATAAATTCTGAAAAACTCTGTGACGCTGACTTGTATAAAGCTGGTCAGTGAAAATTAAAAGGTTGAGCAACAAGTGCAATACGCACGCACAGTTTATAAGATGCATTTCGAGTTCGAAAAGTAAAACAAAACTTTAAAGGATATACAAATTTATGCCGAGTACAAATGGCTTAATAACGTTCCGGACAGCTACACTCCCGGGTTTTTTGTCAGACTTTCGCGAAACGGAAGACCCCCGATTTTAGAGTCAGTCAGTGAAAAGACTAGCTTACATCGACGCAACCAGAGCAGTGACTACCACTTTACCAGGCCAGACTTCAGGCTATTCTTCACCTGCTTCCTCTTGACAACTTTATATAATCATCGGCAGCCATTATAACCATGAAAATCACATATGATCGTTCTATTGGCTTAGCTTGGTTTTGACAACATAATAGCTAAAATGAAGAAAGACTGTATTTGTAGCGGTTTTTTCATTTGAATTTTTGTTTTTTTATTTGTATACACAAATATTTAACTAATTCAGGATTTTTCTTCTTCTTTTTAGGTAAGTGCTTGGATATCTCTAGAGCAATATATTCATCTAATTTTTATTGGTAAGTCTTACAAAAATAAATAAGGCTAGAAAAAGACTTTACACCTTTTTCGTAAAAAGGTCTTGTATACCTACTTGAAGATTTTTGTTCAAACCTTTGTTTTTGGTAATTCGGCTTTTTTGGTGTATTTCTTTTTGATGCAATTAAAACACTTTTAATTCATCCTTGCACCCTATACGTTTCGTCGGTTCTTTTCCAACATCCTCAGGGGTATTCTTAATTCGTCCTATTTTCTTAAATGTTCTTAATTTGTTTATTGCACTTTTTATTCAAATTGATTGTGGATGAGTTGTCCTGTCTTTAAATTGTTTGTGGATGAGTTGTCCTGTATTTTAGATGACTCATAGAAAAACCGAGAATTTACTCTTTTTCGTGATACATAAATAGTTTTATATACCTTCGGGAGGAGAGTCCTCATACCTTCTTTCACATAAACTTCTCGTATTCTTATAGTTGAAATGAATTCGTGTCCTTCTAATGGCCGAAAGTGCGGAGCGGTATGTCTATTTCACCCGACGTGGATTTGACTGCTAAGCCTTGGTTGTCTTACTATCTACCTCATAGAACTGAAGGTTTGTTTATGACTTTCCGCGGTTCTCATAGAAAAGGCTGCAGAAATTCGATGAATTTTGAAAGGTTTCTTAAGATTCCAATAAATTGTTGGTTATCATTGACACGCCTAATTTTTTTGAGTACTTTTGAGTAACTTTGCTTGTGACTATCTTTTACTAACTGTAACACACAGAACAGCAATATTGTTTCATCTGTTTTTAATATATAAAAGCAATCCGTTCCTGATTTTTCAAATCTGATTTTTGCCGCAAATTTTTGCACATCATCATCAAAACAAAACTCATTTAAACTTCTATAAATCTTGACATTTATGTCAGCTTTAGCCTTAAAATTTGAATTATATTACCTTTTTTCATTTTTCGAAATGTGAGCGGTATTGAAGTAATAGTCGAGGCCCAACTGCAAACATTTTTTTTTATATAATTCTATACATGACAGTTAAAAACGATTAGTGACTTTAAGTAGGTATATTTTTAATCGCCAGCAGTTTACAAATTGTGAGGGTCATTGAAAAAGAGACGTGGAATCTTTCAGAGATTAAAAACCTTTTCAACAAAAATAGCTGACTTTCTTTGGCCTCTCTTCTGGGATGACTCCCGCTGCCACACTAAACGGGGAAACGCAGTGTAATCAGCCCTAATACGTTCATTAAATGATAACACCTCCCGACTGTTCCGTCTGCAGAATAGGTAACACAGTATCAAGATGGATGTATGAACTCCTGAGCACAAGATCAGCAGAGACTCACACATCAGAAGGTATTATCAAGGTTAACACAGCAAGAGGCTGTCCGCAAGGAGGAGTTCTATCCCCCCTAATGTGGAGTCTTGTAGTGGACGAGTTACTTGAGAAATTGACGAACCAGGGCATCAATTGTCAAGCATATGCTGATGACATAGTAATTATTGCCAGGGGTAAATTTGAGGGAACCCTATGTGACATTATACAAAGGGGACTCGAAATAACTCGAGATTGGTGCGTAACGGCTGGGCTTAGCCTTAATCCGGCAAAAACAACAATAGTACCATTCACGAGGAAAAGAAAACTTGAACGACTAAGGCCGATAAGGCTATCAGGTACAACACTGACAACAGTCAATGAAGTTAAATATCTGGGACTAAACCTAGACAGTAAACTCATCTGGAAAAAACACACAGAAGAGATAACCAGGAAAGCAACGCGTGCTTTAATGATTTGCCGGAGCCTAGCTGGCAAATCCTGGGGATGTAGCCCGACCATCCTCAGATGGATGTATATTGCTATTGTGAGACCAATGATCACGTATGGAGCGATTGCATGGGCAAAAAGAACCAGTCTTTCCACCACAAGGAAGACACTCAATAAAGTGCAAAGACTGGCGTGCCTGTGTATTACAGGGGCTATGAGAACTTGCCCAACCGCAGCTATGGAAGTGCTATTGGAATTAACTCCATTGCACCTTATGGTTGAGGAATGTGCAAGTAAAACGATCCTAAGAATGGCCAAAGAAGGAATAGGAAGAGGAAAGTGCATCACACTGAGACAGTTTGACGTACTACTCAAAAAACAACCACTATTGGCCTTTCCTAGAGACGATATCATCAAAAGATTTGATTTTCAAAAGAACTTTGTTACTAAGCTCAGCAATAAGAAGAACTGGAGCAATGAATCCACAATTCACAGACTGAGCAATCACACAACAAAGTGGTACACAGATGGGTCGAGAACTGATGAGGGAACTGGAGCGGGAGTATTTGGGCCTGGAACCAAATATTCTGAACCAATGGGCAAAAGTACCAGCATCTTTCAGGCTGAAATCTATGCCATAGACAGGTGTGTCCAAATTAACCTCGACAGAAACAGAGTCAACTGTGATATAGCTATAATGTCAGACAGCCAAGCTGCTATTATGGCACTTAACTCCTACATCATTAAATCCAAACTTGTATGGGAATGCCTACAAAAACTTAATGAACTTGGTAGGAGAAACAAAATAACTCTCTGCTGGGTGCCTGGCCATCTAGGAATAGAGGGGAATGAAATGGCCGACTCCCTAGCAAGAAAGGGAGCATCAGAAACTTTCATAGGTCCTGAACCATTCTGCGGAATAGGGGATCACACCCTCAAAGAAGAATTTAGGAAACTAGAGAAAGAAAACAGGGCAAGAACCTGGCATAACACTCAGGGCATGAGGCAGGCCAAGAAACTTCTGGGGCAATACAACCGGAAGAGATTCCAAGCTTGCATCGGCATGAGCAAAAATAACCTTCGTATCCTAACGGGCTTCCTAACGGGGCACTGTAGACTCAAGGAACACCTCAGGAAACTGGGTATATCTGAAGAAGGTCTCTGCAGATTCTGCGATGAGTCCAGTGAAATCCCAGAACACTTGCTGGGATCATGTGGGGCACTGACCCACAAAAGACTGAAATACTTGGGCAAGTACCAACTATCTGATGAGGAAATACAGTCACTAGAGCCAGCTCTCATCCTTAGATTCTTAAAGGAAACTGGACTGGAGAGAGTGCTATAGGACGAATTTCTTCCGCCAAGGAGAAAGAAGAGTACTAAAACCTCTAGAATGATTTCGAAAGGAATTATACTATGAGGGGAACTCTTTTGAGGGAATGAACCACTCTGAGGCGTAAGCAGGGGGTACAATAGACCAAAAGGTCGCAGTACAATAACCCCTCTCAAATAATAATAATAATAACAGCTGTGGATATTGCACAGTTTAGGAGTGCATTTTCATTAAACCGATTTTTGACAGATATACTTAAGATGGCGAGTCAGCACTATTGGCTCTTAAAGAAACATTTTTCCGTAAGGAGTTAAAAATACTTTTCAATCTTCAAGAGGCCAAATTTGGTTTGTTGCTGCTAGTAGTCTTTCGCTTGAGCCTAAATTTGGCACTCTAAGGAGTAGTACCATTCGGTTTATACGAACGGTTGTTGAAAATATGTTTCTTCAATTGACGAAGTCCATGCGAGACCATGTATTTTTGACAAATTTTGTTAGTAGTTACTTAGCTGTGGTGAAGCCTTATTTCAAAGTTGTAGGTGCAATATCAGGTAGGTATTACAGACTCATAGAGAAAGTGCTCACAAATATTGTCAGCAACTTTAAGAAATATTAAACAAAACTTCCCTCTACCCTCAACCATATTTTAAAGAGTCCCTCAATTTAAAAGACTGGCCAGGACTGTCAACAAAGTCGTTTAGAGGAATCTCCGGAAATTCTTCTATTGAAGTTGGATTCACCTGGGCTTTTTATTCTAAAATTAATTCCAAACAGGCCATTTAGGTGTAGCAATACAAACAGGAAAGCTATTTTTGTCCTATAACTTCTTCCGAAGCGACTATGCGGCTTAATATCAAGCGGTAGCAATTTCATTTTCGCTTAGTTTCAGCCATCCAAAGAAGCAAAATCAACCCCTGAAGGCACCATGAAGCTGTACCTAGGCTTTTTCGCTCATTGCCACGCCTACTTTATGGGAGCGTATTCGACCTGCGGTGTGTCACCACGGAGACCAACTATGGTAAATTTAAATACTTTCATTAATTTATTGCCCGCCTGTGGCTTTTCTAGTTATCTTTCGACATACAACACCTGCAACTAATTGTCCATTTTCTCTAGCCTTCCTCTGCACCTGCAAGCTTTGATGAGTCTTATAATGAAAGTGAATCAAAGGCTCTCCTTGTTTACACTCACAGCACTGTGCGATATCGCGTTAAAAAATAAAAGTGGAAACAAAAACGCAATTATATGAGTTTTATCTATTTAGGTAACGGTATCAATGAAATACGCGTTCGCACTTCTACCTTGCCGCCTCATGCATGTGCGCTGCGTGCACAACATACTTTGTTTACACTCGTATTTATTTACAAAAACGAGTTTGCCTTTTAGCTGTCTACAGGCTGCAGCAGTCTATCTAGTAATGGCACTGCCGCCAAGGTAGTCTGTCGGCATGGCCTGCATCTCATTACAAGCGCGCAACAGTTTAGAATTGATGCAGATCGGCCACAAAGATGCAGATCACAGATGTTTTGAAATCACTTGTGTCGTTTGGTCTCTAATTTAGATGGCCTCCTCGTGGGCGTGATTGCGACAGCGGAAACGGCCGATGAACTCCATAAAAATACACACGCGTGCGTTGTTTGGGGTCAACGCAAGTTGAACACGGTCATGCTGACTCAGTCATTAAGATTCCCGCCACGGTAATTGCTTCCACAAGGAACGAAACTCCCGGCTACATTAATAAGCAATGTTAAAGTACACGACGACGTTGGGCCCTTTGTGCATTCGTATACTCAGTCTTGTACATGTGGCTCACAGAACGGAAATGACACTCATTTCCAAGGGAGTCGCAGCCACCAACTCGTTTTCGTTTCTTGTGCCACTGTGACAGCAAGACCCCCTCAATATTTTCATACCGGCAGAGGGTATAACTCTGCGAGACGTTGAACGTGCGCGCACGATGATGAAAGTTTTGCACATGAATCGGTAAATAGATATATGCAGTCAGCAAAGCAATCCCATAAAGCACCTGAAACCTGAAAGTCCGCGATTGTCAGCAAAGTTATGGCAATTGTTTTGACACATACTCAAAGTCCATTAGAGGCTACAACGATAAGATGCTACCCGATGTTGGGCATACTATCGGTATATATGGTGTAGGCATGTTCCATAGAAGGCGATATATCGTGCGGTGGTTACAGCATGTCACTGCCAACGTTCTAATTAACGCATACGTTTGTCTATATACGTGCACTCGCTCTGTCTCTCTCTATCTCTCCGCGTCGAAAGCATTAACTAGCAATTATGCATTCATGCTACGTTGGCTGCGTTATTTTACTGTCGTTTCGTATTGATTGCCAGAAAATTTATTCCTCCGCTGATGAATGAGTGGCGACAAGTGGTAGTAGCGTCAGTTAAATTGGCCGAAGAGTCAGGGAAGCAGACAGAGAGTAGTTACGGTGGTCTTAATTTTGACGTTATAATCGCATTTGACATAAATTGCCTATTGCCGTTGGATTTTTGAAACTATTTATACGTGCGGCTCGGAATTTAGACATTAATGATAAATATTATAATGGGAATGAGCTTGAGAATATTCAAATGTTTAGGTGGTTTATGTGCTTTGATGTGGTAGATTGAACATGGTAACTACAGAGTTCTAAAGCGTCATGTGACGAGTGTACGACAAGCAAGCAAATATTACACAAAGGTCGCACATGGCCAACTATTTTGATTATTACCACAAGGCACATGGGAGAAAGGCTCAGAAAACATAGCTGCAATGAGCCCGAAATAACTTACGAAGCATGTAAAAAAAACATCGACCCGATTTAAAATGACTGGACCTTTCTAATGCGAGGTTTTTTTTTGCGGAGACGTCTTCTCGAAGCCATGAAAACTCCAACATATGGTTTTGCCACGTAAAGAAAAAGAACCACCAAGAGAACAGTTCCCGCACCAGGGGATAGGGCTGATAAATATATACCTATTGGGGGAACATATCAGGAACAGACGTCCGACTACTGAAAGTTTCCGTGGATAAAGGAGCTTTGTCCGCTTTATACCTTCCATGCTGAGGAAAAGATTATGAGCTAAAATAAGACATTTTCCGCGGATGTGACATAGTGTGGTAAAAATGCTTTCAACTCTGCGAACTGCTAATGCATTAGGAGATCCCTGAACCAGAATGGACCACCTCCACCACCTAAATATATGTAGCTACAGATCTCTTTATTTATACAGACAGGGCGTTGAGGTACCAGACTGACGGTGGCAAACTTATCACCGGAGTACCACAAGGCTCGGTTTTTGGGCCACACGTGTGGAACATAATGCTAGATGGAATTATGCGACTAAAGCTGCCCCAAGGAGTTAATGTGATCGGCTGACGATAGCGACTTGGTCAATGTGGTCAAACACGTCATCGAGATATCGGAGGATTCTGGCTGTAAAAAGTGGTCAGCTCAATACTTCTATTCGTTTCACCGGCCGGGAGTGCCTAAAAAAAAAAAAAAATTATCATCATGAAAAGTGTTCTCAATTTAGCTCTTCGTAACATACAAACTTCTACACATACAGCGGGACAGGGCTGAAGACTTGGCTCTACTATTCCAGTGATTTCTGTGGCCCAAAAAACATCGATTTGTGGTCATTTTGTTGTCCCTGAGCTTACGACCTTTGTAAACCCAATGGTTTATGTAAGAAGCGAGAGCTCTTTATCTTTCCTCACACAATCTGACGAATTTCCAAGTGATACCAAGAACAGGTTATAGTATCACTTGGAAATTCGTCAGATTGTGCGAGGAAACGATAAATAGCTCTATAGTATCCGGCTGACTTGTGGGTTCCTAAGAACTACTAAAATAAAGTCAGTTACGGCCTGAACTTTTATACACTTTTCACAAATTCCGCAGTGTATTTAATGACGCTCTGATTCGACCGCAATCGTCGGGTGCTTCACCAGCTTCGAGTTGGTACCTCCAAACCTCAATGTAAAATCAGCAAGTGAGCCTTCTCATTATACGCATTTGTTTTGAACACTCGCACCCGATGCAGGGCCCTTCAAAATGTGATGCCCTACTTGACTCTCGAATTAGCATCCATTTAGAAGGCTTAATGTGTTTTTTTTTTTTTTTTTTTTCGCTGTTGATGTTGCCGCATCCCATTCAGCTTTCAGTACAGACATATCGCACCTTCGTGCGTAATTGCAACATTTCATGTCAACACTTTACACTTATTCAACGTATCGTCGTTGATGCACTCGACTGAATGATACACCAACACGAACCACCTGCTGGAGGAGACATCGGTTAATCCCAATCACATCTATCGATGTGAAAGCCCAATTAGGCGCCGCCAATGTCATCATCAACATCATCGCCGTCGTCGTCGTTGCCGTCCTCATCATCATCATCATCATCATCAGTCATCCATCATCAATAAGCAATCAGAGGATGATTGTGTGCATTTTGTGCCTCAATCCACATTGCACATATGGGATTAGTGTAGGATACAGAATGTCGCATGTAGAGTAAGTGCAACTTCCTGGGTAAATGAGCCATGACATAGGCCCTCGAACAAACGCTCACTTAATCCCAGATGATGATTCAAGACTTGAGGGAATAAATAGAAAATAGAAAAAGCTCAAAGCGTCTCTATCTGCAAATCGTTTATATGCCAGAACAAAACACCAGACGGTGCTGAGACCTTGAGCCGAGCCACAAATACCAACAAAAGGAATCTAATGCGAATAACAACAACAGCAACAACAATGTGTACACGACTTTTTTTTTAAGTTGACAAAACAACAACCGCACTCGAGAAAGTTATACAAAATAGCATTTTAATCGGCTTTGCCAGGAATGACTTCCAAGTAGAGGAAGACACAACGAAACACAAAGGCAGTTCTTCTCGGGTCATATACGATTTATAAATATGTTGCTCGTAACTAAAACTTGCGGCAAGACATACAGACGGAGAATGAATGACATTTGGATGTGAATGTGGAGCCATTTGTCATAGTCTTCGAATTCTAAGACTGACGTCTAGATATTAGTGTACTTGTGTGGCGGACAATTATTATAAAAATCAATTGACTTGTGTCAGTCAACCTCTAAATTGACCTGGGACTGCTGTTAGTCATTGATTTAGCAGTAAATGAAGCGAAAATGGGTGGCTGCACGAGTTTTTGAGCCTGAGAATTGGGCGTGCTGTGATTTAAGGATAGCTTTTTTATGTTTTCGCGAATGCAAAATGTTAGGTGCAAAACCGAGCTGGCAGTTGTTGAAATTTGAACATTCATCCATTATTGGGTTCATACTTCATAAAACATCTGTTTATAAATAGCGCGGTAAACGGTTCGGCAATAAATAAAAGCCTGTAGTTCATTTATGTAACGATTGCGGAAGCTGATGGTGCCGAAAGTCGCAGAACTTCCACTGGAACTTGATCAAACAAAAATCCCGCTTTGGGTATCTACCTTTAATTTTGATAGAAGAAAGAGTTTTTTATTTATCCGCAGTATTTCAACAATCACCGGCGGAACTGTTCAAAATCACCAAGAAAGCGCTGTTTCTGCCGTTTATATAATGATGAAGAATACCATAAACCCGAAGTGGATATACAAAGTTTCCGTCCACCTGATCAATACGGAGTACTTTAGGATAAAAACATTCAAGCTGAAGACCAACAACCCTGCGGCCGTAATCTGTATGTCTTTCCAAATGTCAGTCTTAATCGAAATTGCTTTCCTTTCTGCCCTTAAATAGGTATTCTGTAATACTTTCGACATGAAGAAACCAATATTAATTGCACTTTTTGAAATCTAAGTCCGACAGTAATACATTTGATTCCGCTTTCGAAATAGAGCGAGAGACAAAACGTTCGTTTTTGAAAAAAATTTACTTTCGGAACGAGATACAGAGTAAGGCGACTGGTTTGCCTGAAGAGTTCTTAAAAGGAACTGGAGATGACTTGGTGGAACGCTTCTCCCGGCTCATCAGAACAGTTTAAGGCTAGAAAAGTCCACCGCCTTGTATAACACCTTGGCTAATTCTGTTAAAAACTAAAAAAAAAAAACTCCAAATCGATGCTCATCATCTTCTCACCGATGTCAAACCCGCTTTCTTGCAATTTTAGGGCCATAGATGTGTGTATTTTCGACCCATTTCTTGAAAGCTCATCCGCCTGTTCATTACCTGGAATATCCATATGCCCTGGTACCCAGCATAAGGTCATCTCATTGGCTTATGATATTCTGTGCAGGTATTTCTTACAGCGTCTTACTGCCCTTGACTTCACCACGACTGACTCCGTGGCATTTATGGCTTGGCTGTTAGAGTAAATATTAATTTGCTTACCGACAATGTGCCGTCTCTTTAGGTCTCTCGCCGCTTGGGTGATAGCGGCTATTTCAGCTTGCAAGACACTACAATCAGTCGATAGGGTTGATCAGAAAGTGGATCGTACAAAATTCTCTATTATTGACACATGTTCTACAGCCGCGTAATAGATTTTGCCTCTTTATTAAGATTATCGTACATGTGCTTTTACCCTGAGTTTTCGGTCTACGAACTTGCAGTCTGTGGTTGTGATCTCGTCTCGGTGTTTGACTATTTATTCGGATCGAAACTTTCCAAATTTCATGAACAGTTGAATTTAAAGGGACCTAACTTAGTTCGCAAAGAGAGAGAGAGTAGAGTTCCATTCTGAAAACAAAGTTATTAAATTCTGCGGGATGTTGTTATCCTGCTAGCAACACTGTGTTGCAAACATTCTGTTACTAGAACTCTGTTACTAACACTCTATTACTAAAACTCTTTTACTAACACTATAACTAATACTGTTGTTAACATTTAGTTCTGTTTAGATACAGATCTGTATCTAAACTGCGCCACCTCTCGCGAACGTCTGACAAACATCCGAGGGTATAACTGTCTTGAAAGAGCTTCTGAATCGGCCGTTTGGATTCGGCATAAAATTGGGATCTACAATGATCATTCGTTCCAAAAATTAAAAAAAAAAACTCACACAAAACGAATGGTTGCGAGAAGCTAGGCCCAGGGTCCCTACAGACCTGTTGCGCCAACTATTATTATTAAATACAGAATTACCAAGATAGTTGGTGTCGGCTTTCTCTTGTCGCATAGTTACTTCCAAAAGAAACTCTAACTTAGCATGAAAGGTACGACTTAAGACTGCCTTAACAGTTGTTCAATCGCAATCCCGTCTTCCGAATCGAAACCATAATGGCGATCGTATGTCGCTCGGGGTCAGATCGGTCAGTTGGAATTAACAGTTGGCCGGAGGTACAGGATTACTCGCCGTATACGATGTTCATTTAATTAAATAAATTTAAATAAAAAAATATTTGGACCAACAGATCCGTAGGGATCCTAGGCGGAGCTAATCACAATCAATCGGTTGGTGTGAGTTTTTCATATTTGGGACGAATGGAAGGGATCTGCAATCAAACGGCTGATTAACAAGATCTTTCATGACAAGTTACTCTCGGATGTTCGGAGTGATGGAATTTGGGTTTTTTTTTGGGGATTCGAACCTGGGACCCTTAGCTTAGTAGTCCAACACATTTACCACTAAACCACTGCGCGTTATTTACGGAAGTAGAAGTCGGGGCGTACCGCGAAAGTTGGTTTCGCTGTGAGGCGATGAGTAAAACAGGTGGACCAGCGGGAGTCCAATCAGAAGAAACGGGTGGTAGGTCAACAGCGTGTTTAGAAATAGCAAGGCTTTATCTAAGTGCTCGCTAAACAGTTTGCTGATTATATCCTCCACCTCTAATGCATATACTCGACTGCTGGGATCTGCATTCACAATATTAAAGTTGGTGATCATTTTCCAGCCTCTGCCGTTCATGCAGCGGTTTTTTTTCATATTTTGCAAGCCTGGCTCAGATTATTTTTACATTGTCCCAGCTCTGTAAGCTTAAATGTATATGTACATTTTACATCTGTTTCGGTGTTTGATGCTATTATCCTCAAAGACCTATACGCTGTTCGACTTTGCCCCAGATGCATTGACCAGTCCAACCACCAGCGAAATCATACCAACGTCATGCTTTGTCGTTGAGGTTGGTTATACAGTTTCGTCCCATATTGGTCAAGTACCTATTGAACTAGTTTCTTCCCGGTGCATTATATCTGGGTTCCGCGCCGTCCTATTACTATACAACCAACTGCCGATCTACTTCTCACGGGTTGGGGTAAATTATTCTTCTTTGCAACATATTTCGTTACATTGTGTCCCCAAGATGTCAAAAAAGATGAAGAATTATGTGCGCTCTTCCCGCTAAATAATTTCCGACTTTTTAGCGGATCACTATCATCTGGATATTTTTTTTCTTTTATTTGTTCTCAAGTCTAAACCCACATCTCCCAGTACTCAAAGTCATATGAGTGTCTTTGCGCCGTGGCCCTTAATGCTTTATTGGGCATTACATATGCCATCCAAATTGATTTCCTACCTACTGCACTAGCTAGCTGCGAGAAATGAGATCAGAGGACACACACACGGGGCCACGGGTACGGGACCCTGCCACTGAGAGCTGGTGCCAAGTGCATTTGACATATGAACTGAACAGAGTTCGTTTCTTTTTCTTTTTGTCGGAGTCAAAGTCGAAAGACAGGCAGACAGCCAAGGAGAAAATCCCCAAACTTGATATCACATTCTGGGAGTGATTTCCCTTACACATTCCCGTTCTCATCTCAATCCCAGCAGCAGCAGCAGCCGCGCCGCCCACCTCAAGCGATTTGTTTCTGAATGACATTATCTCTGTCGTAGATGCTCCTTTAACCGAACGAAAATTGTGTTCATTTTTCTTTTTTTGTTGTTCTCCATCGCAGTCGTCAAAGTGAACGCCCGACGACCGAAAACCGAAGACCGGCTGCTGCCAACAACAACACTGTTCTTCAGAAACATTGCGTGCACTGACATCGTGCGAATGACGACAGCGATGATGATGGCGTAACTATACCTACCTACGTACACAAAGTCACAGTCGTTGTCATCATCATCTTCATCGTCGTCGTCGTCGTCGCTATTGGAATTGACATGTGCAAGACTTAATAAAAGTATCGTCATAAAAAAGGAGCACAAAAAGATGGCAGAAAAGAAAAAGAGAGGAAAAAACTGTGCAACCAAATGAAGTCAGATAAACAACTTTCCTACTTTGTGAAATGTTTCTGCATCTTCATCTGGCATGTCATGGCACATTCGCCGCTCGTCGTCTCATCTCTTTTCCGAATCGGAATTGATTTTCGTTTCGAAATCATCGAACTTGTTTTCAGCAGCCAGAGGAAGTTTCCGTGAACCGGGCGCACAAACAACAAAAACGCGCCACCCCTGCTGCCGCCATGTTTTTCTTCCCCCCCCTCTCTATTACCATATTTCCAGTATGAATGCGGCATTAGTACCTACTCGTTTTTTTTAGTTTTTTTCTTTTACTAATTCAGGACAAACAATGTTGTTTGTACAAACATGAATTACGGCGGTAAAAAGAAAGAGGAAAGCATATATATGCAGAGAAAATGGATTGAACAGCGAGTTCGCTTTAAAGCGCTTGCATTTGACGATGACAGCCAATCAATCTGGCAGCCCTATTGTGGAATTTCACATCAGTGACAGGGACAGCCATCGGAATATGATGACGGTGTTTCTTCTGTGATACCAATTTGGGTCGAAGGAATTCGAAGGGGCCAATTACATAATGCCACCATATCGGTGATATGACAATGGAGAAAAGTAGCTTCAACTTATTTGGGAGGGAATTCAGGTTTTTCTTCTTCGTTTTTTTTTGTGTTATTTGTAGGTATGTATATATCTAATTGCAAGTGTCAATTAAGTGTGACAGTTATGGAGTTAAACTGCTGGCGATTGGCCTGTAAAGTGATATGACTAAGGAGAGGATGGGATTGATCCCATGGGGCAATTAGTTCTCAATGTACACAATTAGTGACATTCGCCACAGTAATTACTATTACAGATCGAACCGGAAAGGCTTTTGCGATGCGTGTTGGTTGGAGTACACAGGTCGCCTTCGAAAGTATGGGGAAGAAAAATGCCACTTCATGGGTTTCAACTTGTTAGACTTGTAAAGGCTTGTAGCAGCTTGCGCTAATTTTGAACAAAGTGCAGTGGAGTGCCGTGTTTTGAAAATCGAGACTGGTGTTTTTTGAATGAAGGAAATACAGTAAGAGAGCTTTTTTTGGAGTTGTCCTAGGAACACAAATGAAATTTAATATTCACAGTATTGTGCGCAATATTGGTGCCTGTCGTGTTGTCAAAGCGCGCCGTCTCAATATTGTCAGCAATTTATGAAATCAATTTTCAAGTTACTGGGAAGCTTTGTTGCTACTTTTTTTTTCAAGTCTCAGACAGTTGACGAAATTATGTTGATCAATCTGTTGAGCATGTTTTTTACTTACTTTTCAAAATGCTAACGATCGAGACACAACTTTCGTTATTTCGCTGAAAACTGACACTTGACAGACAGTGGAGACCAGAGACGTTGTTCCTATAGTATTTTTAACTAAGGTTAGCTTATAGATTGTAGAAGGGAAGCTATAGGTATATTGACCAGACAGAGGTATTAGGTGGGAGTTGCGCGGAAAACTTTCTTTAAAAATATGTGAGTAATGTTGATATAGCTGGCTGATGGGTGACTGAAACCGTCGACACATTTAAATAGTTTGGTTGATGTCTGTTTTTATTTTTAAGAAGTCAAATGGTGACCGAAACAGTTTACGCTCCAGCCTTTGAGATAGTAAGCTGGTGGCGAAGAAGTAAGTCCGATTGAAGCAATCTAATAAACTGCTGCTGCAACATATCTTGTTCATTTAAAAAATGAGCGCCAATCAGTCTGTGAGCGTCGAAAACGAGTTGTTAGATGGACCACTTCGATCAGATAACCGCATGTGTGACAAAGACTGGAACAAGTATCGGATCACACTTCAAGGGCGCCGATGGGCGGTTTGAGAGAACACTTTTCGGAGCGACCGATTATTGTTAGCGACCTTTCAAGCCTCTTCGAGAAGGAAGCATTTTATTGACTGTAATGGAGAATATTGTCTTTCATTTGTTTCAGTTATTTGGAGTTTGCTGATTTGTCTGGAATCTACCACCGGGGTAACAGAACATCTATCCCCAATCAATGCTTTTGATACTTTCTTTTGGGAAATGGTCTCAAAGTGACTCAAAATTGTTTTGGAGACCTGCGAAACTTTCAATGACTCTCATTTGTGTCGTTAAAATAAACAAATCCGTCGAGAATAATTGCTCGAAAATTGTATTAGTCTGATATGGATTTAAGCCAGTTAGAATCAACTCGTCCATCTTCAACCTCAGGCTAAAATTATTATTAGCGAAATTAGTTGAAAATTTATTTCTCTTAAATATTGGTCCTTATAAATTTTCGTGTGTACTTTATATTTGCCGGCTTAAATCTGTAAGATGTAGGAAACAATTGTTGCACTATTACCTTTTCATCACAACTTCGATCCTCGGGAAAATCACAAACAGCCTCTCGTACTTTTATCCACTGCATCCCCTCTCGGGAACGTTTTGGGCGCGGCGGCCCAGTTGTTAGTCTGCTGATTGGCTACTTAGCGAAGGTTCTCAAGTTCGATCTTCGTAAAAAATACAAATAGCATCTGAATCTTTTTACCAATGCACCACCTCTCAGTGTAACGTCTTGAAAACATCCGAAAACTGCCCTGAAAACTTTTCTCAATGCATACAATAATTGGAGGTCCCTTTTATTTGTCCCAAAAATAAAAACTCAACTAAGTACAATTTGAAGATAGGAACCTATGCCATGCGGACCTTTTTTACCAACTTCTTATATTTTATTTTGTATTATCTTGTTCATTTTTAAATAAGGCACCGTATTATGTCTAAATTAATGTGAGTTCATAAGTCGAAAATCACCGCTCTAAGAAAAAACAAAGGACCAAAAGCTGTAGAGAACTAAATTTCCTATAAGTTTTCTGAAGACTATTTTTCGACAAAATCTGAAAATGTTATCAAAACATTCTGGTAGGCCTTAAATTTAATTTACTGGGAAATGTGGACTCAAACCACCAATGACCCTTCTTCGATTAGAAAAAAAATAGGGAAATGAAATATTTTCTTTATTCATTCTCTGTAACAGTCTGTGAATCATAAAATCGAATAGAAAATGGCCTTTAGTGAGATAGTGAGTAGTGTGGGTCTCATTGCCCGAAAGCATAACTTTTAGACTACGTCTTCCTTAACATTTTTGGCTATGTGTCGGTTTTTAGGGCGCTACGCTATATATAGTTTTTTTTTACTGTGGGTGTTATGGCTCGGACTTTAACAACCAACGCTTTAATGTGGGCGCCAAAAATCTGAAAAAAATACACTTTTCAAATGCTTTAAATAGACCATCACTGCTGGTATTGCCACGACCACGAACCACGACATACGATCCCAGTATGGTCTGCGGGGGCTGAAAGAAAAGACTTGATCCTCACTGAAGATTGCGTGATTGTCGTCGGTTTAGGGTTATTACGCATCCTATAATGCCTTGTTTACCTTACCCGAACGGCTGTTACTTTGAAGAACGAGCCATACCTCACAGGGCAATGCTTTTTGTGTGCTGGAAATAAGTGGATAACAATTTTGCTTTTAGTTCGTTTATAATTCCCATATATTTTTTAGTGCAAAGTGAAAGCATTTTTTTGCGAGTCTCTTTGGATTTTGTTTACGACAAAACAACTGCGGTTGCGACACAAAATAGGCTTCTTGGTCTTGAACCATTATGAAAAAAAGAATCTGAAAATTGTTTACGATATTTTTGGAGGCACAATCGTTGCCCGGGTCAGAGGGTATACACACTCTTAAGTCAAGAAATGGTATGAATCTGAATGAGTCCAATTCGCCATTTAATGTAGATAAAGGATGAATCCTTGATCGAAAGGACTATACAACTTAGAAGACCCTCCTGCCCTCATTTATCAGTCAATTTATAGGACATAGTTGGATTTGCAGGATTTAATTGAAGTATTCTATACAATTGACAAAAACAGTCGGGAGTATAAAAATCCACTAATTTCAAACGTCCCCCTCCCTTTTTTGTCTCTGCACAGAACGCACAAGATCTCCGTGTTCATAGATATATACCTAAGACCTAAACTCACTTTTGCACAGCGTCCATGTCCTAATCACCCATACCCAATCGGGGACTACCAACCCAGTAAAAGGCGCCAAGTTGTCCCTTAGTCAATCTCAGATGTTCAACATCCGACCGTATATATACAAAATTGAATGATCCCATCAGCTCCCTATGAACAGACAAAATCAAATAAACACTCAAGTAGAGCCTACTTGAAAATGAGATACCTTCTGCAGCTGCATTTAACTCACACCCCAGCCAATCAGCTGCAACACACCCATTAGCATCCTATTCTTTGGCAGTACTTGCAAATTCGCCAACAAAAAGAACGTCTATTCATCTTCATCATCTCTGCTATCAGTGCATCAATAATCAATTGTAATTCCATTACAAGTACTCTACATGCAAAGCGTATAGCTGCTGGAGGAGGCGGCGCGGCGGCTGCTGCTGCTGTTGCCGCTGCACTCCATCGGCTCATGCCGCGAATTCGCACATCGCACTTTACACAGTTGCACTACTAATCGCATTGCAAGATACTCGCATCACATACAGACATACCGCACGTATAGCTTTACATGGCCGCACATTTGTTGGATGTGTAAAGTGCATCAACCCTCTGTACACCACAGAATAGACACGCAGCAACTATACCACCCCACCCCCATATTCAATTATAAGTACGCGTTCGTTCTCTTGCTCACGCTCACGCTCAATCTAAATTTATTTTCTCCAGTTAATTTCCTGCAACTCGGCCAACGTTGCATGTGCGGCGTATACGTACTCGTAACAAGGCCCGCTTTCCTGGCGCGCTCCAGCATATTCAACAGTGTTGTAGGAAATAATTTTATTAATCTCCTATAATGGAAGTCGTCGCTGAATCGTTCTGCGAACGAGGATGAAAGTCGATGTTTATGTTGGTATTGCTCGATGGCAAACCCCTGACAAGACCACGCACATGTATGGGGCGGGCAATGCAGCCACTGCAGGGAAGCATCGCTGGATGCTCTTTGTTTGTGCTTTTTCGCGGCCCTTGGGCGATACATATGGGGTATGACTAATTGATTGTATCTTTCACTGCCACCGCATGCATTTGAGTTTTGTTGTTAGTTGCTTTTTGAGTAGACAGATGCACGCTGCCTAATGGACCGGCGTGGTATAGTGAGGCATTTGAAGTAAAATTGCCGGCTTTTCGTCGGTGAGTATAGTTTGTGAGCTTGGTCTAGCTTTTACTTTTAAAGGGGATACGTACCTACTTTGAATTGGGTGCACAGCATTTCCATAGATAGGATTCTACAGGTCTGAGTATTTGAAGCCCCAACAATGCACCCGGTCTCGTCATGGGACTGTATATACTTCCGGAATAGCTTCGCTGAGGTGGTCCTCTTCTTTTCTTCAGCGTTGGATTAGCGTTCTCTGGTCGCTAGCCGCCTGGATCTCCTTGAACTGCAGCTCATTCTGACTGAAAGTAGCTTCGTAAATGCAACCTGCGCATTCCATACTCCTCTCTAAGCTGACAACTTTCTCGAGTAGGCGTAGCTTACCAAAAAAACCTGATTCACTAATTTGAATGGCCTCTGAGAATTTTGAATATCTACGCCACCCACAGTGTCCAACACAATTCAGATATACGCTCCAAGGAAGGCATAATTGGGCTCAATCAAAGCAATCCACCAATATCCGGGATTTTCGCCGCATTCTCAGCCATTTGTTCGGTTGGGATCTGGCTAACGTCTCCATAAAGGCGGTCCATCCTTTTCGGAATATCCACTACGGGTCGATGGGTGCATCTTCACTTTAAAGGCATATATTTCACCGATCCCGTAATGTGATCATGATTCTCGGTATCTCCTACACCTCTTACTTACTAAGGTAGCGCTACGGCCCGGGTGGTCCTGGGTCGCAACCAATGCGCCTCAAGTTGCGCACTTCAAGTTGGTGGAAGTCCGCTTCTGCTTGTGCGCGCCACCTAAGGCGAGGTATTTCTCTATTTCTTTGTCTCTCTGGGTTGGAGGCCGAATACTCTTCGGAATGTAAAACCATCTGACACCTTCCAAAATGCACAGCAAAATTGTGGCTACCCATTATTTCTACTTACAGAGCCAATGCAACATCCCTCCTGACGTAAGAACTGATTGTCATTTCTCTGGAGCCACATTGCTGTTGCATACATATCATGGTTAGGTTATCTTGAAACTAGCTTCCAATTTCAGCTTTCTATGGTGAAAAGTCTGCCAATTTTTTTCAGAGGATTACTTAAAGAGACAGATTTTTTTTAGTACAGAGGAATTGAGGATCACATCACATAAGTTGGTCTCTCTTAACCACAACCACAAGTGACTGTTTGCTTTGCTCACGAATTGTGATGACATCAGTCAGCGAGTCACTATTTTAGCTTGTAGCACCGCGTGCAGAAATGTATTACGAGTCCTAACATTTATTATTTGTTATTCATTTATTTATTTATTTAAGTATCAGATCTTATTTATTTTTGAGAGAAAAGGTATGTAAAAAATCGTCTGTCCCAACTGCAATCAGAGCTCAAGGTCTTAAGAAAAAAACGGGATTTGTCCCCAAAAATATCCATCTTTCACCTCCATTTACAAAACAATCCAGCGCCAAAAAAACTATATTCACATTTGATGATCCGATTTGCCAGCGACGCCACACAACATATAGCCTCTGCACTCGCCGTCGCAACGATGACTCATGCCGCCATTCATGTTCCACAAGTAACCCCCAGCCGGAAGAGCAGCAAAAGTTTCAAAGCGCACAATGAAATAAACAAAAAAAAAAATATCAAAAAATTATGAAAGCAATATTAATCAGCAAATTTAAATATCTCTTAGCCTCTACGGCAAATCAAAAAGCACGAACCGAACACAACACACCCGGAATTCCCATATCACACACATCTGTGCGATAAATTTAGCTCCCAAAATATCCACAAATAGCCAAATGGTTGGGCGTGAAACTGGGTCACACCAAAAGAAAGCTATACCGTGTATATACTCCTTTGGGTGTTTGGCGGGGCAAAGTTTGGTGAGCTCATTTATGCTGTGCTCTGCTGTTTTGTGCTGCTGCTGCATGCAGTACATGCTATAGTTGGCTGGTGGCGAAAAGAAGATTTAAGACTGCATGATCTGATGTTTTCCAGGTGGTTTGTTGCCCTTTTCTCGCTTTGTTTGGGTTTTCGCCTCATTGACGGTGTACCTACAATACAGCACAGCCAATCCCACATAAATACGCACACACACGGTCTGCTGGCTCGTATATGGCGGGCCAGTTCCGGTGTTTAACATTAAAGTTCTTTTCCGTCTGATCGTCTGGCAGCATAAACGGGGAAAGAGGGCGCAATCAATGATTCAAGAACAAAAAGGAAAAAGAATTGCTTCGCAAATTGTTTAGTTGTCGCGCGTTTCGGTCGCTTTTCGGAGTAACGGTTCATCAAGCACGTTTGGAAAAGGTAGACAGCTTTGGCATCGTTGGAGTATGAAAAGGCTGTCAGATTGGTTAGACATGGGCTCAACTAAATAATTTACGCGATGGAATAGAAAACATCTGACCTTGACATAAAGTTGTTTGGTGGAACTCTAAGATTTAGCTTTTCCATTAACAACCATAAGGTGTGACAGCACGTCAACTGCTAGTCCCTGCAAATTTAAATAGTAGGTATACGTATATTAAAAAGACGCTACGTTTGTAAAGGGCTTTTTTCAATTGTCTCTAAAAGCTGCTGAATATTTTCGATTGTTTGGTTTTTTCCATGTAAAGCAGTTGCAAGTCGCAACCCTAGACATTAAGGGCGTTTTCCAGTAGCTTCGAAGACGAGCTCTACGAAGGGATTCTTGAATATGAGCCCTCTCGGAATGTTTGATTAGATTTGGTTTTACAATTTCGTTATACATTTTTCGGTTGTATATTCTCGTTTGGCTACAAATTTGTGTATCCCTTTGATATTTTATTCTAACGGAGTGTGTCGAACACGTGTACACTGCTTTTTTAATAGGTATAGATAACCTTTGTTTAAGCAAGATAGCTTATATACTCTGGGTTCTTAGACAGACAGCCTTTGTTTTTTTCAAAGGCGCAATACATAAATAATCAGTTCACTCATTCCGTAACTTTTCAGACGATTATTGTCGAAACGATAGGCTTTTAAAACTTCAATTCTATAATTAAACTATTAAGAATAAGAAAGCTATTTCTTTTAAACGGACAGTTCTTGTTTCCTTCTTGCCTAAAAATATCACTAAACCTAAACTTCTTTCCCGACGTCTGGTCATTTAGCGATACAAATGATAAACTTGAAAGTCTCTTCCCATTAATCGCCGTTCATAGGAAGTTTTTCCATTTTACACAGGATTTCTTCGTGTGTTTCTGTATAGAATTCGAAATTTGTACCTTACGATGGCATCAACGGGACAAACTTCCTGACAAAATTCGCAGTGTACTAGGCCATGTCAATATCGGTTGGAGTTTTTCGTCTACTACCGTCAGCACGTTTCTCCGCTTCAATGGTATAAGCCTGGAAAAAGATACCCATAGATATGATTAATAATAAGAAAACCTTTAGAGCGGCCTCAAGAAGAAGTGGGAAATATTTGCTAAAGAGAAGTAGTAATTGCATTTCCATACTGTGTTTAGTTTTACAAATATATATATAAATTATTTAGAAATAATAAAAAAAAAACCGGCCAAGTGCGAGTGTCACTCGCGCACCGAAGGTTCCGTATTTGGCTAAAGTCCAACACATCAGATATTATTTGAAATCTATAATATCATTCAATCTTTCCCCTCTTCATGAATTCATCACAATTTAGTTTAATTTAATTACTTAATATTTTTACTCTCAAAAATTACTCGCACATTTTCATTTTCTAATTATTACCTAGTACCCAACCCACGCCAATTTTCCATTCTGTATGCGACCTGTCCCAATTAAAAACTATTGACTAAAAATATATTACTTTTATTTTGTTCTGTACTCCCCAAAAAAGTGTATTATACTCCCCAACGAAATTAGCAAGGGGAACCCTGGTGGTATACCACCAGTGACTCTCTTCTGTCCTTGATGGGGTCAATTGTGCACAACTGCGTAGTAGAGATTAAAACTTATGAAAGCAACGTATTTTACATGGTAAAATTACCTTTTTTGAAAATATCTTGTAAACTATTAACTATTCGGCAAAACAGTATTCAGCACATATATAGATAAGAACATGATCTACAAAAAAGGAATTTATGTATTTTTTTGTGAATCAAGAAATAAACCGTTTCTTGGGCGAATGAAAATATTTTTTTCACCAGATTACTAATTAATCCAAAACCAATCGATGTATTCCTTCTATTGGTATTTGTCGTTTAACTAGAGGTTATACCGGATGTTGTGTGTAAATTTTAGCCTCCTATGTCAATCGGTTCTTGAGATAGACCTGGTAACAAAATTGGCTTAGTGGGTTCGGACAGACAGACAGACGGAGAGACATCCGAGCGAAACTAATAAGGTTACGTTTTTTCCCTTTGGGTACGGAACCTTAAAAACGGAGTTATTATATTTTTTTAAGAAAAACCTAGTACGAAATCATTAGAATACTCATTTGATACGGTTTTTGCAAAATAATTCAGACAAAACAGTAACAAATACTGAAATGTTTAGTTCGAAAAATAAAATTGCTTACATATTTTGCACAAAACTGCGTATTAGACATTGTTCGGTATGTAAGCATTACTTGGTTTTTAGAGTTAAAGTTTTATTCAAATAGAAAATGGGGCTATCGAGATATGATCTGTTTCTAAAACTAGCATTTTCAGTGATTCGAATTTAAAGTTAGCTACGCAATAATTTTGCAAACATCAATTTTACTCTATACGTATTCATTTTGGTCAAAATCGTTTTCACATGTTTTCCCGAAAACAACATTTTTTAAAAATAATTCCTTTTTTTCAAAAATCCATTGGACGGTAATATAGACAAAAACTGAGTTTGTAATTAACTTAGAAATAATCGTATTACCCAAGAATTGCATTTTTATTATAATCGTATGAACTGTTTTCGAGATGTCCAGATTCAGATTTCAAAAGTACCGTTATTCGATTTTTTAGCCAAAAACTGGGTATGCAGTCATGGTATCCTCATCGAGTTAAGCTCAATTATCAATTTTGGTTGATCTTGTTAAAGCCGTTTTCGAACAAATCGAACTGGTGTGAAAACTTTGCATGGGAAGTACCATTAATATTAATATTAATATTGCCTTCCAGAAAAAAAAAGCCGCAGTGCATGAGCCCCCTGTTAGCTCTCCCGCTTCCTAATCTAAACTCCAGGTACAAAGACACTTGCAATTTGCGCAATTTTTGCCTTTCCGGAAGTTTAACCACTGACCATGACAATTGTTTCTGTTGATTTGAAAACGTTTCGGTTTTGCGTAGTACCTATAGTGCCATCTGTTGATGAGCAAAAAAAGTCAACTTGAATTTTCATGGCTTTTCAAAAGCATTACAGTCGTCATAGAAAGATCGGAACCGAAAGGGTAGATCAGCGTACTTGTTGAAAATGCAATTTAGATTTGTGCAGCGCCATCTTGTAGTGAATAATCTCTGCTACAAATTATCACTAACAATAATTCATCCTAAATCATTGATTCACACGGCAAAACCAGTCAAAAGAAAAACATTAAAAGGTGTATTGGAGGATTCGAGCGCAGTTACGAGGTAGCTTCTAGTGGCTCAGTGCTGAGAGACTAATATGGCAGCTATCAAATGATATACATAATTTTCTTCGGAAAGCTTCTCCATATTCGGCTGTGAGATAACTACAACTTATAGGTCCATTGGAACCATGAATAAATCGCGTAAAATTTAATTTACTTGCCATTTGGTGGCGCTTACAGTCACTCAGAAAAAAAAAGTTGTTGGGCGAAGAATTTTGAGATCTTTAAAAAATTGGAAGCAAAAAGATCTTGCTCCAACAATAATTTTTTATAAGAAGAACTCGTTTTTAAGTTTTTAAGAATCGAATATTCAGATTAAGAATAAAATGCTTGCCATAACTATTTTCTAAGAATATTGCCAACAACTGTGGTAATAATTTTGGTAATTTTTCAGTGTGAGCAAAAGAAATTTATCTTAAGGTTTTCAAATCCATTGTATTACATAGTCCAAGTAAATTAAAGCTGTTCAGTTTTCTTCCTATTTAACGGTTCTTATTTGTTGTAGAGTGATGGGACCCGGACTAAAAGAAAGCTAAGGAAAACGAGAACTTTGTAATGTAAAAAACTCGAATATGGCTTATGTCGACATAAGCTACTTCAACTTATTGCCACAGATTCTTAAATCAAAAATTTTGATATTTGGGTTCATTTTAACGGTGACGTGAAATAAAGCCAAACGAAATAAGGCCGAATTCACAAAATTTGGCTTTATTTCGTTTTCCAAAGCGAAATTAAACCAAATTTGTAGTTTGGCTTTATTTCGTTACTGAAAACGAAAGAACACCAATTTGGCATTATTTCGTTTGGCGCAGGGACATAAGTCCACGAGACGTTCGCGCACGCGAGTTGCTACCATTGTATACTATGAAATGTGTTTGGGGGGGCATGCTGCCCCCCTGCAACCCCCCTGCTTGGGTTTACTGTTGGATGACGGGATGGGTGCGAGATTTTTTACTTATATTTGGTTTGGTCTTATTTCCATTAGTTTTTTGGTATTGTTTCGTTTTGCATGGCGAAATAAAACCAAATTGGCTCTATTTCGCTTTCAAAAGCGAAGTCCGATGTGGACCACGCCCTCAACTAACAAACCTCTCCAGCCAGCTTGGTACTTAGCTGTTTCGAGCTACGAAACCCAAGTTAGTTGAAGTCGCCTCCAATTGTGTGCGCCACCAGGCCAGGTTTGTGAAACGTAAGCTCTTGTGTCCTATATAAAATGGACTTTTGCGGCCTTTGTTTATTAAGTGTAGGCTGAATATTTTGGAAAAGTTTGGTAGTTTTGATCGTCCATAAGTGTTCATCAGGTTGGAGCTGTTGCTCATTGGTTACTGTGCTGGACTACTGAGCTAGACGTCTTAGGTTCGATCCCCAGAAACACACAAATTACATCTTCCAATGTCTCGCGAACGCCTGACAAACATCTGAGAGTAAAATGCAACCGTTTAGACTAGGCATAAAATTGTTGGTCCCTTCCTTTCCACCTCGAAGTAAAAACTCGCACAAATTGAATGGTCGTGAACAGCAAGGGATCATATCGGAACAGTTGCGACAACTATTTCTTTTATTTAAACTCTCTAATTCTGCTGTCGCCATTTCAAGCGTGTTTTTTCACTATTTGGACACAGATGGTATCTTTAGTATATTTTCCATAGCTATTATCCTCAAGTAAGTTCAACCTCTGACATATTAAAGCACGAATACCGCCTGCGACTTATCCCCAGCCATCCATCAGTATACTAGCTGGCCTTCGCTTGAATTCGATATAACTGCAGCTGCGACATGACTATCCCAATTTTTGCGGTTTCTGTGTCTACCCATCTAAAAACCAATCTTGCGAATTGATAAATTATTGCATGCAGTCAGAGTGGTCTCTCTATAAAGGACCTCTCGATGGTTAACGAATTTATTTATGCTTCCAGCCGTCCCATAAATTAAACAAATTTTACCGCTTTTACCACTACTTCCAGGAAACGTCATGTTAGCCATATCTTTCGCATTAACAACTCCGTCAGCGTCAGGTACCGCCGCAAGCCAACAAGGCGAAGAATAAAAATATTTCCATTCCCGCTGTTAATCCACCTCGAAGCAGTCTTTTTCTTTTCGTTTGCATCATTCTGGTTATTAAATAACGTTTTTGCATAATCGCCGACACACAATATTCGGCCTTTCCATATCCATACCTCCAACTGAATTGAATTAGTTGGACATTTCGTCGCTGGTGCGTATAAATAGCTCTATATGGTGCAAGACGTATGACGGAATCTATTTCCGTGCCAGCAAAAATATTTTGATTGTCTCTGTCGTTTTGGTTGAGGTTTGGAAAAATGAAAAGATGTAAGGATGTCACACATGAAATGATGATGATACGCCGGCTCTGAAGAGATCAAAGCCATCCTCAGCTGTTACGGACGGACTAATGAACTCCTCCGAGGAGCCGTATAAAACCGAACAACCGTACAACCGCCAAGGAGTGGTTTCTTCACTATATTTTGCCATTACTCGGCCGAAAGATATTTCCGCCGCCGAAGGTGTCACTCATGAATTATTCTCGAAAGACAAAAAAGCACAACAGAAATAAGGGCGACACGTCTACCCGGCGGCGGTGACAGTGACTGCGGGTTTCCCAGTTTATTTTTGGGACCAAAAAGTTGTGCTCTCTCCGAGACAGTATATACGTATGATATTCAAACGCACTGGCATTGAACGTGTGCAATAGATGTTCATTGTTGGCCAGGATGAATCGACGCCAAATTGGATTGGCATGAAGTCGGTTGGATATTTATAATCGCTTTCACACCGCCATTGACTATTACTATATGAATAGCTGGATAGTACGTGTTTAGGTCCATATGCATAAAAGCACAGCCGACAAAACGTTGGTTGGGCTTTAAATGGAGATAGCTGCCTGTGCTTGGTTTCGCTTCACAGAAACGTGCCAATGAGTGGGTTTTGTACTCACATTATACCAAACATTCAACCGTATGGCGTGCCAAAGGGGATCCAATTAGGGCCCATATAGTATCAACCGTCAATTCAAAACAAAGGGTCACCATGGAGTATATTGCCATATTAGTACATCCCACCCAATCGGACAATCAGTCTGATGTGCTTTCTCTGAACTTGATTGCTCCACTGATCGGAATTCAACGCGCAGAGGTTCTCGCACCCTTTCGGACAGAAGTAAGACGAAACGATAAATTATGATCCCTTTCGCCCTTTTATCGTATCCCCTTACACTCTGCTTTATGTAAATGAGAAAGGTATGTGCAATTGTGATACCAGCTACGTTATATAGGGGCCAACGCACATAGTCAATGACCTACAAACCACTTTTCGATAGATTTTCACCCCGCACACTGAATTGAATTAAGCATGCCATGCGATGCCATGTATCCGCACGATGATGGTGCTGTGAATATATATACGTGTGTCCTCCGGGATAGTCGTTGGGTGACCTTTTTAACAGTATCGAATGCGAATGCGAGAACTGACGACTTACAGACACGTAGGAGTGCCCACCCATAGCCCCCCAGGATGAGAGCACACAAAAGAGTTGAACCTTTCCCCAGGATAGTGCTAGTGCGCTGCACTACTAGCAGTCGTTGTGTTTTTATTTTATTTTCTGTCTTATTGCGGGACAGAGTTGAGCGCACTTGTGTGTGCTAAGTTGGGATAATAAATAAATTTCAAGGAAAATACCTTTTAAATTTACTCTGCGAAAGACAATTGAATTTATTCGTCCTCACGGAATGGAGCTCAGTCTGTTCTATATATCTGTATATTCTGATGGCAGTCCCTGTTCCTCTTTCAATTCATTATCGGGGAATCGGGTGTGCCCTTTATTGTCATTGCTGGATGTTTTTTTTTTTTTTTTCTTTTATAATATAAAATGATTACACAGCGTGTTGTGTGACAACACCTACTTTGGTGGAACGTCCGGAGGAAAAGTTTGCGAGCACGTTAAAATTTACGTCAACCGGGTGATAATTTGTTGTGAAGGGGTGTCAACTGGGTACTGCGCTTTAAGCACATGGCGGTATTAACTGCAGCGCTCCAAGGGTCTGAGGTCCTTCCACGATCCATTTTGGGTGTGCTGATCTTCCGAATGTTGGTATTACATGTCACTCTGTATATGTTTTCGACAAACGTCTAATTCAGCATCCCTTCTTTGTAACTTTGATGAACGATGGAGCATTTGCGAATCTGAATCTCTGTCTACCTTCCACTGTCTTCGCGGGATATTTGGACATTCACCTCTCCTTTTGCTAGAGGAAGTAGTTTGCATGGACTTTCCTTAACAAAACCAAAAATTCATTATAAATATAAGCTTAGACAATAAAGGAAATATTAATAACTTTACCAGGGAGTACGCTATTATACATATGGCAGAAGCAGCTTTGACACATTTTTTTCACACGTTTTTAGCGAGATTTAAATATTTTCTGGTCCAATAAAAAATCTCTACCGTAAAACGTGTTCCATTAGGACTGCCCAACAAGAAAACCGACTGCGGATTGGTTACACATGAACAAAAATCGATCAATGAAGACTACAATCGCTTTTTTAAACGTTCTCTTTTCGTGTACGTGCCAAGAGACATAATCAAAACGGAAGGAAATGGTTTGACGTTTTTTTGTATCGAATATTGCGCCACCTGATCTATATTTTACTCGTATCCCAAGTACGTCACAATGAGATCCCACACATTTCGGTGTTGACAAGCTCCTAAATTTAACAACAAAAACAAAGTGTTTTACAAATGTTGCAATTGAATTTTATTTGTTTTGGTCTTTATTCTAGAGATTAGGTAGACACGTGCTGGCACTAGCCTTCTTCCGATTGAAGAGGAACGCGTCGGATGAGCAGTTATTCACTCAGACTAGTTGAGAAAGAGTTGTCAGAAACCGCAAACGAGTTATGGCGACTTTATCGATGGTTCAACCTCCAAAAGCCATGAAAGGAAAACGATTGAGAATAAAGAATACTCCTTTACACAGATGTCTAGAGCAATTGATGTTATGAATAAGAACACTCGTCCTCGTCGTCAAAATTTTGTCAGAGCCAGATTTTATACAGATGCTTTTGAGGAAACGCTTCACGAAAAATTATACTCCGGAGTCTAGGTACATAGATGCGATAAGTAAAACATCAGTGGTGGCGTTCCCCAAGGCTCCGTGTACGGTCCGCTATTGTAAAACCAATACTTAGACTGGGAATTTCGGTGTAGTCAAAATTATGAGCTTCATTGGCAACACAGCTATTGGGGTTGTATTTAGATTAATTTTAAAGCAAATGCATAACTTTTCCATTAAAGTTATTAGGATTAGGGTAGATGGTGGAGCTGCAACTATATAAGTGAAGGTGAAGAAGACAGAAGTGACCCTCATTACAAGAGAAGATGGCAACTGCACCGTGTTTGAGTTGCGGTAGTTCCACGACAACCAGCACTCAAGTCTAGCAAAAAGAGCTGACAGAATAAAAATGTCGTGCATTTGTCACACTTAAAGATCAATGAAGATTGTGATGCATTCTGCCTCAAAGCCCATTGCACTTTAGTTTAGGCACTCCTTCGCTATTTGGTAGGGGTTTCTATTAGAGACATAATAATCAGTCAATGAGCTTAGCAAACCAAAGGTGACCACCGAAATCGATTTCTATCCGGTCGTCATCATTATGAGCTTCTCGATCTTCCATCGCACAGACACTCGTCTTTAGAGGAAAGAGATTGATGTCAAACTTGATCTGAAAGAAGAGTGCTGTCAAACTTGATCGGTAACCTTCGCATCGTGTGCGCCTAGCCTGTGAAGCCATATAAAGAAGTTCAAATACCTCGACATCACACCATCACATCGGCATCATAGACTCGAGATTTACTTTTAAACAACAGCATCAGAAGGCACACCGCTGAAAAGGTGGAAAATGTTTAATCACTAAGCCAAAATACAGACGAGGTCGGATGTCGGCCAAAGGAATTCGAGCTAGTTTAAGCTTTCAGCGCCGTAGAACGAAGTCAAACGATGGAGTAAGTCGTACGTGTAATTGGCTGTGATGGTGTGTACTTAACCTTAACCTATGCACTTCTTAAAATGATTGACCAAGTCTTCTTCTGATGAAAGACCCCAATATTTGAAACCACCTTTGGCATGTTAGTCTCCTCCTTAAACCTTTATTCAGCTCAATGTTTAAAAACTAAATATTTGCCTCAACAGATTCGTATGTTAAATGATCGAGTGGCCTTAAGTTTGATCCCGGGGAAAATGGAGTCAACAGAACATTCCCTTTCCAATTTCGCATGACGCTATTTTGTACCAACAAAGCGTCAGTCAACTCGCGCTATCCACTGTCAAACGCACCTTTCGCGAAATCAACAAGTTTATCAACTCCAACTCGTTTGGGTGTGGCAGCCTTCCTGACCCTATTTCTCTATGTACGGCGTACGATGTATATCCATATCGTACCTTCTATTTTATTGCACAGTACTTACACCTTACTGTGTCCTGCCCGACAGCCAGAGCGCCATAGGGATAGCGCAACACAATTAATTAGACGCCAATATTTGTCTTATCCCGAACGATAAATTGCACACATGCACACACTCGTGTGTGTTTGTGTTGGTTGTGTATATTCAATATCGATATCGTGAGAAGGATAAATGACGGTTGGCCATCAAACGATCTGGTCTGTCAATGCGCGCACCACCCATTCCGGTGGACAAATGCAATAGATGTCGTCCAATATATCTCATTCGATTTCAATAGCTTTTTTATTTATTTTTTTTCTATTCGCCCGCTGCCATTTCTCTCTAAAATTCGACCCTGGGCGAAGGTATAGCCGGGGGGTTCGTCGTATCGAAATTTATTGCAACAATTTGTGTGTGTATGCACACAATGGGGGAATGGTCCTTGTTGCATAGAGATACTTTCAAGTCGCGCGACTACACTGTTATGATACATGCGGAGTATGCAGTGGCGGATTTATGTTCGATGTCGCCCTAGGCGCCGTGAGATATGCCGCCCTTTTTGCTGTATGGAGAAAAAACTATTAACATTAAAAATTAAATTTTTAAATTTTTAAACTATTATGAATTCAAATTTATTAACTTCAATACAACATTTAATTAGTTAACATAGGTATAACTTTTCGTATAAAGTCTTAAATATAAATTATTAATTTGAATATAGGTTTTTTGAGATCACATTTTCTTCTTTCTGGCTTTAGTTCGTGCGAAAACCTCAAATATATCATCGTAATCCAGTTCTTGTACCAACTGAGCTTCAATAGATAATAATAATGCAAGGGCATTAAGTCGGTCTTGGCCTATACTTGCACGTAAATAATTTTTTACCCTTTTCAGAGTTGAAAAAGATCTTTCTCCAGAACAATTTGTTGCTGGGATGCTCAAAAAAATTCGTAGAGCAATATCTAAGTAAACATCACAAAGATTTTGTGAATGTAATATATTGCATTTATTTTTTGCATAACTTACCTACCAGCACCACTGTGTTTATTTCGATATGCACTCATATTTGATTAAAAATTTATATCAGAATTGCGACAATTTTACTTGTAAATTTGAATTTGTTTTAAACTGATGAACAAAAATTTTGCATTCCGCAATCACTTCACTGAAAAAAAACTGAGAAATTCACTGCCGATTTTTTAATGTACCTATCTAAAAAAAATTTTTGATATTTATTCAAAATTTTTCATAGATATGAAGGTAAATTAATCCACAAAAATTATCAATTTCAAATTACAGTCAAACTTGGACAACCTGGACATTTTAAATTCGAATTTTTGAAGCGAATTTTCATTTGAAAAGAAAACGAGATACTTACCCTACATACACATAAAAATAATATGTAGGTTTAAGAAATTTGCCTTTTTTATTACCGACATGTTTCGTTGCTGGTTGGAAGTTGTAAGTACATACATATATGTACAGTACATACAGGCAATAATTTTATGTATGTTGTAAAAACTTATGTACCTACTACATTAATGTAAAATGTGTTAGACTTAATAAAAGCACAAAATGTGTGTGCATATGTATTTCAGATACATATTGAATTGTTTGATTGTTTTAATTTTGAGCAACAATTTGGATAAATCGAAGTCTTGATAAGTCGAGCTTTTATTGTGGATAATAGTAGTTTGAGTTATCGAATTTTGACTGTATTCTAACATTTTACGGTTCTTGATTTTCAGGGTTATCAAAATATTGCCGCCCCTAAAATCATGCCGCCCTAGGCCCGGGCCTTACGGGCCTAGGCGTAAATCCAGCACTGGGAGTATGGTCGGTGGTTGTGCAGTGAATCCAATTCATTCCATTCGAAATTGGGCCAGAAATAGAATTACAATTTGAATAGGCGCTCAGCTCTGGATGGTTTTCATTCAGCGGCATTCTTGTTTACATTGTAATTGGACTATGAATACAATAGAACGGCCGTATTAATTATTCATAGTTATATTTCGAATTTTGAGGTTTAGCATTTTGCGGGCTATAACTAACTTTGCTTTCATGTTTTTGTTTCATTGCAGGTATGTATGCGGGAATGGTTTCAGTGGAATGTGACAAAGTAATTTTCAAATGGAAATCGAAATCAGTTTTTCAATAATGCAGGTACATTGGAGTGAGATTCACAGTTTCGGTTTGAATATTTTTACTTGCTGGTAGTTACCAGGAGATATGGTTGTGAGGGGAAACATTTTTCTGACGTTGTTTTGTATTAAATATTCCGCCACCAGGGCTTTGCTACTTCCGCCTCCGTAAATACGTCACAATATACGATTCTATACATTTCAGTGTCAAGAATCTGTCAAAATTTTACAACAAAATCAAGGAACCAGCGGAAACTTTTTCTTTAATTCATAAGTAGGTTAATTCATTTTTGTTTGTTAGGTAACTTCTCGATCAATTGTGTCTATGTTTTCGAAGGTATCGTTGGTCAATAGCTGGTACTCTTGCTCGGTCCCTTGATGTCAACAGTATAGGACCAAGCCAATCTGTGTACTATTGTCGCTTAGGTCTCATAAGTCTCTTGTGGATTTCCTGTAGTAGGTATGCATAATAATAACAAATTGAGCCAATTGAAAGTCCCTCAATTGGCACTTAGTTTAGATGAAAATAATAGTCAGCAACAAGCTTTGTGGCTTTCGTTCCTCCACCTTTTTGGAGCTTTGTTATACCTTGACGTTATCTGAGCAGGGTTTGTTGGACTTTTTTGTTAAATTTTTTGACCTAAATATTGCTATTTCGTATAAAATCGGGTTTGGCTGAATTATTTGTAAAATCTTCATCAGATTTAGTCGAAGCTTCTACTTCTAACCCGACTCTCCCTTAATCAATATAAATAATAATAATAAATAAATAATCCCTTCTAAATATTAATAATTATCATTCCACAATCGTAGACGAACAGAGGTCAAATGCTATCGATCGATTGGCATCTGTATGCATGTGAAACACTATGAACTCTGCCTTTGGGTCCTCCTTATTTAGAAATTTTGTGTCCCGAATATCGTCTACAGCACCGCGATCAGTTGTTCGAATACTCAACTCAGTACTAACCCGATGAATGGCTTTTGACAGACGAAACCCGTTGTCTCGTTGTCCTACTGAAACCTTACTCTCAACAGCTCTTCCAAGCAGTTATCCATTTCGATTCGCCGGTACAAATTTAGCTGACTGAATATAAACAATAAGACGTGACCACATTCAACGGAATGCAACGCAGACCTCTGGGAGCCACCTGACCATAAATATCCGTTTCCTCGGAATCAACCATCTTTACAGGGAATTCGTGGAACTCTACCTAGCGATCCCACTCTTACATCTGTATAGCCGAAGCAAAGCTATATAGAAACACATTTAAAAAGCGGGACACGAGTTCTTAGAAATCCATAACCTTGCGCGAAACGCCAGGCGATTACTCATAGATTGCCAAACTATATTAATACCACGAGTGGCCAAGTCTAAACTGTGACATACACTTCCGCCGTGCAGACGTCCGTCTTGGTTCAGCTACCATGCGTAACCGATATTCGTTGATCGTGCACTTTGCATACAAATCGCCAGGGCTAGAGACTTGTTGAAAATGTATACAAACAGACATACTACGAGTATAAGCCAACGTGAAACGTGATACCCAACCCATATCCATCCGCCGCAGAGCGTCATTAGGAACGGCACTGCCAACGACAACATAACCCATTCAACGAACGCGCGCTGCTGCTGTACATATCTGCCATCGATGATTTGCAAATGGAACCAAACAGTCTCTGAAAGCCCCTCAAATCGATTCACAAAAGACTTAGATTACCTTCTTTTGAATAAGTTATCCTAAGGATGTGCAGCTGCACTTACACAAAGGACGTGGCATTTCCTTTAGCATTCTGCATAGGATGCCAGGAAGAAATCAGCACCTCACATGGGTTACATACTCGTATAGGGTATACCGAATGCAGGTTGCACATACAGACAAGCATGTGACTTTATCGCATTTGAAGAAAAACGAATTTCCTTTTCACCATGGCAGACGAGGTGTGTGTATACAGTTATGGATGCACCTCTGTCTCAAAGGAGAGCGAAAGAACATTTTGATGCAATATGGTGTCGCGTCAAAGGCGGATATACCCCAGCCTCATATGCATTTATATTGTCATCCCTTTGAACTGAAGACGACAGCGACGACAGAGACGACTCTGGACATCTTTTTCTGCCGCAAAATATGCATACATTGATCAAATTCGAATGAATCAGATTACATTTGGTGGAATTTACAAGCGCCAGATACAAAGTGACTATGCTGAGCTGAGCGTATGCATTGCTCCACTTGGAGTTGAACGTCTCTCGCGGTGCTTATCTCACATTTGATCGCGCAAGCGATTTGTAAAAAAAAAGCAAACAACCGAACCGTACGCTTGGGAATGGAATTAATCAAGCAAGCGGGAAGCGTAATGTTTTGTCGTTATGCTCACATGTGGCGCTTTTTGCTGTTTGCACCAGTGTTGCGCTTATTATGTGCTTATCAGCGACGACGAGCTGAACTCTGGTGGGGTTGAACGCAGCGATGATGAAACCTTTGCCCGCGGGCGGGTGCACTATCGCGGGACAGAGATAAAATGCGTCCGCACTGAAATGCACTTGTTCGAAATCATTTCAATTATTCTGTGTGATTAAATGAGCTCTGGTGGATGAATTTTTAGAATGGCACCCATTAGCAAGGTAGTTAGTGTTATAGGGGAGCTGGCATAGACGGAGTCTTTGTGCCAAGAACTTGTCTTGTTATAGACTGATGTCAGCAATGGATTGTCCCAGGGAGATCTCCATCTGTCCCCTATTTTCACAGAAAACCCCCGAACAAATTGTTTACTTTCCGCGGATGTGTTGGCATTTGTGTCATGAAAATTTGTTTCGACGGACCTTCTATGCATATATATCCTCACCATATAAAGTGACCAAGTGACCATCGTCGCCACTTGTATAGGTATATACCAGCACCATTCATTAAACCATCTCCCTAAGGGCAACCTGTTCATGACCACTAGGCGCTACGTGTTCCTCAACAACTTGTTGACAGCACAACAACTTTTCCGGGGTAAAAAAACCCCCTTCCTTCTCTCAAAACTTTATATTGCCAAACAGAGCATATTTATATGGGTGGGAAGGACGGTAGCATGCAAGGAAGACAAAAAAAAAAGACTCGCTCGCTTATCAGCTTTTTAGATATGATAAACATAAGAATTCTCTGCAACAAGGAATGGCGGGACTGCCGACCGACCGACTGGTTTAAGCATGAAATTCCTGAGCGTATTAGTCAGACGCGACGACAACGATGATGCTGCTGGAATGTGTCCTTTGTTTGCTCTGCCATGTGAAACATATTGGAGTTGCTAATGGGGTCATAACTTTGCGAAAGTAAATTTAAATTTCACAGCTTTTTGTGTTTCGGAAATTATGAAATGTTCGGTTGGTGAGGGTTATAATACCTTTCGTAACTGTGGCGATATTGGCGCAATTGTGCGCTGTTGTCAAAGTGTTGGGTGTGGACTGTGGAGTGATGGCAGCACATGCATATGGGAGCAATGCTGTCTCTTGGAGTTTGGGCAGAAAGAATCCGATTTTAACAGCGAACAACGTGGTCAAGCTGTTCGTATCGTCAGTCTTAGTGTAGCTCATCGAAGACCTCTTAAAAAAAAGTAAGGAAATATAGTTAAGGGGGTTCGCATTTGTTATTTTGGTTGTTGTTTTTTGTTCATCAATTGTTCATTTGCGATTTTTGAAGGTGTCCTTTTTTTTGCACCCCATGTATGCACCAATGCGCATTGAATATATGGAACCTACTCCCCATTAACTTATTTTGGAAGACCTGCATTTTTGGTAAATTTGTTTGACATGTTCATTTCCACAACTAGAGCCTATGGGTCTATACTGGTTTCTGAATTTGCTTGTATGCCGATAACTTATTGTAGTTGCACTGAGATAAATAGCTCCCAATAAGCCACTCCACTTAGCGGATCACTAGTAAATAGGAGGTATAACACTGGACCTAGAACACTGCCTTGTGGTACACCTGATGTAATTTCACTAAATGTTGAGGGCTCATGTCTGATTCTGAAGATTCGATCGGATATGTGTGACTCTAGAATTATCGAATACTGCTTCGGCAGTTGCTTTTGTAGTTTGTGGATCAGTCCTCTGTGCCAGACTTTATCGCAAGCTTTTCACATTTTGTAAATAAATATTTTAGAGCACACTTTTTTTTCGCTTAAAATGTTTTTTCAATTATATTTGTGATTCTATGCACCTGATCGACTGCAAAGTGCTATTTGTAAATCCAACTTTTTGATGAATTTTCAACAATAAGTTTTTGCATATGAGGTTACTTCACTAGGTTAGGTGATTTGCCTGGTCTTGGTATCATCATACCCTCCACGACCTCGCATGCATGCTTGGCACATACCTTATCTTAAATGCAGCATTTATAATTAACGTTGTTTTACAGGAATGCGAGCCTGTTCATTTTTGTTTGTTGCCTTCGAGAGTAGTCGATACTAGTCGGTACAAGCATCATTCGAAAGACTGATTAGATGTGTTTTAAAGACTCATTTTTAAGGTTCCGTACCCAAAGGGAAAAAACGTAACCTTATTAGTTTCGCTCGGATGTCTCTCCGTCTGTCTGTCTGTCTGTCTGTCTGTCTGTCTGTCTGTCTGTCTGTCTGTCCGAACCCACTGAGCCAATTTTGTTACCAGGTCTATCTCAAGAACCGATTGACATAGGAGGCTAAAATTTACACACAACATCCGGTATAACCTCTAGTTAAACGACAAATACCAATGGAAGGACTACATCGATTGGTTTTAGATTAATTAGTAATCTGGTGAAAAAAATATTTTCATTCGTCCAAAAAACGGTTTATTTCTTGATTCACAAAAAAATACATAAATTCCTTTTTTGTAGATCATGTTCTTATCTATATATGTGCTAAATACTGTTTTGCCGAAAAGTTAATAGTTTACAAGATATTTTCAAAAAAGATAATTTTACCATGTAAAATACGTTGCTATCATAAGTTTTAATCTCTACTACGCAGTTGTGCACAATTGACCCCATCAAAGACAGAAGAGAGTCACAGGGTTCCCGCTTGCTAATTTCGTTGGGGACTATAATACATTTTTGTTGGGGAGTACAGAACAAAATAAAAGTAATATATTTTTAGTCAATAGTTTTTAATTGGGACAGGTCGCATACAGAATGGAAAATTGGCGTGGGTTGGGTACTAGGTAATAATTAGAAAATGAGATTCATGTGCGAGTAATTTTTGAGAGTAAAAATATTAAGTAATTAAATTAAACTAAATTGTGATGAATTCATGAAGAGGGGAAAGATTGAATGATATTATAGATTTCAAATAATATCTGATGTGTTGGACTTTAGCCAAATACGGAACCTTCGGTGCGCGAGTGACACTCGCACTTGGCCGGTTTTTTTGAATTCTCTTATAGGTTTCCGGCGAATATTATTTAATATTATTAGTGTGGTTTTGTAGCTTGTCTCTTTTCTGTAATGATTTCACATATTTAAGAGTCTTATTTAATCTGTATTGTTGTTTATGGGAGTCCACCAGAGTTGGGGAAATCCTCTGCCAATAACATTTTCACCTACATAAGCAACTCTTTTGGCAGAACGTTAATGAGTCGAGGCATTTCCATCGCTGTGGCGAGTCAAAAGTGAAAACGCGAAATAGGTAGTTTGTATATGTACCGATCTAATTTGTAAAGTTTGATTGCGTGTGGAATTGACCACGCATCGCGTTAAAACTACTCACCCAATCTGTATGAACCCCTCTGAAAAATATGGCGCTTAACATGGAACAGAATTTGGTCTTACGTTATTTTAGGTAAGCGGGGTATTTTCATCATATGCAGTTTTGATCCAGAAACCACTGAGGCCCGTTGTGATTGCCCTTATATAGTAGGTACATGGTAGGACGCATGTAACTATAATAAAACCATTTGGATCTGTTGATATTGATTAATCTTCTAAGATCTGATATATAGAAGTATAGTTGCTAGACCGTCCAAACCTTCGTAGAACCGAGCTCGAAAACAATAGAAGCGGCGTTCTTGAAGGGTCAGTTACAATGTTTCCAGTGATGCAGTATCCAGTTATTACCCCGACGAGCACTCGCGTTTGGTTTTTATCAATCAAGACAAGATACAACCGTATACGTATTGTTGGAAGCACTTGCCTTTCGGCTAATTATATGTGGATTTCCGAGTCGCATCTATGGGCAGTTTATCGTTCACTGCCCCACCGCAATGTCTAGGAACCCAGCATAGAATCAGTCAGTGACGGTTTATATATGGATGGATTTGGTCTTTGTTTCACCGCAATCGGCCAACTCTTTCAGAAGATGACGGAATTTTCTTAAAGAATGCAGACGTTGATATACGCTAGGATGAGGATAGGGATGCCAGCTCAGAGGGGCTTCTCATTGAAAAATATTTCCACACGAATTACTTGCATTCTCCTGTTGTTTCTTTTGCGTCGATGTTTGACGTGCATAAGAGGGCGCAGTAGTTTGTGCATCACGTACTTCAAAATGCGTTTGAAACGAGCCTACTTTCTCAATTTTTCGAGTTCGAGTTCGAATCCGAACGAAAAACCAATTTCCCCGGTCAGCTTTTCGCACACAAATCTTCCACCGATCTAATGAGATAGCTCGCTATGTGTTCTCAAAAAATTAGCCCACCTTCCTTCCACGGATAAATCACCTCTGTATGCACAAAGTCCCTTTGCCTACGCTGCGCCATCACTTATCCGCTCAATGGACCGTGGTCATCATCGTTTTTGAACTGAAATTGAAAATTTTTCACTTAGACGACAGTAGCAGAAAATATAACAAAAAAAAAAAAACCGTTCGGAAATTACTCCGATCAAGCGATGCGCTACACTCTATCATGCCAATGAAGCGCTGTCGCTGTGAACAACAAACTTTTTGTCTGCGTATATGCGGGGCCGCATATCACCACCCTGTTCACCCGCAAAAATATACTACATCCACTGATACTGTACACAAACTTTGCATCGACGAGTGCAGTTACAAATTGCGGCTATAAATCGCTTTTGATACAAAATAGTATCTCTTCCACAAAAATGTGTAGGTACATCATCCCCCAAATAACTCCAAGCCACCATCGCTCACCCGGCTATCCGAATTCAGCCACCCGCTGCTTCGCATATCGTTGCGGATGTATACCTAGTCCTAAGTGTGTATATACGTGTGTGTGTTCGTTGTTACAATGAATGACCACATAAAACTCAACGACTTTGACAGTTATTACAAATTGAAACTGTAAATTTCCCAGCAAGCGAGAGTCGGTGGCAGCCCATTCCTAACCTAGGCCAACTTTTCGCCCAAACCATACCAAACCGAACCGAACTAATGCGACATGAGGTGGATTATGGTGTCATAGTTGGCCGGACGATAGACACGGCGACTACATATCGCGTTGACTTGCTGCACTGGTATGGATGGATGGCCGAACGAATAGACCCGAAGCGGTGGCACTTGGTTCATTGTTTAACGCGTTGTTCGGCACCAAATTACCACGCCCCACACCATACCAGGGTGGTGTACGGAGAAGGACGCCTGCACACCTAACCTATACTCCTTTGGGTTATTCATCACCGTAATAAATATGTTGCATTAATTGCGAAAGTAGTGTGCCTCTCGACTATCCGCGCCAACCGCCATATAACACGCCAACAACGATCTACGGACAACGACGATCCTTATACACCGAGTGGCAATAAAATCCAGGACAGGCAGTTCGTAGGGTGTTGCCTGTATACGTACTTGTTTAGGATGCGAGCTGGTGAATTAATTTTAATTTTTATGACGACGTTGGCGTTTAATCCACTGAATATATATACAGAGCACATCCTGTCATTTGTAGTAGTTCTTTGCGGAGGGAGGCAGAGTATTTGCCGTCTAGGATTGAACTTTCGACTTGTGTTCGATTACCACATGCCTATATAGTCGATATACCTACAGTAGTCGATTGTGTGGCGGAGATTATTCTTGCAATCAATTGAAATTGAATAAAAAAAATTAATTGCGGCTATCCAAACGTATACAGTTCGTAAATACTGCCCTCTTAGTTTGCCCTTTTTGACTTTAACTTGATGGCAGCAGCCTTGAGGGCACCGATTGTTGTAGGGTAATGACCAATTAAGAGTACGTCTATGGCATAATTGTGTGCTGGGTTTTGTCACTTTTTCCGTTTTACGATTGCTTTATGATGCTGTCGTAATAGAATCTAATGGTAGGTAGCTATACTCGTAAATAGTGACAAAAGGTATATATATCCAAGTCATGAAACACGTGACGAAATATGTATACAGATGAGTGGCAACAATATTAAGAATCCCTCGGTTAATGAATTCACGAAAAAGACGGTTGCTCGAACAGATCTTTAAAGGTGAGGTTGAATTTTTATTTAGATTTAGGGATTTGTTCGAAAATTCGTAGTTCAAGAGCGAGTAAGGAGTCTTTCCAGGCAGTAAGATTTGCATAAAATGCTGAAAATCTGAGCTGAGCTGATTGGAAGGCAAGTTCCAAAATGAACAAGAGATATCTTGCATCTCTTTTGGAAGATATTTTCAAATAAATTGGTCGGTCACCAAACCAGCAATAAGCCCCATAAAATTCTGGGCATCAAAATCTCACCAACAAGCGTAAGATATTTTCTCTAAAATTTCTATATGCAAAAGTACCAATTCTTTTTTTTAAGGATGCCCACATTCAAAGTTCAAAGAGTTTCTAGTTCGTTGTCGAAAATACTTATAGGATTAACTACAGTAGGGATTAAGACTGTCAAAAATGCACATAAGTTCAGCCGAACGCTTGAAAATAATCACTTATTATGATGACATATAACTAATCTTCTTCTATATATATAAAATTGTTGCAAAGGCGTTGTGACTTTATAACTCACGAACGGCTCAACCGATTTCAGTGATTATGGTTGTGTTTTATTCGTCTTCAATCAGGGATGGTTTATGAAAAAAGAAAAGTCGGAAAATTCTTAACAGGTGGCGTTGTAGGCACACAATATATTATAAACAGGATAGAAATTGAGTAGTTTCAAATACAAACAAAAAAAATATTTAGAATTTTAAAGGCAATTGTTGTTGTCAATGATTTGAATTTTTTTCAAAGCAAATTGTTGTCATAAATCATAAATTTTGATTTTTTTTTTAAATTACATAATAAGTTTGTTTATGTTTACTATGTTACTATGTATGTTACAATTGAATTCTAGAATCATATCTCGGGAATAGACTCTTCAGTGTTAGAAATGGAAACGAATACTCGGAGCTAAAAGAAATTTCGGGCGGGGTACCACAAGGAAGCGTCCTTGGTCCTCTTCTCTATTTGTTACATACTCGCGATATTCCAAGGGAAGATGACACTACCCTTGCTACGTTCGCCGACGACACAGCTATCCTAGCAGTAGGTAATACAATCGAAGAAGCGACTACAAAACTGCAAGCCGCAGTGAATAAGGTAGGACAAGGAACTGGCGGATCGCCCTCAACGAAACTAAATCTGTTCACTTATAAGAAAACTAATGACTTGCCAATTTTTCTAAACTTGGCTGAAAGCTGAAACTAGAAGCTTCGCGAGAAAGCACAGAAACCGACTAATCGGACATATCAACAATACAGTCCGACAAATCTTGGACGGGAGCACTTTATTGCGCCGACTACAAGGAACGAAACCGTTCGACTTGGCAAGATAAGATTAACCGCGTCTAATTTGCGGAACACGCAAGATCTTTCACTGGAAAGTAACCTGTCAAAAGTTGTTATTTAATGATAGAAAAATTGCTTGATAAGTTATATCTTAGTTGCAGTATCTGACAATCTTTAGAAGGGTGGTGTTTTTAGTCAGTAAAAATCTGACACTACTATGAGAACGCGCTTGCTATTCTCATAGTGTCTTTTGAAGATTTTTACCTACCCTCGGATAAAAAAAAATAAATATATTTTTCAAGTATTTTCAGGATCCTTGCATAAGTTAGTTAAATTGCCTATATTACAACCTCCACCATATCCTTTGCTCTCATAAATTTATGGCAATTCACCAGCGTCAAAGCATTTCTTAATAAATATTCAAAACTACAATTCATGCTTCCAAATTACATCTTTTGGAGCTACAAATATTATAAGAGATGGATTTATGCCGACGTTTAAGGTAATCACTTCGCTTGGCATAAATAATATAAAATTTGATTTATGTGCTGTCTCTGTATTTGATGTCTTCAAAAATTTAGATTCGTCACCTAAATCTATTTCAAAAACATTACAGATTCAAGGACAGATATACCATAGAGCTGGGTCATTGTTGCCATTCCCAGATGCTAACCATAAGTTTTTGCAAATTTATATTTCATTGGTAATGAGAACAGCGAATTGAATCAGCGCTGTGCAATTGCTTTAAATACAAGAAGAGAAATCAAACAAAAAATATTGTGTTCACTATTGCATTGAATTGATTTACTTTTTTTTTTCATTATTTCCAAAAGAAAATAAATAAAAAAAAACAATGAATTTGATTCAATGTTAATATTCATGCGTAGCGAAGCACGCCGGGATCCGCTAGTAATATAATATATTTAATATAGGCTTAAGTTGACTTATTCGATTATTCGATATCTTGTTTTCAACGCATCAGATACAATATCAATTTAGCTCATCGGCTTAAGCTGACTTACTTCTTCGAAAACTCTTTTAACATGAATTCGATTGGTTTGGATGTTGAGTTCCAATTTTTATGACGACAACAGGGTCGGTTCTGAACCTGATTTGTGTGGATTTGATTCCCGTGAAATAAAATACGATGCAGGGAACTAACTTCACGGGCAATAACTTCACATGGAAAATAACTTCATCTTGAATGGGAAATAATTTCACATTTTCTATGTCTTCGCATATTAAGAGAAATTATTTTCCACAACAAAGTGAATAATAACTTCACCCTGAGTGAGAAATTTTATGTGAAAGTGAGTAAAAACTTTACTTTTTTGTGGAAAATAATTTCACATAAAGTAAGTGAAGTTATTTCCCTGCACCAAAACATTCCTTAAATTGCATTCGTAAGTTACTCCTTCGGCTCTTAGGGTGGTTAAGTCCGCACTCAAACCCATTATACAGTTTGTGGCCACCTAATATGGGAAGACGGTTCAATTCTGTAGGTAGTTTCTTCAACATGGCACATGGCAACATGCACTACTCATATTCCGCGGTTGTATCAGGGAGCTTCTTTACTGATCCAAATTCATAGTCAATCTCTCAATTTAGCTGGTACTCAAACCACATACTAACTAAAACACAACTATAGAGAATGTGTGGAAGCCAATACATCAGATATCTATCCAAAACACAAACGACGGTGGTACTTACCTACTTTTACAATCAAAACACCACTTACAAAGAAGAAGAAATCGCCTTAAGGAGTACTTATCCATCGTGGACTCCTTCCCTAGTTCAGTTGTAAACATTCTCAAGAGGAAATCACTAACGCGATTGGGAACATTCAAACAAACAAAACAAAAAAAAAAAAACACAACTGTAAGTGGGCCACATAACATCATTGTAAGTCGTATCACATCCGATCAAGGATAGCTCCTATTACTCACTATTATCATCCCGATATCTTTGAAGAGAGCTGGGGGTAAAAACGAGAACAGAAACGGAATCGAGACACCGCACAATTTACTCATGTTTTCAATTTGTAACTCATCACTGGAGCTCACAGTTGGGAGATGCCACTGGGAGATATATACCGAAGGAAAACAAAAACCATCTGAAATTGACTGAGTCCCGTGCACACACACGTGATAAGCCCTTGACATTATAACTCGTTTTATTTCCAGGCCCCCGCCCCCAACTCGTCATTGCTGTATCGCAAAGGATGATTCGAAGGACGACTTTGTACGGGGTAAAAGGATGTGGGCTGTGGGTATCTGTTCATGTCGAATAGGAATTTAGGAACACGATGCCGCAAAAACGGAAATCGATTCCGGGGGAAAAGCTCCTGCTTTTGGATGTGGTGGAGCGCCACTCTCTGTGTGACTTGAATAATGCACGACTCATTAGGTATTGTATATATATAAAGTGACTTCTTCGAGTGACATTTATCCGCAAGGACTAATGCTTCCATCTACACATATGTAGCTGACTGTCAACGATTGTCCCTCTTAGCGTACCTACACCAAACAATGGGAGCTTGGAATTTTAGTGCCACTTGGGGTGGCTCTTCCCCCCTTCCACATCCACCCCACCCGGTCGTCTAATCGAAATTTGAATTCTCAAAACAAAAAGGAACGAAACAAAGAAACCGAACTCGTAAGGCTTCGCGCGCATATTAAACCGAAAGTCGAAACCTAGGGTCGCTCATACACCACATGAGTCAGGATATGAGTCAGGAGCAGGACGCCATGTGTACGAGAAAGGCCTATTTGCATATTCATGCCAACCCTGCCATGCACAGGCATCGATTCAAAATCAATGGAAACCTTATACAGTAATCAGTTTTGACAGTTTCAGTAGTGTTCGATGTTTGTGGGTCGGGACTCGGGAGGATTACATACTTCCTTCGTTCCCTTGTTTTCTGTTTCGAATTTTTTTCAAAAAAAAAATGGAAGAGCTTAAGGGATTATTCATGTTGATTCGATGTGTTCGGCGAGAGGTTTTATTTGCACATTCGATTGGCGGCGCGGCTGCCGCTGCATTCAACCTAAACCACACATCGAAAGAAGAAACATATACAGAAGGGGAGAAAAAGAGAGAGAGAGAGAGTCACTGACTCATAAAAATGGTAAAATTCATTTTGACATGAGTGGCAGGTGAGCTGGGTTGCGAAACAGTTAGATACTTTGGGACTTTAGATTTGTCCGTCATAAATTATGCATTCACCTCTGGTCAATGGGAGTGATTCAATTTGATTGAGAAAGTTTTGCTTTTTCTTTGGTTGGGATATTAATTTTAATGCGGCGCAAAGTGATTGGAGCTAGGGGATTTCGATGGGTTGAGTTGGAGCTGGCTTTAGAGTTTTGTATTTATGGAATTGGAATGATAATGTGATAGTTATTGGTTTGAACACAAATAAACCTTTATGAAAGCGGTATAACTAAGGCCGGTGTCTCATGTCGGTTGCAAAGATTTTCATTCTGATTGTGCAATCCATGCAGAATTTTCAAACAAATTCTAACAGAATGTTCTTTTTGAGAACTACGACATCTATTTGCTATAAAGCTTTAAGCTAAACACCGAATATCTAGTGGTACCCATATTTTTTTTTAAATTTGTGGCTGACCAAGTGCATGGAACAGCTCTTTCAGAAATTGTTCTAACATGCATCTGTAACGAGTATCATAGTATATGTCTGGCAAGTAGGTTTAACAGGTACACTACTCTATTGATATTGCTTTCAAAAATTATTTAAAACAGCAGTCCCAAAAACCAATCTCGTGTTAGCTGTAGCAATGAAATTGTTCCTCCATTTTTTAAGGTTCCGTACCCAAAGGGAAAAAACGTAACCTTATTAGTTTCGCTCGGATGTCTCTCCGTCTGTCTGTCTGTCTGTCTGTCTGTCCGAACCCACTAAGCCAATTTTGTTACCAGGTATATCTCAAGAACCGATTGACATAGGAGGCTAAAATTTACACACAACATCCGGTATAACCTCTAGTTAAACGACAAATACCAATGGAAGGAATACATCTATTGGTTTTGGATTAATTAGTAATCTGGTGAAAAAATATTTTCATTTGCCCAAAAAACGGTTTATTTCTTGATTCACAAAAAAATACATAAAATCCTTTTTTGTAGATCATGTTCTTATCTATATATGTGCTGAATACTGTTTTGGCGAAAAGTTAATAGTTTACATGATATTTTCAAAAAAGATAATCTTACCATGTAAAATACGTTGCTCTCATAAATGTTCTAATCTCTACTACGCAGTTGTGCACAAATGTCCCTCACTGGTGGTATACACCAGGGCTGCGGCTTCATAATTTCGTTGGGGAGTTTAATACATTTTTTTGGGAGTACAGAACAAAATAAAAGTAATATATTTTTAGTCAATAGTTTTTCAATTGGGACAGGTCGCTTTAGACAGCCTATGGCGGCTATGTTATTTTGGTGGCGACTGTCTAATCTGATGCCGAAACACCACGCCATAAGACTTTGTTATCAAAATGAGTGTTCGTCAGTGCAATCAACAATTATTTTGTTTTACCGTTACAACATCTACCTATCCTTAATGAATTTACAGGATCCGCAATTGTTTGTAACGACACGAATGTAACAAAATCAAGAAAGGCAATAAAAAAATCTTAATAAAACATCCAGGACCAGGTACACTATATTATAATACCAATACCATGTGCTATGATTTCGCCGAATTTTCGAGACTCACATTAAGAAGGTAAGGAAAGAGAAAATACAGCACATTACTGAGAGAGAGTTACCGAATTAAGGGACACAGATACTGAATGGGAAATTGGTGAGGATTGTTTAGGTAGCAATTAAAGAATCAAAATCTGCAATTGGGTTTTTTTCTGGCGGTAATCACACAATGAGATTCATGTGTGAGTAATTTTTGAGAGTAAAAATATTAAGTAAGTAAATTAAACTAAATTGTGATGAATTCATGAACAGGGGAAAGATTGAATGATATTATCGATTTGAAATAATATCTGATGGGTTGGACTTTAGCCAAATGTTTTTCCGGCCGGTTTTTCTACATTCAATCAGGTAGACACTGAAAGTTAGACGTCCTTCTCGGTTTTTGTTTCGAAAACCTTAAAGACACATAAATGACTTAAAAAATTCTAAGAAAAGGTATTGGTTCAATAAAATCAGACCGTGGGTCTCTGAAGGAATTCCCAAACAAATTTGAAAAACAAGTTAAATTGATGTAAAAAATAAGACCATAAGTTAATACAGTTCACGATTACCTAGGTCGCATGAAACTTCCTTTTTTATCAAAAGTTTTCTTGGTTGTAATATTGAAATATGTACAATACGGCATAGAAAAACTGAGAACGCAAGCTTATTTGGAATACTTGATATATTTTAAGTGTGTAGTTCGGTGAAAAGTCGTCAGAAAATTTTGAAAAACATAACAAATTTCGGTTCGAATAAGTTTAGTTTTTGCTATTCCTTAACACTATTAAGCTGAAAACTGAGTACATGGTATTGGATGGAAGTATTACCTACCGTTTTCATTTTTGGTCAAATCGAAAATGGGGTTTTCGAGATATGAGCAGCTTTTTAAAAACCGTCTTCGATTATTCGAATGGAAAACGAAAAACACAGTTTTTTTTTAAAGATCATCAATTTTTTTCGAAATCTAATTTAACGATCATTCAGGGAAAAACTGGGTTTGCTATCAAGTTAGGAATGACAATGTTGTTCCACGACGCATCGTTTTTAATTGTCGACACTGGATTGTCAATTGGATTTTCAGTATCAAAAGATGTGGAAAACAGCTGTAAGTGAAAAGGATTTCGATTAATTGATGTTTAATGAATTTTTAACCCATTAAAAATATAATTTCAATCGTCTTAATTTTCTAAAAATAACTATTGTCAACATTGGAAAATGCGTCCATAATTGCGTAGTCTGCATGGTTTGGTTTACTCTGTAGAGCAGTGCGAAGCGAATGTCCATATTAGACCAGTCGTATTACATTTTTGATTAAATCGTATATAGCGCTTTTGAGATAAGGCCAAATTTTAAAAACAGACAATTCTAAACCACCCCAAACTCTAAATCCAAAGTTTTTGGAACCGTTTAAGCTGTAGGTTTTAGTTTTATTTTGGTTTTAACAATTTATTACTAATTTAGGTGTGTATTATAATGTGTATAACTTTTTTTTATGAATTTTTATTTATTTAAAATGCAGTAATTGTTTTATTAATTAAACAAACTTAGAAATGGTAGGTGGGTAGACGGACAGACTTGCGAGCCCCAGTTTTTGAGTCCAAATTTTGTTCATTTACAACATCTTTCTCTTACTACCTATAGGAGACATTTAGAACGCAACCTGCTGGATCTTGTTAAAGTCTTTGAAGTTTGAACTCGCATGTCCCGAAGAGAATAGTTGTTGTCACAGTGGGTAAATCTCCGTCATATAATGTTGATGACCTCTCTTGCTATACTTTCGAATTATTATTAATTTAGCCACGTGCCATAGTTTGGTGCCGCATGTTCGCCGTCGCCCCATCATACAGCCACTTAATCTGAATTAATTTCGCCATAATTAGTTGGGAGCATGTTGTTATTTTCTCCTCGTAAAACAATGAGGCAAATTAAATAATAAAGAATATTAAATTTCTGTATGAGCTCCTCGTGCATTTCCAATTTGTTACATACGCAGGCACAGGCACAGGCACACGCATTCCCATTACGACTGACTCCGTGCACACACATTGTACAGTCGAAATTTTACACATTTCCACAATTAATTCGTGCCGATGTAATGCAATCAATTTATTGCATTCGTCTCTCATGCCACGGAGGGTGTCATTAAAACCCTAGCTCTGAATGGATTGTTAATTACAATTATCCCCATCGCGGTGCGTCGGAGGAACCCTACCATCACATAGACGCAGACGGGGGGAGGGGAATTTTAGGGCCATCAAATACGACTGCAGTGAGGGTGTCGCCAGTAGGATTTCCAAATTGATTCCAAATTAATCAAACTTTTATGTGGCATCCAATTAAAAGAGAGCCATAAAGTGAAGAAAATTACTCCTCATATACGACGGACGCGTATATAACCATCGCAGCACCCCTGCTCCCAAAACACACACACTATGACCACGCTTTCAAGGAAATAAACAAAGTCCTCCTCGAAGACGAAAACAAATTCCAATCACATTAGAGTTTAAGGACTTCAAATGCTAATAAATGTGGAGCAGAAAAAAATGTACTATAACCGAAAAAGAATTGCGAATTTATTTCCAAAAAAAAAAAAAAGAAAAAAAAACGTAAACAGAAGAACTAACGTAAAGCGAAACAAACTCACAACATAACCATCGAATGGATATTATTTTTTCTTTACACAAGTTTTCGGAACGTTGTCGTCTTCGGTCGTTCGACGGGGAGTCTTCTTCGACCCTTAAGACGGTTGTACGCACAAGGGGCAACTCCACCACATGCAGCTCCATCTAATCTAGTGTAAGTAGAGAACCATGTCAGATTGGCGGACTTGTTGTTTTTCTCTTCTTCCATTCCATTAAAAATATTATTTATGTACATTTCCGGGGGCTGGCGAACCAGGGGCGAAGACGGCGACTCACGCCACGCCACTTCCATCACCGCCAATTGACTTGGGCTTGGGCATGGTGGGAAAGCGATACATATGCGACGAACGGCGATATGTGTTTGGAAAAACTTTGTTTTTCATTTTGTTAATATTTTTTTTTTTTGTTTGTGAGTTCTTTCCTTTCACCCGAAAGTTTTGCTCCTTTGGGTTTTATCTCCTTGGAGACGCGCACCCACACAGAATGTTCAGTCAAATAGACATCTCTATGTGTGTCGTTGTGGTAGGGTGAAATTAGTTTATTTGAGTTAATTTAATAATTAGAACAATACGAGACGAGAGTAGTTTGTGGTATATAGGGTTTTGAGGATGATTCAATTCATGGTTCGTAGAGTTGACGATTTATGGTTTGGAATTCCTTTGTCATTGCGGTTAACAGTTGGCATGGGTGATGTAGGCAAAAATTGAAATGTAGTAGAGTGTGAGAAAGTCCTTTAAATGGTTCACGTGTTTAAGGGTAGACGTTTTTTTTGGTATAGGTACACCAACGATTTTAACAAAAACTAATTTTTAAGCAAAGTAAGTTTTTCTCATAATGATGGTATACTGTAAGTTAAAAAATGTAGGAATTTTTTGAAAACTTATAATAATAATAATATTTTTTTTTGCGCAACAGGTCCGTAGGGAGTAGGGACCCTAGGCCTAACTTCTCGCAACCATTTGTTTTGTGTGAGTTTTCATTTTTGAAACGAATGGAAGGGATCTACAATTTTATGCCGATTCCAAACGGCTAATTGAGAAGCTCTTTCATGGCAGTTATACTCTCGGATGTTTGTCAGACGTTCGCGAGAGGTGGCGCAGTGAAAAAACCCTGAGTTGGAAATTAGGTTTTTTTTTTTTGCGGGATTCGAACCTGAACCCCTCGCTTAGTAGTCCAACACACTAACCACTTAACCACTGCGCCTTAAAAACTTAGTTTTCTTTTTAAAAAAAGGTCAAACGACCAAAATACAAACTAGGAGTACCTAATATTGATGTTTTCAAAATTATTGCATCCTTCGTTTTTCATTGGGGTATGCGAAGACGGCGTAGCTGCTTATATCTCGAAAAGCCCATTGTCGATTTTAGTAGAAATGTGGAGTGGACATTGGACAACCCTTTCATTCTGAACAGTATCTCGTACCCAACTTTCAGCAAAACCATTTTAGAACCGAACTTTGTAAATATTTGTCATAATTTTGTGTGCAAAGTTGAGAAAAATGTTGTGAGCAATAAAATTGCCATTTATAACGAAGTGAAAATCAATCATTTTAACTTGTTCATTCACCAAAATTCGTTCCTATTTGAAGTTGTTCGGCGAGGTTTCACAATTCCTTAGAAAAAAGATTGTGTGGCGCCCATTGTATAAAACCAAAAATTTGATTCATCATCTACAAAAAAGGTTAAGTACCCATTTCTTTCAACACACTCATAATTTTAAATTTATTGCTAAAGCCCTGAACCCACCCCAGCTGAGCGACCGAGGCGGTAGCATCCAACCGGCTACCTGTTGCACTTTTCCCCGCCATACACCGTCGGCGAATTTGCATCGACTATTTGACATTTCCCTACCCATACCCATTAGCGACGTACAACCCATCGGCGCAGCGGCGCCTTTAATTTATCTCGCGTTTTTTTTTCTTTTACGCAAATTAGAATCGTCTATTGTACCCTGAAAAGTGTAATAAAATTTCTCACATTTTTCTCAAGAAGTGCAAATAAAGCCGAATTATAAATATTTATCAAAAACATTTACCCGAGACCTACCTACTATTTTGTTTAAAGCTCAATCCCGCACCTCCAAGGAACTTTCAGTTTTACAACTAGGTATTGGAAACATTTTTTTTTATTCGTTCAACCACAAGCACCGTAAAGCAGCATCACCATTCTATTTCAGTCAAAATCAAAAGCGTGCACTGCCAGATAAGAACTCCCGCTACTCGTATCCTTGTTCTTAAAATCTTGTAAGTTGTATATGACCTTGTAAATAGTACAAAAAAAGCTCTCATTTTTTAACCAGCACTTGCGAAAATTGTCTTTTCCAGCTTATTAAACAAAAAAAAAAAGTTAAAGTGGTTAGCGCCGTGATTTCGTCAGACGATTTGATAATTTTTTTAAGTTCTTCCTTAGAACGCTGCTCCAGCTAAATTTTATCGCCCATAGAAAAGTCTTTCCAAAATTCAGCTGAACCAAATATCAAATATCAAATTTTTGCTTCAGAATTTACTGCATGTATCTGTCAAATTACTGCTCACCCATTTACACATTTTCTCAAGCTTAATTGTGACAGATCGGTGTGTTCTGTTGGGAAGCAATGATGAATTTGTCCAATGAGCCCAAGAATTATTTGAAATTGTTGAAATCAGAAAATTAAATTAAGCTGGATTTTAGCTAAATGTTCAGAGAGGAACAAATTCCAGTTGCTCACTCAAAGTTCTTTGAGGTCCCCTTTGACATGCGCCCGCCAACTAAGGCGAGGTATTCCTCTAATGCCCTCCGGGTTACAATCGAAAATCGGTCCGGAACTTAGGTTTCCATTCGCTCAAAATGTCCCAGTCATAATAGACGACTGATGAGTTATTAATTATTTTTGGTAAATCTCCACCTCCGAAGCCCGTCAACACTAACAGGACCGAAAATCACTCGCAGCATTTTCCATTCCAAGCGACCAAAGAGATCTTCATTTGCCTTTGCTAACATCCATAATTCTGCGCCTTTAATAAATACTGGCATGATGAGGGTCTTATATGGAGTCTTCTTGGTGTTTCTCGACAAGGCCTTACGCCTTACTAATCAATTGCCTTCTTGAGCCGATAGTAATTTTCAGACGGCCTTAGTAAGAAATAAGTTGGCTGTCAGTTTTAGTAAAGTTGGCTGTCAGCTTTAGTAAAAATTTACAGCATGTGTGAAACGGTACCAATAACCAATAAGACCTCCACATTTCCTAGTCGGCTAGTCCGGTCACTTACTTAAGATCTATTACAATGTTTTCATCGCAGAATTAAAATTTGATAATTTGTTTTCTTGAAAAACAAGGTCAGTGGGTTCTATCACAACGAGGATTTTATTCTAAAAGAAAGGAATACATAAACTGCAATTAAATTTGCCCAACAGATATTTCTCAAAAGCGTTTTGAATCTTATTATAGGCCCTAAAAACAAGATATAAAATAGGAAATGCACAAAATATCCGCTGATATGTCAAATATCATAGGCAAATTAGTAATGCCCCTTGGCTACAAATACAAATATAACCCAAGTGGAAACAAAATAAAAACAATAAGGTAATGGTTATGTACAATAATTTTTTTGAGAAAACATATTCGTGGCTTAAAAAAGCAACTGACGATCACGTAGCCGAGTGCAAGTTATGTTCCACAAAATGTTCAATAGCGCATTCCGGCGTTTATAGCATTAAAAGTTATAATGTTGACTGAGTAACATACAAATAAACTGTTTTTACAGAGAATTAATACAAATTTTGTCTTTAATTTACAAATATTTTTAATGTCCCGCTTTTTGAGAAAATTGTCACGTGTTTTCACATTTTCTTTATGGCAAATCTAAGCGCAGTCGATAAGTGTGTTTATTAATTTAATAAGTTTTCATAACGCAATCCAATCCAACCTTTTCTATTTATATAGTTTTTGTTTGCATTTTGTTTTCATGTGGTTACAACTAAGATTTAATTTAATCAACAAATTCAGTAGTCTAGTGTCTGTATTCTAGCCTATGAATTTAGCAATCTAAGGTTCAATTCTTTGTATAAATTAAAGTTATTTTAATTTTATGAATTAAAATTTTAGGGGATTTTCGGTGCCGTGACATAAGGCCAAGCGTCATAAGGCCAAATCTCGAAATTTGGCCTTATGTCCCTTTGTGAAAGTGACAAAAAGCCAAATTTTAGCATTTGGTAATATGACACTTTGAGAAAGTGTCATAACTCATAAGGCCAAAATAGTTTGTGACATTAGGCCAAATGAACCAACAACAACCCACTTGAAGTGGGTAATAGCATCACCAACATTTTATGAAATTATTTTCCACCTACAATTCTAGAATTTGTTGATGTTAACTGGAAAACAAAATCAAATTATTTGCATACACCCAAACTCGCAACTACTCCCACCCCTTAACAGAGAATTCAAGCAGGGGGGTTGCAGGGGGGCTTGTTTATTAATTGTATAGTACGATGATAAGAAAAATCACAAAACCCAAAGTGACATAGTGCCAAATTGGCTTTATGACACTTTACCTAAGCGACATTATGCCAAATGCAATAATTCGGCCTAGTGTCACTTTCGCTTGGCCTTATGTCACGGCACCGGGATTTTCTTCCGTTCCATCACCATATCATATCGCAATTTCCGTAACACATTCACCAGTTCACTCCCCAGCTCCAGCGTGCCCATAAAAGAATTCACTTCATATTTATTTTTTGTTTTTTGCTTTTACCTATTTGGGAAAAATGTGCTAATTAAAAACAGCACTAAAAAGGTCAGAGATTTTGAAAAAAAAAACAGGCAAGGCTAACAGGAGAGTTTGATTACCACACAGCCAAAGCTTGGATGCATAATTGTTTTATGAAAATGCCTAATAAAAGATTAAATTAAACTTGGAAAAAGTGGAGTTGGCGTACCATAGTAAATTTCTTCCAATTTATCAGCTGAACACAGCTGTAAAAATGGTCTCGCATGTAACTTCTCAATTAGACAGTTGCAATTTAAAATACCCGCATTCATATTTGTGGCTACCGCTCTACTCAATCGGTCTTAACATTCAGACGACCAGAATGGGTAATGGGATTGAATAATTCTATATACGAACGTAATTCATAAGAGAGAAAAATTAAAAATCCAGCTCGTGTTGTTAAGGTTCTGTAAAAAATAGCGCACTTTCCCTAGCCACAGGCACAGTAAAAGCACACAGGCGGACAGGCCACACAGGAGAACGAAATATTAGGAATAATTTGGAATGGGATTTTGCCCTGGCTCACTGGCTGTTCGACGTTCGAGTCGAGTTGGATTTGGATGATGAGGTGAACTTCTGTGTTCTGTGCTTGAAGGAAGAACACAAAAACAAAACACACACGAACATGACACACCTCATGACCAGGGTTGCCAGAATTTAGTTTAAGCACCCAAACCTTACAAAAATGTAGCCCAATATCGTTGCCCAGTAATAAGCCAAAAAATCGTTCCCACTTTCCCATTTCAGTGCTCGTTTCTTCGATCTTCTACAATTGACATTTTGTGGCGTTGTGTCAAATCAAAAGGCCTCTTCGATTTCACTTGACTGCAAGAGTGCTGCCAATTTTTAAAAGTGCGTGTTTGTTCGAAAATATTTCTTTTTTAGTTTTGTGAAAGAATAAAACAAACAAAATTCACACACAATTTGTAAAACGATATATAGCCCAAAATTGAGTTGGGCACTCATGGAAGAAATTTCTATCGTTTTTTAAGTATTAATTGGAATGGAATAACGATACAGTTTTTGATTTTTGTTGAAGTGTGTTTACGATTAATGAACGTTAATTACTCAAGGAATAATATAAGATTTGGACAGGGTGTGCAGAGAACACCTGCGCACCTTTGAATAAACGTCACTGATCCTATCCTTAAAGGTGTAACCAACCATACACATCCAGAAAATTTCATTGCAATCGGTTGACAATCGTAGTACAACCTATAACCACAAATACACGTGTGCTTACTATGACTCATGAACCAACACACATATAAACAGCGTGTGTACCTAAATACCTTGGTATTGACGTAATCTTTCGTGTAAAATTTACAGAAAAAAATGGGTTCACGCCTTACAGCGAACATCAGTTTCAAACACAATATTCTTTATTTATATATATGTATATTGATTTTTACGTGATTAGGAATTAGGTCTAAAACAAAAGTGCAATGTTTTCCAATTTCTTGTATTGTTATATTGTTGTATTCCATCAAATAAAATCAGAAAACATTTGCAATTTTCTAAAATTAATTTATAGCTAACCAACTATTTAAATTCGTGTTGTCGCAGAAATTATTTTTCCATGTCCTCAGCACCGACTGCGACTCCACTACATTTCGTCTCTACAGGTCTTGGGCAATCTAAGTTTGCTTCTTTTGCGCAGAAAAACACATGAGCTGTTAGGACAATATATGTTTGAATTTCGATCACTAGTTGTCATAAATCTATCGCAAGAAGTTTGAACAATTTCAATTCACAGCTTAACTCCGGAGGACACTTTCAACCCCCGTAAACAGGCGCAGGGACATAAGTCCACGAAACATAAGTCCATAATGGACTAACGTCCCATTTCGGTGAGACATAAGTCCACTTTTTCATTATGGACTTATGTCTCATCGAAGCGGGACATAAGTTCCGAAATTGTTTTGTCGAAGATGGGACATTAATCCCAAATTTTACCATAGATAATATTTAGCAAAACGTCGTGGATCTCCAATAGGCATCGAATACTTCAAATTAGGCGCACGCGAGTTGCTACCATTGTATTATGAAATGTGTATGGGGGGGCATGCTGCCCCCCTGCAACCCCCCTGCTTGGGTTTACTGTTGGATTACGGGGTGGGTGCGAGGTATTTTACTTATATTTTTTGTTGAATTTTAAAATAGTTGGGTGGGACATAAGGCCCAACATTTTTGCTTTGGACTTATGTCCCGCTTCGATGAGACATAAATCCATAATCAAAAAGTGGAATTATGTCCCACCGAAGTGGGACACAAGTCCATTATGAACTTATGTCTCGTGGACTTATGTCCCTGCGCCCCGTAAACACGGTACCTACTACCTACCACAAGTAAAGCGTAACCCTACAACATTGCCAATGCCACTTGCACTTATTTCTTGCACAAACCCCTCGAGACGTACGGAAAACTGCAAATTCCACTGTCAACTGCGTCGCTTTTAATTAAAATATCCTCCAACCAATTTGTATTCCCCACATCGACCTATTTCCCTCTTTCACAGCAGCATTTACACCGACGCCGAGCCGAATCAACAGGTAGTCACATGTTATCCTGTTGGCCCAAAGAGCAGAAAATGAAATAAAAAAGAGAAGAACAAAATCACAGATCAAAATTTAATTCCACCCTTCCACCCGTGCTGGTACATACAAGTTTGTCTCCTCAGCATGACATCGAAATTGTCTACCCCTACTAACCAAAGTTTGCAGTTCCCGCATTTTAATGTCCTTATGAATATCCTTTAACGAATAAATGGGATATAGCCGAGCCTTGGTTTGGGGATATTGCAGCAGAAGGTACGACTACCTTCCGAATGCCATTCCGCATGCATTTGCAGAAATGACTAAAGCGCTTAACTCCGAGCCGTTGCCGTTGCTCGTTCTCTTTCGCCTGCGTTTTGTCGCATTTCTGTGTTGCGTAATTGTTATGAGGCTTTGAAGTTGCCTGCTCTTTATGTATGTATGTATGGTTCCCCCCAATGACGACGGCTAGATATATTCGACTACTACAACGATGGTGGTGCAGTTAGTGTTATTTGGATGCAAGCAGACTAATTCTGAAGCCAGGAGAAAGTAGCGAAGTTCCATCCAACCGACCGAAACTACTTAATGCCGAAAAAGTTTTGCAATATATTTATAGGCAGCATATCTGTGTATATTCACTCTGTGAGTGGGATTTTATGTGCAGGGGTAGTAGGTACATTGGGATGTAAAAGTTGCCCGACACCTTTTCGTGAATCGTGGTTAAGTGCGGGTAATGTGTGTTTTGAAGCGGCTTAGAGGAGAGTTGGTAATCAAGGTGTTTGGCATTTAGGGGTTCTTCTATAGGAAAGGAATTCATTTGTAACGCAAATTTCTGACGGTTAACTGACAACAGGGTAGATGAAAGAGTCAGAAGAAAATCTGTTCGACACTTGTGATGCCGAGACCATTCTAGTCAGATCTGGGAAAAGTTAAGAAAACGATTGCTAAGTCTATGTGCGGGACTCGATAAATTTCTCATGGAAATTCGACAGCATGAAGTTCTACTTGGTACCTACCTAGGTAAGCTTGAACCACAATTAGTTGGCAGACATGCTCTTCGATCGCAAAGTACAAAACTTCTTTTAAATGAAGAAACATAGCATAGCCGACCTGCTCTATGTCTTTTACTATGTCAATCATCTTATATGTTGTAACGATGCATTCGTTACATAATTTTTTGCTCTTACTCCAGTAGGTGCCCTGCCCCACTGTGCCACCTACCACATAGTTTTTACTATGCCCCACTGTGCTGTATCGACTGCACTCCACCCATTCCACTCACCCCCGTATTTGTTTTCGCACTGAATCGCCAATACAGTGCCTGCACACACAACATCCGATCATCTGCTCCGCCCCCCACACTGATACACACGATACACCCCCGCGGTGGTCCAGTATGTGTTATCTGTTTTCTCGCAGCATTGCCTGCACAGTGCCGGTGCATTTGACACACTTGCGCCCAACAACAATTGACAGTGCCGCCCCCCGCACTAGTCCAAATATTGTTAGTAACAAAATATATGGGAAGCAATAATTTTCACAGCTGTGATATAATTCACACCCGTTCACTGGTTGGTATTCTATTAGACCACCAGCAAGATCACAAACAAATCGAGAAAACATCAGAGTTGACTAGTACCAATCTCGTGTACTGCTGAGTTTGATCCTCAAGTCGTTAACCGACCACTTGAACTTTTTGGTGCTGGTAGGCCTGCGGGTAACCAGCAAATTGCCGAGTCCACCGCAAGGGCGACTTGAAGACCGCCGAGACTGTCGAAAGACAGACTTGAAGACCGCCGAGACTGTCGCAAGACAGACTTGAAGACCGCCGAGACTGTCGAAAGACGGACTTGAAGACCGCCGAGACTGTCGAAAGACAGACTTGAAGACCGCCGAGACTGTCGCAAGACAGACTTGAAGACCGCCGAGACTGTCGAAAGACGGACTTGAAGACTGCCGAGACTGTCGAAAGACAGACTTGAAGACCGCCGAGACTGTCGAAAGACGGACTTGAAGACCGCCGAGACTGTCGAAAGACAGACTTGAAGACTGCCGAGACTGTCAAAAGACAGACGTGAAGACCGCCGAGACTGTCGAAAGACAGACTTGAAGACTGCCGAGACTGTCGAAAGACGGACTTGAAGACCGCCGAGACTGTCGAAAGACGGACTTGAAGACCGCCGAGACTGTCGAAAGACAGACTTGAAGACTGCCGAGACTGTCGAAAGACAGACTTGAAGACCGCCGAGACTGTCGAAAGACGGACTCGAAGACCGCCGGGCCCGAACTATCGCCCACCAGAGCTGCAACCGAGGACCGAACCGCTGACATCGCTGCTGCCGTTAACCGTGGATTATACTTAGTTGTTGTTAGACTATTATAAACGTTAGATAAAACTGTTGGAAATATCCATTTATTGTAAAACCATAAGAATAAAGTAAATCGTAATAAAGGAAACTCCTCTGAAAACTAAAGTTAGTGTTTCTTTAGGAAGGACTTTGGCGATCCGGCGAGCTAACCTCAGCCATAGACAAAAAGCACCCTCACATTGGCGCCCGAGCAGGGACCTCAACAGAAGGAGGCCCAAAATTATTACGGACAAGAGAAGACAACCGAAGGAGGACCAACGAAAGGAACTCAACCCGAGGAACCTCAAGGAGGAGGACCTACAATCAATCAAGAACCGAGTTTCGCCAGAATGGAAAACAATAACCAGCTAGCCGTTCCGGAAGAACAATCCGGAGACATGACCGTGGGATGGATCTACCTGTTGAAGAAGGCCGAGCTAATGGAAGCGATGGAAAAGAAAGGACTAAGGACGGATGGAACGGTCGGACAACTCCGAGCCCGAATGAGCGGCTATTTGAAAGCCACCCGAACAAGATCATCCACACAGAACCTCTGCGAGGAACTAGAGGCAAAAACTTCGACGCGAGAATATGGGGACACCTCTTCCGAAGACGACGAAAAGTCCACCACGACCGAGGGGACTGTAAAAACCCCACTGTTCGTCGAAATACCCGTCCCTACCTACGAACCCACCGCCGTTCAACCGCTGCCCATACCGTCCCCACACCCTAGACCGTACGAGGTTTACCAACCGCACCCAACCACGTCATCCTTTGGAAGGACAACCGAGACACCGGCCCCGACCACATCAACTCGAGCCATACGTAGGCCAACGCTGAGCTATGAGGCCGAGGTGATGGATACGGTCCGAAAATGGGGACTAAAGTTCGACTCATCAGGGAACGCGCTCGAATTCATGGAGCGGATCGAGGAACTGACCCGCTGTTATGATATTCCGCCAGATTACATGATACGGCCGCTACCGGAGATCTTTCGAGGTACGGCCCTAGAGTGGCTACGAATCAACCGAGATGGCTTTCGGAACTGGGATCAGTTCCGCCAGGCATTCCTGCGCCACTTCCTCCCGGCACGCTACACCCATAAACTCGAGGAGGAGATTATGAGGAAAAGGCAAGGGCCCAGGGAGAAAGCCAAAGAATATATTCGAGCCACTCAATACCTGATCCGACAGCATCCCCGAATGAACATACAGGACAACATCGATCGCATATATGACAATATGCGCCCGGAGTATCGATTCTATATCAAACGTCGGGACTTTACGACATTAGACGAACTCATGGAGTTAGCCGAAGAGTTCGAATATGTCAAGAGCGAGGAACGAAACATTCGTCCCCCTAACCCCGTACCTACCCCAGCGTCCAGACCACAGGGAGCCAATGTTCCCTACAATAGGGACACGCACTGTTGGCGCTGTAAACAGAGAGGCCACCGGCAACAGGATTGCCGACGACCCTTCCGCCTGTTCTGCTCCTACTGTGGGGAAGACGGACGACACACCAGGGACTGCATGTGCCACCAAGAACAAGCCGCCGCAATAGCTAATGACCCGTGGACAGACCCGCGATACTTCATCCCCACGAACATCCAGGGTCAGATATTCTACTGCCTCGTCGACACCGGAGCATCGAAATCGTTCGTCGGACCGAGGGTACGACAGATACTGCGTAGGATGCGCGTGCCCGTCCAGTACCACAGCCAGAGAATCCAACTGGCCAACGGGGATACCCTAACCACTCGGGAACACTATATGGTGCAGCTACAGCTAGGCGACCAAACCCTGACCAGCAAGCTCACTTATATGAAAGCACTGGCCGCGGACGCAATCTTCGGCATGGACGTACTTGGGAAAGCCCAGCTCGAAATGACCCTAGGTGGCCAGAAACTGGCTTATAGGGAGGTGTTACGCACCACTCCAACTGTCAGCTCGTGTGGCTTTCTCAGGGAAAGAGTTCTCTCAGGAAAGAGTTGGAGTGAACAACAGGCGGCCCAGAGGCGAAGTAAGCACAACAAGTTACGCCGAAAAGCTAGGCATGCCTGCATCGGAGAAAGTGCAACCACTGATGGACTAGGACACAAATCTACTGCGAGTCCTACACAAAGCAACAATTTGCCGACGAAACGCTGGACACGACAGATGACCGCCCCTGACAGGATTCCGAATATTGAAAAACCGAATAACCGTAGGGTACGCAAGAAACGGAGAGTGCCCCCGCCATCCAGCCACATTGTTCGCCCAGATCCGATGCCCGTCACCCGACGCAATCGTCGGAAAGGAAACGAAAAGTGGTTCCAGCGTATCGAACCCAACCAGTGCAGCACCACACATACCGCCGCCACCGTCAACAACATTGCCACCGTCAACACCACCACCGCCGACACCATCATCACCGCCAGTCAATACCGCCGTTCCAGTTTTTTTCTTCATAACCACCAGTACAGCCATAACGCAGCAATTCGAATAGTCCCGTCGGCCTGTTCAAATGGATTCAGGCTCTAACACAAAAAAAAAACCGCAATTACTTATTATATATTTTTTTTTTTTTAGAAATTAATTTTGTTTTTAACTTGAAAAAAAAAATAAATAGATGAATTTATATGTGAATACACATACATATGTAGTAACCAGTGGCGTCTCGTCAGGGTGTGCAAGGTGTGCATTGCACACCCTGATTTAACCAAAAAAATCACTCATCGAACGAACACTCGAATAATAATAACACACATAAATATGATGATGTGCTCAATTACACATTCCATAAAACCTCCATCACACAGCCTACTATAATAATACTCATATTCATCCTTCCTAATTTTTCTTTCAAAATTCCTTTATCGTTGAGAAACAAAGAGAAAAACAATAAACTCGCACGAAATCTGGCTGTGCACGTATTCATCAAATAAATTCATCCAACTCCAAACTATATAAATTCCTTCAGCTACAAGAATTCATCCCCATTGTCATTCGTCACCCGCACACCGTACCTGCTAATGTCGCTTTACTTTGATGAACTTGTAGTGAACTCGTGCGACGGTTTTCTGTGCACACGGAATATTCATTATTTTCTTTTGTTTTGTTCTGTTTCCGTAAAGCGTCATAAGTCAAATTTACATGCAATACATCGACGCTCGTGCAAAAAAAAGTAGTGCACGACAGTCGATCTCGATGGATGAATGAACGAATTTTGCTTTTCGTTTAGGTAGCATAAGTGGCTGCTGTTTCGTGCGGTGCTTTTGTTTTTTTTTTTTTCTATTTTTAATTTGAACAATGGAGTTTTTTTCATAATAACAATAATAATAACAGTTGGGGCAACAGGTCTGTAGGGACCCTGGGCCTAGCTTCTCACATCTCACAACCATTCGTTTTGTGTGAGTTTTTAATTTTTGGAACGAATGGAAGGGATCTACAATTTAATGCCGATTCCAAACGGCCGATTGAGAAGCTCTTTCAAGTTATACTCTCGGATGTTTGTCAGACGTTCGCGAGAGGTGGCGCAGTGAAAAAGTTCTGAGTTGGAATTTGGGTTTTTTTTATAATAAAAAATAAATCCGTATTTCTTAAAAATATATAATTTTCAAGAATTGCACACCCATCTAAGTAATTCACGCGACGCCGCTGGTAGTAACATAGCGACGAGAAGGTTCTCGTCTGAGAAAGAAGAGGGGGAATGTAACGATGCATTCGTTACATAATTTTTTGCTCTTACTCCAGTAGGTGCCCTGCCCCACTGTGCCACCTACCACATAGTTTTTACTATGCCCCACTGTGCTGTATCGACTGCACTCCACCCATTCCACTCACCCCCGTATTTGTTTTCGCACTGAATCGCCAATACAGTGCCTGCACACACAACATCCGATCATCTGCTCCGCCCCCCACACTGATACACACGATACACCCCCGCGGTGGTCCAGTATGTGTTATCTGTTTTCTCGCAGCATTGCCTGCACAGTGCCGGTGCATTTGACACACTTGCGCCCAACAACAATTGACAGTGCCGCCCCCCGCACTAGTCCAAATATTGTTAGTAACAAAATATATGGGAAGCAATAATTTTCACAGCTGTGATATAATTCACACCCGTTCACTGGTTGGTATTCTATTAGACCACCAGCAAGATCACAAACAAATCGAGAAAACATCAGAGTTGACTAGTACCAATCTCGTGTACTGCTGAGTTTGATCCTCAAGTCGTTAACCGACCACTTGAACTTTTTGGTGCTGGTAGGCCTGCGGGTAACCAGCAAATTGCCGAGTCCACCGCAAGGGAGACTTGAAGACCGCCGAGACTGTCGAAAGACAGACTTGAAGACCGCCGAGACTGTCGCAAGACAGACTTGAAGACCGCCGAGACTGTCGAAAGACGGACTTGAAGACCGCCGAGACTGTCGAAAGACAGACTTGAAGACCGCCGAGACTGTCGCAAGACAGACTTGAAGACCGCCGAGACTGTCGAAAGACGGACTTGAAGACCGCCGAGACTGTCGAAAGACAGACTTGAAGACCGCCGAGACTGTCGAAAGACAGACTTGAAGACCGCCGAGACTGTCGCAAGACAGACTTGAAGACCGCCGAGACTGTCGAAAGACGGACTTGAAGACTGCCGAGACTGTCGAAAGACAGACTTGAAGACCGCCGAGACTGTCGAAAGACGGACTTGAAGACCGCCGAGACTGTCGAAAGACAGACTTGAAGACTGCCGAGACTGTCAAAAGACAGACTTGAAGACCGCCGAGACTGTCGAAAGACAGACTTGAAGACTGCCGAGACTGTCGAAAGACGGACTTGAAGACCGCCGAGACTGTCGAAAGACGGACTTGAAGACCGCCGAGACTGTCGAAAGACAGACTTGAAGACTGCCGAGACTGTCGAAAGACAGACTTGAAGACCGCCGAGACTGTCGAAAGACGGACTCGAAGACCGCCGGGGCCCGAACTATCGCCCACCAGAGCTGCAACCGAGGACCGAACCGCTGACATCGCTGCTGCCGTTAACCGTGGATTATACTTAGAAGCCATTTATAAGCATTGTTAAACTATTATAAACGTTAGATAAAACTGTTGGAAATATCCATTTATTGTAAAACCATAAGAATAAAGTAAATCGTAATAAAGGAAACTCCTCTGAAAACTAAAGTTAGTGTTTCTTTAGGAAGGACTTTGGCGATCCGGCGAGCTAACCTCAGCCATAGACAAAAAGCACCCTCACAATGTCGTTGCTTCAGACGGCGACTTTAATTTTAATTTAGAGGTAACTGGTGTTTCTTAAAAAAAGTCGTTGAAAATTCTCTCTATACCTGGTTGAAAACTCCGCAAAGAATTAACAGAAAAAAACAACCAAGCTACCTTGACGATTGAGATTTATTTGTAACAGCTCCCAGTAAAAGGAAAAAGTGCTCAAAGAGAGTCTTCTTTCGGGCTTCTTTATGGGTCGCAATTAGAACTTTTTAAACAACTACTTTGGACATTCTTTGAAACAACTCTTACAAAGAGTCGGAAGCTGTAAAATGTATAGTGCTCTCACCCTCCCTTTTCAAAAATCCCAGTTGATAGGCCATAGAAATTTTACACTGCTTATATAAGAAATGTTTCTCCAATTAAATTTAGCTGCTCTATGACCGATGCCACGCCCCGTATCTAATCCCGTCTACATTTCGTATGTGTCTGGTGTTAAATGCACTTTAATGATTTCAAAATGCTTTCCAAGGACACTATCCATTTACCGAATTTCAAAAACGAAATAGAGTTTTTGAATACATTTTATGTATGTGCGGTGCCACACCCCGTTGTAGTCTAATCCCGCCCACTTTTTGGGAAGTGTTTTTGTTTCAACCGATAAACTCCAGAGATGTGCGTTTTTCAACTGCATTTTTTCTTAGTGCAGAGAAATCTCATTTTAAATATTTTTAGTGTGTGCGAGGTGCCACGCCCCTTTTTCAATTACCTCCCCATTTCTCAAAGGTAATTGCGCAGGTAATACACGTCTACGAGTCTTATTTTTTTTCGTTTTATTCCTCACACGTGTCGACAAATTGCGTTTTGAATTATTCTTTGAATGGGAGGTGCCACGCACTTGAAACAGTTAACCCCTGTATCGTTTTTTTCAACAATGGCTAGCAGAAGAATTAGTTAAACCTACATATCACACTTTTTCTGTCACAGAGACTTATAGTTGTATGGAAGAAGCTACGCCTCCTGCACCAAAAACCCTTGTACGATACTAAGAACACTTTCAGAAGATGCGCATAATATGTCCAACGGATCATGCGCATTAGAACGGATAAAGACTCTGGAATCGTATGACAGACAAACAGACATTTACTTCTATATACCTAGTCTCCTAGTAGAAGGAGTAAGTCGAGTAAAGTCTTGAAAAAACAAGGCTTGTGTAAAAAGACTTCCTTCAGCAAAAGTTGCCCGCCACAAGAACGCTGTATAACGTCGTTCCAGTTAAGGTGGTATTTTAATAATTGCCTCCAAATCCAAGTTGGGTGACGTAAGACAAGACATTCCTCTTCTTTTGAGTTGTAACCAAGTAAGTATTGGCATACCTTGTGACGAATTGTTCGCTCTTTCGGACTAGATTAAGGTCGCTGAGAAGTTTATAAATGGTAACTGGTTAATCTCCTCCCTAAAACGCAATTAAGGACTGAAGAGCACTTAACGAATTTTGAGTTCTAAAAGGCTTAATAGAGAGACTTCTGCTTCGTCGTTTTAAACGGGAAATTTTGCCTTGATAGCAGTACCATTAGAGAGCGACTGGGCAGGGCAGTTAGTGGTCTTTTGCCTCCTTACTCAATCACCTTCTACGGCTAAAACTTCTATGACTGGCACTTGATTACATCTTCCTCGTACGGCCTCTATCTGCATGTCCCATATAAGTCACTTGCAACTTCGTTTGGACCTCCCAAAATGTAGGCGTGGCAATACGCAATATAGCCTATAGTCTTCTTGGAGTCTTACAAAGCAATTCAATGGTAGTTTTATCAGCATTTTTTCCCGAAGTTTTCTCTCCAACTGGGGAGAACCAAAAAAAAAAATTTAAAGTTCTATTACATCTTTAGGTTGACTAAATTCAAGTTCGTTTAGGCAAGTTGGTAGAAGATGTGCTTTCATTCATTGGCAGAAGATTACGCCCTTTCCAGAATGTGTGGTCGATGGCCCCTTACGTCAAACGCTCTTCTCTTTCATTTTGATTCTGTATATTTTCTTGGCTCTACCATGTATAACCTGTTTACCTAAAATGTTATTTCTAGCAACGCAAATTAAAAAATTAGGACAAACGCAATTAACCTTAAAAGTTAAGTCAATGCTGAGTTTAGGAGCTCTTTCAAGTTATACTCTCGGATGATTGCCATACGTTCGTAAGAGGAGGTGCAGTGCTAAGAAACCTTGAGATACGGTTTTTGTTTTTCCTTTACTCGACCCTGCGACTCCCCCGCTCACTAGTCCAACGAACTACCCACTGAACCAATACTGACCCAGCGGAACATATAATAATTTCCCCAAATCGACTCTTTGAGTGATCGTTTTAATTTCGTGTCCACAATTTATATCAAAAGCATCCGATGGCTTCGGGGCTACAATGTATAGTTGAATTATCCTGCAGTTTCACTTCGCAGTGTCAGACGAAACAACAACGGGTTTCTTGTTTTTGTTGTTAAATAGTCGTCATCGTTCTGCAGCCTTCCTTATTTTGGGGTGCTGAAGTTTTTCTTTTCTTCTGCTCCTTTTTTGTTTGTTTAATTTTCCGCCTCTTTTGCCGCCCGCTCAGCTGCCTGTTTATAGTCTCGTTCTCTTTAGGTAGCCCATCATCTAGGTTATCAGCCCAGAATTCCTTTAAATTGTACTCGCTATAGAAGAATAAGTATCTGTGTATCTATTGTGGCTTTTGTTCTTTATCCTTTTAATTTCTTTTTCAACTTTTTTTTCGGTTTCTTTCTTTACCATCAACTTTCAAGGATAAAATGCCGCAAACATAATGGAGATTCCTTTTTTTTTTGCATTCCCCTCTCTCTCTCTCGCTCCCGTTGGCAGAATGTTGAATCAATCTTATGGTTTAGTTTTTGCCTTGTTGTGCTTTCCCTGGACCCGTGCAAATTATTATTATGATTCCAAAGGCTCATTGTGAATGGAGCTTCACGAAAAGTTGTGCTGTATACAGAATACCCCCTTATACAGCTAAACCTAAATCAAAGGGGTTACGTAAATGTAATGCAATTCGAACCGAGCGAGCGAGCGGAGGATGATGTCCTCCGAAACACACACACACAAAGAAATGAATGCAGCTCACGAAATGTGCGTAGTTTGCTGATGCAAGCAGCCTTGAATGTACGGCTATATCAACTTGTCGCTTTCATTTACTCAATGTGTATGTATACCTGGTCACTGAATGTCACGTTTTGCCATCCTTTCTATAGGTAACCGTAGCCGCAGCCTGGCAAGTGGGCGGCGAAAGGCAGGCTTCTACTGAAATTACGATTAGTTTTCCATTCGAGTGTAGAACGACAGGGAACACAATAAACAATGCCAGAAGTTTGTTGTCCAAGTTTGATGGAGCACGTAATTTGCTTGCGCAGGACGTTTTGTCGTGGAATTTGAAATGGAACCAGCGGGCCACAGTTAATAGAAAACAAAGTTACACATTTTATCCCCTGTCAGTACAGTCACAGTGTGTTGTTTGTTACTACTGTGGAAGCCTATCAAGTTATGCGAGAGAATGAAATTCTTGGTCGAAGGGAAGTCCTAGTAGTTCGCCTTGCATAATACAATCGAGCAGGGGGTGCATTTTTCTGGACAATCTGTTTGCAATAACAATATGGAGGTGGAAGTAAATTGAATTTCCATAAGATTTTCAACTCAACATCGGTGCGACATGATTTCTCGAAATATTTTCAGGACAATAATGCTAACTCGGTTGATGATGAAAGGACTCGTTCCAAATTGTTACTGGCTAATGTGATTTCAATAGAAAATTATGCGAATGGTTGGAAACGGTCTCCTTTCAAGTTGTGCAATTATTCTTGGAAGACGTGAACTTCTGCAGAAGATGAGGTGGTAAGATGAGGTGGTGTAACGTGAGTTGAAATGCAGTTGAATTGGACGTTGAAAATGTGTCACACTTACACGTGGCAATAGATTCTCAAGTAGGGTATCCCCAATCCCCATCTTCAAGTGGACATTCTCCATCTCCAGTGGACCTACTATTCATTCCTGCCGAATCGCTGGGTAATTTCTCTCTACTCTACAGAAGAGTCGAATGTAACACATGTTGTGACACTTTTTAGAATCCTTCGGGAAGGCCCTTGAACGAGGAAAACGAAAACGAACCTTTTAAATAGATGAAGTAAATATTCAACAAGTAGAAAAGCTTTTGTAACTGTCTCAGGGACATTACTATGTACTAGAATTTGAATGTTGACCGTAACACCTTAACAGCGCACCGAGATTATTGCTGACTCACTTCTAGGGACAAGTATGTGATTTCGGGTAATTATACCAACTACCAAACATAACCTCTCATTTTTTGTTGTAGTGCGGTGGTAAATAAAATTTCCCACAAAGAGTCCTATATTTTCAACGACAATAACAGTCAGACTTAGCCTCCCATTTTTGTCGAGGTAAGGACAGATAAAATTTAAACATTTCAGAATTAGAAAATATATAGCAGCAGTGGAGTAGATAAAGTAGCTGGGGTCCCTTTAGTCATCCTTCTAAAGCACCACACACAATTAGTGTTTATTTTGTTTTTTTTTTACATGTGCAAGCCTTGAAAATCATTTTAACCGTAAAAATCCCTTGAGAAAAAATTATTTTTTTTTGTTTAGACACTAGAATATAACACAATTTCAATACAGTAAATTAAACTACTTTTCTCTTGATTTAAAGGTGAAAAAATTCCCTTCTTTCCTGTCGCAATATTCTGAAAAGAAAAAAACAACATATATGTGAAAGTTAACCTCGATCTGACAACACTGACTCAGCGAAAGTGTATGCCCGTCGTGCTTAATTCGCTGTACTTAAACTGTCGTTAAAATAAAGCTAAATGGAAAGGGTTGTCTTTTGAAAACATGTCCCCAGGACTGCTTTGAACTGTACCCAAGTGAGTTTTGAAAAAGTGGTCTAAGGCGGTGGTTTAGATCGGTGCAGGGAAATAAGTCCACGGGAACTAAGTCCACCGAGGGACTAGGTTCCCACTTAATTGGAAATAAAACCACTTTCGTGAAGTGGACTAAGTTCCCATGTAGGGTGGGAACTATGTCCACTTTCTGATGGGAACTTAGTACACACTCAAAAATAAGAAGGGGGAACTTACGTCCAAACTAAACTGGACAACAAACTCACGATCTTTTATTGGAGTAACTCCGACAAAGCGTGATAACGCCAACAAAATTTGAGTAATAAGACCAACCTTGCACCCACCCCGTAATCCAACAGTAAATCCAAGCAGGGGGGTTGCAGGGGGGCAGCATGCCCCCCCATACAGATTTCATAGTTTGAGAGCGCAATAACACCAACTTGACGTTAAAAGGGAAATAAAACCACTCTGAGTTTTCGGAATTTATTTCCCACCTTATATGGGAACTAAGTTCACTTCACGAAAATGGTTTTATTTCCCCCTTGGTGGGTACTAAGTCCCTCAGTGGACTTAGTTCCCGTGGACTTATTTCCCTGCACCGTTTAGATCGCTGGTTTGGTGTTGATTTTCAGCCCCGGTTGCCTATCTGTACTTTTACAGCTCTTTAATTTTTTTTTGTAGGTAACTGCATTTATTCTAAGAAACCCCCACGAAAATGTTCTACAGGCTTAGGAAGATTTTTTTTACGCGTTAGCGACTTTTAAAGATAGATCCCTTTTCGGCTCTCTACCACTATAAATTTTTCCAGTGAGACTCGCAGAACCTCTCCACAGTTTTTCTCTGTTTTCGATTTCTGGCTGTTTGCCAGGGACTGTATCGTATGAATGAGATCGAAATTTAAACGATACCCAAAAGCTCCAAAATGGCTACAAGAAGCTTCCGACGACACAAAGCTAAGCAAAATGAAAGTGTGTAAGTACAACGTGCTAAAGCTTAAAGCTAAATTTTCTGCGCACAATGGTGTATCTGCAGCAGTAGTACGTAGCACTGTCAAAGTAAATGTCAAAAAAGCAGCTCACACTCACGCTTCATACTACTGCTGCACTTTTTAAATTGAGCCGAAATTAAGTTTTACTAATTTTTAGTGCATAAAATTTGAGATCTTTAGTGCATGAAAATCCGAACCCTATGTCACCAATGATGTTTTTCTGTTCCATGTGTCTGATCGCTGCATGGATTGCCATGTGCTATAAGGATATCTCCTCGTTCCACTTGACCGCCTATTAAGCAATCATCCTAGCCTGGTATTCGAATGTGTTTTTTCCCAGGCTAACCTGACGGGCTAATTCCAGTTCTTCCGGGATAGAATTTCCCGTCCATGCCCAATGTTTAGTTTCCGCTGTCTAAAAGACGGTATTATCAGGTACAGCTCCTGAACTACTGACACGGTGTCATTCCTAATCGATATCCCGTCTTGCAACGAATAGGAAAGTTTCAGCCGATCAAGTCGTCCACTTCTTTTTGTGTGCGCTGTCCTAACCCTGGGCGCAGAGGCTCAGTGGTTGTAGTGTGCTCCACTGTGTAGGTACTTAGCGGGTGGTCTCAGGTTTGATCGCGTGGAAAACTAAAAGTAACATCTTGAGATTTTTTTTAAACTGCGCCACCTCACGGAAACTACTCCCAAAAGTGCGTGATTGCTTTGACTAAGCTTCTCAATTTAGTTAGAATTTGGCATAAAATTGTAGGACCGTTCCATGATTTGGAACAAAAAGGCACATCACAGTGCTACTTGGGTTCCAAGCGGGACCGCCACTTCTACCTCCATGATTTGTTTTCTCTTAGACCTCAGTTCGATAACACATTATGACTGTGATTTTGTGTTCCTGGATATCGCCCGTAAAAAAGTGTAATCCGCGGGCTCAAGCTAGATGTAAACAGAACGCCACTAGATTTTCAAAATTTAAAAGGTCTACCTGTGATATGAGGGTAATTACATTAGGCAATAAGTCGATTGTTCCCATTCGGAAAGACGTTTCTTTTTCGTACTCCAATTGCAACGAACTCGCAATCAATTGCGAAAAGGTATATAGAAAGGTTTTTCGAACGACTCCAGGACTTACAACTTATTTTCATAAGAAGACATAGAAACTGGCTAAAGACAGCTCAAAGCTTTAATTTTCACAACTTAAACCCTGATCCAAATGCTAGTGTCACGATAAAACGTGGAAACGTGCAGCCCAATGAAGGCCCCAATAAAATACTGAACTCCCTCTCTATTGTCCACAAGCAGCAATTATGTAAAATTGTAAAAGAGAAGGTTATTCCAAGGATTGCTTCTTAATTAAAAGAGCCACACATTCAAATTATTATTTCAATTAAAAAATGACGGACGAGCCTGTGCATGCAGCACCATGATCTATATAGAACCTCAAGGTGGCTGAATGGAATGCAACCCACCCAACTACGGCAATCACCATTCACTCTTGCAATGAACGACTACCGACTTCGTCATGAGAGCGACCTCAGTGCAAAAGGTCACCGACGTCAATCTAGATGAACCCTACCAACAACGGCCAAGCCTACCCTATCAGTTGTTCCATCTATTTTTATAGGGCTGAACTTTTGTTTCGCTGTAATCGAAGTTGGATCTCGGCCAAGTGTTTACTTCCACCACACACAGATGTGCTGTGGAGTGTCCTACATGTACACAAGTTTACTGTAACACCTACTTTTCCTCAAATGACTGATATTCGAGAGTACATTCGGTTGTCTTTTTTTTTTGTTGCATTCCATCAGTTTCATATTTCTCCCCCGAAAAAAAAAAAACAAATCGGGGCATTTTCATGAATTATTCTAATTTCCTCCTCCTCTCTGTCTCTTGTGATATTTTCCAGTACAATTACCTAATGGAGTTTGGATACCTTCCAAAATCAGACATTGAAACGGGAAACTTGAGAACCGAAGACCAACTGAAGGATGCCATTAGAAAGTTGCAGGTAAGCATAGTATCTGTAGTTTGTCAGGCGCACACACAGTTTTTCCTGCCCGAAACTATAATGCTTGAAATTAACAATAGGCCGGGTGGGTTGGTTGGTTGGTTGGAGATATCCTGCGGCCGATTTCGATTTTTAAGTAAACAAAGTTTCGAGAGCGAACGGAAGGAAACACTGTGACCGAGATTGCGTCCTTTTTGCTTAATGCTATTGCTGTTGGGAGATGGCTACAACATTATCTCGTCCTTTGCAGAAATTTGGACACATCCCAGAAACAGGTGAGATCGATAGTCGCACACGGGAGCTGATTTTGAAACCGCGTTGTGGTGCGCCCGACAAGATAGAAGCACCCGATTTCTCGGCGGACAATCTCGGCGGCAGCAGATGGTACCGGGACCGTGGTGGCGGTGGACAGGGCCACCGCTCAAAGCGCTTCGTTATCCAGGGAGCCAAATGGGATCACACCGATTTAACATGGAGGTGAGTGTTTTCTGTATTTATTTCCTTCTAAGAGTCAATCGTCAAAGGGCAAGTGGACATGGACATTCTTTCGACGACACCGTGCGATTATTTTTATGGCGCAATGAAACGGAATTATGAAAATTCATTCCTCGGAATCCTTGCTGCTTAAGCGCTCTCCATTGGTACGACTCGAAGTGTGAACTTCTTCATCTCTGCTCATTTAATAAATGCCAAATTAAATTTCAATGGAGCTGGAGGGCCCTTACATCCTATCGTTCTATCTGCACTGCTTTTGGGAGGGTCGGGCGCTGCGGACATGGAAAAAAAGTATTCTTCTGCTTAACTTTATGCAAAATTGCTGATTGCATAATCTAGCATGGAACATTAGGTACTTTGGAGGGGGAAATGGTTAAAGAGTAAGAGACGGGGGCACATACAACACCTAGGGTCCTGTTCAGCCCTAGATCAACGTTAGTGCTGTTTGTTTTAATTAATTCAAAATGCATGGGGAGTTGGTTGGCTGTTGTATATATAGGTAGTCATACACCAGTGACTGCTGTTATAGTGTAATTGCATAGGAGGGCTGCGGGGCGCCCGGATATTGATTATTTTTTGTAGTCGGTCGCACTGATGTGCCGCCCTCCATCCATTCATTCATTGTCGAAGTGAGATGGCATATGTTGCGCAGAGTGTTACAATGGATTTTGACGTGTCCTTAAGTTGACAAATGATTAGAATTGATAGACAGGAGTTTTTATAGCTGCCGAGAGTGGGAATGTGTGTCTGATGTTTACACTGTTCAGTGTGCATTGAGGGCGCGATTTGTCGTCTAGGGATTGTGAATAATTTAGGTTGTTTGGTGAAGACTGTGTGACCGGGGGGGTTTTAATCTGTTTAAGAATATTATGTTATGTAGATTAACTGAACAAAACTTTCCTAAAGTTCCACTAAAATCGTCTCAGAGCTGTTTGGATAAAAGTTTGACCTTCGGGACAATTGTGATGAGCTTCCTATTTTGTGGCGGATTTCGGCTTCAAAGTAGAAGGCAGCTTACAGCAAATGAAATTGTAAAGATTGTTGAAGTTGGGTTAGGCTGTCGGCCAAAAAGACACCGCATGAGCCTAGAAAGATGTTTCCCCCTTCTCTGGTATAGTTATTGAGACTTCGAAAGTCTGCCTTTCATCATTTTAAATCCAGATACGAACCGAGATAGTTGAGATGGATTCCTTTTCCAATACAGCTTCTACAAAAATAGTTTGATAGTACTAGCAGCCTTGTTGCCTGTTTTCCTTTGAGATAGTGTCGCCTGATCACACCTACTATTGCGCTGATATACAATATGTCGGGCGAGGTCCAACGTTTAGAATGTTTCAGACAGGCAACTTGTCCACATTTGTCTTTTTCTTTCGATAGGACCCACCTCGTATCACAAGTCTGGAAACATGTGCCTTTGCTTGTTATAGAATAGGTATTGGAGTTCCATGTTTTGGGAGCTCATCGGCCTTAAAATTTCCTGGGACTTTTCTAAGCTGCGGCACCTAGCATTAGTAAATATTGAACATCAGTTCCGACATATCCCTAAACGATTCGTCTATGTTATTTTAAAGTGGCCTAGATCGTTTTAGTCGGCCCATTGTGCTAGGGGGTTCCTTTACTCGCTGCTCATGTGTTAACCATTTACTTCCATTAATGAAGCTATGAATGTTAGCTGTCACTCTCCTATAGAGCTTATAGAGCCTGATTTCAAACACTTGATTAACCTTTATGAGGCCTTAAAAGATAGGGATGTCTTTAGCGGACATCTTCTTTGAGCCTTGATAAGACTTCTAAAGTGATCGAAAAGACCTAAGCAGAAACTAAAACTAAGGCTATCTCTCCGAGACCGCTAACTCTGTTTACAATTTTTCATCGATCGTTTAAAAAGTGGATTCCTTCACCATCAAAGAATGTACTATTTTCTCAGAATGATCTAGTAGAAAAGGAGGCTTAGAAGTTCCTTAACTAACTTTTCGGGGTATCGGGAAGGGCCCTGAAAGTTTTTAGAATGTCGCCATAGCCATCGGTTGCTTCACTGATCCACTGTAAAATCGGCTTAAGGCGAGCAGAGGTTGTTCTTTGTAGGGTCAAAATGTCAATTGGTGTCAGATGAAACTTAATGTCAAGGGAAACAGAAACTGTGGACCCTATGAAAGGCTGTTTTTTTATATGTATAAGGATTCCAAACTAACTCTCTTTTCAAGCCCAAGCATTAAGCTTTCCTAAAAATTTAAAACTTACGCCATTTAAATTTGCAGAGTTCAGGGGTCGAATTTTGTATTTTCTGGAGAATGGGGCTAGTTCAGTGCGTTGGGTCTTACGTCTAAAAAACAACGACTTGCCGGTTTTATTACCTTCTAAAGACCGTACTGTAGAACTTGCTAACAGGTTGAGAAGACAACCGCATAAGCAATTACTTTTGTAGCCCTCGGCTTTCAGACTCATCAGACGTATCAACCTAAAGAATAGAGAAGACAGCACGCCACCTCGTGCAGACCTTCTGACAGATGTCCAACGAAAATAAGAGATGATAATGCGGTTAGTAAGCATCAAGTCAATCAATTCTCCAGGACGGTCTTCATTTACGCCCTACTAGCTGTCAGTGCTTTAGTGACTGCAGGTTATTGAAACTAGCTTCTACTTGTAGGAATGCAACCATTATCCACTTCTTGTGGAAAGGGAACACTCGATGATACATCTGAGCATATAAAAGGCCGTTTCCAACGATTTAAATTTGCAGTGAGCATGTTGATCCGCAGGCAAACATTTTGCGCCAATCGGTAGATGGACTTGGATCAGTCGTATTAAAGCTCTAAAAACCTATTAGTTATATAAGATATTTTCTTATTGGGTAGGACAACTACTTTTACTTCACTTCACATCTGAGGAATGTGCATTACATCTATAGACATCTCTTCATATTTGAAGTCAGTAAGACAGTGTAAATAATTTTTTCCCGTCTGATATTGCGGGATTATAAGGATTCAAGCCATGCAGCGCTCTAAGCAGTTTATCTCTACTAATCAGACCTTAGAGGTTGGCGCATTTGATCTGTTCGGATCCAAGTTGCCGCGGAAATGGAAATGTCCAAGAACCCAGTAGTCTGTTTACAACAGCTTGCCGTGATTGGCTGTTTCTTTTGAAGATACTTCTATTTTAGTTTATGTGAGTCTTTTTCTTTCGGACAGCCGTCGTTCCAGCTAACTTAACCTGACTTCATAAAAATAGAAAAACAAAGCTTCTTCGTGTTGACCACATTTCATCCCTAATTCGATGTCAACAACGTCTTGGCAGATCTCCGGTTCTTTTGTTTCAGTAGAGTACGGTGATCTAAACCAAGTTCGTTTCCTAGACAGCTATGAAAAAAATAAATCCAATGATGTTGGTAGTAATATGGATACAGCCATGAGTCCTTAGTTATCCTAGAAAATGCTCGTACTTTAAACTTTTCAGATTGAAATACTTTATGTCCTCAGCCCACCGCACCCCATATGGACTAGATCGTTTAAGATGTCGTAAAAGATTCATTCAAATATATATTTTAAAATTTAACTCTTTGTCAGGTTTGCTGTCATGGCTGCACACTCATTTGTCCTTAAAATCCGTTGAAATTCAATTGTCTTGAGAATATTCCTTACAAATAATGAATTGCCACCTATTTTTTTAAGTCACAATGGAATTTGTTATAGATTTGAAAAATTCCCCAACCAGAAACATTCCGAAAAACCACGCTATGGGCTGTACCTACCTAACAGTAGTACTGTTTTTTCTGAATTTTATGAACTGCTGGCAAACTTTTGTACAAAAAAAATTTAACTATACAAACTATTTAAGATGAAGGTAAAGATTGATTTTTGTGTATTATTGTCCTAAATACTAACGTCCTGTGCTGTTCCCCAGCAATCGCCACTTCATATTGCGTGAGGCCAGCTTGCTTGGTTTGAGTCCACAAACTACAGTTTTTAAGATTTTTGTATATATAATTTTTGTAAATCTTCAACTCCTGCTCGACTTTTTTCACCAATTGGTAAATATTTCCAAAAGCAAGCATGCAGCTATGTACTTCATGAAATCTCCTCTTTTTTGACTCCTTGTCTTGTCAGAATTCGTTGGATGTGAGTACAACGAACTGGATCTATACAACATAGAAACAATTTCAAAAGTTATTTAAGCCAAGGGGTGAATAATTGGTTTCGAAAATAGTTCACAGCAATGAAATATTCATTTCTGTGAGAGAATTAAGTCATTTTCTTCCATTGTACTCGCCGTGACGGTGACCCCATCAGCTAACTTCTGACTGTGACCATCATCTTGAAGTGGGAAGTTTCCCTTCACCCCGCGGGTCGTGTCTAACCCTTTAGGAAAAATGCTCAACTTTAGCAACGAAGAAAAAAACAAAACTTTCTTCGTTCATCCAACCTTGCAGCGATTCGCTATGTTTTCCACGAAAAGTACTTCTTGAAGCGAACGGTAACAAAAAGCGTGCGACAAATCAACTGAAACACGAGCGGAAAAACAAAGGAATTGCAAGTAATAATTAAAGTCTAGCATTTCCCTTCCGACGATGATGGCACTCCTGGCGCATGGGAGGTAGGGAATGGGGCTCGCCAAAAATAACTGTTAATTGCTTCAACAGTTGGACGGATACACAAGAGTTCTGTTGTTTTTTTCTTTCAGTTTTGTTGCCCCTCAATTGCATTTTAAGTTCGTGATTTTTCATCAGTTGTTCTTCTGTTATTTCCATGGACCTGGAAGTGGATAGGTAGACTCTGGACTCTGGAGCCTGGTATCTGTGTCTGAATGAAACTAATTCACAATATCTACAGTCGGCAACCGCATACTCATTAATTATACCAGTGGTGATGCGTGTTATGCAAACATTTATGAAGAACAGAGTGGGTCAGGAGAGCTTCGAAAAATCCATCGAAAATCACGTCTGGATTCTTTGTTCACACACTACTCGGCGGCTGTGCCAGTGGTTGTACGGTTTAAACTGTCACTTAGTGTGATGTGTGTAATTAAAATCAGTCCGCCAACCACCCTTCCGCTTTCAATCTGTGGTCGCAAGTGCCAGAATGTGACAGAATGTGTGTCATATGTGTCAGAGCATAACAAAATCGACACATAGCGCCCACCGTGTCTATATCCGCATAATAGGGGATGGCAAAAATTTCAAAGTTCTGTAATCGACCACAAATAATTGTGCAGCAAAGTGGTGTGCTTGTGCTGCAGCAGCTGTAGTTTTGTTCGTTAGCAAACGCACAAATGGAATTACCATTGGGGTCGCAGTTATTTTTTAGCCAGCGACATAGGCGCCATTGTTTGTATTTTAATAATGAGCAGAATAGCAGTCGGACATTTAGTGGTAGACCATTGATGAACCGCTCCCAGCAATCTGGCTAAAATTGTCCATGCGGTGATGGTGAGTTTGCTGTCGGGATTGTCGGAAATGTATGCGTGGCCGTTGTGTTTGTCGCAATTTGTCGGCTAATATAGGAGTTTTCGAAAACAGTTTGGGGGCATTGTTGTGGGCACACTGATGATGGTGGTGATGATGCTTTCAAACTTTTGTAACTTAATGTTGCCCTGCTGGGACTGTTACAGGTGTTTCAACTTTCAAGTATGTTTGGGGAATATATAAAAAAAAAATTATATTTTATGAGGCAAATCATATTCATGGTTAAAACTTTCGAAAGATAATTTATCGGTCTATTGGAGGAGCTAGAAGCTTGATCTTTTACCCCCGTCACTCCAAAAAATAAAAGCCTTTAAGTAAGAATGTAATTCGGAAAAACAAGACATTTGGCGACCCCAAAAACGCATTCTTTAAAATATCCATTGTCGCGCGGGCTGCTGTGTGCAGTTGGTATCATATCCACTAGTCTCAAATAATTAATTTACGTTAGTAAAATCCCGTTGACCATGGCTGTATGTACAGTGTACATCAGTCACATCTACCTATAGTTACCATACCAAGGTCTTCCAAACAAAATTGGGCCGATGGCACCTCCGTCGTAAATGTCGCACCATATGCAGTGACTTTGATTTGATGTAATGGCTCTACGAATGATTCTCATTAGATAACCAAGTAACTCAAATTCTGGGGCCAGACGATGACCAAAATAATTGTGTAGAATAACCCGGATGAAGCTTTCAAACTTGTATTTTTTTGAAATAGTTCCTACTTTTGGAGGTCTATAGTTTCGACGAGAGTCGCGAGAAAAGAAAAGAGAAGAGGGCCCTGTTTCTTTGTAAGTTCATCAGATGGACGAGGACCGTCGTCGCTCATGATAAATTTTAACAGAAAGTTCTTCACTGCACGTCTGCGTCGTTGAGGTTCAGGACTCGGGAAAGCGTAAGCATAATTCAGACTTGATTGGCGGGCTGCAGGCAGTAGCTGAGTAACTGTCTGCACTTCATACGATAAAACCTACGAGTCTTTCAATTGAAGTTGAGCCTAACGGGAAACAGCCAGTTGCGTAGCATGTTTGATGACACAAACGCGACATCTTCAGCCTCAGCGGATTGATCAGTTGGTTTAGGACCATGCATTTCACGGTGACCCAAATTCATGTGCAAATTATTCAGTAAAAAAAAAACCGTCATTAATAGGAGGAGTACCTATAAGTATTATATACTCTTCCTATACGTTTCCATCTCATGATAGTCCGCGATCTTACCGAAAGGGTGATCCATTTTGGGCCACCCTGTTCTATGTACGCTTGGAAATTCTTGTTCATGTGCGTAAAATGAAGTGTTCTCTTTAAACTTAGCGTTTCCTTTTTGATTTAAATTGTTCCTTTTCAATGGGCAATCATAAAAAAAAATCCGATCCCCATGGCTGTCCACTTTCACGATCAAAAAATATGTCAAAGGCCTGCCTAACCCTTGCAAAAGCGCTGGTGTAACACGCCAAATGGTTTCAAAATTCATAGAGCAAAATTATCACTTAAAATATCTTGAACAGTTTTCGAATAAGATTCGATTCCCCAAAAGGTTGTCACGAAACAAATCAAATGGAAGCATAAGTTCCAGCCTCTTTTTCTCCTAAAAGTATGCACGCGTAAAACTCGCTGTTGCTGGAGCAGACCAAATTGAATGTCCATGTCAAATTGTTAAACTTTTGCTTAACCTTTTAACCGATTTCACTGTTGGTTTACATAAATTGAGGTGTAAGGAAGAACATCCTTTTAACAGTTTTTGCTGAGCTAAAAAAATGCTTGCAATCTATCTATTTCCAATCAATTTTAACTATCCCCTCTACTGCATGTAAACAACATTCCGCCATCTGCCAAAACACAATTGTGTCACTCATTGGCGCGAACAAAAACCAAAATCCAAATCGCTCCTTATAACAAGAATTCAAAACAAACATTGGTCCTGATTCATAAGCACGCTTGCAAATCACTTCTTAATGCGTGTACTGACACTCCCAACTAACTGAAGCAACAAAAACCCCACAACAGTTGTTTGCCAATTGAAAACAACTCCATTGCATACTTTTACATGAACATCGACTTGCTCATTTTTTTCCCCATCACATCAACTCAAATCGAACGTCTTCATTCGGGCGCATTCGGAAAATCGTCTGCACCATTCTCATACAGGGTGGCGTCTTTCAGTGGCATCTGTGTGACATCTTTCTGAACCATTTATCATCGCGTGCGATGTCGCTGTGCGATTTACAAATGATAACATGGCATAAATCAAAAAGGCACATCGCAACACACATATGGACCGAGACCTCTCGACGAAAGAGAAAAAAACAAAAACAATTTATCCACATTAGCCGAGACAATTGATTTTTTGTCTTCGTTTCCACCAAATGAGAATTAAACAAAAGAAATGACGAGGCGCACACAAATGAGTGTGGCACCACGGTGGGTGTGCGTGCAACCAAATGACGTGGAAAGTGTGAGCAAGCGAATTTAATGAGACGGAAACGGAAACAGCATGGCGACGAGAGAAAAGTTGATTTACTTTTGCACCACATACAATCCATCTATCGACTGTGGTGTGGCGGCGGACTCTGTTACCACCACGCCACTACTACACTAGTGCCTCAATGACTTAAAGGTTATTACTTATTATTGTTAACTTAATTTCGTGTTTGAACATAGCAAATGGAAGGTGATTGCGGCGGCGACGACGTGGGGCTAATAAAATTAGTCTCCTGGGCTATTATTAGCCGGCAATAACCTTCTGCGTAGATATAGGATAGGAACCCGCACTGATACAAATGAAATTCAATTTGAGTCGGAAAGTGCGCTGAAGGATGATGAGATAAAAAGAAAGATTGCACGAGAATGGCCAGAAGAGGGGGATGAAAAAAAAAGACGAAGAAGTACTGATGGACAAACCATGAGATGTCCCAATTTAATTACTGCGGATCGTACGCTTCTAATTGCCTATTACCTTCCGACGTAAACTGCTTTTAGGTATACTTACTCCCTGAGGGACAATCTAACTCCCACCGACTCACTCAATTGTCCATACCACAGGCAGCGAGCTCGTGTTTGATGGGAAATGGATTTTTCCTGCTTTGTTTTCCATCATCAAAGTGATGCAGCAGCAGCCAGCAGTAAGTTGGTCTTTACAGTCTCCATCATCGGTTGTCCTCGTATCAATTCAATTCGCCCCATGGAGAGACTGGGACGCCCAGTGGAGAGCTGCTAGAAAAAGGTTGCACCGAGCCACAACCTATTGCTCTAGTAGGGCAGGCGGCCGATGGAAAGTTATTGGCGCCAGGCTGCCACTTTAATATGCCATTCGGCATTGTGTCGTCCTGTGAACTTTGTTCGTATATAGGGAAGCGTGGTGATGGGGCTGGTGTAAAAGTAATTTGGGCCAAGTAAACTCCAGTGGAGATTGCGACTCATTTTCTTAATTATGTTAGTGGTTTTGTGAGTTTCGCTACGAACGGAAAAAACTGCCAAACTTGCAAGTAGGCTAAGTGTGAAACAGTAACAAGCAGTAACAGCCGAAGGAATCAATAAAAAGGGGGCCAGTAAGTTGCGGTGGTGATTCGCTGACCTTGAGACACGCTTTGAGGTGATTAGTTGTCACAAAGTTTGGATACACTGCCAAGCCTGAGAGTTGTGCATTAGGCAATTGGATTGGCAAAAGTTCACGGAGGAAGGCAAGTAAAAATTGCGACTTCAAGGCGCCTTGCCTTGAATGTCAACTATTGCCGCTTTAAGTCGTGGTGGAAGGAATGGTGAGACTATTATTTATTTTCTCTTGATTTATTGTAGAGGGCTGAAGAGCTATGTCATCTTGTCGAAGCCTATAGTTAATTGTTGTTGTTTTCCCTGTTGAATTGGACATACCTACGACAAAAACGTAGGAGCTTTCAGAGCGATTCAGGCCAGCAAAGTCCACAGTCGCTCAAATTTTCACACTTTGACAGATTTTGTAAAGAAAAAACCCCAGAAGTCCAAATCGAAACTCACCATATCTTTTCATTTTAAAACCGCCCATGACAGCATCTATAGAGACGAGGTATATACAGCATCATTGCAAACAATGGAGAAAGGCAGATGCTGCATCAAGGTCTGTAGCGAACTCACTCATTGTGACCTCTGATGTTGCGAATCGCACAGAACGTCACAGTCGATAGCTACAACTTTGAGTTAGGCTTTGTCTACCTCGGTTCTCCTGTTAAATCTAAAACTGACATCCAGGCAGAAATTTAACGGAGAATTGTTCTTGCGAATCTGATGCTTCTTTGGCCAACCTTTGAAACCGAAAATCAAATAAAACTCTGTGTAAGGTCTTAATAGTTCCTGTATTTCTCTGCAGAGCTAAAATATGGACTATCTCAAAAGCAGGTGAAAATGTCCTTCGAAAAGATACCCATTTGCGTTGGCTTTGTAGTGGACCAATTTGAAAACTGCTACATAGTTAATTTAAGATGGCTAAAACATGTTGCACAGTGGCATCTCGCGAACGTCTGGCAAACATCCGAGAGTACAACTGCCTTGAAAGTTAAAATTGTAGATCCCTTCCATTCGTTTCAAAAATTAAAAACTCACACAAAACAAATGGTTCTAAAAAGCTAGGCCTAGGATCCCACGGACCTGTTGCGCCAACTATTTATTTATTTAAAACTTTTACAGCTAATAAGTTTTTGGTTCTAAACTAGATGGTCAAAGCAGTAGAGGAAGATGTTACTTGAGGTGACGGGCACCAATTATTTAAAAGTTCCTAACCAATTTGAATTGAGCTATTCGAGGCAGGCTGGCTAAAAACCGGACTGATTGAGGAGGCTCGTTCGTTGAGGCCTTTGTTCAATCTGGGGCCGAATTACCGCATCCGTGGGTCACTGAATTTTGTGGATTTTACAAGCAAAACAATAACATATTCAGTCACGTATTTCAACCCCTGAATTGTAAAGCCGCCTTACTCGCAGACAGCTGTGGAAAGCCTATCGAACAATGTAGACCGGCCTAGGGCCTCTCATGTCGGCCACTAGCTGTGCCAATAAAAGGAGCACTTATCACCACTATTACTTCTCGTTTACGCACTGGAATTTGGGTTTTTGCGGGATTCGAACCTGGACCCCTCGCTTAGTAGTCCAACACACTAACCACTAAGCCACTGCGCCTACTAGGTAAGCCCTTTTATTTTTTAGTAGATTCATTCTGACTGTAAGATGTTTGTCCGTTGTAGATTTCAAAACTACTGCCCAAAATTAACTCCGGTTTTCGCATTCGCACTGCAAAATGTTGGAATCAATAAATAGGACATGTTCCAAAAGCCGAGATCTAACTGGTGTCTATTATTAGAATATACCAATAAAAGAACTTTCCACTTCGATGTTCGGAAAAGAACTGCTTTATTTTTTCATTACTTACACCTGCCTAACATTTCAAAGATAAACTTAAGCTAGGTCTGTATCAGTAATAATTGTCGCCGGAGCGGATGTGTTGACGGGGCGAGAAAAAGCGTTGGGGTGAACGTTCGGTGCTATGGCTGGTTGTTGCGTTTGAGCGGATGTGCTGACGAACGGGGAAAAAACGTTGGGGTGAATAATCGGTTCTATGGATGGCTGGTTAGTGGTTGCTGATGATAATGATCACTAACTTACCTGCTACCTCATATCCTTGGCCGATTGGAATAGAATTTATTGAATTGTACAAAAAGTTAAAAAAAAATATGTAAAGATCGACCAGTGAAGATAATTTCGTCTGTCCGAAAATAAACCCTTTGTGTTTCTTTACCTTCTTCTGTACTTATTTTTTTATTTTTTTTTTCTTATTTAAATTGACGTCTGACGTCTGAGTGGTTGGAATGTCGCAACTTGCACTTCTTGTAAAATCTGACACGATGGTATACCTTTCAAAGAAAGAAGTGGCTTTGAATGATGTTACTTATTGGGTCTGAATTCTGAGAAGCGTAGCGAGCACTGGCCAGCAGGTATACCCTATCCATACCCAATCTCTTCATTCATTCCCAAACAATCGTGAGCACATAAAGTTCTCCCGCCTCCCTGCCCTAATCGCTACCGAGAACTGAGGTCACTGTTTGATCTTTCAAATTCATGAAATGTCTGCCTAAACTTCAAACAATTATTACGCCTCCACGCTCAGCTCAGCTTCATCATTTTTCGAAGTCAGAATAACTTAAAATGAGTGATCTGTTGCTGCCCCCTCCGCTTCTTTGTCAATATATTAAATTCACTCGCAGCCTCACTAATGGGAAAATATAAAAACCAACCGCGCACCCCATGGCAACTTTCAAAGTAAACTAAAATTTCAATCCAACTTTCCTTTAACAGTATATATAAATGGATATAGAGTATACACAGACACACCCCCACCATACATCTTCCGTCACCCACTCAGCCAGGACGCAAAAAATGAAATTATAACTTAATCTCTTAAATTTTCCTGTTTATGAGAACGCACTTAATAATGAGGTCAAATCATTATCCGACAGCGAATCGCAGCTCTTCTCCACACATCCGCCTCCCGCCGGCTTACACAAAAAGTCCTTCGTACATTTCCGACCGAAGAACAAAGAAAGTCGAATTATCGCCCACGGGCCGCGGCTACTGGCGTGAAAGTAAAGAAAAATTCAAAATCAACTTCATATACGCTGCCATAGCCATATAGAAAGGGAAGACGATGCGACGAAAAAAAACCCTCAAAAGCAAAGCAAAGAAAACAATTAACAATATTATAAGTTCCAGCACATCAAACTCTCCTTGTTTGCTCACTTTCGCAGCCATTTCGCAGCACTCTGTGGATATGGTATGGAGTGGTCTGTGTTGGTTCTTGTGGTGTTCAGGATCCGGAAAGTTTTACATCAATAAATATAAATCCGCGGGCAAAAAGCTTAAGCTGCGACAGAATGAGGATGTGGTGGAGTAAAAAAAATAAAAATAAAAAACATGAAGCTGGCTTAAGGATTCATAACGTAGTCAGGATATAGTTTACGTGCTGATATGACCATTCCATTCCAACTCTCCGGTTTTTTTTTTTTTTTTTTTTTTGTTAGTTCACTTTGTGAGATGGCCATCATTAAGCAGAGTCAGTGCGCTGCTCTGGTGTATCGCATGTCCTTATCCTTGGTTTTGTCTCCGTCCGCTTAGATATTGGGTTGGTGCAGGGGAAGAACCGATATCTAGATATTTATCATAGCAGCAGTATAACTTGCCGGATTATACTCGAAATTATCTCAACAAGGATTCATTAATCATTGCCCGTTTCAGTGGAGTTTTCCATCATTTACACAATGGAAGACATTTATACACATTAGCACGTTGTGTATGGCGTGCACCGGGAGCTTGCAGGATTGGACTTGTTTAACTCATTTCTTTGGTTGGTGCTTTTTCTTCTTCAACTTCGTCGTTTTTTTTATATGTTTGTCAAAATTGAAAAGGCAAAATTAAATGACGGACGATTTAACAATTTTGTTGCGAGAGCTTCCTTGTTGGAGAGATCCTGCTGGCGAAATGAATTATTGTTTCCTTATTTCAATGCAAAATGAGTTCATTTATTTGAAGTAAAAATTGCGAGTTCATCGGGGAGATGAGTGATTACATATGTTGGTTGGTGGGGTTCAATATTGTTTGTCTGGATCTGGACTATTCGATTAATATTTCAATTGGGCGAAAGGCTCACGGAATGTTGCATGGAAAGCGGTCAGTCCCAGAAGTCGAACTTTAATTGTTTCTTGCGAACAAACCTTTGGTTGGAATTATTCGAATTTATCACGAATTCGTCATGTTCTTATGTTTTATATAATTTCGTCTTAAGCCCAACAAGTTTCCTTGAAGCGATATTTTTATTGGACAATCAATCCCTGGGAGGTAGATCAGCCAAGCTCACACCTTTCCACGCCGACAATGGATTTGTTTTATTGAAGGCCTATTTCATCAAAGCTAATTCATAGTAACTTCGTCAGCATCACCCTTAAGGTATGCAAGAATTTATTGTAAGGTTGTCGTATAACTCAGTGGTTCCCAAATTGTGTGCCGCTGCACCCTGGTGCGCCGTAGAAAGTAATGAGGGGCGCCGCGCCGTGAGGATTTATTAACAAAAATACAAATTTATTTAAGGTTCGGGCTCTAAACTGAATTTTGAAAAATACCTCACTTGGCAATTGCCTAATTTATCTGGTCTGTTGTAACATTTGACTGCAATAGTGCAATGGCAGTAAGTTTTTGCCAAACTAAGTCGTAGGTAGGGCGTCGTGACAAAATACTAAACTTGTACGAGCGTCGCGGGCTGAAAAAGATTTGGAACCACTGATAACTCCAACATTTTTGTCTCGGCATTTGATTTGATTTGATTCAGTGAATGACGCTGAAAAAAATGTACCAGTAGAAGTAGTTTTATGCCGATTCCAAATGGCTGATTTGAGATGCTTCCTTAGGAAAGTCATTCTCCCGGAAAAAACTTTAAAATGTACCTTTTGTGTTTGCGCTAGTCAAACCAAAGATCCCTCTTTCCAACACATAACCACTGAGCGAGTGTTGTCCCATTTGAGATAGGTAAGTTCCTGTAAAATACTTTGCTTTACTGAGAGGAATATTCGTTAAAACAGTCCTAAGGTACGGATGGAAGGGATCTACAATTTTATGCCGATTGAGAAGCTCTTTCAAGACAGTTATACTCTCGGATATTCGCCAGACGTTCGCGAGAGCTGGTGCAGTGAAAAAACCCTGAGTTGGAATTTGGGTTTTTGCGGGATTCGAACCTGAGCCCCCTCGCTTAGTAGTCCACCACACTAACCACTAAGCCACTTCGCCTACAGTTTAGGCTGTTTAGGCTCGATTATTCTCATTCCTGAATTCTGTTTTGGGTCTTTCTTTTTTCTTCTTCTTTCTTTCTTTATCAAGAGATGCGTTCGATTTACATAATTATAATTTGGTCTAAGTATTACTAAGGCAAAAAGTGTCCTATCTCCTATCCCGTGAATTCCGAAGTCATAACTGTCTTGCATTCACTTCAATTGGAAAAGTATAGACAGCCGTCGCTTACGATATTGTCCTCCACAGACCTTTCTTCTCTGCACCACTTTTGGTAAAGAATGCCCCTTAAACTATCGTAGCCAGCACCTAAATTCTTGAGCCTCTTCCCTCCAATAATATCTTTTCGGATTTTTTCAAGATATTGCAAGACGACGACCCAAACGATGCTATATTATTTCTTAGACAGATAGATAGATTATTTCTTAGACACTTCTTAATTAAAATACACCCAAAGGCATTCAAGCGCTTAAGTCGCTGTCCTCCATTGATTTGAGTAGATAAACTGATCATCGACTGCACAATTTTTCAAAGAAATCGCCCTCAAACTGTATTTGCCAGTGGCTTCTAAAGCTTTTCGTTTCTCTCCTCCATTCACTTGAATTAAAAACCTAATGAAATGATGGGATCTCCCGACAGGCTATTATTTTTTTGAGTAGGTATCTTTCGCTATATAAGTCGTTATTCTACATTCAGTGAGATTTTTTCAAGTTCACAGCCGAACATATTCTGTTCACTAACTATACGTAATTCGAAATCTCTCGACTTAGTTCAGCCACAAACCTCACGAAACACATTGATCGCATAAAGCAATTTTAGCCACCAGTCTCATGTAGTTCTTTCTCAATTTGTTCTCCAAATAAATCCAACTTCTCAGTCAATTTTAAATTCCAATCCAATCCTTCCATCGATATAGTTAAACTCCTAAGCGATATTGAAACTTCGGTGTATCCATTCCCCACTGATCGCCGCATAAAATCCGAGTTCTTTCATTATCAAGCAAATGAGCCATAACTCACCCATAATCGTTGCCCTCGCTTTATACTTTCAAATTGTAAAAAGACCACCACCAATCTGGTTCACATGAAATCTGAGTAAAAAGGACGATGCAGGAGCGTCACTGCGTAGCGGAACGAGCAAAACAAAAGGCCAGCCAGTGTCTTTGGCTTTTGTTCCTGTTCTCCGCAAGGAGCATCACAGAAACTAAGAAAAAAAAACAACCAACCCAACATCTGTGTGGTGTTCTGACACAAAAAGGATGTTCACTGATGGTAAATGCCACTTAACAAGCAACGGCATCACATCAGCTTTATTCCTAGCTTTTCGCTTCGAAAACAAAATGTAAACTTTATGGTGGATGCACAGGAAAAAGTCCTGAGAAGGTACTATGCACCATCCCCGCCTGCCGGATGTCCGGTTCTGAACGACACAAATAAGAAACAAGAATATAGCGCACATTACCCATTGCCAAATGCCAAGGATATGTAATGATCCTTTTAATGGGTTGTAACAATGCGCGCCACTGAGAAAATACATTCTATCAGTAGAGAGTTGGATGGCAAAAAATTATAAAAAAAAAGTAAAAATCTCCGATATACTCTGACGAAGTCGTAACCCTGACAAAAAGTAATTTTATCCAGTGGTGGTGGTGGTGGTGGTGATGATGATGATGATGATGGTACATACTGCAGTATGTACCCCTATCCCTGCAATTGTGTTTGCTTTTGATGCATGTTGCGAATATAAAAATCCTTTTAAGATTTCTGCTTCGCCCCCTTTGGCTGTACAGGGACAGGTTCAACGGAACCGTATGCGCCGCATGGTGGTCTGTCATAGTTCCCTCGCCATTGAGGGGACGACACTTTATGTTTTATGTGTGCGTCGTGTCGGTTGTTTTATGACACAATTTGTCCATTGGGGACATAATGTAATTAACACCGGAAGTGCACTCTTTCGAAGGATGTGCCCTGTGTGGTGACTTGTTTGGTGAATTTAATTGCCCCCGTGATTTTTTGTCACCGTCAATGACAGGAAGTACTTCTTAATCCCTTTTAAGAGTCCTCCGTCCTCACGTATAAGTACTGATGCATTGTCAGATGTCAAACGTCTATTCATCGTAAATCACGATGGATTTTGTCGCCCCATCACTCTTATGCGCGCATCCCTGGCGTCGACGCTTCCATTCCGCACCATATATATCCCTTTCACGAAGTAGATTAACATGGGGACAGCGTGTGAAGAGTGTGGCCTATAGGCAAACACAGTAAAAAAAATAATAATCCCCCACTGTCATACACATAAAAATGTCGAGGACGACGAAAAAATCTCCTAACGATTTGGAAAATGCAAATGTCAGCTCAACCCCCTCCCCAATCCACCTCAATGTAAAACGATATGTCCTCAGCACACTGCGAGCTGAGATCCGAGTATATTTGAGGGGTGCTTGGCACTCAGATGTTCCTGAGCTGGAATGCGCCTACTCCCTGCACATACAGACAGCATCCCACAGCCCTTCTGTGTGCTTTCAAAAGTGGGTTTCGCAAACCAACAGGACACACACACACAGAAGGAGCGCGCAACAGACAGCGCTTACCCTGTGGTCACTCCGCATATGGGTGTAGGTGTGGGGTTGAGCCTCATTTCAATTTATCCAACCATCCATCCACACTCGAGTCTCCCTCACGACGTCGTTTTGCAGTCAATTTGCACGACGACGACGACGGCGATGACGAGCACGACCGACTGAAGCAATTTGAAATTCACATTTTGTGCGTAACAAGTTTTCTGGCGCCACATCGACCAGCACTTGTTTATTCATTTGTTGAATTTCTTCCTCGATTTTATGTGTAATCTTGTCCGTGTGTCTGTTGGTTTCTGTTTTTTTTTTTTTTTTTTTTTTCATCTTCTGTTTGTTTTCATCGCCTTCACATTTGTGGGTGTGGCACAGGGGGACTTAGTTGCGAATAGAGTATATACTGATGTCATCAAGTCATGATGATAAAAGATGATGTGATTTGAACACAGGCAACGCTAACTGGGAAATGGTGCGTCCTCGAGAATGTCGGTCGTTCAAAAGGATGGCAAACATCTTGATGATTTGTGAGCTGGAAAATTAAAGAGAACTGATTGTGCGGTTCTAAAGGCGAACAAAATTATTGAGAGTTGTTTTTTTTTCCCTCCTCTAAATTATATAGATAAATTGAGTGGGATTGACCAGTTAGTGATTTGGTGGAACGGCACTTCGTTAGTAGGGCTTGAATGAAAGATCAAAGCACACGGATTGGGAGTGCGAATCGACCTGGGAATTGAGATTTTTCAACTGCAGACATGTATCAAATCCAAATGCGACCTGGCACTTTGCACTTTGGAGGATAAATTGCTCCACGACAGTAGTATAACGCAACAAAATTAAAAGACATTTTCGTCTAATTTTCGAATTTAGGCCTTTTTTAATGCCCAACTGTCTCTACTTCGTTTGACAATTATGTCCCAACCAAAGTGGTCAAAAGCACACTGATTTTGAGTTTAAAAAAACCTTTCTACGTATCACTTAAAATTAAGTATTTTCCAATCAGATTTACCATGCTCAGCATTGACTGTCCATCCCGAGGGATAGCTGATTCTGTGACTACAAGCAAGCGCCACATTCAAACGAGTGTAATCCGCCCACTCAAATGGTAATTATTTATTGCCTTAGAGCTCAGTCAGTCGACAGCATGATGGCGTGAAGTGCGGGTTGGAGAAATGGACGCCCCTAATTGATAATCGCTTTAAGGTCTGAACGTCTGATTAGGATAGGAAGGAAAAAAAAATATCTCTCTCTTGAATGACACAACAGTTTGAGGATGGAAATGTCAAAGTTAATGATAAGTAATGAAAGGGGCATTTGTCCGATTTTAGTTTTGGAATCTGCAAATGAATATCGTCAGTATTTGAATTCGAATGGATTGGGTGGCATAAGAAACTTCAGATTGTTGCAGCCTATCTTGGTGTGTTGTTTGGAATTAGGGTGAATACCTACCTTTATTTATGGATGTTGTCCGAACTAGCTGCTTTACCTTACCTGGATCGCAACGAGCGTGGCTCTCCATGCCATGGAATCGAAAATAACAAGCAGAATTTATCCTTCCGAATAAAATAAGCGCGTAACCGCCTTTTTAAAGGTCTGCACTGTTTGTTCCCGTCGAACTGAGAACTCAGTAAAAAGGAGATAACCCCCTTTTCCCGTCTTCCCGTTTTCCCTGCACTACAACCTTCTTGCCATTTCATTATCGCGGGCGGGTATTAGCCAGCTTTCCAATTATTGCACCTAGTAGTTAAACCAATCAGCAATTTGTCTTTCATATTTAAAAATTTGTATGTTACGCATTTGTCCATAGGGGATTTAATACTCCTTCATATCTGAGTTGACGCCTTATTGAATGACTTATTGAATGACCCCAGGCATTAGTCTTCTCGGAGTGAACGCCTACATGCCATTTTGTTTGACCAGTCGGTTTAGGACGACGAATTTCACGGTGACCCAAATTCATTTATACAAATTATGCGGTAAAAAAAAAATGTCAATAGTAGGAGAAGTACCTATAAGTACTATATACTCTTCCCATACGTTTTCTTCTCATGACAGTCCGTGATCTTGAGGTGTAGACGTGTACTCGTTGCCGGCATTTGCTAAAGTTATACCAATAATCAACTTTCGTCTGGCAGCTTACGAAAAGACTCCATCCCTTTACCAATAAACAAATATAGTTGCCAGAATATCGCTAACTGTAGGGTAAAATGTTGAAGTTGAGAAAGCCATGTTTAACTCAGGCATTAGCTTAATAGATCCTCCCTTAATGTCATTTTGAATTCTGAAATGAATGAACCGGCTATTATTTATATTTTCAAAAATATTTACTTGCTAACGATGCAATTGTGATGTTGAGACCACCAATAAATTTGCATCTTTAGCCTACGAATAAATCAAGACATTCTTATACATTGTGTTCCGTTTATTGAATAGTTGGAAAGGGATTTTATTACGACACAATGCACTCATAAAACAATCGTCAAGTTGTATTGAAATATTTGACATATCAGCGGATATTTGATATTTTGAGCATTTGAAAGATATCCGTTTTGCAAATTTAATTGCAATTTATGTAGGTATTCCTTTTTTGGAATAAAATCCTTGTTGTGAAAGAATCTGACCTTGTTTTTCACGAAAACAAATTATGAAATTTTAATCCTGCGATTACAAATGTAAGAGATTCTAAGAAAGTTGTCGGATTAGTAAATTTTTTTTTTTTTTTTTTTATCCGAGGGTAGGTGAAAATCTTCCAAAGACACTATGAGAATAGCAAGCGCGTTCTCATAGTAGTGTCAGATTTTTACTGACTAAAAACACCACCCTTCAAAGATTGTTAGATACTGCAACTAATAAATAACTTATCAAGCAATTTTTCTATCATTAAATAAAAACTTTTGACAGGTTACTTTCCAATGAAAGATCCTGCGTGTTCCGCAAATTAGACGCGGTTAATCTTATCTTGCCAAGTCGAACGGTTTCGTTCTTTTTAGTCGGCGCAATAAATTGCTCTCGTCCAAGATTTGTCGGACTGTATTGTTGATGTCCGATTAGTCGGTTTCTATACTTTCTCGCTAAGCTTCTAGTTTCAGCTTCGATTGTTGGAATTCCGAGATCCCTATGGATATCGTCGTCTACACCAGCTTCTATTTATCTTAATGTTTAATTCTAAAGGATCTCTGTAATATAAAGGACTCTAGAATTTCTGAAAATTGACCCTTTCTTAGGTACGTCTTTCTACCTCAATTAGAGAAAAAGAATTGTTAAGCGAAGAATATTAAGTTTATATAAAAATGTTAATAAAAAGTTCTTGCTTTAACTATTATTTTAATAAAAAGAACTCTTTGCATGAAGCTGATTGTATCCATTTGTTGAATGTCTTACTTTGAACTAGATACGCTTGATCTTCAGTTCTCTAAAACCTCTTTATACTTTATCACAATTTCTTTAACAGTTGACTAATCAGTTTTTATTTTGTTTTCTAGGTAAGTGACTATCCGTATTCATCTGTAAAGTAACATCTTTCAACTAGTAAGTAAGTATACCTTTCAACTACCTTTCAGACTTGTCCCCATTTCTGAAACTTTCTGAAAATAGTGTTTCACAGCCAAAAAGTTCATGACTACTACACAGATTAGGACAGGCTACTTAAAATCTGTTTAAATTTGTTAAATGCAATCTATAAATAAAGTGCACGACTGGGTCGAACGAAACTTTCTCGATACTAGCTTAAAGACAGCAAAAAATTAGATATCTATCTCAAATGGCAGTTATATAAAATAACAATATAAGTTTTTAAAAGTTTAAGCTCTCAGTAACAGGCATTTGTCGCAAGTTCTGGCAACTCACAGGATATGGTGCATTAAGCCTATTACAAAAATATACCGTAGATATGTGTAAATACGTAGATCGTAATTTCTGTAGTATTTTTTGATAAATAATTCAAAAAACTCACATCTTCGAATTTTTTGAGAAAAAGAAAGTACGGGATCTTATTAATAATACTTATATTATCTTTTATATGTATATTATTCAAAATCGTTAGAGCCGTTTTTGTAAAATTTGCCAGACAAAACAGTACCAAATATTGCAATGTTTAATTTGAAAAATACTATTGCGTAAATATTTAGGTGAAAACCATCGTTTTCGAGATATGAGCAGTTTTTAAAATTAGCGTTTTCGGTACTTCGAATTGAAAATTAAGGACACAATAAATTTGAAAACATCCATTTGACTTTAAGTCTGCATTTTGGTCGGAATCGTTGTTGCCGTTTTCATGTAAACTAAACAAAACAAAATTTTTTAAAAATACAATTTTCAAAAATCTTTTGTACGATAATAATGAGAAAAACTGAGTTTGCTGTTGTTATAATGGACCACATTACCTTAAAAATGAATTTTCGTAACAATCGTATAGGTAGACCGTTTTCGAGATATTTCGAAATTTCAAAAGTACCGTTGTTCGAATTTTTAGCCAAAAACTGGGTATACGCAGTTCTGGTAACCTCACCTACACGCTGTAGGCGTGTAAAAGGACGGACAGACCGGACAGAATTTTGTGACCCACTTTCTTGAGTTCCTCTATCATCGTAATATCAGAATTGATTAAAATCTCGAGTTCGAAATTTTCAAAGTTTAAGTCCCAAAATTCTCGGGCCTAATATCAAAAAATTGCGCTGAAAACGCAATTATCTAAAGGATAATAATTTAGAGGTATCTTGATGAACTCGACTTGCATACCTACACATCCTGTAAGAAAAGTACCGTATATAACTACGAAAACAAAATAAAGATTGCTACAGTTCGCCCAAGAGTTTAAAATTTTACCCATAAGGTGTGGAAGCTTATCTTATGAACGGAAGAGAGTTTATTTGAGCCTCATGGATCACCGTAAAAAAGATTTGTTCTAATGCCGAAATTATATTGAGTAAAATACGCACCAGTCGTTCAGACCAGTTAGCGTGGTTGCGGGCTTATAATGTTTTAGGGTTGTATACCGTCCAACGATTGTGCAAATTTGGTTCCAATCAATGGAACAATGATCCAGCATAAACTCTAAACAATTACGCGTTACCATCTGGCGATAGAGTAATCGCGCAGTCATTTATTCTCCAACAGGATTACGCTTCTTGTCGAAAAAGCCCAATGGTGGTTTAACTTTTACGGGATTTTGAACCAGATATACACAACTGTCCACCTCGGGCGTATAGATTTAATGTTTCTGAATATGTATGATGTTGCATTAAAGGAAAAATAACTGGTTTTCTGGCACGGAGCAGAGAGGAGATCGTTTTTGTAGTAACAAACCTTCGGGATGACGTTCTTTCAGAAATTCTTCAAAAACTCGTCGAAACGGTTGCAAGAAAATTACAGGATGTTATTGAGGCTAAAGCAGATATATATTTTTGTGAAACATTATGAATTTTAAAATATTTAAGTAAGCAAACTGGGTATTATTTATTTTTAATTTCTTCCTAGAATTCATATAATTTTGCTTTTGGTTTTGTCGAAATAATTCTGTCGAGGGTATTTATTTATTTATCTTACTTATGAAAAATTTACGTCGACTTAGGTTGTCTGTCAGCGCTTCGTCCTTTGTAGGATTTTGCCCATCATTTCGGTCGACTATGTCATTGACAGTCCTTTTATAACGCCTTGTTGTCCGAAAAAAAAAGCCCTCGACAGTATTCGACGTACCTCAAATTCTGATACATCCGAAAACTTCATTCAGTTATTACAATGTTGGTAGAACTCGCGTCAAGCCGTTTATTATATTACCACCAGCCTTGCCTCGTAAAGTGGATTTCTCAAAGAGTCGCACATAGAAATCACATTTAATTTCTTCCTCGACTGCATCCTTTGAAAGTCAATCGGTTTATCTTTAAAGCATATATAATGCAGCAAGGAATCGAGACGCCTCACCGAATGCAATTTTTTCTCCTCAGTATTGGTTGCCGTTTCCTGTCTGCGCCTTTTCTTATCAAACTTTTTCACATCCAGGAAAGAAGAGAAAAAAACCTCCTCACACAAGGTGGAGATGATAAAATTTGTCTGCCGTTTGAAGAGAAGTTTTTCCCCAAACCTATTGTTCGAGTGCATAAAAATGAAAAGACACTTTCAATCACTTACTTCTTCCTCTACATTAATCCTTGATGGGCAGCGCGCTCACTTCGTAAAACTCATTTAAGAATTTTTAATTTTTTTTTTCACTCGCTACCCTTCTTTCAACTGAAGTGGACCGTAGTTACAATTCTTTTTTCGCAGTCACTCATTCTCATCATCATCGTGGGACGCTCGTCCTTGTCGTCATCCTAATCCAATCTTTTCGATAAAATTTTAAATTATATCTATCGCCCGTCACCCTTTTTCAATCTGGGCAGTAGTTGTAGCAGCAGTAGCAGGAGCCTCGTGCTGGGCGCCACTTAAGCGGATTTTTTTTTTCTCTACTGTGCATTTCTCCGAAAGTAATTTTCAATTCTTTATTAAGCAGCAGCATATTTAAGATTTAAACGCTCGAAACAAAAGGTGGCAAGTTTCATTTCCTCTGCAGTTCGTCGATGGGACTGAAATGTGTTGCAGTGTTTGGCGACGGTACAGAATGGAAAACTATTTCCGGACTATGGGCTGAGACTTGGAATTGAAATAGAGAACAGGATCTCATTATGTTAAACGTTGTGTTGTGCGACAGTCTCTCATAGTCTCACAGGACTGTGTGTATTGCCATGCAATCCTTTGCAGCGTAGTCTACCGTTCGTGAATGTTAATTAAAACTTTTAATTCCAGTTGAAAATTTTATCTGGGAAATTAAGTTTTGCGAGAGAGAGATAGAAAGAGAGAGAGAGAGAGAGAGAGAGAGAGTGTGAGCGGACGAAGCGAAACAACGGGTTGATATCTGGTGGAGCTGAACCTTTTCTATTATTTTTGTTCTGCTCATTTCCCATTCCAATTCGCATTTGCAGGGAGAGACGGCACGCGATATTGTAATTATTCCAAGTGAAGGAGTAGGTAAGCAGCTGGTGGGTGGGTGGAATGTAGGTTGAAGGTAACTCAAATTGTTCTTGTTGTCCAGAAGACTGGTTATTATTTTTTGTCCGGCCCCTTGAAAAGTTCATCATTATCGCACAGGAAGGACAATGATTTCGTCTTTGTGCCGCTCTTTTTCTCTCATGTAAAATGACAGCATTCAGGTCCACCACGTTTTGCGGTGGCAAATGTTTTGGACTAATTATTTTTTATCAAGGAAAGGACGAAAAAGATATTTCTCCTCCTGATGTCGCTGATGTTATGTTGTTGTTATAAGTGCGGGACAGCGGTGGATTTTAATTAAGTCAGCAGTGGTTACCGGTGAAATAAAGCCAAGCCAACCAACCGGAGGTCGGGGGAAGGAGGGTCTGTTTTTTTCTATTTGGTCATCAGCGGAAGGGTTTTTTTTTTTTTTTTGGAAAAAAAAAGAAGCCTGCCGTACGTAAAACGCAAGAAAAGGAAAGGGGCTCTTTGTGATCTTTTTGTTCGGTTCATTATAAACGTTTGTTGAAATAAAATGCTCTCTAAATTGCTATTCAAGTGGTTGCTTTGCGTTTTTTATGGTTTCGGGAGCATTCAAGGGTTTTTTGTGTTGTTTTTTGTTCCTTGCTAAACCATTAATTTGGGGCATTGTGCGTGCTTCTTTATTTTCTATTGCGTCCTGGGTAGCAACAGTTATTAAATGGTGAGATTACATGTTGAGTGTTACGAATTGATGGGATTTCATTACAAGGTTGAGATGGAATCTTATGGGACCATCTAGGAGAAGTGTAATTTAGGTTGATGTGCAGTTAAATTTTAAATTTGGTTGAAAAACGACCAGGACCTGTAAAAGGCAGTTCTTTAATGGTGGGATGTACTTGGGCTGAATCAACAGAGAGAACTGTATTGCTACAAAAAGAAAGCGTCTATAGTCGGAGGCGAATCACCACCAACTATCCTGTAGGTACCTACCATTTAGTGGTTTTATCCCGCGTTTCGTTAATAGATATTTTAATATTGTATTTTGTACAAATTGATTGCCGTTTAAACATAACTAAGAGGAATTGAAAATCTTGCGAAAAATACTCCTTTTTCTGAAGTCTTTGGCCCGTTTGGTGATGTAACGTACGTTCACGTTACGGAACGCAAGCGACTCCTTCTGCCATGTCAGCAAACACGCAGGCCGGTATTAACCTATACCTACGCGCAACTGAGTTGACCAACAACCAAACAAGAACAAAAAGGAAAGTCGAAATTCCTACGCTCCGCTACGCGAACCATACCCCATCCATCACTTAAACTACCCATATACCGCAAGGTCACAGGACCCCTACGGCAGTCCGGGCAGCATGACGGATGGGGTTGTCCAAGCCTCCTGCAACCAGGCATGACCGCTTCCTCCCGCGCTAGCCCTCGGTGGGTGGGGATCTTGTTGCAGGCCCTGGACTGGGGTTACCTCTAGTTTTACATGCCTGTTAATTCAAAAAAGATAGATCGTAAAAGATGTTGGACACGACCGGATTAAACCACTATCCCTAACAATAAAGATTGCGAGGCCCGAGTAGTGCGATCCGTTGAAATATTTACATCCACAGTGAAAAAGAAGAAAGTGGGGGAAGAAATAGGTGGAAGTAATCTTCCCCTGAGCTGACCCACCCCTACTTAGCACCAAGGCCAAGCTACCATGGTCGTCGTCACGCTCCTATTGAACGACGACCCCTAAGGCCGAATATCCTACTAACTACTAAACTACAACCATGAACCGAACTGCGTAAAACCACCTCGGATCGTGATCGCCCCCATGGCCGACATTCCCTTCAATACTTCCTTATCCGCACATCTGGCGGCTGCTTCCGAAACCTAAACTAAATTCCAAAGCCAAGGAACACACATGATTGTTCTTCTTCGTGAAGTTCACAAGCTTATTTTTATTCAAAACCAAAAGATCTTAAAACTAGTACTTAATTAAGGGGGTGGACGTTACAACACAAGTCAGTACAAGTGCGGACATACAAATCTTACTGTTGCCGCTCGATTACGTTATCATTTACAGCCAGAACAAAATTAACGAAAAACAATAACCCTTCGATGTTAGACGTAGAGACCAGAGCATGTACCCGTGGCCTATCTACTCGCGTAATGCAGCGTTGTGGGACGTGACTCGTTATTGCGTCCGCGTGTATATTAAAAGAAAATCAAGTTGATGCTTCCACGACGAAGATTATACGCTCACTTTCTCATTGGTGAGATTCCTCACTGAGTGTCACAAATGCTAACGACTAAATCACTGGCGCACCGGTCCGAACCTAACCTTACGTTATTTAGCTTTACTTTACCATGTATAAACGACGACAAGACTAAACTGGGTCAATCGACACGACCACTCTCTAACGCTATAGCCTATCACAACTGGGCCAATACTACTTTTAATACACTTTGTTTCTTCCAAATGAGATTAATTAATTCCAAACTTACCCCGTTCTTTATTCAGGGGATAGCTACCTGAACGCGATCCGTGGTGAGGGACTGCAGTGCACCGCCTTTCCTTCCAGGATGTTATGCATAAGCTCTTTGATATGCTTTAATTCGCGGATCTATACCTTAGTGGAAGATAAAATCATTTGGAGAAGTATAAATGTTTACAACAAGAAATTTTATTGGACCCAAACTACTTAACTTAAAGTATATCGGTAGGCGCAGTGTTGACGAAGAGGTGAATTTCGACGAGGTGACTATCGTTGAGGTTGGTGTCTCGTCTCAAGCGAAGTCCGAAGGTTGGTGTATTCGATGGGGTGATGGTCTGTGGTGATGCTCGCTCCACCTACTGGAGGATGGATGCACGACTGCGTCTTAGCTCTGCGGTGTGGTGCTTCGCTAGTGCCACGACTGTGCTATGTGCTGCGCAATTTATATTATTTCGTGGGACGTTGGGGAATTTTTCCCTTTCAATGTTCTAAACGTTTTAACTATTTTTTTTCTTTTTTGTATCACGATTTCAGCGCACTTAACTGGGTGTCGATGAGGTTAATTTTATGTTTTGTGGCGTCAGGAATTTTATTTCTTTGCGCGGGGTTGGATTTCGCGGAATTATTTTTGCCGAGTGGAATGGCGTAATGCACACTACCGACTCTCGATTTTGTTTCTTTCCCTTTTTGTGGGGGTGGTTTTATGTATCCACGAGGTATGGTTCAACACACGCGGTCGAGAAGTTTTTCCTCGCGATATATATATATATCGTGGGTTTTTTTTTTCTTTTATTCGCTTTTCTTAAAACAATGCGCGAAACGATTTGCGGGTATTTGATCGGCTTCACCGAACTCAAAATTCCCTCGCCGGCGAATCACAATCGCGATATTTAACTTTTAATTTGCGATTTAGTTTTTTTTTTCGGTCGACACAATGGCCGCCTACTTAGGATGCGCGAACAATGAAAACGTGGCAAAATGCCGAAATTAAAATGCGACCATGCGCTAGTGCCCTACCAACCAACCGAACCTGACTCTCGATACTGACTGACTAAAAATCCAAGCGAACCAACGCTGTACGTGGTTTACATCTAAGAGTTTTTCGTGTGGGGTGGTGTTGTCGTCTCGCTCGCACTTATGCGCTCGACTATGGCGTAAATTTTCAAAACGATATTGTGACGAATGGTATGTTCAGAAAAATCTGAAAACGATGTTAAAGCACAGGGGCGATTTTTCTACGTGTTATATGTAGATAAAGATAGAGGTTTGAATTAGATTCAACCGAGCATAGGGTGTTAAAGAAAAAACCATAAACTAGGCGAAAAGTGGACGAAAAAATATGGCTGCCACTGGTAGTGCGGGTGCGTTTACACGTAAGCGTTTGCGAAAGTTGCAGCGCTTCTCAAACGAGGTGTTCCTATAATTTTCTTCTGCACATGAGTGCAGCGTTTCCTACACAACTTGACATTTTCAGAGACTTGCGACTGCAAAAGGTCAAGAAAATGAAACCTGCTAAATCCTACCAAACGACCCACGCCCGAGACACAAGAATCTCATGTTCTACCGACTCTGAGCGGTCATCTGTTTCCTTACTACTTCACTATCCTACTGGGAATTCGTAACGTCTCACCTACCTTCCTGTAACTATCATTCAAAAATATCCTACGGCTATGTCTTACCGACGAAGATCTTTGCTGTGGGTTACACCTAGACTATGTCCGGTTGCATCGACTAACTCGTATAAGTTACTTCCGATAACCTTGCGAACTTTTGCCCGTATAAACTTCGGACAAAGCTTTGCGTTTCGAGACTTCGAGGCATTGCTAAGCACGAAATTACGCCGGTACACAACGTCGCCCACCTTGTATTTCACCGATGAACTACGGGTGTTATAGGCACGTTCATGCCCGAGGTGTGCTTTCTCTAGAGATTGCTTAATATAAGAATGCAGAATGTTCATCCTCGCAGCTTTCGGCAGGATGTCTACTTCAGAATTATTCAGACCACCTAGCTTCCTTAACAAGCGGTAGTCGCTTGCGTGTTCCCATAACGGATGGAAGTTCACCTCTCGAGGGAAATGGAGACACTTCCGAGACTACATTGGGTGCTATCTGAAATAACTTCCAAAAATCGACTCCAAGGTACAAATCTTTGGTTAACGAAGGAACAACATAGAGGGTGATATCCTCAATCTGGTTTCTAAAGTGTATTTGGGTGTTTACCACGCCGATGATGTCTTGTTTGGTTCCGTCTGCAGTGGTAACAGCTGACGAAAACTTTCTGAGAGGGATTCCGTTGTTCTGCAAGAACGAAATGCCTCCTGCTCCTATACAACTAATGCACGCACCGCTGTCCAACAAGCCTAGCCACTCTCGGTCGAAAAGTTTGACCGTGACAAAAGGTCTTGGGTCCCCTGAGGATCCTAGCAAAGTTGTTGCCGCAATTGCGCGGTATTGCCGTTTCTTTCCCGCAAAGCGTTTTCTGACATTAGCTATTTTCGGAGACAGGATTGGTGATCCGAAGATACGTTCTCTCGCTTGACGGTAATACGTTAGACGTTGGTGGAAGGTCAACTTGGGCTCACTGGGTTTCTTGGCTGTTGAGGGTGTGCTTGCGGCTCCTTCAACCCTATGGGCTTCCGGACGCTTTAGAATGGTGGGAGTTGGATTTGGGTTTAAGCTGAGGGGTTTGCCGGGTTGACATCCCTCGAGCGAATCTCCCCGGTCGGCGGATTGCTCGGTTGGGCGTTTCCCGCGCATGTAGGACAACGAGGTGTCGTCGTGTTCTCACAACCGCATTTGTAACAGAACAGAGCTCTTTGAGGAATGGCACAATCGAAGAATGTGTGACCGAGTTCCTTGCAGTTCCAGCATTTCAGAACACTAGGGCTCCTTCGCCGGAAAGCAACTTCCTCAAGTTGTGCGGAAGAGACGGGTGTATCGTAACCTTCCTCGACCTGTTCTACTTCACTGATATTCCGACGGGGCAAATACGTTTGAGGTATCCGCTGCCGCGGTGGATCGTGTTCCTTTACGAACTTCTCAATCGTACGACACACATGAACCATTTCAGGGATGTTGTGTGTGCTGAAAGTTATGAGGTGTTCTCCTATCCTACGGTTGGCGTTCTGTTTCAGAAATTCAATTATCTCACGATTAGACTTAGGGACTCGCAGTTTTGCGTTGAGGCGCATAAGGTCAGTGAAAAACGCGTCGAACGGTTCGTACAAACCCTGCCTCCGATCGGACATTCTTCGCGATAATTCGAAGTCAGTCTCCAAGCTGCGATACTGTTCTATCAAGGCGAGACGAAGTGTGGACCAATTCACGCCGGGATTACTCTTAAGGTACATCCAATACCATGTCTCAACTTGACCAGCGACAAAATGATGGAAATTGGCGACGACGTCACACCAAGTCACGTTATGGGATTCCTTTAATCTTCCAAGCCGAAAGAGGAAATCATCCACGGACATATGGGTGTTATCGAACCTGATTCCCCACTTGTGATAGTTGGGAAATCGGTTGAAGGAAGACGAGGGTGAAGACGTCTGAGCCGGCGGTTCCGGAGATGGAGTTGGTCCGCACAGATTCATTCTGCTAATTTGCTCTAAAAAGTTTTCCACGTTGCTACTTCGTGGCATGTTCACGGGGTATACCACAGGATTACCTGTCGGGGGAATATTCGGGGGCTCACTCGCCTGAAGTGGAGCTACCTCGGGTCGCCGATTTACGTCGTATTCTGCGTGAGCAGGTTGGGAGTTACGATCTGCGTTAGGTTCTTGGTGATCGTTGTTCGCTGCGGAAGCTGGAGGTCGCATAGCAGCAGATACGGCTGACTGAACCAACGAAGCGAGTTCGCGTTGGAGAGCAGCACGACTTCGGTCGAGCTCTTCTCGCATGAACCGACGCTCGTCTGTCCGATTGAGACCGACGGTTGCCGTTACGACATCCTGAACATATTGTTCGAATTGTGCGCTTTCGTTAGCGTCATGCGTTCCCGGTGCTGTTCGAGGTACAGAAGGGTTCGTGACTGATGGGTTATCTTGGGGATTTCCCGTGACTGTTGTTCGGTCAGCCTCTTCGCTGGTTCCAACCATGTTCGGAAGAAGGCTCGGCTCTTCCGTAGTGGCCGGGATGTGCTTGCGCCCACTGCGCAGTGTGTAATCACTCTGAACTTCCCTTCGACTACTTTGGCCGAGATTGGACATTTTTACCACACAGCTGACTTGAAAACAATAATAATAAAAATACCAAAAATAAAGATGGTGAATTCTATACGAATTCAGGGACTTATATCCTAATGTAACACTAGATATACTATTGCTATACTGCTGAGTCGTATAGGGTAATATATGACTAAACTCAATACTAAAACTAAAGTGAATGTGTGGAAGGCTGGCTTAGCAATCGCTAGCACTGAACTTCCGACTAAATCTTACTCAAATCTAAACGTTGGAGTACGTTCAATGACTAAACTTCAAAACGAAACTTCTCAAACTACACTGTCTCTAAACTTAACTCAAACTATCTCGATACTAAACTTTCTCAAAACTAAACTTTCTCAAAACTTTCTCCATACTAAACTTCCTCAAACTAAGCTTTCTCAAAACTAAATCAAAACTAAACCAAAACTAAACTTAACATCAACCTGAAGGAATGTCGAACACATAGAGGACAAACACGAGAACAACGAGGATAGATTCACACTTTCTATTCCACTGTGGCTACTGAAGAAGCGAAAACGCTTCTAGATGGATTAATGCTTTACAATCACTGCAGAATCGCAAGTGACCTTAGAGTTGCTAAATTTCTGTGCTTTGCTATGGAACATGGTGAAGACAGCCTGAAGCAACGGACGTAAATGGAGACAAAGGTCGATCCAAATACCGGACTTAACAGAACTAACTTACCAAAGAAAAGCGAACTACACACCAGCCCTGAGTGCAAGCAACGGACGTAAGTGAGGAACAACTTCACCCACTTACCGGACATGAACTCGAAGGCTCAAATGCTGAAGATGGAAATGTGAGGAACTTATAAGCCCGAGCAACGGACGTAAATGGGGAACGAAGTCTACCCATCTACCGGACAAGGGACTTAAAGAACACTAAAGGATTACAAACTCCTACACCTATTTCCGCAAAACTAGATCTCAGACTTCAGCGTACAACAGACATGAATGGGGATGAAAATACACCCAAACACCGGTTACGTGAAACGAAAAAGAGTAAAGTCGAAAATGGTGAAAAACAAAATTTTTGTGTAAATTTTTTTGTAAATACTTCTGAATCATATCACTACTTCGGGCCCCACGTTGGGCGCCACCTGTAACGTACGTTCACGTTACGGAACGCAAGCGACTCCTTCTGCCATGTCAGCAAACACGCAGGCCGGTATTAACCTATACCTACGCGCAACTGAGTTGACCAACAACCAAACAAGAACAAAAAGGAAAGTCGAAATTCCTACGCTCCGCTACGCGAACCATACCCCATCCATCACTTAAACTACCCATATACCGCAAGGTCACAGGACCCCTACGGCAGTCCGGGCAGCATGACGGATGGGGTTGTCCAAGCCTCCTGCAACCAGGCATGACCGCTTCCTCCCGCGCTAGCCCTCGGTGGGTGGGGATCTTGTTGCAGGCCCTGGACTGGGGTTACCTCTAGTTTTACATGCCTGTTAATTCAAAAAAGATAGATCGTAAAAGATGTTGGACACGACCGGATTAAACCACTATCCCTAACAATAAAGATTGCGAGGCCCGAGTAGTGCGATCCGTTGAAATATTTACATCCACAGTGAAAAAGAAGAAAGTGGGGGAAGAAATAGGTGGAAGTAATCTTCCCCTGAGCTGACCCACCCCTACTTAGCACCAAGGCCAAGCTACCATGGTCGTCGTCACGCTCCTATTGAACGACGACCCCTAAGGCCGAATATCCTACTAACTACTAAACTACAACCATGAACCGAACTGCGTAAAACCACCTCGGATCGTGATCGCCCCCATGGCCGACATTCCCTTCAATACTTCCTTATCCGCACATCTGGCGGCTGCTTCCGAAACCTAAACTAAATTCCAAAGCCAAGGAACACACATGATTGTTCTTCTTCGTGAAGTTCACAAGCTTATTTTTATTCAAAACCAAAAGATCTTAAAACTAGTACTTAATTAAGGGGGTGGACGTTACAACACAAGTCAGTACAAGTGCGGACATACAAATCTTACTGTTGCCGCTCGATTACGTTATCATTTACAGCCAGAACAAAATTAACGAAAAACAATAACCCTTCGATGTTAGACGTAGAGACCAGAGCATGTACCCGTGGCCTATCTACTCGCGTAATGCAGCGTTGTGGGACGTGACTCGTTATTGCGTCCGCGTGTATATTAAAAGAAAATCAAGTTGATGCTTCCACGACGAAGATTATACGCTCACTTTCTCATTGGTGAGATTCCTCACTGAGTGTCACAAATGCTAACGACTAAATCACTGGCGCACCGGTCCGAACCTAACCTTACGTTATTTAGCTTTACTTTACCATGTATAAACGACGACAAGACTAAACTGGGTCAATCGACACGACCACTCTCTAACGCTATAGCCTATCACAACTGGGCCAATACTACTTTTAATACACTTTGTTTCTTCCAAATGAGATTAATTAATTCCAAACTTACCCCGTTCTTTATTCAGGGGATAGCTACCTGAACGCGATCCGTGGTGAGGGACTGCAGTGCACCGCCTTTCCTTCCAGGATGTTATGCATAAGCTCTTTGATATGCTTTAATTCGCGGATCTATACCTTAGTGGAAGATAAAATCATTTGGAGAAGTATAAATGTTTACAACAAGAAATTTTATTGGACCCAAACTACTTAACTTAAAGTATATCGGTAGGCGCAGTGTTGACGAAGAGGTGAATTTCGACGAGGTGACTATCGTTGAGGTTGGTGTCTCGTCTCAAGCGAAGTCCGAAGGTTGGTGTATTCGATGGGGTGATGGTCTGTGGTGATGCTCGCTCCACCTACTGGAGGATGGATGCACGACTGCGTCTTAGCTCTGCGGTGTGGTGCTTCGCTAGTGCCACGACTGTGCTATGTGCTGCGCAATTTATATTATTTCGTGGGACGTTGGGGAATTTTTCCCTTTCAATGTTCTAAACGTTTTAACTATTTTTTTTCTTTTTTGTATCACGATTTCAGCGCACTTAACTGGGTGTCGATGAGGTTAATTTTATGTTTTGTGGCGTCAGGAATTTTATTTCTTTGCGCGGGGTTGGATTTCGCGGAATTATTTTTGCCGAGTGGAATGGCGTAATGCACACTACCGACTCTCGATTTTGTTTCTTTCCCTTTTTGTGGGGGTGGTTTTATGTATCCACGAGGTATGGTTCAACACACGCGGTCGAGAAGTTTTTCCTCGCGATATATATATATATCGTGGGTTTTTTTTTTCTTTTATTCGCTTTTCTTAAAACAATGCGCGAAACGATTTGCGGGTATTTGATCGGCTTCACCGAACTCAAAATTCCCTCGCCGGCGAATCACAATCGCGATATTTAACTTTTAATTTGCGATTTAGTTTTTTTTTTCGGTCGACACAATGGCCGCCTACTTAGGATGCGCGAACAATGAAAACGTGGCAAAATGCCGAAATTAAAATGCGACCATGCGCTAGTGCCCTACCAACCAACCGAACCTGACTCTCGATACTGACTGACTAAAAATCCAAGCGAACCAACGCTGTACGTGGTTTACATCTAAGAGTTTTTCGTGTGGGGTGGTGTTGTCGTCTCGCTCGCACTTATGCGCTCGACTATGGCGTAAATTTTCAAAACGATATTGTGACGAATGGTATGTTCAGAAAAATCTGAAAACGATGTTAAAGCACAGGGGCGATTTTTCTACGTGTTATATGTAGATAAAGATAGAGGTTTGAATTAGATTCAACCGAGCATAGGGTGTTAAAGAAAAAACCATAAACTAGGCGAAAAGTGGACGAAAAAATATGGCTGCCACTGGTAGTGCGGGTGCGTTTACACGTAAGCGTTTGCGAAAGTTGCAGCGCTTCTCAAACGAGGTGTTCCTATAATTTTCTTCTGCACATGAGTGCAGCGTTTCCTACAGTGAAAACGATTTAAGTTCTTCAAAAATATAAATTCCTTATGGGATACTTTTAGTATGGCTTAAACTGTCAGCTTTACCTCCGATCTTTGTATATCACATCGCGATCTAACAATGTCTGACTCGTGCTTCTTTTGTTTTGCTTCTGTTGAAAATATGGTCCCTTTAGATAGGAAATTGCCTAACGTCGAAGGTAGATACGCAGATAGTTATGAGTCTTGTCTTGTTGCTTTTATATATTTTTTTTAAACTGTTTACATTTTGTGCATGAAACGTCTTCACAGAAAAGAGTGTCAGTCTTACAAAGTTTGGACGTCAGAATTAGTAATTCTATATGCAAAATGTCGGCATTGTGAGTTCGAGGAATTTAGTGTGGGCATTTACACCAATTGTTAGTACCGCGCAATGTAAAAAAATAAATAAAAAAGTTTGTGGACCAAATGCGGAAAGATATTTTAGGGCCTTAAGATGTAATTTGTGTGTTTCCGGGGATCGAACTATATAGCCTTTCGTTTTTAGCGTTAGTGAGAGAAAGCGAGACTGTAAAATAAATCAAGGTGAAGTGTGATTTTCTTGGCGCAGGGTCATAAGTCCACAAGCCAAAAGTCCACAATGGACTTTTGACCCATCAGATGAGCCAAAAGTTGACAATAATTTGGGCCATAGGTTCACAATTTTAAAATGGAAGTAGGCCATAAGTCCACAACTATCCATATGACAAAAAGAGTTGTTTTGACAACTCAAAAAGTATGGGAATGTTTGATAGATGCCGTGAAATAAGACCAACTTCTAAAAATGTACCTTATTTCGCTCTTAAATAGTGTAATAAGGATAACTTCCAACAGTTGGTCTTATTTCACTCCCACAAAGTGCAATAACGCCAACAAAATTTGAGTAATAAGGATAACCTTGCACCCACCCCGTAATCCATCAGTAAACAAGCAGGTAAGCAGGGGGGTTGCATGGGGCCAGCATACCCCCCCATACAGAATTCATAGTTTGAAAGCGCAATCTTAAAATGATTGCAATGCTGGAGAAGTGTGTCTTGTGGGTTTTGGAGGCAAACACCGCAAATGAGGTCATTACTAGAATTTTTAGCTTCGCTTTCAAGCTCGTTGTCCTCTTCTTCACCTTCTTCATCCGTGAGCCATAAGACCACAATCAGTGAGTCAAGAATTCACAAGAATTTTGTGTGAACTTTAGGCTCACCTAAGTGGGTAAAAAGTCCATTGTGGACTTTTGGCCTGTGGACTTATTACCCTGCGCCGATTTTCTTTTGGTTGAACCTGGAAGAATTTTTCGAGCCTTCTTTTATGTTTAAGGTTGAACCATCTTTTAGGTTTCTTTTTTGTGTATACAACTCCTTGTGCTCTCGAATATATTTTATGTCACTCATCACCTAGACTTTGCTCTTCATCTTCTTTATCTACCTATGCTAGTTGCTTAGTTTTAGGCTGTAGGTCCCATCGAAGACCTAAACTCTGATCTTGAAAATGTTTTCTTGCGTGGAGTGCTTTGGAGATAGCCGCTGATTTTGACATGAGAATTCAACACGGTTTTGACAATTTAGACTTGTACCTTGGACCAGCCACTTTTCACATCGCTTTTCACAAACCAACTAGTTGTCTAAAGTGCATCAGTCACAATCATCTTTCTTTGCTCCATTTCTATTCCAAAATTTTTGGTTTATCTACTACCGGGTCAAGTCTTTCTAAAATAATTTGTCACAAGTTTTTCCGCGTCTTCGTCCAACTATTCATATTCATAGCCATGACATTAGCCTTTTATGTTATTATGCTTCCCGGTTGTAAAATGAGCCGATTTATCTCATTTGAATAAGGTTAAACAATTTATGTATTGTGTACCACTGTCAGCGGAGCTCTTCGGGGTCGAGTAGCGTCTTCCGTAAGCGATCACTACGTGATGGAAATTCTTTTTGTTTTGTATGTAAAATTTATTAAGTTAAAATCGGGAATATACTTGACGGTCTCAGCAAGATGGCGTTTCCTGCTGTATATGCCTTTTAAGAATCGATGTTTTAGGCTTAATAATACAGTGAACCCCGTTTATAACGACATCGGTTATTGTAAATATAAAAACCTCGTCAGATATAACAAAAATTGGAAAATTCTGCATCTCACTTGTGGATTGTATCGTACATTTTTTGATATGAACATCTTTAACACACGACTTAAAGCGAAGAAAAATATAAACAATCTTGAAACAGCGAACGACAAGAAAAACGTTTCAATATTTGAAAACTGAAAGAAGCTCATTTGGCTCCAGCAAAAAACCCCCTATGAAATAACCCCCCAAATAGAAAATGAAGTAACCCCCCAAAATTGGGGAATAATTTCACTGTGAAATTATACCCCAAATCGAACATGAAATAAGTCCCCAAAATGGTATGAAATAAGTCCCCAAGACGGTATGAAATAAGTTCGCCGCGGCTCTGATTTAAAATAATTGTAATTGCTTGTTAATTTTGTTCGAATTCTTAATTATATAATATGTATTACACATTTTTTATACTTTTCTTGCCCAAATATTCCACGTATACTATTAAAAGCTGTCGAAAGCATCCTTGTGTTGTGGCACAACCTTAAATGTTCCATTCATCAAATAACGTCTGTTAGTAAGTGATATATTTGGGTTTACCACGATATATCGAAAAAAAAAAATCTCGAATTAAAAAAATCTCGAAAAAAAAATTCGAAAGCCTAATCTTGAATAACAAAAATCTCGAAAAAAAAAAACTCGAATTAATATTAATTTTTGAGACAATGGTAATTTGCGCAAATTATGGAATGTGTATGGGGGGCATGCTGCCCCCTGTAACCTCTCTGCTTGGGTTTACTGTTGGATTACGGGGTGGGTGCGAGGTTTTTTACTTATATTTTTTGTTGAATTTTCAAATTGTTGGGTGGGACATACGGCCAAAAATCTCGATTTTATTTTTTATTTTCGAAATTTTTTCGAGATATAGTCTTTCGAGATTTTTGTACATTCTTATTTTTGCATTCGAGATTAAAAAAATGGAACCCACGCTTCATTTTCGAAATATCAAAATTCCTTGTAGCTTCTTGATTCCTAAGTGAAGTCACGTTTTTTTTTTAAGTTACGAAGGTCTTAAAATTCACAATTTTGGGGAATAATTTCATACTTCATAATAATTTCGTATTTCATACTTCAATTTGGGGAATTATTTTACAGTGAAATAACCCCCCAATTTGAAGTATGAAATAAGTCCCCAAAAACACATGAAATAAATTCCCAATTTTGGGGGGTTATTTCATTTTCTATTTGGGGGGTTATTTCCTGGAGCCGGCTCATTTGAATAGGAGTTAGGGAGCTAAAATAAATAGAAGAATCGTTTACAAAGAAAAGGTGTCGAGTTCGTTAGTAGTAAAACTAATAATACATTTTATTAATAACTAGATAATAATTTACGATATAAATATAATCGAAAAATATTGCAGCACTAGCTACCAGGGCTTTCAGCTGGCGAGTTTGTTATAATCGATCTTCAATGTATTTTTTTAGAAGTTTCTGTTTGGCAAGCACCATTCCAAATTTTAATATCATGTTTATGCTTTAAGAAAATCCATTCAAATATGTCCTTTGAAATTGAACAACGAACAAGTAATGACCCTCACTTGCCGCCACACACTTTACTTTCAAGTGTCCTCACTCCAACCTCACTCCCACTAAATTCCGAAGAACAAAGCAAAATCCATCGCAGAAAAAAACACTCTATTTCCTCCTCCTGCCAAAAAGGCAGACGACATCTATGCCCACACATAACACATCCTCGACTCGTGTGCACAAGCCCAGGCAGGAACAACAATTAAACTGCTTACTATTGCCACTCTATACAGTGACAGAAATCAATTCGCCTAGTCCTCTTTCCGTATGCCACTGCAGCAGCCTCTATCATCCTCTCATTCAACTCGAATCATTCAATTTCCGTGCTAGCAGCATCAGCATCCACCACCCCTTGACCCCGCCGCGTGCCACACAAGTACACCACAAATATTCAGATGTGTGCCCATTTCGATTACCACAATAATCGTCCAGATTTTTCACTCTATGGATCAGCTGGGGGGAAAAAAAATTCCAACTAGAAACACACATTCAAATAAATCAGGAAAAACAAAAAAAAAAAAAAAAAAAAACACCCACCACTAACTCTAACTCGTACCTAACTTGGGTGAAAGAATAAAACAAAAAAAAAAAACCGTCGACGGTGATTGGAAAATGAAATGAAAGAAAAAGAAAGAGAATTGCAATTGTGGAAAAAAAAAACAATTCCGCGCACCAGAGCGACCTCTTCCCGGTAACCATGATTTGGGGGTAAATAACGGAATCGTGGTGTATTTGCCTTATTTCCTTTTATTCCCCCTTGTACAATTTCAAATAGGGTGAAACGCTACACTCCACTTCACGAATCGCGATGGTTGTGTGCGAATTTAAGGATCGATGACTTCATTGAATCGAACATCCTGTTACCAGTGAGCACCGCATAGTGTTTTTGGTAGGTATGCGTTTTCCTCTGATGTCGTCCTCATTGTTTTTCGTTTGTTATAAATATACGTGTGTGCATGATATCAGTCATTCTGTGGGTTTATGTAATTTTAAACTGACTCCTGACTTTGACCATCAAAAAGCTCCCAAGCTAGGCAGTATCCCTTCCAGGCGAGGGATTTATTTTGATTTTCCTCCGGTAATTTAATAATGCAACGGAGTAAATTTTTTTGCTTGTCAACCACCGATTGACATAATCATTTCACTTTAATGAGGAAGGAATATGTGAGCAGGTGTATTTCTGTATTTAAACAAAAAATAAATATGAGGCTTATTGTTGGATTTGTCACGAGTCTGTATAGAACTCGGTGCAGGGTGACATGCCAGCTGTCAAGGGTAAATTTATAAATTAAATCAATTGTATAGGCTATGGTAGAGGCCGCCGGGGACCAGTTGGTGATATGTGGGTTAGTAGGCAATTCAACTCAATTCAATTCTTGTTTTTAGCAATAAAGTTGGAGGTTGATTTTAAACTAATTGTGGAGCTAAGCAATGGTTGTGATGGTACGCAATCGATACTATTTTGAAGATGAGAAACCGGACCAACCATTGGTGGGAATAAAATCTAAGTGGCATCATTGGAAGGGAGTTTGATGGATGACTTCTGATAGCTGAAGCAGAGTTGAAGAGTAAATAGAACCTGTGTAACAAATTATTGTGCAGCCTTGTGTGTAGAAATAGCTCTTATCTTCAAGGGGAGCATGGTTCTTTACAGGTTGGTTGTTCAATTATTCCGAAGTGCTCCTTACTTTAGATGGCATTTACAACTTATAGTATTCATTCTGCTTAGCCAACTGCTGCTTCCAGTTACGCACGCCAACTCGGTTGAGGGCTCTTTCGAATTGTGCGCGTCACGTATGAGGTATGGCATCTTCTTCTGCCTTGTAGTCCCTTACGAGTGGTTTTAAAAGCTCGTCACGCTAATGCGTTGTTGTTCTTACGCTCTAGCGACCTCAGCCGATATATTTCATGCCTTTGGACCGGATCAACGTCGCTGTATGTCTGGACGGTATCATTTTTATACTTTGATGACCATCATAAATTATATTCCGCTCGAATTTGTTAAAACAGCGTCAGTTTTCATTGCATTCGTTGAAAATGAGCAGGATTAAGCTCTCGTGCTTGTAAGTGTTGTGCTGTGAAATGAGTGCCAAAATGAATCTCCTTCTACACACTCTATCGATAGCAACTTTACCGAATTTCGCATGATGAATACATTCTCCCAAGGCTTCCTGAAAAGGTTTTTATTTCCTTTAACATGGTCCATGCTTCCGCCTCATACAGTAGGACCGGGATGATATTGGTCGTGTTCAGTATTCAGTATAATTTTATTTGAATGCTTACACATTATTACCTAGAATTATCTTATAGTGCTTATAGTGAAAGCTTAAAAACTTTAAATTCTATGAGAGAAGATTTCACGTCGGAGGTGCCTTTGTAGTCCAAAGAAACTTTGAGTGATTCTTCTCTTAATCTCTGCGCCGGGTAAGGCAAGTCTCTTACTTCTTCGAATCTGCATCTGTCCACTGCGACATTTAGCCCGAATCGCCGGTCTTTGGGAGTACCTACAATCTCGATAATGGTTAGCAAATAGCCGCATTCTCCTAACCTCCACTTGTATACATGCGAAACAGTAGTAACAGCTGGCAGAACGCAGATACCTCCCGATAAGTCCATTGTCCAAGTCCATAACATCATCAGAACATACTGCTTGCGTATTTAACTGACTGTTTGAAAAAAAATTATGGCTCTACTGCTAGCTTGAGAGTTGCCTATACAACTGCTTTCAGAATGATGTTAACGAAGTTATGTGATAGTACCTTCTGCGTTTTTTCCTAAGACTTGCCAGAGTGCGAACTTCAAAGGTCGATCATTTATTATCAAGCATAGAACCGCACTAATACGGGCCGATAAATTTATTGGCAAAAGGTTTTAGACGACAAAATTTTGTACCCTACATACCTCTGTGGTTGGCGCAGTTTAGGATATCCTTGCTTGCGGATGGTTTTCCATTCATTTGGCATTCATGCATTCGACCAAATTTTGCAGATAAGTTGGTGCATATTCCTTACCATTCTTGTACTAAAAGGGGTTACAATGCTCTATATATCCAAATTTTGAAGCCAGGTATTAGCTAAGATAAACTGAGTAACTAGGAACAATGTTTTTTTTTTCGGTGACAATTAATTTATTTTCTTTCGGTATGCTTTGGTAACCTTGGTCGTTCTTGACACGATATTCGAATTAAGTCCTAATTTTTAGCATTTTAACCCGCTCAAGGGGTTCGTAATATACCCATCAAATGGGTCAATGAGAAGTTATACCAGATTACAAGATAAATCTTTTACTTAACCACAAATAGGTCTTAACTGTCCAGTTGTGGAACTCGAATGGTCTCATTTACACACACAATAATTATATAGGTCAAACTCAAACCGTTGACAGTAAATCTGTCGTTAGGAATTATTCGCTATGAAAAGCCATTTGCATTTCTGTCAAAATACTTCAGTGTATTCATTGAAAATGTTTTGTGGTATGGACTGGATTCTAAACGTATAAACTTTCAATCAACAAGCGAGAGCATTACCACTTTATCATGGCCACGGAGATTCTCGCACCTAATTCTCGGTGAAAAAAAAAAAATTCTACAAAAATTACTAAAGGGCCCAACCCATAGAATCCGTCGCGTCCGTTGCCGCAACGTTTTCGACTGACAGGTTGATAGAATACACGCTCTCTTATGGAAGGTGACCCATAAGCAGCGCACGTGCCGGAGCCGGACGCGACGGATACAGTAGGTTCTAGGTTTATACTTTTCTGTCCGTCGCCTCCGTTGACAGTTGGAACAGCGTGAGAGGATTCCTTTTTATTGGTGGAAATATTGAGCGCGAGAGAGACTCTGTCATCGGCTGTCTCCAGTGCTCTAATATTGTGGGATTTCTTCCTTTTTTTGGGAATTTCGATGTCCGAAAGGCTTTCCGTGGGGAAAAAGAAAAAAACGTTCAAAAAATGTTTTCTTTTTTAATTTCATCAAAATAAGTATCTCGATTTCACCATGATAATCACCACATGAACGTACATAAAAAAGAAATTTTTCAAATCACCTTTTAGCAAGATTTTGGTATATCAAAATTTTATAGTACCAAAAAGTAATCATTATAACATTAACAAAATGCGATTTTTATACGAAAGGCTATTTAATGTGATTATTTTTCCGCACAACATAAATTTGGCTTTAAAAAGTTAATTTTTTCACAAAAAATGCCAATCAAAATAATTATTTAAAAGGGAATTTTGAAAGGGATAAATTACCACGTTTCTTGGGAAAAATAAGTATAGAGTACTTAAAAACTCTGCCTGCCACCGTATGCGACGGATTCTATGGAACAGTTCGTTCCGTCAAATACGGCAATTCGTCGACGCGACGGACGCAACGGATTCTATGGGCTGGGCCCTTGAAAGCTGATCTGTATTTCATTTAAGTCAGTGTTTCTTCATCAGACTGCGGAGTCATGGAAACATGTGAATGAAAGTATTTAGCGTCTTAAGACTGTATATGTGTTGGATTCGACCTCCACGCAGAAAAATCACTTATTTAAAATCAACCAACTTTTGGTCAAAAACTACCAAGTGATATTGTTAATATAGCTCTTAGAGAGTTAGTGGATTAAAAATAACCGAGTCAACTTGTTTAACGAAACTCTGTTAAAAATAACCGATTTATCAATTTCGTCTCCAAATTTTCTCGGTCGTTAATAACAAACTAACTAATAACAACAGAGTAACCAACTAATAAAGTGTGTTATTTTTAACAGTATGATTTAACCCTTTTAACTCGATAGTTTTCAACAAAAAATACTTGTTTATTTTCTACAGAGACTTAGTTAATTTTAACTCTCTTTTTTTTTAACCGAGCAAAAATTCCACTTGGTTAAGGTCAAAATTTCTGCCTGCCAATTTTATTACAAGTACGTTGTGAGCTTACTGACCTGTAGGAACCCTATAGGTCTAGCTTCTGCCAACAATTCATTTGTTTGAGTTATTAATTTTTGGGACAATTGGATTGGTTTTCCTATGTTAATAATATTTACCTTGGTTGTTATAGAAAAGATGGGTTCCAGCCCGCTCCAGTTTAGGCTGTCAAAAGCGAACTTTTACCTTAGTTCCCACGTTTTGATTAGACCTTTCTGATCCAAAACAATTTTGACATTTACCAACCTTCGACAGCACTATTGTTCAGTTTAATAGTCAGAGTAACATGCACTTTTTGGCCTGGACCGCCGAAGAGATGGATTTTATCATCGCCGTCGTTTAAGCTCATTAGGCTGGGAACCGAACCGCACCTCAATGTTCTCTTCTCCAACTTTCGTTTGCCCCTACAACTTGAAGGCACGTCTCGACTTGGAAGCGCCACTTAACAGATTGTTTTGTGGATGTCTCTTTCAGACTGCATTCTATTTGCACGTTGACTTGTATATAGCTGCACATACAGTGATAGTAAAACTGTCTACAGAACAGCATTGTGTCTTCTAATCCAATTAAGTGCACCAAATTTTCTCTTGATCGAATTACTTTTGCAGCCGAGTCCCTTAAACGGAAAGCTTTCATTGGGTAATCAGAAAAAATGTCCCGGCCAACATTTAAAATAACTCCCGCTGAAATTCGCCATCAGCATGACTATACTCCCCACCATCGAGTATCCCTCACTTGAACTTCAACAGCAGAAACTGTGTTTAACAAAATCAGTTGGAAAATGTGTTCGCATGCACCCAACTCGACACCTCAACTCGGTGCGATCCAACTGTTCGCTGTTCAATTATACGCATTGCTGCTACTTTGTAATTACATTCCATCCAGGTGCATCGATGCAACACAAACCCCTCACTTAAAATTCACTTGCTCGATTTTCTAATTAGGACGAAAAATTCCTTCAATTCAATCACCAGACGTTCACACATGTGGTCTTCTCCATCTAAAGTCACATTGCAGCACCAACGAGATAATGGGCTAAAGACAAGCTTCCTGTGTCGCATTCAAGATAAACATATCCTTACCGCGCTCCTTTATTCGTTTCCAATTAAATAACCAACTCGGGCGTATACGTACCATACACGATTGTGTGTGAGTGTCTTGATTGTGAAAGTCCCCAGTCGGTAGTCTGTAGTCTGTGCTCTTCGTCCACACTAATGATATCGTCACGTTCCATGGATTGCTTGATGCCACATTCCTCAATATATCGACCACCAAGGTGTCCAGTTCTTCCACCACCCCCGCACACAGCACCAGCATAATGTTTGGACAGAAGGGACTCGACAGCGACATGGAAGAAAGGCCAGTATGCGGATAAAACAAAAACCAAGCAGACAAACACAAAAAACCGTCCCCGTTGTTGCTGCCGCTGCTGCTGTTCCAGGAACAATTGAGGGCAGGACACTGATAACGAGCACAATAACTCGATGTGTAACTGCAGGACGGATGAACCAGTAATGTGTAGTTGGTGATGGTGGTGGTAGTGCTTGTTTGGCTGAAACAGAAATTGGAGCTTCAGTGTTTTTTGATTGATGACCACTTTAATTGCGGATATTAAATGACAGTTTGGTTTCGTCTTTGCCCTCGCGCTAGCCTCCATTGTCCTTCTCCGCACCGTGTTTGTACACACATTTTAGTGCAGAAATCCATCCAAGCCGGGTTGATTTCACAGCACTGGCCCCGATGCCCTGCTTCATTCGTTTCCCTGTGCGCTGTCGCTTCCAAAAGCTTATGCTTTGTGTACAAGGGCAATGTTTTTTTTTTTTGCGTTCACTAAAAGTATATTATGTAAATTAGTACGGAACAATGGAGAAAAAGTTTCAAATTTCACGCATTTCAGCAGGAGAAAAAATCGAGCTCAAGAACGACGACGATGACAACGACGACGACTACAGGGCGCAGCGCAACGAAGGAATTAGGAACGACAATAACACCAGTGCAGGGCAGCCGAACAGTGGAAAAAAAGAACAGCAACAAAGACTGACTGCTGCCTTGAAAGGACATATCTTTTATAATCTTTTTGTGTTCGTTTTGCTTCTGGGCAGGACTTGTGGGGATTCGGGTGCATGATGCATGCATACCCTACCCACTGTCTGCTGGGCTAGTATGTGTATACACATTGCAAGTCATATCCAGTTGAGCTGGGGGCTTTCAAGCTTCTGAATCCCTCACCAGATCTCTCATCCACACAGTTTGCGGAGATAGGATGGTTATACCCTTATACCGCATGAAGGCGTCTTCTCCACCTCCTCGTCGTCGGTTGTTTGCGGTTAAATTGATTATTAAAGAGGTGCACTGGATGGGAAAATGTGTTTTTGGGATGAAAAATGTCTATCGCCCTCTTACACTACCTCTGCGGAGAGTAATCAGATATTTTAGTGGCGCAGGGGGTATACAGATGAATAATTAGAGCAGTGGAGCTTAAAAAGGATTTAGAATAATGGTGTCGGTGTGGGGTGGCTATAGCTACTCTTTTTTTTTTACAGAGTCAACAGAGCACTGAATGGATGGGTACCTACATCTTTTTCGGGAAGCAATCAATATTGACAATTTCGTTATTGATGGTTCGGTCTTTAATTACGGGAATTATGTCCAAGTGAAATGAGTTTTCAGTTTGTTATCGATTTCGGTTGGCTATCTCACTCTCTCTCTCTCTCTCTCTCTATCTCGGTGGCGTCAGTGAATTGGAGATTTGATTTGTCAAATGGCTTGATGAGAGTCCTGTCATGTTGGGAATAAGTCATTAAGTCCATCGTGTTGCGGAGGCCTCTTTTCGTTTTTGCTATGACTGGGGTAGCTATCGATTCCGTTAACGCTATTTTTTGCTCACATTTTCGTAGCTGCTGCTTTGATTTAATTTTTTTAAGGTGGTTCGATTTTCATTTGAAGGGAAGCTCGGTTTCCCTGGGAGGGTATAAAAGTGCGTGCATAAAGTCAGTAGATGACTGAACACGTATACCTGAGTTACATTATTGCAAGAAGGGGTAGAAAGTCACTAAATGTTGACATCTCTAGCAAAACTTATCCCAGAACGGGGGCTCCTTTAATCGATTTTGGTGGTGGAAAGACTTAATCTATGACCATTTGTAAGCATAATTATGACAGATAGTTTGATAACAAAATGACCAACTTAGTTCCACGTTGCATGGCAGTCATTCAACATCCAGGATTGCCATGGGAGAGTGACATTGTTTTCAATTTTTGTGTAAAAAGTTATGAGTTCGAATCCGAACCAGAAAGAATTCAAACAATTATATAAGAAAAAAATTACTTACGGCTCTAAAAATCCCTTACAGCTCTGAACTAATTTTAAGACAACACCCTTGGGGAATAAATGCCCTCAACATAAATAAATAAGTAGTTGGCACAACAGGACCGATTCCACGTAACTAAATGTCGTGACCGATTCCATCCGAATTCCCAATAAACAAAACTGTTAAATTTCCCTAAGATGCCGTCAAATTTTGGTTTTATTTAGGCACTCGGTCGCGATGCCCTTGACTGAATTCTTCTGTCTCCTATGTCCTGTAAGCATGTCTATAACCCATTTAAGTATTCCTCGCTTTATTCTCGGCCTTTTGACCGCCTTTCTTGTTGTGCATTTTTTCGACTTTTGACTTTCTTGCTGGACTACTGACCGAGGGTCTCGGAAAAACACGAATTTTAACTTCTTTTTTTTTTCCACTGCGCCACCACTCGAGAGGGTCTAACAACCAACTGCTCTATTAGAGCTTCAGAGGTTTAATCGGCATAAAATTCTGGGTCCCTTCCATGCGTTCCAAAAATAAAAATCACAGAAAACAAATGGTTGTGAGAAGCTAGACCTCGGGCAGAGACTATCCAAACTAAACGGTCAGCTTACGTGCACCTACCCAAGTTTCCCCTCAAATTTAATAAATTTAATAAATACGTGTTACTAATCCGCCACCGGGTGGGACTTTTTCAATAACAAACAACATTTTTAATCAATAACAATTAATGTATATAGTTCACTCGTTCTCTGCCCATCTTCGGTGCCAAAAAATATTCATCCATTCACATTTCGGGCTTTTTTCTTAGTTTTATTTATATTCGCAGAAGCGAATTTTAGAAAATATTTCTGAACATTGCATAAATTTCTATTAGGCTTGGTGGTTATTTTCAAATTTGTTTACTTAGATTCTGAAATTCTATAGTTGAATAACAATGAACATAGTTAAATGGTTTTACTTAGAAACATTAAAAATGCAAATGCTATTCATATTTAAAGTTTAATATCGTAAAACATATTTCTAAAAATACGAGTATGTAATTAAACTGCTCACAAAAAGACAATATAAGGTTTTAATAAATAGGCTTTTCACACCAAGCCCAAAACTATGTTTTCCTCGAAAACTCGTCGATGCATTCACACCGACCACCGGCTAGTTTTCGTTTGACGTTTCAATCAGCTGTGAGACACTTTTGTATTCACAAAAATTTCAATCGCATAAATTAACAAACAAAATGAATTTAGTGCATTTCAAAATAATATTAGCCCATCAATTAATTGTGGAAAATGATTTTAAGTTGTGAGTTGTGACATTTGTTCAGTCAGCCATTTTTCCGAATTTGCTGGATATTGCAAAATGTGTGTTTGTTCCAACAACCCATCGATTGGAAGTCGTTTTCGTGGTGTCTTCGTGGAAAACGAGTGGAAACGAATCGTTTTTAAAACTGAAATATGTATGGGAAAACTTCTGTTTTCGATGAAGTTTGCTATAGATATATTCTTTTACAAATTGTATATTTTGAAATGTCTACTAATATTTTTTTTAAACCCCTATAAATTATAAAACGAAATAAGTCTACTCTTTGGAATACAAAAACTATTTTCTTACTGCTCCGAATATTTCACATAAATTGAGATCGATCTACGGAGAGTTTTGTATTATGGACTTTACAGAAAAAGCCAAGTTCATCCACAGTTAAATTTGAGAGTGCACACGGAAAAAAGTATCGAAATAATTTTTTTGAATTTTACAAATGCATACTTGTATATATTATTGGGGAATTATGCATTAAACGTCCCAATAACAGATTATATATTATGCTAAAACTAAAATATCATTTTCCCCACGACAAAAAAAAAAACCTTTTCCCTAAACTGTGTTAAAATATTTTGTTTTAATATGACTGGCGAAATTAAAAGCATTAAGGTCTCTTTTTATTAATACGGAGGCTTATGTTTCTTCGTAAAATAAAAATTGTGAACATTTATTTAGACTAGTATCGCTTGTGGTCGAAAATCGACCATACCTTTTATAAGAATGTATACTAAAAAACGTACTTCTGTTATTCTCGTTATTTATTGATGTTTTTTATAAACGAAAAGAAAAGAGCGACATCTATAATACATGGAAAAATAAAGTGCACGACTGGGTCGAAGGAAACTTTCTTATGGACATAGAATCCCTTATTTCTGAGTATGTTTAGCAGTTCATTTACTACGATGCACCATAGCAGGGCGATAGAACACCGCTCTTGCCCCCAAAGTTTTAACAGAATGCTTATTATCTTTTAAATGTATTTTGGTCAAAATGGTTATAGCGGTTTTTTGTAAAATTTGCCAGACAAAACAGTACCAAATATTGAAAAATAGCGTAGCGGATACAGTGGTTGACACCCCTTTCTTTTGATACAGTTGTTGGCACCACTGTGTTCAATAGCAATTTGCTCTGGTTCAAATATTTCTATGGAGAACAAATTTTTTCTTCCAATAGTATTATAAATTCATAACATTTTCCTGATGTGCTTTTGTTAAAGGCTGCCTACAGTCGATATTTGTAAATCAAAATGTAAACACCTATCAGTGCAATTTCTTTTACTGCGAAATTTTGTGAATTTTTATAAGGACTTCAAATTTGGTAAGTACAGATTTTTTTTTTAATTCTTTAAGTAATAACAAAATCTCTTGCTTTTTCAAATGACAATGTATTAAATATTGTTAACTTAAGTTTAAATATTGAAATTATTTGCTAGTATATTAAATAAGAGGGGTGCCAATAACTATATCAAAAAAAATCAATACGTTCTATCGTTGACAGGGGTGCCAACAACTTGTTTATATGGGGCTACAGTTGTTGGCACTGCAAATAACTATACATTTCACTGTAGTAAATGACAGTTATTTGTTTCAGATTTTTGAAAATGCCTAAACAAAAGAAAAGTTATGATGAGGATCGCCTTCATGGATTTATAATTTTTTAATATAATTTTAATATGAGTTTATCAAGCTGTCTCATTTTTGTTTTAATAAACTCAAATAAAGGAGAATTAAACAAATTTCAATAAATCGTTAGTTTTTATTTAATAATTGTTTTTGAGTGCCAACAACTGTAGTTTCCTATAATGCCGACTACTATACAGGGGTGCCAACTTCTGTAGTTTTTGATTGATGTATTTTGTTTTTCATTTAATCGGAAATCGGAACCCCTTAAATAGAAAACTCAATTTTTAGTTAAAAGAAAATTCCTTAAGCATTGCATAAATGTATACGATATTACAATCGCCTTTAAAATGACAAATAAACGCATCTTCAAAGTACAAAATTCGTTATGGGTGGCAACTACTGTATCCCTTACGCTACTATTGCGTCACTATTTAGTTGTGAAAACCGATTATAAGTAATTGTTCGGGATGTAAGCATTGCTTCGTTTTTTAAGTTTTATCGAAATCAAGATGGGATTTTCGATATATGAGTTTTGAAAACATCCATTTAACTCTAAGTTTGCATTTTGGTCAAAATCATTATCGCCGTTTTACGGTAAACATAAAAAAACTAAGTTAAAAAAGAGACAGGCACTCCGGGAGTGCCGACAGAAGTTATTACTTGAACAATTACGTGTGCATTTTTCAAATCGGCAGGAAATACTTCAAATGAAGTGTTTTTTTATTGATTATTATAAACAACTACTACAAATCTTATATTACAATTTTCACTTTTATTTAAAGCGCCATTGTACATAAAAAATAATGCATATAATTTTACAAAAAATATTGCAATCTATTGCTTAAAACATACATTTACAAATACATACCTACATGAAATATTGAATTTAATAATTAATTGGTATTCTTTGAAATGAATACCAATGAAATTTATGAATTTTCATCTACAAAAATTATACATTATGTACATAGTACAATTTCCATTTAGTTTGTAAATGAGATATCCTATCTTTCTAGCTGCATACAACCATGCTCACATACAAAGTTTCATTGAGATCGGTTGAGCTTTTCAAAAAAAAATCGACAACAGCGCCACCTATCGGGTCCAAAACTATTGTATCTTTCTAGTTGCATCCAACCATGCACACATACAAAGTTTCATTGAGATCGGTTGAGTTTCTCAAAAAAATCGACAACAGCGCCACCTATCGGGTCCACACCTATTGTGTCTTTCTAGCTGAATCCAACCATGCTCACATACAAAGTTTCAATGAGATCGGTTGAGTTTCTCAGAAAATGGACAACAGCGCCATCGGGTGTCGGTTTTTCGGTGACGATGACGCGGTGTCGTTTTACATAAAGGTAACGCGAATTCATTAATTTCTTCCCATCTAAAAGTGCCCAACGCGCCTAAAGAATACTGTTTTCAAAAATCCATTGTACGATAATATAGAGAAAAACTGAGTTTGCTATTAAGTTATAAATGACCACATTACCTTAGAAATTATTTTGTGTTACAATCGTATGGAGCGTTTTCGAGATATATCGAAATTTCAAAAGTACCGTTGCTCTAATTTTTAGCCAAAAACTGGGTACGCAGTCATGGTGACCTCACCTACTTACGCTTATCAGTTTTGGTTGAAATCGTTAGAGCCGTTTTCGATCAAATGAAACTGGTACGAAAATTTTATATGGGAAGAAGGTACCATTAATATTGAGGTTATCTTGAAAAAAAAACACCTCCCGAGCTGTAAGCCCAAAAACTCCAAATCCGAGGTTTGGACGTAATCCGAGAAGCCGTTTAGGCTGCAGGCCCGTGAAAGGACGGACAGACCGGACAGAATTTTGCAATCCACTTTTTTGATTTCCTCTATCATCGTTATAATTTATTAATATCTCAATATCTCGAGTCCGAAATTTTGCACAAAAATAATAGATACCTATCTTTCTCTTACTATCTACGTAATGGAGAAAGTTAAAAAATACGTAAATGAGCTGCTCCATCGGAAACAGATTCTAATCTAAAATGATTTATGTTTTTAATAGGTAGGTACGTTACTATGGTAATATAGTGGCAAAAAATAATAAAAAATAATTTCCCTTAATAAATTTCTTACAATTATTGCTTATTTTTAGGGGCAGGTAAATTGCATACCTTTATGGGTAAATGATTCTCTTCAACAGGATCTAATCTTAGATGATTAAATACGTTACTATGGAAACATGACAGCGAAAACTTGATTGTCACCAAAATCCTTTTAGTACCTGTTTTGTATGGGGAAGTCTTAACTTAATTTTACCAGTCTTAATGGCGACATATACCCACGATTTTGTGTTTGTGCACATCTATGGCACAGCACCTTTCAAATAATATAAGTTTCATTCTCCTCATTTCATATTAAATGCCAAAAAAGCGTACGGAAAGCTTGGATGTTCACGTATTAATATAATGATCCTTTAAAAAAAATGTAAAAGTTTGGTAATCTTCTAAGATCACACGTGTTTCAGAGACTATATGGTTGAATTTCACTAACATGTAGAACATTATTTTAACAAATACTTTGGCATTAAGTTATGTTTAATTTTAAAGACAAACATTAACATATCCATAACAATTCTCTGCTTCACAGTTAACCACTTTAACGAATATATGTATATGTACCATTGTTTTATCTTCAGTGTATGCAGGATAGGTAGTTTCTAGGCAAATGCACCGTTTCTGCCTTCAGTTAACCATAAATAGCTGTGTGGTGTGAATTTTTAAATAAAAGTATAAAATCGACAAAACGATCTTCAGCGTTGCCAATATTTTTTCGAATTTCAGAGAACATAAACTTTTTGTGCGACCTTCAATGAGATTATAAACTCTATTCAAGGCAACCATTGAAGAAAACATCGACTCAGAACTGCTACTTAGTCCGTTGACGCTTTAGGAAGCTTGTATTTTTATGAGCATATGCATATCAATACAGGGTAAAGTCACTGGATCTGTTTTAGATACTTCAAGTTGAATAGAGTCTCTTATTTTTTTATGTGGATTGGAAGTCGAATCAGGTTCGAACTCCTCACCCAATTTGTAAAGATTTCTCAGAAAAAATTAGGACTTAACATGGAGCAACATTCATTTCATCGTATTTGACCAACGAATTTTGTAAAAAAAAAGAGGACATTCAACCTACCTATAACATCATCTCTTAATGAGTACCTATGCGATATAAGCTTACTTCGTTCGAAGGTAATCTTAATAGATTCAAATGTCAGCTCGGTGTTGCCTCTCATTGAAAAGTGTTTGTTTTATTAATTTATTGCCCCATTCATTCAGTTTATTCATTCAAAAGCGTGAAAGGATTTATGTTTATTTCGCAAAACACTAAAATATGCTCCGATGCACAGATGATTATTTTTCTCTTACCCACTTCTCAAGTGCGCGTCCGAATAGCCTTGAATCCTTGCCCTCTTCCACCGAAGGTCTGTTCGATCTTTAATCTCGTTAGTGATAGCTCATAAATTTAAATTTAAATAACCCGGTGAGAAATTCCATCGAAATCAAATCAAATCTATCGATTTGTTGAAAGAAAAAGATTGCCCCCATCTCCAACTTTCTTTTCCCATCGTCTGCTATTTCGTTGTCAAATCAAACCCGTCTGCTAAGTATACGATTAAAATAATCAACCGCTCCTTATAATATAATTACCTCGTTAGGACACTTCCCTCTCCAAACACAGATCTGTAATAAGATTCTTCAAAGTCCCTCTGGGAGCAACACAATTCTTCCGTCCAATGGCCTTCGACCTTCCCATGGCTTCACCCATTCTTCTGACGCCGACAAGATAAATATACAGGTCTAAATAAATAAACACAGCCAACCCTTTTTATTTGATAAAATATATCTACAATAATCTACAAAGTGTCACTTCCATTTATTTACACACCCTTCACGAAACTCCATCAAGATGGAGGGGTTCAGCCAAAACTGCTCTCCACCATGCAATCCTCCTGATACATTTTTAATTGTCAATCTTGAAGGATACAGCCATCGACTTGATTCCACGTCGAACAAGTTGACCCCAAAAAAAAAAATACTGATTACACCTGATACAGATGAATTTTCTAGAACACTCACGCCTATCCCTACAGCTCTAAAATGTAAACGAAATTAAAATTGCCATATAATGAATTCATAAAATCCCAATTTAATGTGAAAAGCTCGGGAAAATTATCACCGGGTGTGGGAAGAAGTCGTCGTCCCAGCTTTTCTGGAATATACACATAGCTGAAGGGCCGCATCAAATATTTAGAAGTAAATAAAAATATTTCCCCAAAAAAAAGAAGAAGAGAACTGTTTCCTCGTCCTTTTAGCTGAAAAGTCATTAAGTTAAAATGTGTCGGTGGTGGGGGAGGGATGGCTGGCAACAATACCGCCCAAGCCCCTGCAAATTGGCCAATGAACCCGCAAAATGTGAATGAATTGCAAAGCAGGTCGGGCAGAATTATTATTATTCTTCCTTCTGTCGTTTGCTTTTGTCGAAACGGAATGTAAAAATTATGTCAAAGAAAAGAGTTTTAGGTTTTTCACAGAAAAGCACCACAGGAAGACGGGCAGGCGGGATAATAATCCTTAAAATGTTCCCTTGCAATCGAATTTGAAGAGTTTGATTGTAGGATTTTTTTTATTCCACACCGGGAGAGGCCTTGGGAAAGGGGACATAACGATGGTCAATTGATGTTTCGTGATGGGGATATTTAGGACTGTTTAATTAAGTGCTAAAGTATTTTCGTTTTTATTCTTCTATTCTTCCTTTCGTTGTCTGGGTATTCTTTAAAACGGCCATTGTTCGTCATTGTTCGTGGGCAATTCTTTGCTATTTCTGTAGTTCTAAACCGATTAGGGTTCAGCGATTCGGAACGTGGGTTCTTGGAAAAGTATGAAAGGATATACTCGTGTTTTTGTAAATGCTAGGTGTGACTTTAACTTTGTTCATTGAATCGACGGAGTTGTTCAATAAATTCAGTGATTTGGTCATAAATTTTAGAAGACAGTTTCGAAATACCCAGAAATGAAGTCAGTCGCTCAGTAAAGTCGATCTCAGTCGCAGCGTAGAAGATATAGGAAAACTCGCTCTACCAAGTTTGATCTTGGATCGGCTAATTGATTCAGTTCACTTGTTCATTAAAATCAATGATTGGTTCAAACATTTTAGAAAACAGTGTCAAAGTATCCATAAATGAAGACAGTCGCTCAGTAAATTCAGTCTCAGCCTCTGTAGAAATAGCAAAACTCGCTGCTCCAAGTTCGACCAGAAATCATTGATTCATTGTTCATTGATTCAATTCAGTTTTTCATCAAATTCAGCTATGTACTGCTTCTTCCCTATTTTTTAACTAAAGAAAAACCCCCTAACGCCATTAGACTATACTTACTCAAAGAATTGACAAGAATATTTGCAAAGTTTGTTTTCGGTTTAAAAAAAGAAACTTGATCAACTTTTTGCAATTTGCCAATGATTTCCAAAGTTTATACCATCAAACTCATTTGAATAATTAAACCGATTGACAATTAAAAGTAATGCCAATACCTTTTCACCTATACACTTCTAAAGGTACATGCAAAGCTCTCCACCCTTGGCAATAAATCCCAGAAAAGTTAATTGTTTTCGTGGCGACATTGCGGTTGTAAATTCTTTTGCGTTGTCCACCAATACCAACTTACTTTGGCTCACCTTTCTTTGCGCCACCCGATCATCCCCCTTGAACGCGACTATATACACACACAAACACATACCTGAAGCTGACGTTGAAGAACTTCTATCCTCGGTCGTATCGGGGGGTTTGAGTACAAACTGCATCTGCCATTTCATCATGGTGTCACCTGAGATTGAACGACATGGTCTGCGCACATAACCAAGAAAGGACGACACAAAATGGCATCGGCATTAAATTATGTCAAATAAATGACAGTGGAATTCTATCCAAACTCCTCCACCATCCACCATCACAGCATCAGCTCCAATCGGTGGTGTCCACTTTAACGACGGCATTGTTTGTCATACAGCATGCTCGGTTATTCCGGCACGGATACACGAATGCGTCCATCTCTATATACATACGTGAGTCGGTTGCAATTGAATTTATCCACTTTTACGGTTAATCGATAGCGAAAAAAAAAATGAAACAAAAAACAAAATGAAAAGCTGCTTGCCGCCACTTTTACTATTGCATTTTGTAATTAAACGCGTAGACCAGAAATTAAATGTTTAATGAGATTTAAAATGCCAGAGGGATGTTGCTTCGGAGTTTGTTTGCATTTTTATTTTTTTCCCGGTTCGGTTCTCTTTGCCTGCTTACAGCAATTAATTTAATCCTCTCACTCTTGAAAGTTTACCGGGGTGTATGGCGGTGGCGTGTGGCATTGGAGGAATTCCATGGATGCGGATGAGTGGGTCGCATTCCTTGCCTTTCCAAAAGGCGTATTTTGTTGGCCAAATGACCGATTACCATCAAAATGGTGGAAGGTTTTTTTTTGTTTTTTTTTTGGAGTTTACATGATGTGCTATAATAGCGGCGGCAACAATCTGTTTGACATTTTGTGTAATGTATATTTTTAAAGCGACTGGTATAGAGTGAGCTTGATGACAATTAAAATGGGGGTTGGCAGTGAAGATGATACGAATAGATCAGTTAGAGGCAAATGTTGATGCTGGGGAAGTCAAACTGAGCAGTTCTGCAGTTATGAACATTAACATCGTCTTATTTATGAATAGGCGCCGAGCCCGAGCAAAATCGAATTTATAGAGGTTACGTGTTCATCTTCCTTTGTATCTATACTTGGCGCAGAAAGTTTGTTGACGAAATTGACTTTTGTATTTTTCAGAAACAGTAGTTAAGCAGTCTAAGTTAAGTTCGGATCTGGTTGAAGATATGGGTCATAATTTACTTTAAAAGCTGTACCAGCTTCCGTGCTGTCTTCTCTCTTTTTGTTTGTTAATAAGTCAACTCCAATTCAGATTAGCGTAATTTGATATGAAAACTCTCACAAAAGCAAATGGTTGTGCAAGGCTAGGCCTTGAGTCTTATAAAAAACCTTCTGCCTCACTTATTTTTGATCGCTTTATGATTCATTTTGACACCGGTTGTCCTTTAAAAATGTTTTAAAAAGGTTACCTCAAATAATAAAATGTTGAAAGGAACACAGACTAATATTCTCGCACAAAGTGTTGCCAATAGGAGTTGCAAACTTTTAAAACTAACAACCTTTCTATGGTTGAATTTTTTTCGAATACCTTTTCGGGTAGCTAAGGCCTTGCATCGTAAGTCTAGACTCGTTGTGAAACGACAAACATAAGTTAATCATGGGGAAATGAGAAACAATATAAGTAAAACTTGGCTGTCACCTGTCAAAATGGTTTTCGAAAACCTGTCAAAAGACCTCCTTTTATGAACTTAAACTTTTTCGACCACATTTTTTAGTAATAACGACCAAAAATGAGCACAACTCGGCTGTCATCAGTCAATTTAAAATAACAAATTCTGACAAGAAACTCCAACAACTTCAGAGATCAAGGAACACACAATTCGCAAGTTGATTTTGACTAAACCCGAACTCATATGTGGCGCACACATCCATTAAAACGAAACTACAACTTCTTGATAATACACCACATCCCAAACCACTAACGTGACCAAAGTCTTCCCCTCCCGTTCACATTTATCCTGCCACCGAGTAGATTCATTACTATCCAGTAATCTTAAAGTTTCCCTCCACTAAACATAAAGTTAATTTAAGTTTGGATTTTGCCGAGTTAAGGGGCTTTCGCCTATGCACGCACACACACACACGCACACATACTCTGTGGTACATAAGTTTCAGAACGATTGTGGCCTTGCTTGTTTTTCTTTTTTCCTTTTATTTTTTATTGCACCTGTTGCCGTAAAATTGTCTTTATCCAGTGCTCGCACACACAACTTCAAATGATACAATACGATTCTAACCAGCTTCGTATGGGCATTCAAATTGATGCGTCAACTGTATAAACCGACCATCAATTTCCACAGAGAGAGAGAGACACAGATACTTTCTGCTTAGATTAGGTATCATAATTGGTATTCTTAGGGTGTTCCATCAATGCTTAAGCAAATTTCGCAAAGCCCTTCGGACAGGAATATGAATATCGCTGTGCATGATGTGTGTACAGTGTGCACCAATATGAATGTATTTGTGTGCTGCAAAATCTAGAGCAACTTGCCATTCAATTTGATTGTCCACCAACAATTCACATCAGACATCCACACCACATTATCCATATACAAGAGGGACAGTGTCAGGCAATTTGCTTTTGTTGTTTTTTTTTTTTTTTAAAGGAATGGTTTGTGTGTCGCATAATGCGAACACACTCCTGTGGCATTGGGAATGTGAATGCGAATGGGGTACACATTTTTGCAAATGTACTAAATGAAAAATTAACACTTCATCCCGACTCGCTCGGCATCGGCATGGACAGCGTACAGTCGTAAATGTCACCAATTTGTAAGAGGTCGCTTCGTAGTTGCGCCCCCCAACTCATGCCGTTTGCAACAGACACACATATTTGGCTTTTGGTACGGCTGAGCTCGTTTTACACGAAACATATGCATGTACTCATCGGGGACACTACCAGACCGGTACCAGCTACCAGCTACCAGGCACTAGAAAGCTCACCGCATGCGCACAAGCGGCTCCTCTTATACGATGGTGGAGCTTCGCGAAACTCTTATACTGGCGCCGGGGAGACGACCGACTTGATTGCTTTGAGCTAGCCAGCTCCTGTGTGTGTTTTTGGCTTGCTGATGGTTAGTCAGTCAGTTGCTGTGCAGCGTGCATCCTGAAAACCAGGACAGGTTATAAGGAACAATCGAAAGCACTGGGCATTCCAAGGAGAGACGGCACAGCATAGCAGGAGGGAGCAGGAAAAAGCGACAGAGCAGTAGGAGTGCGCCCGCGCCCTTACCACAAACGGCACACATTTCAGCCCTCATTTCACCGAGCGCACCACCGACACACAATGTGTTCTCGGTCGTCGCTGTAACTGCTGGTACTTCTTCTACTGCTGGAATTCTGTGGCCTCTTATCGCCCCCAGGCTGGAGTTCATTCAAATAGAACCGCACAGCTGAGTTTTCATTTAGTCGGTCGCAAGTTCTCGGAGTGAGTGGAGCGGAGTACTAATAGTCTGCTCGTCTCATCAGAAAAAGTAGAGGAAAAACCTAAAAATCTATATAATACAGGACTTGTGAATATTTGAACAGTGTTCTGCTTTGTGTGTACGAGTACAAAGGGACCGAGGACAAAAGGAAGCAGAGTTTGAGTTTGAGCCACTAGAGTCATCAGCATAATCCTTCAGTTGATCTGACTCCGCAAGAGGATTTCATCCAGCTATTGAGGCGGCTACTGCTGTTTGAGGATGACATCTTCTTCTTACCTATAAGTAAGCGAAGTGCTCTATTGGCGATTAGTCAACGTACAGATGGAAAGGTGCAAGGATCGCAGTTGTATACAGAGAACTAGTGACATAACTATCAACCGAAGAAGCCTCCTCCACTGAACTGAATTAATGTTAATTACATTCAATTAAAAAAGTTCGCCCCGAGAAGTTGTTCTTTTCGTTATAACTCTTGTGCACACACACACTCTTCTGGACAAAAAAAAAAAAACAGCCAATAATGATTTTTATTTCACTTTTGGTATGTTCGCCTCTGTAAAGTGTAAAAGTTTAAGTGTTCGACGTTGTCGTGTTCTGGCGAAAGTTTCTCTCACACACCACCCTCTCGTCGCAAACTATTACTAAAGTTTAAGTTATACGAGAAAGCAACGCAGACATTAAATAAAGAGAAAAAAATCCAAAAAACACCAGCGAACACCCTTGGAAAATATTAATGAGTCTGTTTTGTGAAATTCATAGACCAAGTGTTTTGAATCTTCCTCAAGAATTCCTCAATTGAGCAAGCAAATTTCTTTTCGACATTTTGTTGGGGGTGAAGTTGTGTGCCCCCAAAAGTGTAAGGAGACAATAAAACCACAAAAATGACACTAAGTGATCAATTTTTTATGGCGGCAAGTGCCATTGAGAGACAGAAAAGTGTGTGCGGTCGATTGATCAGGACGAAGATGAAGTTCCAAAATGAGGTAAGAATATTGTTTGTCTTTTGTACATGGATTGTTGGGTTTAATAGTTGAGTGGGTTTCCGGGTTTAATGTGGTATATCTTGCGCCCAAAAATATGTTTGCAATTTTAGAAGGCTACAGCAATCTAATGTGTCCTGGGAGTTTGGCCTTCGCGATTTATTGCGCGGTACTAATAATCGCTTTTTGTGTCGAGCTCAAGTATGGACTCGGAAATTTTCCTTGTGAAATGAGCTAATGGGACACACAGTTTAGGGTGAGTGTTGAAAATTATTTTTGGGAAGGTCACACCTACTTATTACGATTATTTTACCCTTGTTCGCTGGCAATTTGTCTGCATTTCCAACTGTTAGTCAGTAAACTTATTGGTTGACATGTATTAAGTTCATTTTCAATAGAAACCAGATAGATAGACAGCCCGTAACGTACAAATCAGTACCTCGCTCTTTATCACACTGATAAGTTATCTTGCACATAAACGCCCTTTTTTCCCCGGCACAGGAGTTTCCATATTTTCAAACAGCTTATCTTGATAATAAACAAATTGCTCCCAATGCTGTCTTTGCGCAGCGGAAAGATCTGTCCATGAAAAAATAGTACCTACTATCTGTTTTTGCTATTGATAAGGTTAGATTTAGATTGCCTTCGCACTTTGGGGAATTGGACAAATTAAATGGGAATCGAAACTTAATGCGAATAGTAAAAAAAAATACGAGGGAAAAAAAGCACGCGTTTTAGCTTGTTTTTTAAGGTTCCGTACCCAAAGGGAAAAAACGTAACCTTATTAGTTTCGCTCGGATGTCTCTCCGTCTGTCTGTCTGTCTGTCTGTCTGTCTGTCTGTCCGAACCCACTAAGCCAATTTTGTTACCAGGTCTATCTCAAGAACCGATCGACATAGGAGGCTAAAATTTACACACAACATCCGGTATAACCTCTAGTTAAACGACAAATACCAATGGAAGGAATACATCGATTGGTTTTGGATTAATTAGTAATCTGGTGAAAAAAATATTTTCATTTGCCCAAAAAACGGTTTATTTCTTGATTCACAAAAAAATACATAAATTCCTTTTTTGTAGATCATGTTCTTATCTATATATGTGCTGAATACTGTTTTGCCGAAAAGTTAATAGTTTACAAGATATTTTCAAAAAAGGTAATTTTACCATAAGTTTTAATCTCTACTACGCAGTTATGCACAATTGACCCCATCAAAGACAGAAGAGAGTCACCAGGGCTCCCGCTTGCTAATTTCGTTGGGGAGTATAATAAATTTTTTTTGGGGAGTACAGAACAAAATAAAAGTAATATATTTTAGTCAATAGTTTTTAATTGGGACAGGTCGCCTACAGAATGGAAAATTGGCGTGGGTTGGGTACTAGGTAATAATTAGAAAATGAGATTCTGTGCGAGTAATTTTTGAGAGCAAAAATATTAAGTAATTAAATTAAACTAAATTGTGATGAATTCATGAAGAGGGGAAAGATTGAATGATATTATAGATTTCAAATAACATCTGATGTGTTGGACTTTAGCCAAATACGGAACCTTCGGTGCGTGAGTGACACTCGCACTTGGCCGGTTTTTTTTTAAATTTGTTGTTCTTAATCGAACTTGGGAATGGAATTTATTAAGAAAGCTGAAATATTTCATTAAATTTGGTATGTTGCAACGACACAAAAATTAGTTCATTGGTTGCAACAGTCGTAGAAAATCGAATTTAATTTAAGTTTTTATTCATTTACCTATACCCCAAAAGCCTAGAGGTTGGAACCTGTTTTCTCTTAAGTAACCTTAAAATTTTTAATTTACAAATTTAGAAACTATGCGTCCAAAACCCATTCAAACAAAAATACATTACGCAAATAATTGTGCGATCTTGAAATAATGTACTGATCACCCTATCGTTTCAAATCCATGCACCTACATGCTCGCTTACTTACTAAGCTTATATTGTAGGTATGAAATAAATTGAACGATTAGGCAGTTTAACCTTCGCATTTCCTCGTAGGTATATACCTACCTATAAGTTTACCGTGTTCCATTGTTTGCCAAAGTCAATTCGTATTGCTAAGATAAACTGATATTTGTCGAATTAATTAGATTAAGGTCATAGTTGTAATAAAGACCTGAAACAAGAATCTTCGTATGCACTAAATGTCTTATAACATTTTAGTCCTCTACTCTAAATTTACGGTAGCTCACAATTGCAAAAATTTCTATTGAAAATATAGCCATTGTGAATTACTTAAATTTAAAGTCGGAGCAAAAAATGTATATTCGTAAAGCCCTGTGTCTAAATTAAGAAATTTTTAATAAATTTTTGGAAAATAAGTAAACAAGTTGTGGTATTAAAATAAATTACTCACAAATGTATAACAAAATCTAACTTACGGAATTTTATTTTACAAACATGTCAGCTCAGAAATATGTAACTTACTATTACTAGCTACTAGCCATGGCTGTAGAATTCCTTCATAATTTACCAAGTTTTCTGAATTAAAGGGTGGCCCAACGAAAATGCACGATGTTAATTATAAATAAAACAAAAAGTTTTCAGGGAATTATCCTATCCTAATATTTTTTATTATGATAAAAGAATCTATGAAAATTATGTGTGAAACAAAATATCGGCCACATGCTCGCCACGGCTTCGGTGCGATACCCCCATCCGATGGTCCATATTTTCAATGACTATGAGACACAATTGGGGTTAAATTTCGTTAATGAGCCGAATTCTCCCATCATTTAGCTCGTGAATTGTTCTTGGCTTGTTGACGTATACATTTGCTTTTAAATATCCCCAAAGAAAGAAGTCGAACGGTGTCAAATGACATTATCGTGGTGGCCAACTAACATCGCCACGACGAGACGTGAAGTAACGCGTCCATTGAATTTCTCCCGCAAAAGAGCCATTGTTTCGTTGGCTGTGTGGCAAGTGGCAACAGGCCCATATCCTCAATTTCTGGCCACAAGAAGGCGGTTTTTATCTCGCTATCTCATGTTCGAAGAAGTGCCTCCCGATGATGCCGCCAGCTCATAAAAGAACTGGGCGAGCATACACAGGTGTTTTAACATTTCCTACAGACCCGGTTTGCTGAAATTTGCTGATCAAATAAATCACGAAGTTCACGAAATGCGTTTTGATTTAAACGCCATTTAGGTTAAAGGCTTCAACAATCTTATCGCGCTGCTTAACTGTGTATCTACCTCTCCATGGTTGAATTTATCAAACACTGAAACAAAGTAATGTCGAATTAAGTTGGGTAAAAAACTTGGCGTTAAGGTGTGACTCACAATTAACGTGGTGCATTTTGGTTGGACACTACCCTTTATCATTGACCAGATAGAAATCAGAACTTTTGTAAAGGAGCCTACCTAAACAAAACTGAAAGAATTCTTGAAAAACATTGCTGCCAAAAAGAACAGATTCCCCTTCGTCTACTCAAACCTTTTTTGCGATCTTTCTCTCTACAAGAGAGTTAGATCAGTAGTTTCTGTCCAATTTTCAAGCGCGAAAATCTGTCGGTAAATAAAACAACCATGGTTTGACTTTTATATAGCAATCTTTTTTTCTTTTTTTTTTGCTTTATTTCAAAGTTCGGACAAGGCAGCTATGCTGGGAACAAGAACCTATGAAAATAGCTACTATGGGTCATACACTCATACACAATACATATACTCCGCGATACTAATAATCATTTTTAGAGTCCAGGCTAAATTTTTCGAACTCACAATTGCGAAAATATACAGTGTGGAAAAATTATTATTAGCAAAGCCCACTAACAAGATTTTCTGACAACTCTTTTTCTGACTATTTTTGAATTGCTTGAAGCAGATTCTGAAGATCGGTGAGTTTGGTGATGGATCTCAACTTTAAAACCAGCAGGACGCGCTCTTTTTGCAATCAGATCCTGCTACTGCGAGCTATATAATATGTATCTTATTAGGGTCCATCATTTGAGTCGTTCTGCTGGTGTAAAATGTTCAAAAAGCACTTGTTCCTAGGCTTTCATACAGGATACAAAACTCTTTCGGAACTTTTTCAACTCCTTTAGGTTTAAATTCATATATGGAGCTGTTCTATTTTTGGGACAAGTTATAATAACGTTTAAAAAATATCAAACGTTGCCACATTCAAGGGGGAAAAAAACTCTGAGTTTAGTTAATCGTCTTCGACAAAACATTACGTGCGAGAATCTATGGAAATTTAACTCTCAATTCAAAAACAAAAAAAAATAGTTAAACCTCTCAATGCTATTGTTCCTTGAAGAATATTTGGGATCTGTGCAATGCCTGATTAGTCGCAGTTTGAACTATCCCAATTCCTATGCAAATAAATCAATTGCTGAAGGCAGCTAAAAAAGGTCTTATTAAAAAAATAGATCAGATCCAGTAAGCTCAAAACAATAAGGATCTACGAGATTACTTTCTATTTTTTTTGCTGGAATAGTCACTGGCAATATGTTTGGTCTCGCTGGTCTTTAACATTTTTTGGCCGCCTGAGCTACGCGGATAATTGTTAAGCAACTTTAGCTAGAAAAGCTGTCAAATCTATTCAAATTTTCTTCTTTAAACCGCTGGATGAGTTGAGTTCAAGTTTCTTGTAATTTAAATTTCGTCTAAAAACAAGCTCAAGTCTTGATGGAGATCTGCTAACACAGAATCCCATTATCCATGAACGACGGAATTTGATTCTGTTAAATGTCAACTGAGTCGATTTTGTGAGCATGAACTGAGTTTGTTAACGGATACGTCTTACATCAAGTAATTTAAAAGGTATTCACAGATGCGACTGTTCCGCTTAATTGTACGACAGAAGCTAATCGTTTCTTGCGTTCTAATGGCAGGCTTGCCATGATAGGTGGGCGCTTCTATCACTTGTCCGAGCACTGGCAACAATATCGCTTTCAAGTTCTTTTCGGGAGAAACTAAGGACTATGTGCAATTTCAGTTTTTTCTAATTTTGGTTTTATTGGCCAAGTCAATCGTTTCCACAAAATCTAAAGACCGATAATTTCGGCAATTGTTTCGCTGATTAATTTCGTAAGCCACATGTATACAAACATTTTTAAATATTCAGCCAAAATGCATGTTCTTCCAAACCTTGCTCAGTTTTGCACCCTAATTGTGGTCTCGTTGACCATAATGAAACGAAACCACTACTATAACATTCTCCACTAATAATCAGCGAAATTAAGCCGTCTTATATAAATTGTGAAAGGTTACTCCTCACTCACTAAAATACATAAGTGTTTGGTTGCAATGAGCTCCTCCAGAAATACCCCCTACCATCCACCTATCATGACATCCCCTCAGAGAATAATCCTTTTCTCAAATCATTCCTCGTTCAAGGTAACAACTACACTTATACAGATGATACACTAACAATACCTCATATCTCATACTGGTTCTAAGTGTTTCTCGTAAAAAAAAATAAAAAAACCCAAGAAATTGAAAAACGAAGTAACAACATTTCAGGATATATCCGAACATCACTTTACCCGGTCGTCAAACTCTGAATTCAATTTTAGTCCCTCTCCTACTCTCTCTCTCTGTCTCTATCTGACTCCCATTCCGAACATTCAATGAAAATAAATGAAATTTTCAGTGTTTTGCACCTTGACGACACTCGTGGAGCAGCAAATAAGAACAAATAAAATCACAGCAGATATGTCAACCGGAAAACCCTTCAAAGAAAACAACCCCTTCAGCGTTGTTGAGAGTGCAAAAACTGATTTATCTCACCACATCACCACATCACCACAGTACAGTGCATTTATTGTAGGATATCGCCTCCGAAAAATACATGTCCGTATACCCTACCACCTATACATGGGGGACAATAATGGATTCGATGAATTGAAATGTTGAATTGTACAACCATGCAATACCATATGTCCTTTGAATGCATTTCGCTTTTCCCTTTTAGGTATTTTGTTTTATTTTTTCTTGTTTCTGTATTTTCGATTGCATTTCGATGTTTTGAGGTTGGAAGCGGTACCTACAGTCCTGCATCCGTGATCAGCATGGTGTTGATTGTTTGCACACATCAATATATGGGTATACAATCTAGTATAGTGGGGTGCACAGGCATCTCCGTGGATCTCAGCTTTTTTTTACTTAAGTCGTGATTTTTTATATCAGTTTATAGAGTAAAAGTTATTTAAATTTAAGCTGCTAACGTTCTCTTTAGTTATATATTACAAAGTTTGGACATAGAAAAAACATAGAATTTATTTTTACCATATTATTCATGAATCAGAAGAAGAAGAGTATAGAAGGTTTAACACAAATTGTTACAGCTAATGCTCACATCGCAAAAACAAGAAAACTATGTTCTTGAGCTACCCTCAACCCTCATCTTAAGTTTGCATTCAGCGTTTCAATTATTAAAAAAAAAGCTTTATTCACATATCAACCATTAAAACGTACGAAATTCTCTGTGGTTAGTAATGACATGGAAAAAACATAGAAATTACTTTTAGCACATTACTTGCAGGTCAGATTCAGATTATATGTAGCCTCCAATGTTTAAAGAATGTTCAACAATATTTTGTTGAGCAAATGTTTACATCGAAAAAACTGAGACTTAAATAGAAAAACATAGAAAGACTATGAGCACATTACTTCGAGATCAGATACATATTATCCTCCAATGATTGAAAAATACTCAGCATTAACTATAGTTCAACTAATGTTTACATCGCAAAAACATAGAAAACCGAGTTCGCAATCAGTGTTTCAACCTATAAAACAACACTTATTCACATATTAACCATAGAAACATGCACAATTCTCTTTGGTTACTTCAAGTCTAGGACATAGCAAAAAACATAGAAATTATTATTGGCATATTCCTTTCAGTTAGTTATCAGATTCAGATTGTATTTTCGAATTGTTTAAGGCCCATTTTATTCACTCGAAGTTGAACACAACTCGGGCAGTTTTCCATATAAAATCCCCAAGTTGTGTTCAACTTCGAGTGAATAAAATGGGCCTATGCTAAACAAAAGTTTGCTGAATTTCACATTGCAAAAAATAAAAATTGTGCTCTTCTGAAATTATAGCTTTGTATTCAGTGTTTTAAGCAGAAATCCATTTTTATTCACGCATTAAAAATGACACAGGTGCAGAATATTCCGATTGAAAAAAAGGATAGAAAACATAGAAAACCACTTCGAGTTCATGATATGCAACTCTTAATTATTATTTTTTTTTTATATTTTTCACTTATTTCTCATCGCCTATGACTCCCATCGGAACACATCAGAGTAGTTCATTTCTTTCCTACTACACTACAGCGTCAGGCGTAATCAAGCATGGAATAATTCAATTTAACACTGACTGACTGATAGCCAGAACAATGTCTGTTTGTCAACTTATCTGTATTTGGAATTAAATATCCATTTATAGATGAGCGTCAACGAATGGCTTCATTTCGTAATTACCATCCACGTCGCGATACGCACTATGCGGGCTACTGCTATGCGATGTGTGCAAGTAATTAATGTTATTCTCTTTTTTATTATTCATTGATTAGTTTGGCAAGTATATAAATATAAATGCGTACATGTGTATAAGTGTGTCACAGTGATATCTCATGCTGTGGTAATTGATATTGAAATATTTGAAATGGACCATCCTCCCGTGCACAGCATCACAGCGTTGTCGGTCGTATTGGCTCGTAAAGTGGAAACAATTTCCACTTAATTGATTACACTTACATATGTCAGGATTACATCATTTCGGCACTCTTACTTGTCTGACCTCCTCCCAAATATATTATGTATTTGTAGGCAGTTTAGGAATGTGATTGCCCGACGCCTTTCGATGCAGGCGCACGACAGGACAGCACATCGGCATCAAATAAATAATGTGGACAATTTCTCAGTCGACATTCGTTAACTTTTGTCAATTGGAAATTTCCCAATAAATCAGGTCCTATTTAGGTAAAGCACTAATCTTTGGTCCCTTCACTAAACAAGTGGGTGGGTGGGGTGGCGTAGAGGGAATCGCCCAAGCTATTCATTTACCTAAAAGAGAAGACAATCATGAAGATTTTATTAGCAATCAATAACATTCGGCATCGTACAAATCACACACTTATCCCGGGACACACACAGGACACACGGTGTTATTCAGTGACGGTCCCTGGACCAATAATGGGAGTTTGTGTTTACTTAATACCATTTGTCTTGGAAGATTTATGTGGCATTTGCCAGGTTTGCTGTGAGCACAGTGAGAGAGTATGTTGTACGTCGTCGGTGGCGGCGACGACGACGGTACCCGGTCCTTCCCCCAGAGAACACGTGAAATAGTCTCCCTAGCGATTTGTGTTTGTTAAATGTGCCATATAGAGTTGGAGGGGAGGGGGTGAGATTAGGCGGGAGCGAGACATGACGAACAGAGTGGTTAAACTGTGATTCCCTGTGGAGGTGTAATGAATAGATTACATGGGAATTTACTCTGGGATAGCTTTAGTCCTGACGGTATTGCCAGGACATAGTGAGTTTTGCATTTTAAGACCCACCCAATAAGGTGATAATTTATTCTTATACATATACGTATATACAGTTATGGTAACAAGGCTTGTTTGTATAAGCCATGGCAATATACTCGTTTACTTTACGATTGGGGGATAATCCACGGAAAATTAACTCCTTTTGCGGAAACGGAGAAGTAACTAACATTATGTTGACTTAGCCGTTGGAAAAACAATTTAAGTGTGTGCGACTTAATGGGACACACAGCGGTGCTAACGGAATTCCATTAAGACGCATTACATCCGAATTCGTGTGGATGATGAAAAAGTTGAAATGTGTTTCCTTGTCGTTATTAAATTGCTTTATGTTTGGTTTTTGCTTGTAATTAACTCTGTCTTGGGGGTGTTGATATGTACGTCAGTATCCTAGTAGTAAAGCGTCTTTCGCCCTCTACTACCCGGACTGGCATTGCGGAAAGCGATCTATAATCTGTTTTTATTTCCGCCATGAGCTGTTTTATTAATTGAGACTTTGGCAGAAACAAATTTAGCTCCCATTGACGACATTATTGGCGTGGCCATATGATGCCACTTTGAATTGGGAAACTTTCCTTCGAAAGTGCCATGTGGTTCCGATACGGCTGGCCACTAATTATTGTAAAGGAGAAAATTCTCTGAACATTCATTACGACGGAACTGCTTACTTACTCACTACTTACTTACTTTATGACTGCACTGCAATCATATGATTAACGCACAACGTTGTTCACTGTCTTCCACAAATAAAAACCAAATGGAAGTGTCAAGACTTGAAAACGCACACAAATGTGCGCTAATAACATAACTTTAAGAAAATGTACCAACAAGGGTTTGTTTTTCAATGTTTTTATTGCCCCAGGGCCTCAGTTATCACTGCCGAGCCTTCTCGGTGCCACTCCGGAATTGCTTGTTCATCTATAGGGCCTTAGCGGCTCGACGCATACATATCCGCCATTAAATAACAAATCTGAACTCAGTTGCAAAATATTTTCTTGAGCTATTATCAGGCACATTTGAGACTAACTAAGAAGGGGATCAAGAAGTCGTCAAATATTTTCGTTATGAACATGTATACGGTATGCCTATGAATATTATGTCGTTGTATCGCACACAAAATGTGCGTTTAGTAAAACCTCTTCTCAAATGATTGAATTGGGAAATATTCGCAGCGAGATATGCCCATTTAAGAGATAATAGTACTTGATCTTGTTTGCGCACATGCGCGTTTATGTATACAGTTTTCTAATTTGGCCACTTTAAAAATGAAAAGAATTTGGATAGATTTTCGCAGTTCCTAGGGAGGGGTTGTAAAGCGACGGCAGGCGTTATATAAGCTTTTTATAATTGAGATCGTTGCGCACAAGAATCTACCTTTGAGATAGCATTGGACACAATTTTTCCGATTTTCTATTAAGGTATGGAAACTTGATAAGCTATATCAAGTAGCACACTCAATTTTTAATCAATTTCTTTTGCGCTCTTAAATGTGCGTTTGCAATCGTCGGACTTGCCAGGGAATAGGGGATACAATTTTACGACCTTCAATGAGCAACTTATAGCCATACCAGTTAGCATGCTCAATTTCAAATTCATTTCGATTGCGCACATAGATGTGCGTTTGCAATCTTCCCATTCGCCCACGTATAAAGTACAAATCCGCCCCTTATTGGTGTTGGTCAAAGTGTAAGCAACTGTCCAAACATAAGTCGCAATATATGTGTACATAAATGCTTTCCGAACACTATGAATCGGATTACATGTATCCATCGTCCTTATTATACCTACTTACTTCAATAAGTGCTACTCAAGTATCCAGCACATCTTATGAAATCAAAACAAGCCCCTTACATAAATATGCAAAATATCGTCTCCAAAATCTTAAATTTCCCCACCGAAATCCATAAGGCAAACACTGTTTATGAACAGATTCTCCCACCTAGTGTCGCCCATCTGGGCACGTTTTAAAGCCATGTGACTGTTTGTAATCCGAAGCCATGTGATGGGCTTCCCTCTCTTGGCACAACCGTTTGACTTAATTCCTGCATGCTATACACTATAGATACCTTTCCCCAAAAGCCGATGTAATAAGATAGCCTGGGGCTGGTTTATACACATATCACTGCAGAGATTCATACCTTGTTGGCATTTGATGAGAAGAGCGTGCACCATCGCATCCTGCTTCCACTCGGCTGCCCATAATCGATTTTGGCAAGATGGGTTCACTGTATATCCCTTTTTTGCTGTCTTCCTTTTTTTTATTTATTTATTTATTTTTTTTTTTTTTTTTTTTTTTTTTGTTATTGCTTCTCTCCACCTGATGTTAGCTTAAAATTGAGGGAGGTAACCAATTTCATTTTTGGCCCCAGGGCATGGATATGGCTCCTGTCGATTGTGCTGCCCATAATATCAAATTACGAAAATATCTGCCAAACAAGTGCATAAGGCGCATTACCACAGATGGCCTGGCTTTTTATTAGCCTCATACCTGAGACCGTTTTATGAGAGCTCCTGCACATATACGAGTAGCTTTGTTTTATGGCCAAGATGGGTATTTTTTTTCTCATCCTGAATAATATAAGTGCCACATGAAGTTGTCATTCTGTTGTTACCACTTGATGGCGGCTGCCTGTGATTGAAAAGAAGCTAAACCATTCAAATGCATCAAACAGAATGACTGCTACTGGCGAACTCGTATCCACCATTCCACTTTTGATTTAATTTCATACCGATAAATTGTCATTTGCAAGGACATATGCTAGGAGTATATGCATTATGCATGTGCTCGTCGTGCTTCATATTAGCCGTCTCTCTCTCTTTCTCTCTCGGTGCGATTTAAGTGACTGAATGAAGTCACTATGTCGGTCGGTGCGGGGCTACAAAACAAGGCAACGAATGCGTCTCATACTCTGCCGCCACTGCATTGGAAGGACACCGACATCAGGAGATACACTTCAGCTGGGAATGAGTGAAACAAATGAAGCATTGTGAAGCTGTCACACATATCCCACAAAATCCAAGGCGAGGCGAGGAATATGACATCCCGAAGTGTAACGAGGATGAATAGGACGTGTGGGTGTGATATGCTATTCAATGTGAATGAAGGTATTGTGCCACATTATTAATCCATTTTAATCGAAGACGAGGAGAATAAGCAGTTGTTCTTATACTTCCACTTGTGTGCGCTTTCTGCTACTCTCGTCTTCCCGCCCATCCGAAGGGAAGGGAAAGCGATTCATCACAACGTTATGCTCGACTATAATACACCGAAAAGTGAACAGTCCATTTGTCAATGCCAGGAGGATAAAGTTTTCACTACCAACCTGCAATGTGGTGTTGTGTGTACCCTACATTCATATTCAATTAAATCATATTTGCTGGACAAGTGATTCTGACATCTACAGTAGTGGGAATTCATCGGACTTCGGGGCTCTGCGGGCATATAATTTGATTGAATCTTTGACTGTTCGAATGGACGTATTTGACAGATTTTCCTGAAACTTTGCACCCTTTTAATCCATTAGCCAGTTGCCTTGAGTGTCTGAGTGTCTGTGTTTGCCCAGAAGTTAAATACTTTTGGACTTGGTTTATTCAGCAGGACTATGCACAATGGAAGGCGGGAGAAGTTTCGGTCTGAGGTGTGTGGGTGCAATTACGTAGTAGGCAACTTTGTTGTGCATGTAGGGACATCAATCACAGGAAGTCGAGATTCAATAGACTTTTTTGTTTGTACATTTACTTAGGCATATGAGTCTTTCAGGTGAATATTTCGGCTTAATTGGTTTGAAAAGTTTTGGATGTCTACTCGTGAATTATAGCTAAGTAAAACTGGAAACTGTCGGCTTGTTTTCACATGTAAATCTTTGAACTTTGAATACGAAAACGTTTCCAAGTTTTTGGTGTTCTTAGGTGTCATCCGAAGTTTTTTGTGAATAACTTAAAGACTGTTAAATTGATGCTAATGATAGGCCACAATTACTTTTTGGCTACTAAGGTCTGAAATTTTTGGACTTCTATTAAATATACCTGGGTACTTTTAGCTTAGATAAAAGACCAGCTTATCTGACAGATAACTTCTGATATTTAAATGACCTGGGGATTTCCTTTTCAAGCAACAATATTAAGTGAATTTGTGTTATTCTTGCAAATAAGTTGCCCGTTTTAAATTGCTTCTTGTCTGATATATTTTTATGTTGTGGATGTATAGCAGATACTTATCTTGCAAATAACTTCTCTTTTTGTTAATCAGTCTGTTCAAGTATTTTTCAGTAGTTTACTATACATTTTTGTGTATCTTTCAGCTAAGTGCCTTCTTGGCTGCTTATTTGCCAGATAACTTTTTCATTCATGATCCTCTCAAGCGGATAACTTAAAGCTTTCAAAAAGGTTTCTAAATTATTTATTGCTAGACAATGAATATGTGTTTGTTTTCCAAATAAGAAGTATCTTTCAAATAGCTGCTTATCTGGTAGATAACTTCTTCAAGGACTTTTCAAAAGTTTAATTGGTAGGTAATTGGTTAGACACGCAATAATTTGAAGTAAATCTTTGTGTCTCTCCCAGACATCCGCTTAGTTTGCAGACAGGTGTAGTTTATCGCTTAAGACAATCCGCGGTACTAACAATCATTTTTAGTGTGCAGGCTAAATTTGTTGAGCTCAATTTCGAAATTTTCCGTACCAAATTGCATATGCCCTACGAAATATTTAATGTGAAGGCTAAAAATGATTATTAGTAAGGCCCAATATGTTTAAATATTCCATCTTTGAGGTAGATCGTATCTGGCAAATAGCTGCTGCTCTGCTCTCTATTCGAGGATTATTCAAATGCTCTCCACGAACTCCTTAAGAACAATAAAAATTCGTTGTTATTCATAGACACCCTACTTTTCAGTCTTTCAGACAAGACCTATCTGGCAGACAATTGAGAAAACTGCTGTCTAATTTTAGATATTCCTCTGCACTTGTAAATGCAATGCATTTTTACTTACCTTTTATATAAGCTTTGTCTTTTCGATACATTTCTGCTTATGAAGCAGATGCTTCATATAACTTTAGCTTTCTCTTAAAAACAGGTCTTTAAATATTTTTTGCACGAATTGTTACTTAAGCAGCTATTTAGGCAAGAAAAATTACTAATCCTTAATTTGCATCAATCAGACAGATTTTTAACCTATAGATAACTTATACCTACAGTTTCTTAAATATTTCATTAAGAATTGTCAGAGAACCAGCAGTTACTTAGAGTGAGAACAATAACAGTTGTGTTCATCGTGCAATTTCTTCTAGAACTGCTTAGCTAAAAATTGACACCCACCAATTAAGAATAAATCCTGACATTCTTCAAAGGGCGCAGGGTCATAAGTCCACAGGCCAAAAGTCCACAATGGACTTTTGACCCATCTATGTAGGTTATAAGTCAACAATTGATTTGTGGTCTTATAACCCACCCAGATGAGCCAAAAGTTCACAATAATTTGGGCCATAGGTTCACAATTTTAAAATGGAAGTAGGCCATAAGTCCACAATTATCCATATGACAAAAAGAGTTGTTTTAACAACTCAAAAAGTATGGCAACGTTTGATAGATGCCGTGAAATAAGACCAACTTCTAAAAATGTACTTTATTTCGCTCTTAAATAGTGTAATAAGGATAACTTCCAACAGTTGGTCTTATTTCACTCCCACAAAGTGCAATAACGCCAACAAAATTTGAGTAATAAGAAGAACCTTGCACCCACCCCGTAATCCATCAGTAAACCTAAGCAGGGGGGGTTGCAGGGGGGCAGCATGCCCCCCCATACAGAATTCATAGTTTCAAAGCGCAATCTTAAAATGATTGCAATGCTGGAGAAGTGTGTCTTGTGGGTTTTGTCCATTGTGGACTTTTGGCCTGTGGACTTATGACCCTGCGCCTCTTCAAAGCTGTTTCTCAAATATATATGCTACTTAAAGTAAATAAAATCGATTGGCGTCTACCTTCAGATAAGTGGTGTCTCAAATTTTGTTTCAATTGTGTTTCTCTCAAGCAATTATTTATCTCGCTTTTATTTTTAGAAATGGCCTTCAAATGTACCATCTTCCAGTTAAGTCGTTTCTCCCGGACAAATATTTATCTAGTATACATAGCCCGTATACTTTGTCAAACAACGGATCTATTATTATTGTGCAGTCAATTCATTCAGCCGTTTTCCCAATTTTACTCAGCCGACTTGGTGTGTTTGAAAAATCTGATTGCTCTTTTGATTGGTTTGTCAAAATGGTTCCCCATTTGGATGCCGTGCTAGTAACTCCGGCTGAACAAAATCCATCGTGTATAATAATATAGTGGAATATTTTCCTCCATCACTGTGTATAATCCAATAGCCTTGCAACCTCCCCCCCGCCCCCAACCGCCATTTTGCGCATGGTAAAATTTATTGCTCGAAATGGAGACAGGCAATAAAGTTCAGACTGATATTTATGCAAAGTAAATTATTCGCCGTTAAATGAGTTTTCGTTCTTCCGCTAAAGTTCACTCAAGTACTCTTACTCTTACCCCTTCTGCAATGGCAATAAGGATGACGCGATGGCACATAGTTCAAGTTTGGTTGAAGCCATCAGCTTTTGCCCTCCCTATGCCGATGGCGCTCATCGTGTCGTCGTAACCAAAAATATAAATCATAAATTAATGTTGCTCCGAAAGTAGTCGGTCTGTTGTTGTAGGTCTTGTTTCTCTTATGAACACAATAAGGTGTCGGTTCATTTTTTTTTTTTTTTTTTTTTTTTTTTCTGTTGCGCACCTTCAAGGACCATCAGAAATAATAACATTTTGAGTTTAGCGTGAGGATTATCACTTGAGTTGGTGGCATTTCCTCCCCTAGACAAAAAAAAAAAAAAAATATTATATCCACAACAGGATGATGATGTTGATGGTGACAAATCGCTGGAGCATTGAATATTTAAATACACGGCAATTTTTGTGACATAACACTGTTTGGAACGCACCAGCTTTGGATGGGGGTGTCTTATGTCTTATGGTAGACAGCTTTTGAAGTGTCAAATTGTTTTTGGGAAAAACTGTCACAAGAGGGGATAAATGTGAATTGTGAGCTTTAAAACGTTTTAAAGGATCACGATATGGGGATTTGCGGAGCAACTGGCAGTCCTCAGCCTCGCAGGAACAAGTGAGAATTTGTTGATAATAATCTATGATACGTTGACGGTGTGGCAAACTTGGGTCGTATATGATGAACTATATGAGGAAATCGTGCCATCAAGTTGTGGAAGTATTGTTAAGTAATGTCTGGCGTGGATGGAGTGATTCTTGCGGGTATGAATTGTGCGACTAGATATAGATAAATTTAGATTTGACAACTGCCAGCGACTTGGCGGCGGAAGATCAGTGGAAGAAGATACTGCAGTGAGGACTTCCCTTTGACAGTTTATGAGATGTAGTACAATTTCTATTCAGTTGTAGTGTTTCAATTTGAGCGTCCTTCTAATTGTCTTTCATCATAATAAACTTTAGGGTTTGTTTGTTTATGATGATGTTTAGGTCCGGCAATGCGATGGGGAAGGAAAGTTTTACTGAATGCAGTTTCGATTGACCTTGTTGTTATAAAAATACTTTCATCTGAAAGCTAATAATGATAGTTGTTTGTTTTTTCTCTCCACTTTTTTGCGTTTTTATTCTTTACTTTCAATGAGGTGTCGCACTACCTGCTGATTTGCCAGGACTCAATAGGCTTGATCATCGATTTCGATTTCGATACTTGACACCACATAAGTTCTTCAAAGAAGCTTAAAAAGTTTCCTTAGAGGCGTTGGAAATCCCCTTCATATTTAGTTGCGATTTATTTTAACTGTCTGTTAAGCCGTTTTTTAAGATTTTTTTTAACTGTCCTTCTTCAATCATTTTGCTAATTAATACTGCTTTAAGATAAACATTTTTCGGGTGGCATTGGGTTAAGACTGAATGAATGAAGAACTTTATGAGCTACACCACCTTCTTATTAACCACAAAGCTGCAGAATGAGATCTCGCTTTGGATATAGAGGGCACAGCCTACTTTATGCGCGTAACAGGAGGACAACCTCAACCAAGTTGATGAAGGGAGCTAACTACACACTAAGTGTGCTGATGGGGCCTCTGGACTTATACGCGCCATCTACAGCCAAAGGAAGAAGTCTTCTTCTTGTGTTTCCTGTCGAATAAATACCTGTTCACAAAAGACGTATGGGTGAAATCTGCCTACTATTCGAGTTTAATTTTTGCTACTTTGGCAAGCCTCCCTATTTACCTCTTGGTTTCGTTTTTGTTTTCCTCTCCGGTCATGGAACTCCAAGCCTCCTGCTCGGTCGTCAAGTGTCTAAAAACGAAGTCTTTGAGAAGATAGCCCTAAAATTCCGGAACACACTTTGTAAGGCCTTAATCTGGCTGCAAACCAAGAGCCTATACATTTTTGTTTTTTTTTTCTTGTAGACCACTTTTATGTATTTCAATTCAATTTATATATTTGCCATTTGCTGCGGGTCAGTTTATGTTGTAACAACACTTAAAGCTTGTATTAACTTGTATACCTTTCTTTCTTTCTTTTCAGGTGAGTCTCAAATTTGCGCGTCAACAAAACTGATACCTAACATCCTGGCAAAGAGAAGGTACCTTACCCATACACAATAAAGTAAATTGAAATTGCGAGCCCAGCCCTTTTATAACAAAATTGACATAAATTTGACTACCTTATTAGCCAGTGCTATACTCGCACCTCAATTTCGCTTATATCTGTCTTGTGCAGTGAACAACAATCCCTTAACCCAAACTCATCTCACCCCGGTTCAAGTTGGCTTTCGAACGTGGCAGAATGATTAACATTCGAGGAGCCAGCAGCAAAAATCCACACCCACCTCTGACATGGCTTACACAATTCATCCATCATTCAAGGGGGGTGCAAAATGTTCGCCAATGGTGATCCAACTAATATGTTAGCAGGGCTGCCGACTTCATGCATTCCAACCACCCCCACCGAGGGTTGTTGTGGAAATACTTTGCAGTCCATTCAGAAAGTTTTTCCTCTTAGTTTCGTACAGTACCGGTGGTGAATTAAATGCCTCTTCCCTTCGCACGCCATTTATGAGAGTTGGCCATATATCACTCGAATTAGGTATAGGCTTCGTCGGGAACTTAAACAGGTTGGGTCCAGGTATAGGAGGTTACGTTACTGTGTCTCTGTGTGTGTGTGGCAAAGCTGATGTAAGGTGAATGCCTATCACTTAATGGCCAGTGTCGCAATACCTGTACAGCACAGCAACCGTCCACAGGGAGCAGCATATTTTCTGCTGATGCCTGCGGAAAATTTGCATGAGCTGTACAACTTGCCCTTCGCTCCCCATTGGAAGGTTGGTGTATACCTTTTGTGATCGCATGCATAAGCAGGATTGGAGAAGTAAAGTATTCTCGCCAGAGGTAGAGCTACATTGACTTCTCCACCACCGCATACGGCACACATGACTTTCACAGTAGCAAACACTGAGGTGTCCGGCGACTATGTTATCCGCACGACCACCGGAGACCGGACAAGTGTACAACTATTAAATTGCAAATAGATCGAGCGGAAATAAAAGAGAAATCCTTTCTCTGGTTATTACCTATATGTGGGTTCTGCGGACGGATGTTGTGCTCGTTCGTGTTTACCAGTCAGCGGTCACAGTTGTGAGCGTCATAACTTTTGGAATTTGCCATATTACGATTAGTACTTAATATTTTTTCCAGTTGCCCATTTCAAAGCATAAGTAGCGCAACCGGAGCTATGTATTTCGTAAACAACACTTTTTTTGGGGCATCAATCGAATATATTACAGAGAGGTATGTTCCATGGATGCTGGGGGTGGTGAACACCGAATGATGAATATCTATTGTAGGGTCAGCATCAGCATGCATGGAATTGATCAGGTTGATGTGGCAGCGACAGTCGGAGAAAGATTGCATGCCCCAGAGTCAGGAATGGAAGGAATTTCGAATGAACGAAAGGGATGTCTTCTGAAATTGTTTTGACATCGATGAGTTCCGGGCACTGTGAACGTGTGGACGTCCTTGGTGTAAAAATCCCTTGCTCGAGGAGATTGATTACTGAAATGTTTTCTTCTTAGAATAAATGTTTTATTTATAAGAGAGGTTGCTTCTCCTTTTTTGTGAAAAAATCCCTCACTTGAACACATTTTCGCCGAGCGTTTCTGGCGTGAAGAAAACACGAACCAAACATCACTATCCACTGGCAAAATGTAGCAAAAATTTTAGTTTACGTTTAACTCCTGTCTAATCCAATACACACGGGGAGTTAATACAAATTGAATTCCCATTTAATAATGCCAGAAATTTGAGTTATCCTGCCACCACGCGCAAAGACCCAAGACAATTGAAATGATTCAAACATTAGAACAACCACAAGTTGTTTTTAATCATAATTAACAATTAAATGATTAAATGTTGGATTTTAATTGCATCCCTTTTCACCCTTTAGCTGATGGTATTCCTGTGTGTGGTTGTGCTTTTTTGGTGTGGGGGTGGTTTTCAGTTTGTGCCTGGCACGCAAAAATTTTGTGCGTCGAGAGCACAGCAGACTTCGCTCCTCTCTATTCGATGTGGAAGTTTTAATTGTTCTCCAGTGAATGTTTTTGGGCCCATTCCGAAAGGATGAGTTTCCCCCGTTTCCTACAAAAAGGCACTCGATGTCTGTCTGATTCTGGTTATATGGGTGTTCTCTGTTCTCCGGTTGTTTTGTCTAAATTAAAACCTAAGTGGATCAGAGATAAGAATTTCGAAAATGTTATCCGGAGATTTTCGCAAAGTTTTGCTCGAGTTTGAGGTGTAGGTGGCATGTTGTAATCCATTAGTTGTCGCTCCCTTTTACAGGGCACACAGTGTCTAGTCCTCTTACGTTTGGAGACTGCGTGTGGCACATTCCTCTGGCCCATCATAGAGAATGGAAATCATTGTAATTTGTCACACAGAGTGCTGAGGGAATTTCCATTAATTCCATGCAAATTTTAAATGATTTTCTTGCAGGGTTTTATTGTTGTTGATAATTGAGAGGTGGAGATGGATTTATTGAATATTTAAATGTTACGCACACGGTCAATTTGCTTTCGCACACTTATGAGGGAGTGCATTTATTTTGCACCAGACCTTGCGAGGTCTACATATGTTTCAGCTCAAGATATGTATAGTTAAATCGAAAGCTTTGGAGTCGAGCGTACGGTCAATACACTTCCGCACACAATTAAACTTGATTTGCCAGCCAAAGAAATTCAGTAGGATTTTTATTTTAGTTCAAGATATGGCTAACAGGATTTGGTCGTACGATTTGGGCAAAGCGCACACAGTCAATGTAGAAAACATTTGTTTGTGGCACTACCGACCACACGACTTTGGAAATTCAATGAAATATAAATATTCTGCCGCACATGATAGAACGCGTCAGGAAATTCCATTGCATATATGTATTCAATTTATACATTTATACGTAGCGCACATGCTCTAATTTCAAATTTCTAATTTTCATGAAATCTGTGTTTTCGTTCGACGTACGTTTTAATTATTGATGAAACATTGCGCACATGGTCAATATTAAAGCAAATTTTTGTTGACATTGCTTGCACGACCAATATTCTTTAACACACAGAATAACTCAGATATATCATTGAACCCAAGTCTTAAATTTAAGCACAGTGCGCACTTTACTGTGCTTCCACATGCAGTTCAACTTGACCTAAGGCAAGGAAATTCAAGGCAATCTGACAGCATGTTTAGAAAAATTACAATTCTACGCTATTCATTGGATTTGGGTATTTCGCACACGATCAATATCCTTTCGCACATTGTATTTCTCCATTTTCATTCGGAAGACAGCTAGGAAAGCATAATTTGGTACTCACCCTCTTATACTAATTACTGTTCTGTTGTATCCACACCGATCGTTTTGACTCATCGCGTCGACCACACTACCATGTGCGTAACGGCCAAAACTGAGTGCGCTTCGCAATTTAAGTAAGCAGTACAATTGATGCTGTCAGTGCGACCTGAGTTTCTTAAATATATTCGTCCTTAAATGAACCGTCCTCTTTTTATCGTCGCTATAGAATCAAATTAAGACGTTGAAAATCTCATTGAAGAACCTTATCGAATCCGGCTACCTTAGACCCATTAAAAAACCCTAAAAGTTCTGTCGATGCAAAATGGTTAGCAAAATAAAAGACGGAAATGTTTTTTTTAAACGGCGACGAGGATTTTTTTTTTATCGTGTGTTATCAGGTCCTCTTTCAGATGGGTGTAGGAGTTCTTATATGTATGTATGCATTTTTTTCTACATGGGTATTTTTTTATGTTTTACCGGAAGTGTATTACCAGCCACATGTTACGACATTTACCTTTCTATCTCATTTGGGAGCACAGGAAGTCTGTGCGCTACCATCTCCCAAATGGAGTTATTTCCTTTTTTTATTTTCATCATCTTTCGCTCTTGGTTTTTTTGTTCTGTGTATTTTTTTTTTACTTTTTTGCACTTCACCTTCTCATAAACGGGTTTCCTGTTTAGCATGTTCACTCTCTTCCTGGCGGTTTTTATTTTCCTTTTTTTTATCGCGAAACATTATTCGCGTTTTGGTAAAGTGTGCGGGGTGACATAATGTTTTTTTTTTTCTGTTGAATATTTGAATATTTTTATATTTATATAGAAGGAATAAACATGTGACCTGGGGGTGTGCCTCGTGATAAGGACATGATGTTATTTTTGAAATTGTATTACCGTTATTATTATTTGTAATTTTGAAGGCACACATTAACCCGCGTGGAATTATTGTCACATAAATTTGAGTGGGAGACGTTGGCATCGAAAGCCGGCTTATTTTGTAAGAGCATCCAGCTTATTATTAAAAAATATTCATACGAGTGTTGACTGTGTTTAGCATACGGCACAATAAATGTGTGTATTGTACTCTTAATTATGTTGAATGATCCATGACGCGTATCTGACACAAGAAATGTGTAAAAATAGGCTATATGCGTTTGCATGCCAATGCAGTTATTGCCCTTAGTCTGCAAAGAACAAATATTAAACGATCAACTAGTCTTGCCATCGATTCAAAATGTTGTTTAGACCATGTGTGTTACAGTAAGAATAAGTGCGCTATGCAGTTTAACTTAATTTTAGTAAGCATTCCCGGTAAGGTATCAAATGGCAACTAGAGACTTGGAAAATCCGTCAAAAATTTCGAATTTTCGCACATTCACTTAAATTTAAACTCGCTCGATTTAAAATTATGTTTAGACCATGTGCGCTACACTAAGAATGAGTGCGCTCTGCAGTTTAACTAAATTTTACTAAACACATCCAGGTAAAGGTGGCAAATGGCAACAAGAAATTTAGAAAATCCTAGAAAAATTTGGAATTTTCGTACACTCACTCATAAAATGTGCGTTTCCATGCCAATGCAGTTGTTGTCCTAAATTTTCAAAGAGCAAAAACCAATCGGTCAACTTCTTTTGCCATCGGCTTCAAAAGTTGTTCTGACCATGTGCGCTATACACTCAAACTGAGTGCGCTATGCAATTTTACTAAAAATCCCAGCTAAGACCAAAACTTTGGACTTGAATTTCTGAAAATCCCTCAAAATACATATATTCTCCATAAGATTCTTTTAAGTGCTTGAAAGGCAATTTTTCTCCGAATTAACTCTTAATTCTAAACTGATTACCATGAATGTTCGTTGTCATATACAATGGGCATTGACAACAAATTGTTCACTCGTCCTCCACTTCTGCACGTAATTAATGCTACCACTACTACCCAACGGCTGATAATTAAACATCGCGTCTAGTCACGCTCACAATCTTAAATCGTCTCATATGCGCTGCCACAAGTTCGATTAGCACAAATTGAGTTCAACTGAAAATGTCAACATTCATTTCAATAGAAGAAGTTCGCTACAACGCCACGGCCATTCTCCACGTTTGATTAATTGAGCGAGAAATATAACGAAGATCTGTATTGGATGCATGCTTTTGCATTTCCACACAATGAGAGAAACAGCGACATCACACTTAACAGCTTTTGATGTTCCACTAAAAGGCATCCGAGCAATTAATCATATTCCTATCAAATGTATATGCTTCCAGCATCAATCAATTTCACCATCGCACCACTCACTGTCTCTGTATGTGCGCGCTTTATATACCGGAGTTTGTGTGCTGTATTACAATGTTTCCATTTCCTAAGTAACTAACTCTTAAGTGCTTTTAAGGGGTAAGCTTGGGTTTGGGGGAAGCCACTTTGTCAACAGTCCTTTTATGGTAAACAGAAGATGGAAGAAAAAAGTTTGTTTCTTTTAATTTTGCATGCTTCCGCGCTCTACCACGTACGAAAATTCAATATCCTGACTGAATCCCAGTTTTTTGTTCACCGATTTCCACTATATATACACACGCATGTCGCATAGTGTATCTACTCGTATATAGTGTGCTACGCATGAGATACGCCATTGTGTAGAATGTCATACGTGAATGACAGCACATGCACATGAATGGATTGTTGTCGTACACTATGTCATCTTTCAGCAGGTCCTACCTACCATCATCATCACCACCACCGCCATCACCTCCTTTGGGATAGAACAAAGTAGGCACTTCGTATTAATTATATGGCCGTGTGCACAAGGACACTTACCTCAAAAGAACCACCTACACCCACGCCCGCATCTGCAGCCAAGTTGGTAAAACCTCATTTGACAACGACATGCAACGTGACTTTGGTACAATTCCGTTCCGATTTCTTTCGCATGGCACAGCGTTTTTCAAAATGTCTCCATGCATTAGCAACTCGCCATCCCACATGTACGTACACATGCAGTTTGGCTCTTCTTCTTTAAGGAGGAGGGGAGGTCGCGCACCAACCCACAAACAGCCACACGAACAGAGGGAAAGGTGCCCTCCATAGAAGTGAAGTTGAAGGGTCTTGAGCGACATGTGTACTTTCACCATGGAACGAGTTTAGAACACACACCCGGGGTGGCAGTGCATCCTTCCTAACCTCAATGGCCTTCGCCTCTCTAAAGCTTGGTTACATTGTGAATGAATTCCGACGTTTTACTTGGAATGTAACGACGACGACGACGACAATGATGATTCTGGCATATAGCAGAAGTAGCGCCATCTCGCTAATTATGTGTGCATTTTTAATAACTTCACCTGTCAGAAGTAAGAGATGGTCGTAGAGGTCGGGAGAGGTAGAAAGCAAAGTCACTTGAAGCCTCTTCAATGCAAAAAGGATACAAGGATACAAAAAAGTTGGGAAAAACTTTTAGGAAATGCTGCAACCTTCTCTATCTATGTATACACTTTCGAGTGAGGGGGGCTTAGGAATTTTTTATTGGTCGTTCTTACTCGCCATAGTTTCCATCAGGGCGCACATCGATAATGCAGATCTGTCAGTCGAGGGCACGATTTTATGCATGCAACGCGCGATTGCCCTACGAACGGTATACATACATAAAACAAGACGATGACATGACAACCGCGGTAGTTTCTGGCATCAGGGTAGTCGACAAAAAAAGTGGAAACGAGGAAATTTCTCATTTAAAAAGCAATTATTTTCCGTTTGCTTAACGTTACCGGGCCGAATCGGCGGTGGAGGATGTACAAGCCTACGTGTGTATGTGTGGCATTTTAAAGCGCACGATAAAAGAAAGATGACATCCTTTTTTTATGAGAGCGGACAATAACAATGACGATGAGCGAAGAATATTTCCATCAACAGCATACCTCGAAAATATGCAAACTGAGGACAATACGGACCGTGTCCGCATTTTTATGCGTTTTCCCCGCCACTAGTCGATCCGCATGCCGCATCCTCTTATTGTGCACAGTGATTCCGAGGGTAAAATTTTGCTTGTGCCGTGTTTACGTTTATGTATTGCTTCGGGGAGGAAACTACTACTTAAACGTGGCAAGATATGTCCGGCTGTTATTAAACTCTGCGTATTCTGTACCGGAATTTCCTGTTGGCTGTGGGATGTGGTGTCCTTGTTGTGCGGAATATGGAATGTGAGGCAGCAAGTGCTCTTACTGGAGGATGGTGTTTTTGTCCTTTTTTCTTAAATGCATAGGCAAGGCGCTCTTAATATTTGTGTTGCTGTCTCGTTAAAATTGACCACAGGCTATAAATTTAAAGTGATTCTGAGAGGCGCAAGTGTTGGGCTCGCTCGAAATTTGCATACGTCAGTGTTTTTGCTGGAGAAGTGAGGCTTTGTCAAGTTTTCAAAAGGTCATCAAATGTGTGAATTAGTTTTTGCGTAGCCAAACTTTATGTATTTAAGATAAAGAGTGTTGTTGATGGTGGGGGAACTTTGAGGGCACTACTCTTGACCGTAGTATATTTTGCCCTACAAATTTGTTCGACTCGTTTCGTGTGCACAAATCGATGAGCGCACATGTGCTTAGGAGCTATGTTTTGATTGCGCACACGCTTGTTGCACACAGTGGGCCTTACCAATAATCATTTTTAACCTTCAAACTAAATATTTCCTAGGTCACAATATGCAATTTTGTATGGAAAATTTCCCCATTGTGAGTTCGAAAAACTTAGCCTGGACACTAAAAATGATTATTGGTATCGCGGAGTGCCTTCTATATTTTTCTGGTCTCTCTACACAGTAATATTTCTGCATCTGTTTTTCAGCTTGCGCACACTCAAAGTGCGCGTTAAGCATAATGCCGGCAGAAAATAAGATTATGTCTTCTGACACACAAAAATCAGTGGAGTAATCAGACCTATTCTAAAATCAAATGTGTTAATAAATATCTCCTGAGCTGTTTTTTTCCACTGCGCACATTTTACGGTCGAATTCAAATTAAGCAAAAACAACGCCTTGTAGCGCATTGATCATTGCGTTCTTTTGGCGATGAAAATAGGTGGATTAAATAGTACATAAGTCAGTCAATATTCTGATAAATATGTCTAGGTGCAGTTTTTTTTTCGCTTTGCGCACATTCCTTGTGAAAATAAGATTATATTAAATTTATCAGAAACTATAGTGTTCTAATGTCGACTGCACACAGAAGAATAAGCTGATATATTTCTTCCCTTAATCCTTTTTTCGCTTTGCGCACATAGATATTTAGTGCCAATTAAAAAAAAAAAATATGCGAACTAACCTCTACTGCGAGTTCTGTATTCAAATAAAGTTTAGGTAAATAAAAAAACTTCGCTTATTGAGATAATTGTCTACAAATGTTTGTTTGCTTTGCGCACACCCAAAGTGCGATTTTAAATAAAATAATCGAAAAATCGCTCTTTATTGTCCGTTGTGTCTTCATGTCGATGGAAACTAGTACAGTAAACCGATTGTTGGCTTTTATGTGTTTTTCCTCGACTGGTTTTTGGTTGGTTGGTTGGTTTAGGTGGCTGTATTTCCCGACGAGGGAAAAACACAAGTAGCGCATTGAGCGCCGTTTTGAAACCACAACTAACGGAACCTGATATGAAAAGGAGGTAAAGGAAGTTAAAAGAGCTCAAAACCAGCCTGTGGAGTTGAGAAATTTGATTATCCTGTGGAAATGGATGCCTTGGATGGCCAAAAGGTCATCAAAAAATGGTTGACCCAGTGCACTGCGTCTGGTTTTGGCTAGGGCCGGACACTCACAAAACAAATGGAACACTGTTTCACTCTTACTTGTGTCATCACAGCTACGGCAGTGGGTATTGTGGGGGATGCCAAGCTTGGCTGCGTGGGTTCCTAAAGGCCAATGACCCCGACTGGTTTTTACTCTTGGGCACATTTACAGTGCGATAAAAAATTAAGCGGCAGAATAATCACTCTTATTGAATACTGTGTCTTTATTTAAACACAAAACAGTTGCATAAGCATTCCTAAATCCTTATCCTTTCACCTATTTAATGACAGGTACGTTTTCAGCTTTGCGCACATTCCTTGTGCGAATCAAGCAAGTCTTCATTGAGACCAGTGAAAAAATCCAGCTTTCTGCTTTGTGATATTTCCTGCCTAAAGGAGTTTACAGCACCACTTTGTGCGAAGAATCGTCAATATTCTCGCCTGTGACCAAACTGCCCTACTAACAAAAACCAAGAGCCCAACCAAAACTCTGAGAGGTCACATCTCATCTCATCTCATTTGCTGGAAGTCATCATTAGTTTACAAAAAGTGCTTGTTGATATTAATGCGCCCATAAATCTCGTCAACAAAATTTTAAATTAATTTGTTTACCCTTTTATAGAGATGTTTTTAGTCGGTCGTCGTAAGTCCCTTTTATGCTCACATCGTATGTCGCCGAATAACTCATCTGAAAGTATAAATTCCTCAAAATATACGTGCTTCGCAAAAATCCATCCCCACCCTACATCACGTCTGTAGGTACAGAAACTGACCGTATACTCTGCTGATATAAGGGATAAAACGTTTATTTTTCATGGAACATGACATTTATTGGACTGCCATGATATTTTGGCAAAGAAAAAGAAAAACTGCGGCGAAGGGTTGCGAGGCCAACGATAGCCGTAGATAAAGAAGAAAATCTCCTCGATTCGACAATGCTCTTAACAGTTAATTGGAAACAATGGCCACTTGACGTCGTTCTTTTTTCCCACCATTCTGGTCGTCTCACTCTTTTTATCATCGCTTTGGAAAACCCATCGCTTCCCATTGCAATCACATACAAAGTGCGGATTAGTAACAGTGTTCCTGACGGTGGCTTTGCGTTTGTTTTCTTCTCTTTTTTTTCACCACACAATTTTATTGCAAAAAAAAAGGAAAGGATGGCAAAGCGACGCTAAAACGGTTCATGGAATGAAATCTTCTCCGAAAAATTACCCACTGGTACATAGGACGGAAGAAATTTCATTTAATTTTGTAGTTGTACGCGCAACGCCACCAAGAGTCGACCAAAAGGTAGGACAACGACTGTGTGGTGCTGGAGAATCTTACACTTTCGATAAGGACACTTTTGGAGTTTTACTATTATTACTTCTCTCTGCGGTTTGGTTATACGAGTGTATGTATACCAGAGCAGGGCGGAGGGCGAAATATCCTTGAACTGCTGCACAGAAGTTGCACGAGCTCACAAGTACCATAGAGAGCATTGTACTAGCGTACAATTGAGAGGAAAACTTCTTCGCCCGGTAGTACAGTGGCTGGGGCTCTAGCTCTGGCTCTGGCTCTGGGTATATGGGGTATAGTTTTGGCCGGAATACTGCCGCTCGTAGAATTTTTTATTTTTTTGTAATATTCATTTATGGCAAGGACAATATCACCGCTTGCAATCTACACTCCTATTTGAAGTGCATACTTGGAACTTTTGCTGAAAAATGCAGTTTCCAAGCTATGGCGTCGTAAATGCATATAAAAGTCCTCTTACAGAGCAGCGGGAAAATTCAATTGAACACGTTCCGGCTGATGCTTGAGAAACAGACCCTTCAGTCGCCACTACCTTTCGAATATTGTTGGCTGGGAAAGCAACTTATTATCTAGACAAGGGTACTTGTTTTCAAGCTACCTACTCATCCTTATATGAAGTGGTTGTTAATAATGCTTAGCAACGAAGATGATTGAAAGTGATTGATCAGCGTTCATTATTTCTTTCGGTTGACGTGAATATAGCGGTACCTTCGAAGAGAGCTGGTCCTGTCTTTGTGATGGATTTTCCATGTCTGACTATCGTGGTCTTGTTTTGTTCTTTTCAAGATGTCCATAGGTAATCTGAATTGGGATTAGTTGTGCCAGGGCATCGCTGTTTGAAATCATAGAAGGAGGAGTTCGGGTGTATGCATAAATAAAGTGTTTGTTATGATCGCGAGTGGAAAAATCCCTTTTTAAATTCGATTTGAAAAAGTACCAAAGCGCACAGTTATATGCGAACCTCTTCTAACTGCCATCCAAGTGAATGCAGAAACAAAATCAACTAGTTTACAAGAGGTCTATCAAATGATGTACAATTTTGTGTTAGCGCACATCAATTTTCAGTCATTAAACGAGTGTGTGCGTTAACGAAATCTGTGACATTATACAAATCTAAGTATTGTCCGTCAATTACACTTTCTACTGCCAGCTCAAAATTATTTTCCTATGCGATTGAAACGGAGAGTAATGTGCGGACACCTACCGACCCTCTAGTAATCAAACGAGGCAGTAGATAAATATGACATCTTGTCTTGCCAGAGGTTTGTTGATTAACACCTTACTATTTTTTGTAAGTGCACATCGGATTGACAGTCATGAAACCATATTTGCATAAACAAAATCTTTGATAACCTACAAACTTAAAAAAATATTTTTTTTAGGGGAGGTTTCCACTGTCAGCAAAACATCTTTCCATAAGACGGAAGCACACATTCATGTGCGGATACTCACCGTATTTCCAATTATTAAACCAGTAAATATACAAAAATGTTTTAGTGGCCACTTCGCTCACAAACAGTTCAGTTAAGTAAAATATAATTTTTTCTAAGCGCACATAATCCGCTCAATTTGTGTGCTATAAAAATAACTCAAGGCGGAACTTTGCCTTATCGGCTTATCCATGTGGAAAGAATGTGCGATTGCTTATTACGATGACAATGGCAACCGCCCACTCAAATAGCCGATGGACAAAAATAAATATCTGAAACTTACATCTCTCGAAGTCCTCCACCACATTTCCCCGGCAACATTGCCCAACAACCTTCTGCCTCAATCTAGCTCTACCTAGTTACTACCTTTGAAAAATCACTTCAATTCGTGCTGCTGATTTATGAGACTGATTGCTCGTTCTTTTCCAATTATACCAGCGAATTGATGATCCCGAAAATATTGATTCCGTTTCATACTCAAGCTTCGCAATTCGCCAAAGCTAAAAGTAGTAACTCTATCCGTAGATTTGATTATCCCCAACTTAATTATATTTAGCATGCATGGCTGGTTAAATTGCCATAGGTTTCGGCTCAGCTTGTTCTTAATGAATACCTTCAATAAATTTGATACACAATTAAGTGAGTCTTGATTTTTAATTGAAACCCGCAACCAAAAAGTATCCACTCCCAAGAAGGAACACGGACCTTCTCCGTCGGTGGTGGTTCACCAAAAAATATCAATTTCCTCTGCAATGCGAAATTTGAGAGAAAAAATTTTATGAAATGAACAACTTTATAATTTAATAAATCCGAAAAATTCTGCGAATCACCATCAACTGCGCGATAACAAACTTTGTTTAGTTTCGAGAATCCAATCAAAATTTTCCAGTCCACCCCAGTGAGCGTGATACCTTTTTAAACAGCGCAAGGATGGAAATGAAAGCGAAAAAAAAGAAACGAACTCTTCTGGCAAGTGACCACTGGCTAAATCCTTATCAAAATCCGCGGGATATAGATTTTTTTTAATTTTTGCTCACCCCTGACCATCGGGCAGAGTCACCACTTCAATTGAAATGAATTCACGTCCATCCAGCAACGATGGGAAATCTCTGTGCCTGGCGTTGAGTTGAGCCAATTTGGGCTGTAGGTGGGTTCGCATATAGGTGGAAAACCCTTTTGTTATGTGAGCCGTTTTGCCTCCTCGTCTGCACCTCTAGGATTAATCAAAACACAATTGGAATTTAAATTTCATATATAAACGAATGAGTTATCCCAAATGTGAAATTTTAATCGAGGAAATATTGAATGGATGAAGGATCTCTGTGTCGGTCCTGCAAGCAGAGCACAACAACAGCACCAGCAAAGAGATAAATGATTATGAAAGGGACCCTCTTCAAGGACGACCATGCTGCCCACTACGATGATGATGATGATGATGATGATGATGGAGAGACGACCATCATATTGGTGCTGCTGATGATGCCAATCACATGTCCTATGGAAATTGAAAATCTACTCCCCCTGCCCAGTTGGAATTGGCTGTTAGATAGGTGTGGATAGGTGTGTTTTGTATATGTCCCCTTTGGGTCCTGTGTATATGTCGGTCTTCAATGTTTTGATAATGAATTGAAAATGATGAATTTTTATTTTCATTCCAATTGACAGTTGTGTCGGAACGTGTCATGAGGGAGTTGTGCGGCATGCTCGTAGGTATTTTGTGTTTTTTTTTTAGCTTTTTGTGTACATATTATGCTTTTGTGCGGAAAGTTTTTTACTCGGTTTTGAAATAAATTTCATATGTGGGCTGAATGGATTTCGGGTTGAATAGCTTCTGGTTGGTCGTAGGTATAACCGATTTTTTTTTTTTTTTTTTTGCTATGGCTTTGATGGAGATTTAATGTATTTTTGATTTAATTTAAAGTCTGTGAGGATACGTTTTTTTACCGGTGTGTAGATGTGAAGTGGTGTTCAAGTATTCAAAGGGGGGATAGGAATAACAAATGTTTTAAATGGTTGAAGGGGTAGTTGGGATGAGTTTTAGGAATTTCTTTAGTTCTAGACATAGTTGTGGATAACGAACGATTTAATAAAATTGTTTAACAAATTTTCTCTTATGGCAAAAGGAGCTATAGAGATATAAAACCGTATAGGTAGCGGTTAACAAATGATGAGAGAGAAATCATAATAAGTTGCCTAACCAAACAAATGAAATTGATTCAATTTTTAGCGCACTTTCTGTTGAATATGTAATCGGAAACTGATTGTAGGGGGATAGGTTTTTGGGCCATGAAGGGGGTGTCGAATTTTACGGAATGATGTCTCAAAATTAAATATTCGTACTTCAGCTTTGTCGCATTAATAGCGGATGAAGGTCGGTACATGGTTGTCTTATGGATTAGTGGTACAAGTATCAAATGACTATAGATGAGTTGTACAAATGTAGATTGAAGTTCTTTGCGTTGTCATTCTTGGGTTGATGGAATTTTTTCATCACCAGGAATTTAAATATCCAAAGCGAACCTTCGCATCAGTGTTTGTTTGCGATTCTTGAAAATTAGTTTTTGTTTCTTGGAAATGTCAATATAAAATCAAGATTAAAATCAACGTATCAAAACGTGCCTATTTCAAAGTCAATTGCCTTGCTGGCTCAATAGAAAAATCGTTCTAAGACCGGACTGTAAATCTCTAGTTTTCTTCTATCAGAGTAACAGCTTCACATATTATATTGAATACAACAAAGTACCAAAGCGCACAGTACCGCACATGACACGAACCTCCTAGTTATTAAACAAGTACATATTTGCATTACACATTTTTGTGATAACTACTTCAGTCCATGCTGACTAGTTATACAAAAAAAACAGTTTTTGGTTAGCGCACACCTTCTTGCCAGTCTTGAAATGACTATGTAAATCGTTAAAACTGGTTAAAAATTGTAAAATTTTTCTACACCTTGGACTATCCCTCCATAATATAATTTAACTCTAGAATTGGCGGCGCACCAAAGCGCACAGTCATTTGCGGGACATTCACCACATAACAAATAAATTCATCCTAGTTAATTTTTTCTCATGGTCACTTCGCTCACGTTGTCATTAGGTAAATACGCATTAATATTTCGTTAGCGCACACACACCTTTAAAAAGAACAATTATCCGTTAAGTTAGTTTCTACTGCAAGCAGAAATCTTTCTATTCTGTTACTCCAAAGCGCACAGTCCTGTGCGGAATCACAACGACCTGCCAGTTGTGTGAAATTTTAGACTATATGGAGAAACAAGTTTTGTGATGTACGGCCACATGGTTATCACTGCAGTAACTCCAATCCATATCATATCGCACATTCAGAGAGCGAGAAGGCCAAACACCGTGCTATGCACTTTTCTAGTGCTACCCTGCTACCCCTTTACACTTGTTTTAAATTTGCAAGCCAGCTAGTCCTATATACCTACTCCTCAACTCGGCCACAGAAATTCAAACACTAACAATGCAATAATCGGCATTTAAAAAAACGCCCCCCCCCCCCCATCCTGATGAAATAATATCCCAATTAAATCAACCCGCAACTAGCAGAAAAAAAGATGCTTTGCCCAGGCAAAGTATACACACAAAAGCATTTGCATTTTCCTTTTTCAATCACAACTTGTCATCCCCCAATGGCCGAGAACAACTTCAAAACACAACACAGCATCTGCGAATCGGCTCTCCATCTCTGCTAAGAAATTACTCTTGTTGCAAGTGTCCCACCCCAAGGATAACAACTTACAAAATGCAAAAAGTAGAAACGAAAGAAGCTAATTGCATTAATTCTCGCGTTTTCAGCAGAAAAAAAAAACAACCACGAAGAAGACGAGAACAACTTGTGCTCTATTGCCTCCATAATTTGTGCCACTTACTGTGAAGAAAGGGAAAAAGAAAATGCTGCATGAAACCCGAAAAGAAAACTGTGCACAATTTTCAGCTTGAACGCGTTTCCAACCCCCAAGCCCAAGCGGTTGCCCCCTCTCGCCGTCCTCTAGCCCGGCCAAGTGACAGGGCAGTTTGTGTTGTTCCGATTCAATTTTGTTTTGTCCTAACTCGTTTTTTGTTGTTTTTGTTTTGTGTTTCTGCCTTGTTCGTGTTTTTCTGATTCATTCGGTGGCCACAGTTCTAAAGTGAGATAAATAAGGGTCCTGTCCTGTCCAAGGAGGAATCTTAAACTCCGTTCAGTTGGTTTTTTCCTGTCCTGGACACACATAAAAGGTATAAAAGGTAAGGTATACTGCCAACTTTGCAAGGTGATTAGTACGAGCATGGCATTGGTTATAAAGTTGAAGATTTACATTCACGCAACTGGTTTATTAAATTACAGAAGGCTGCCACGTATAGTACACATGAGAAGGATACACGAAGTTTGTCCCAAAATAACTTTCAACTTTTGAACAGAGAAATTCATTTTGTTTACCTATTATTGGATCCCCTTATATGTCTTGCACACAAGTTCCACTCTCTCTATATACGTGTGTACATCTGTCAAGGGACCGAAGGGAAATCCAAATTTAATCAGATTTTGAGACCCAAAATATTCTCTCGGAATAGTAAATTGCTGGGCTCTCTCTCTCTCTCTCTCTGCACGAAATTTCTCAAGTAAATTCAAATGAATATTCAAAATTGTAGAAATGACTATACAGTTCCTTATAGATTCGAAATAATAATAATTAGGTATGGAGGAGGATTTTCGATGTTTAGAAAGGATTTTGTTTTGGATTTGGAATTCGTAAATTAATTTACGGCCACAAGGGGTTGGCCACGTGAAAGCACGTGCCACATGAAATTATTGTTGTACAGCCTCCGTCAGACAGTAAGTGGGGACAGTTTCGATGTCGAAACTTCTCGAACAGCCTTTTCAAATTTATTATGCTCATAGGAGTCTTTTGCATGAGATTTGTCCTTGATAGGATTGGGCGGCAAGAATTGTTTTCAAATCTAGGGGACTTCTGAGAAGTGATTTTGAAACTTTAATGCGGATACTGAGAAGTGAGAGCTGGCTGTATAGTGTACCTAAATGTATTTAGCGTAGGTGGTAATATTCCTGTGCATAACTGGAGGTTGTTCTTTAAATATAATCTCGTGTACAATTGAACCATTAAAGAGTGGAGCTCTTAAACAGGCTTAAAAAAACGCAATTAGCATAGGACTTAAAATCAGATGTCCTAAACGAAACGGACTTGTTAATGCACGACGAGCGGACACACCTATAACAAAAATAAATAAAAAGGTAACGCAAGAAGTAGGTATGTATAGGTACCCTAGGCCTGGCTTCTCACAACCATTCGTATTGTGTCAGGATTTATTTTATTGACGAATAAACCTTAAGATGGCTACTTTCTAGAGATCGAACTTGAGACCCCCACACAATAGTACACCACACTAATCACGGAGTCGCTGGGTCCGCTGACACGAAACCGCAAATATATATGTACGTAGGTACATATTGAAGGCAGGACTTTCTATATTTACCCCAAAAGCATTAGGCCATTCAAAAACGGGAACGTTCTTGAAGGTTTTGCCGATACCTGTAACAGTTCGAAAGATTTTGAAGGCAGTCCACGTTCAGTTTGGGTCAGACGCTCAAAAGATTTTGAAGTCAAGAGACATGGAGCACAGGCTGCAATAAGGGGGCAGACTCTTGAGGGTCTAACTGAAACATATCAATTTAAAATATTTTGAAAATATGGCAAAAAAGAGAAACTAATGACGAAACTCAATCGTGATCGATATATTAGCTCAAGTCTTTTAATAAGACTTTTATATTTTTTCTAATAAAGGTTTTGCGGTGTCAAGACCAAAATAAGTAAAATGATCGGACTCAGCATCTTTTTGACGAAAATGGTCAACAAAAGTAACAGCTGATTCTCTTGTCTGCATTAAAAAATGTGTCCTGATTTTGATAGACTTGGTAGATGTAGGGAATGAGCTCTGCATTTCTTTTTTTTTTTACTTCTTAACGTCATACACCTATTGGTATTTCCGAGGCCGCTTTTAACCCCTTTAATCATAATCGAAATGTGTCCCCTGTATGTCACAGGAAACTGTCAGTTTATATTCAAGGCCGACCATTCAAAAAGTAAGTTCATGCACACTCCAACGTTCCATATTTGTGTGAGTTTATCCAAGACATGCACCAAACAGAGAAACTAGTCTGTTTTCCGTGACCGGTGTGCAGGTAAAGCTTGTTTCAATTGGACAAAGCATTGCGTCTGAAGTTCGAGCTTTTTTTTTGGTGTTTTGAACCTTCACCGTCGTTGCACATAAGCTTATGCCCAAACCGATCTGTATAGATGGAGTTAGCGTTTTGTTGCTTTTTAGATATGGGGTAATAATTTGGCGCTCTCCACAAATTTTCCGCTCAGAGTTTGATTTATATAAACTAAATTGAGTAGGGCGTTGCAATTTCTCTTTTTTAGGTATCGTTTGAACCAGATTTGCTCACGTAGTCGTGTGCTCTACACATTGCGGGCTCACATCGCACGTAACTTAGTACCTATACTTTAGGATCAGACTCCTCAAACTGTGTACTGAGAGTAAAGAGGTTTTTCAGCCCCATTTAACTCGACAGAAGTCTAGTTACTGCATACGAGTTTCAGGTAATACGCGACTGAATTTGCTATGTTTTACATGTTAACTTGACCCAACCTGGGGATGGCGATGGGTCCCCTATGGTGTTTTTTGTTTTTGTGATAATCTCAAAACCCCACTCAACCTAACCTCAATCGACCCAGTTAGTTCTGTGTCCTATTGCTCGGCCTTGACAGCAGAACCCTCTCGAAGTAAATGCCAGCAGATAAGCTAATAAGCTAAGCAATAAATCGGTTCTGGCCATGTCCTCCGTAAACCTAGCCTTTTGTGCACCTTTTTTTGGATTCCTAGTACTATCATCTCCAAAGCGTTTCAAATATGGCTTAAGATTCACAAAAAAAAAACTCCGTACCAAATATCCCTCTTCGTCACATCACTGACAGTTGTTAATCCCCGCTCGTTGGCTTTAATGGCTCTTTAAATAAATTCCAAGCTTCTTGCAGTTGCATCACCATCTATTCTTATGCATCGAAAATTATATTTTACGATTTTTAACCACTTTCACGGTGCTTCACGTATAAGCTCTCGGCAAACGACAACAACGTTGCGTCGAACTCTCAGCTCTCCCATACTGTGAAAGTGATTCAACGACTAAATCCCTTCAAAATCCCTTTTTTTTGTGTATTATTATATTTTCGAATGGCAACTACTGCTTTCCGCAGCGCCATTCATTTTGTATTCCCTCATTTTGTTGCGGTTCCTCAACCACAAGAACAGCTCCCGGCCTCGACTGGCAGCATCAAGGAAACACCGAGGCGAACCACTCAACCACGAGGCACATGAATTCCGAATCCTGTCGAAATTTTCAATTCTTGGCTTTTACCCCACAAAAAAAAGGAAGAAGACTTTAGAAAAAAAAAAAAACTATATACTAAAACTATTTTCAACGGGAAATTACTCTCCGCACAGTTACACACAGGCACACACAGAAAAAGAGAGATAATACAACCATCAAGCAAAGTAGTCATCTTGTGGCGCACATAACATAAACACAGGAGATAACATTTTGTTATGGTATTCCCCTGAGACCTCCGCGCCGAACATAAAGGACGACCTCGAAGCAGCAGCTGCAAAGCCTCCATCATAGTTGCATATAGCTCATATCTAATGTGAGGACATCAACCGGGGCGTAGCGCTAGTCATCGGTAGTCGGTGCAGTAGGGGCGGAAAGGCAACGCGCGACATGGCGTGTGTATTTTATTGTTGTGGATTATTTCGTCCTGCAGCAATGTTACACAAAATTGCATCGCATCCTTCGTTTGCATGCAGTCTTCCTTTTACGTTTTTTTTTTTTTTTTTTTTTTTCGTAGACTGATGCGTTGCACGAACACAAGGTTCGTCATCTATCACAGATAGTGGAATAATTTTTTTTTTTCGTTGCGTCCTATTTTAACGGGCGGATTCGTTTTTATTTTTTCTGTTTCCTTTTGATACCGCTCTTGCAACTGTAGGTACTCTCTCTCAGCGAGTGGTTCTTTGTAACGCTTTACTCCCCCTATTCAGCACAGGAAATTTATTTGTTGTGTCGTGTCCTGATGAAATTTTGTAAAAATTGAATTGAATTTTCTCTTGGTAATGAATGTTTTACCGCTTTGATGTGACATCGAATCAATTCTCAAAAAAAAAAAAAAATACACACACAAAACTCAAAGCAAAGGTAAATGAAATTTACTTTGACGCAAAAGGATGCATCAGGTTAGGCGGATATAGAGAGTATCGGGTTGTTCGACAAAAATCAAATAATTTTGTTACATTGTCACGAGCTTTGATGATAAAAGGGAGTTGTGCTGCGCAAAAAAGTGTGAGAGTAGTGCTTACAATTAAACAGATACACGAAAGTGATTCTACGGAGATTATAAGAGGTGACGAAACAACAGACAGTTGCGAACAATATCCCGGACGAACTAGGAACAGCTTTTGAAAGTAAGTAGGGTGCTACATTAGTATGGATTGGTAGGTGGGTTTGGGGGTTTGTTCGCACACCGAACGTTTATCAGTTTGACATTCAAAGAGGAGGAGACGAATCTTAGTTGGTTCTCGCACTCACAAATAGTTAGAAGATGGATTATAGTTTGAGGTGCATATCTATTTATTTTTCTATGATAAATATCGCTCTGAATTCTGAGACCACGTTTATTTTTTCGTTTCACTAAGGTCTTGACTAATCACTCTTCTTTCGTCGAGGTCGAAGACATTCCTCTTGTTACTTCAGTTTTGTTCGGAGTTAGTATTGTGTCCTTAAAGCTCTATAGGACCCACTTGACGCTGATTTTTCCCAGGTTCTAGGCTCACTTCGCTTTAGTTATTCGAGAGGTTTTTGATTCAAGTTGTGATGTGTATAAAAAAAATACTCTTTGGCCACAGAACACAAAAAATCGAGAGACTGGCGACTGAAAGTATGCAGCAAAAACTTTGCAGAACAGCCATAGAACTTCTGTCGGTCCTTAGCTACGGTTTTTTTTTTTATAATCTTTGGATATTTGGTCTCGCAGCAAGAACAAATCCGTATTAAAATTATAGATTTAAGCCTTTTTTACGCAAAATTGTTAGTACATGGTTTGTGTCCCAACTAAGGAGCATGCAATTTGATGTGCTCCTACAGTCGAACAAGGTTGTTACATTTATTATATTTATATTATCTTTGATGTCTGCAAATTTTTGTGGCATGTCCTTCATATGGTAACAGATTGTTGCGCTCTCCCAAACTACATTCGTTGATGCCAGACTTTGTTGGGTGAACTCGAAACAAAAATAATATGGCAATTCCATGGAAATTTTCACCGAGTAATCATTAATTATTCATTGGCAGTATATTTATTGGGGTATTCGTTCGTCACTCACATGAATAACCACTTGAACCGAAAGCAGAAGGACCAACAGAGTGGTTATAATTAAACTCAATTCGACAGTTGAGTAGGTATTCGAATGTGAAATTATTATGCGAGTGACAAATCATTTTTCAAATAGCAAATCACTCGACAGTAGGAATAATTGAATAGACATTCATTTGGTATTGTGAATTTTTTACGAAGAAGGTTACGAGTTTCCTCAGATCTCATTTCCTACGCCACATCGACACAATCGAGTTGCAAATTGTAAATCCCTCAAAGACGCAACAATATGTGGATAACCTATATTACCATATTGATTCTGTAAATAGCATCCCCCTTCAATGACTTTCCTATTAGATGCGTTCTTAAAGTCTTACTGACTGTCTCTGGTGGTGCTCTATAAACCGAAACGAAAATAGCCTCACTTCGAAATGGGTTCCTGAAGATATTTCGCAAACATCAACAAGCCATTCCGAATGGAAAATTTCAATTCCACATAGGCAGGGCGAAAATCCTTCGAACAAATAACATAAATCCAGCGCGGCTACTTATTGAGAGAAAGACATGATTTCAATTTAACTCCATGTCCTTGTAACACATTTGTACCATTCATTCGTCGCCTTAGTAACTTACGAAAGAGGCTTCAGTCTCGCCCAACAGGCTATTGAATCCACATAGTAAGGAAAGAACGAAAATGAAGTTGTCCCTGCGGAACAAACCAATAGCACAAAATGTAGATTTTTTTCACAAACACACATACACAGAAGAAGTATATTCGACATTATGATTCCTTCTTTTGCTTTTTGGCTGCTCGCAGATTTCTTATTAGGACTGAGTTTTTGGTTTTCCAATGCGATATGTGTCGTATCGTATATATGTCCTTTTTAATGCAACCACGCAAGCAAAAAATAAAACACAACTCCAAACTGAGCGAGCAGTATTTGTGGTTTTCCCCCAAGGGGATTGTGCAAGGACACAGTGGTTAGCTGTTCTGCTACTGAAATAAAAATAATCTCGTGAGGTTTTTTTATTTTTATTTGAAGAGGACTTTTTGAAGATTTTTCTTTTCCGATAACACAAATCGCAACCAGACAACAAAGTCAATTCGCTAGATGATTTATGGGAGTTTATATGGGAAATTTTCCTCTTCCAGGATGTAGTACTCGAATAGTTTTTTTTGGTCAATAACATAGACATGCAGACTATACATTGAAATTTTATGCAGATCTCATAGCACACACGTTAAATATATATGTATATTTTTTTTACACAACCGCCGCATGCAAAATATCAATTTCTTCGTCCTTGTAGGTTTACACAAAAAAAAGTAAAGATAAAACCCTCATTGTGTGGCAGAAAAATTGAAGAAAATTTGTATCCTTTGCGGAATAAAATTCCCATAAATGCAACCATCAACTATGATCCGTGTACAAATGTACATAGTGTGCCAGAGAGGAGAAGTAACTTTTCTCATCATTTCGAGTACGTCACCTCTAACAGTGGCTACAGCATTTCCCGGCAAACATTGCCGTCGAAATATTTCCTTTGAACTTTGAATTTTGACCCTCTTGCCTCTTGGACGTGGAAAGTTATTCAGGATCAACAAATATACAGGCAGCCATTATCCAAAAGAGAATTGTTTGCATTTCATATGAAGAAACTTTAAGCAGAGATGTTGGCGCTGGAGTTGTGTATTCTACCTTTGAAGTGCCTATATTATTACTGAGGAACATCCACCCATCAGGAATGTGAATAAATTATTTAAAAAATAAAAACAATTTTCAAGAATGAGAGGGCATCTACGCTTTACCTTTAAATTAGTGACCCGATCTCGCAAGGTGGGTGCGAGAGATTTCGTAAAATAACAAAATAATTGCATTTGCCGAGTCGTCTGTGTGATTGAAAATTTATTCAGACTACCTAGTCAACATGAGTCACCTGATGTATACCTACCAAATAGACGGCGAGGGAGGGTCCTTGGTAAATGCGATATCGTCTTTACTTGTCAAAACAAATTATAAAGAGGTCGACCCTGAGACACTTTGGGAAGTTATATACAAAGTAATACGATGGAAAAGAATTCATTAAAAGTAAAAGCCTAAACGGTGTTTAAGGACAACCATGGAGGACATTATCAGGCGAACGGTAAAAGCAGTGGTAGTACAAAGAGGCAGCTAATGAAATTTTGTCTGATAAGAATTAAACAAATGGAGATTAGAGGTTTTTCGTTCATTTGAATTATGTAAAAATTTCACAGTTTAAAACATGGTGAAGCTATTTCCCATTATTTAATTTTTTTTTTATAGGTTTCTATTTATTTTTTGTATATTTAAGAGATATTTTTGACGTTTCCGTGAAGATGTGTTGAAAAAATGGGGACTTTCGGATTCGTAGTTTAGTAAGTCTGACAGCTGTCTGACTAGATGCGTCTCAGTTTTTATTGGCCCAGAGTGTTCACGTGTATAGTTTTTGCAGTTGACGTTTATGGAGGGGAAGCCGACCAATCTAGTCAAGAAAATCCTGCCTGCGTACTCAGTTGACATTTCGAAGAGTCAAATTTAAAATAAACAGAGTGGCCGTTGCAGAATTCTGAGGAGTCGAAAGGTATCCGAACGTCCCCAATTATTTTCAGGGTTTTCTGGTCAGTTTTCTTTATAACGTGTTAAGTCAGTCATACTTGATTTTAACTTAATAACAAATTTCTTCAAAACTATGAAAGGTTGGTTTTTCTTTTATAAAATAAAAAAATTGTAGTAGATTAAAGAACTGTCCAACCTAATAAACTGCTGGGAAACAATAGAAGTCTTTGTAGTAAATATAGTTACACGTGTCGCAAGTGGGAACAGTCCTAATCTAGGGCGCCGGTTTCACAACATATGACTGCAATCAAGTAACTATGTATATACTATCTCTGATTGCCTTACTTTTATTTTATTACACAACAGTGTCCATTAGAAATTTTACTATACCCGACCCAATGTGCGCTATACTTATGCTATTCGTTTACTCATGGAACTCCGGTAGTAAGTGATTACTTGCCAGGATTAATTTTGTAAAAAAGTTGTACCAAATTCAAAAGTTTTTATAAATCTGAATTTTTAATTTTTACTTGTCAATCAAACAGTCCTGTGCATCCAACCAACATCGGTATACTGTTTTTTTAGTAAATGGCTTCCTTACTAAGAAACTGGCCGAGTTGTTGAGGTCAATCAAAAGGGCTACATAAACAGATTTCATTATTTGTGTATGTATGAAAAAGTTTTCGGTTTCCTTACTGGTCAACAAGGGAAGTTGTTAGGAAATTATTTAACGCCACGATTCTTTCACAGTTTAAATATCTATTTATAGAATAATAAACTAAACGTAAAGAATAGCATACTGTTAATTCAGTAGAAAAAAAAAAAATTAATTAATTAATTAATTATACTTATAGAAATAACTTCTTAAATTAAATCCTTTGAATAAAATCCAGCTGTATATATTATATATATATATATTATATCATTTTCTTTTTGACAGGAACAGGAGCTAAAAACTTTAATAAAAACACTGTACATTTTTTGATTTCCTTACCAGTTTACATTCAAAATTGTAAGGAAGTTAGAAAATACTTTTTTTTCGTAGTAGTAGTAGTGACTTTATTAGGAATTCATATAATTTTACAATCATTGTGTTTGAATTTACCTACAGACATGTAGTCGTTTATGGTTCGGCTTAAGGACCTAAGCTATTTTAAATTAAAAATATAGTAACGTAATAATACCAATGACTTTAAGTAAAAAGCTATTGCTCAAAAATCGGATTCCAATATACGGTTTCTGTACTGGCTAGCAGAATAAAATTTCCCACCCAGGACTCCCGTTCAATAAATTAATACCTTCTTCAAAAGTGTAGCACTGCGGACGGTGCAAGTGCCATTGTAGTACGCTTCCTTATGAACGAAATCAAGTGTTAAGGTTTAAAGAAGCTTTGGTCGGTTTTTCGTTTACTTACTAAGTTCTTAGTTTTCTTAACGTTTTATAGTTGAAGTTGTTACTAAGATATATTTAGACAGGTAAAAGTTTTCCACTGTGGGGGACATTTTTCACAACTTTTTATTCAAAAAAATCAATATATAAAAAAGAATGCTTGACTAGTTTCTTGATTTCTTATCAGCTATCCTTGGAATTTGTTAGGGAGGTTAAAGATACCCAAATTAGATGCACAAACGATGCAGACGCCAATTTAGCATGAAGCTTGCTGATTTTAAATTTTTACATTAAGAAAAGCAAGATTACCTTCATGATTTTAGCTAACTTCTGTGGTAACACTCGACTCCAACCAAAATCTATGAATCATGCCCTTAAGCTGTCTTTATGAACATTGATGTTCCTTTTAGTGTTCAGTCATACTTTGAATTATTTTACATTTTGTATTTTGAATTGTAAACCCCCTCCAAAATGATCTAGTTCTTACTACCTCCTGATGCAAAGAGGTTTCAAAAAGAGTTCCCCTGAAAGGCACCACAGTTCTACCCCAATTTTTTTAACATGCCTATATCAACTTCCTTTTTCCTAAGTAATCATCTTTTTTTTGCCGAAACTCCATTTACTAACTTTGTCGCCATAATAACGCTCATTTCAGTGTTTTTGAGCGACTGCCAGTAATGGCCTAAGCTTCCGCAAAAGTCTCCAACATCATTCCACTCGTTAGGTGGTATAATGTGGGGCGAATAAAAAAATGACGAATGAGCTGGAACCAACCACCCCCGCCCCAACGTATGCTGCCCTGCAACTCCGCCTGACGCTAATGTGATTATTTCTCCTGACACCATAGCTTAAAATTTATGAGATTTTGAAGGTGTATCGCACTCATTTTGTGAAATAAAGGGAAAAACATGCTTAAATTATCTGATTGGATTATTATTATTATATCTTTCATTTCTTTCAACCACCTAAGCCCCCACCACCACCATATGTGTGTGCTTACGAATTTTGAAAATTCCTACGCGATGATTAGTGAATTATGCAAATCACAAAATGATTATCATTATAATCGACATTAATCCTACCGAAAAAAAAGGCAAACGCTTACGAATACACACAGGTGGTGAATTTCCGCCGAAAAGGTGTTAGTCCCTGTGCGGGCCGGAATATGTGACACTTTGTGGCACGAGTGATGATGATGATGAGGGTGGTGTGATGTAAGGGTGGCTTATATGGGATTTGATTAAAGTCGTCTCGGGTGGGTGCTGGATGCGGTTGTGTGATTGCCAGAGCGATTTTGACACTCACGTGAATTTTTAATTAATCCTGTAAATGTGACCTTGTTACATCGACTATCTTAGTACCCGTTTTTTTTTTTTTTCTTTATGTGAAAGGAGTGTCGCTGTCGCTGTGAGACGCTGCTAAGAGGATTGCTTTCGTTTTTAATGATTGCAAATTGAGTGCGTGGGTGAGAGCAAATGTGTTTTGCGATGCATATTCGTATTAAGATGATTTTAATGTGCTTTTGAAAGTTAGACACAAATTTGTTACACGATTTTGGCAATAAAGTAAATAACATTTTTCTTTTTCTCTTTGCAGGTGAGTGTGTGTAATGTTGTACGCCAACGCCTTAGAATGTGAGTAATGAATTTATGCATGACTGAAGATTGCGGCGGTGATTTAGGGTTTGTGTTTGATTTATTATTCGTGTGTCATAAGTCAGTGATAGTTGGGGTTTCACCGTGATGCAGAGATTTATTGACTTGGTGTCCTGGATATTCATAAATACTATCCGATTACACTGTCAGAGATATAGATGTAGTATTCATACCCATGAATCTCAAGATGTCCCTTTGGAATCAGGAATTTTTTTTTTTCTATTTTTTTCAAATGTAGCAACTGGTTCTTAAACGAATTTCGCTGCACATAATTTCTATTATTATTCTTGTTTTATTGTATATGTATATTTACTCATTCCACTAATTCAATATAAAAAAAGCAATAAAACTTAATATTATACTTAAAAAAATAGTGGTAGGTATAGAGAAGCGGAAAAAAAGAGACTATTCTTAACAAAAGTCAGCTTGAATCGCCCTCAGCTACGAAGAATCTGATATGGGGTACTAACAGATCATATAATATTATCAAATGAAACAAAAATCAAAACAGCAATGGAACTTAACCAATAACAGTTACAAAACATCAACAACGTATAATATGCTTTCACACCAAACCAAAAACCGCCGAAAACTCGTCGATGCATTCACACTGACCACCAACTCGTTTTCGTTTGACGTTTCACAGCTCTGAGACACTAGTCGTGAAACTTAGTTGGTTACAAATTTCGATCGCATTAATTAACAAACAAAATGAATTTAGCGCGTTTGAAAACAATATTTGAAATTAATACCTAATTTCTTAGCCCTAGCTAAATCTTACAGATCAAGAGGTTTAATCCGTCTCAGTCTCCTGATTACATTGTCATTATTTAAAAGTTCTGTTATTTCTGTGTTTACGTGGTTGAGAAGCCGATTTCTATGCCTCCGAGCAACCTTCTTAACCTCATCTTCAACCATTTCAACATTTAGATCCCTATGCAGATCGGTGTTGCGTATGTACCAAGGTGCATTAACTATGTTCCTTAGTACTTTATTTTGACAAACCAAAATTTTTTGTAAGTTTGTTTGTTGTATAGCAATAACTTATTGTAGTTGGACAGGGATGTGCAGGAGTGCAGACTGTGGAGTAGGTGCAGGTGTTTTTTCTGAGTCTCTTAACATCGCAAAATCCTTTAGGCTACCGGATACGGCCAGTGTGTTTCAGGCGGAATTACTGGCCATCCGCGAGGCCTGTCGTCAAATCAAACTTCAGGCAAACATATTTCCGAGGCAAAAAATTGACATTTTTATTGATAGTCAAGCTGCCATCAAGGCTATCGCCTCAGTCAATATAACCTCAAAATTAGTATTAGAATGCCGCAAGGAGCTGGCCTCGCTTGACCAGTTCAAGGTCACCCTGATCTGGGTTCCAGGTCATAGCAACGTTTACGGAAACTAACATGCTGATGAGCTGGCCAGGCAAGGCTCTGCCCTTCACTGTTCACTTGCGGAATCGGTGCACATACCGCTCGGAGCAGTCAAAGCAAAGATCTCCTCAGAATTCCTATCGAAGGCAAACCTCAGATGGAGGAGGCTGACGAACTGTATCGTATCCAGAAGGATGTGGCCAAACTACAGCACGGAAAAAACTACCTACCTCCTAAGCAAATCACGTAAAGATATTGCCAGAATAACAGCGATAATCACAGGCCATTGGCCAATAGGGGAACATGCATTAAGACTTGGCATCCCACATAACACTCACTACCTCTGCGTTTGTTCGGCACTAGCTAGGGCCAGACAAAGATCTCTTGGTAGACCCTTCTTCGACTCCCTTGAACAGGTCTCGAAATGTGGTATTAGAGAATTGATAACCTTCTTGAATTCCACAGGCTGGATCTAAAACCTCCTATTCATAATCTTAAACAACCGGGTCAAATGAATTGTGGTAACAAAACGGCACATGATGCTACTTGGGTTTTTAGTCAAACCGCCACTCCTACCTACCTACCTACCTGGACAGGGATGAGTATCTCCCAATAAGCCAATACATTTTACTGTATCGCATGTTCAACTCATCTTTTTTTTTTTGTTCTTAACGTGCGCTTTCCAACGTAGTTTAGCGTCTAGAGTCATGCCTAGATATTTAGCTGTGTTAGAAAATCCTACTAAATTGTTGTTAATGTAGACTGGAACCGTCCATAAATGAATAACGTGTATAATGATTTCGTAAATTTGTACCGAAAATTCCATCGCTAGGTATAATCCAATCCCACAAATCCAAAGCTGTATATCTACGTCTGGCTTGGGAGATGGAGGAGAGGACAGTCAGAGGACTTCCCAGTCAAACCAAGTAAATTTTTTTTTAATTAGGGTAAGTTCGGGCATTATGGCGCACCGGGCTTTATGGCGCATCTCGCAAATATCATACTTCCCAAACTCTAATTAAAATTAAAATAATACAGAAACTACAATCTTTGCCGAACACGTGCGCAGTAAACATAGACTGTCGGTACGACGAGTTTCGCTGAACCAAAAATTAAAAACAAAAAAAAAATTGTTTGATTTTGTTTTTTTATAATTTCGCTTTGTGTTTAGATTCGTTTTTCTCGGTAAGTATACAACGCAGGTTTTCGGTGTGAAGAGTGGAATGCAGAACACAGTTTCAGTTTTGTTGTGTAACGGCAAAAATTTGAAATGAAAAGAGAGCTACGTTTTTTTTTTTAATGTGTTGTGAATAAGTGATTTTTGTGTAATATGGCGCAGGTGCTGTAAGGGCAATATGGCGCACCCGCGCCTTATGAAGTTTTCATGTAAATTAAGTTTCATACCGATGTCCTTCGACTCTTCCTGTTTTTTTTTTTTTGTGTTCTGCTTTGCCAAGTTATATTTTTGTTATGTATACTATATAATTCTCTAGAAAATCTTGAGATCCAGCTAGCCAACGAGTCGGGTGTGGTCGAAGATTTTGGGGAGAACATTTGCGCTGGATGTGGTGAAGATTACACCACTACAACCAAAAGGGACGAGTGGATGCAGCGTGTCCTTTGTGGACAGTGGTCCCACGACTCCTGCGCTGTTTTCAGAAACCCCTGCGATGGATGTGGGCGTTTAAATAAAAAAATAAAAGCTAGTCGCCATATTGCCCGCATGTAGGGCAATATGGTTTTTGTATAAACTATTTTTAAATTAATTTATTTTTAGTTAAGGAATTTGATTTATTATTTTTATTTAATTTATTTATATTACTGTTTTGTCTAGTTTATTTAAAAAAATAAAAAAATTAAAAAAATGTTGTTCGTAGAAAAGTTGTTTCAGATTGAAATTTTGTGCGCCATAATGCCCGAAGTTACCCTAGACTTTTAAAACTTCTGTGCCGAAAATCTTGACCTGGATCAACAGAGTAGATGAGTAATATCCTCTGATCTGTTCCAAGGATTGACTCTTCTAGCTTTGCATAAATGCCCGTTGCGAAGCTTTCCTCTTATATGACAGTCAAGAAGCATTTGTCTTTAGGAGGTACGCCGAGCGACTAATGTGTTGCCTATTTTACCTGGCTTTGGGTGTACTTAAATACCACCCGCACCTTTTTTCATACAAATTTTATGCCTTTTCCGAGCTGTACGCTCCAACAGAGAAAGCGTCATACAGGTTTTGTGTGTATGCTTTCTATTAGATCTAGTTTCTCAGATTATTTTCTAGTCTATTACAAATTGTTTACTCGATTGACTCGTTGGGAAATATCTCCTCGATCCTACGGAATCTTTTGATACTTTTGATAAACTCGAGGGTATCAGTAAGGATCTCGGTTTCCTTTCTGAATTTGAATATCTTTCAGTCCACAAAATTGGTCTCTTCCATCGTTTCTTCGCCAACGATTCATCTGATCGATCACATGAATCTGTGTTTTAGACACTTCCTGGTGCATCAGTAATGCCACTTTGAATGCAATCCAACTCAGTGGAATCTCTGCTTTGGCTAAACTCAATCCTGAGTCTTAAGACTAAGTCAAAAAATGTAGTTCGTAGAGTTCGTTTTGAATTTCCGTCTTCAAAATCCATCACCATAAACGGCACAGAAAAACACTCCAAGAACCATCCTCTCGAAGCGAGCGATTAGATCTTCATCCGCTTCATAGCTAAAGTCCGAGCTTTATTGCTATAAAGTGGAACCGGGAGGATCAAGGCCTTAAGCAGAATCACCTTATTGCTCGGAATAGGACTGTACTGTCTTCTCAGCTTAAAAAAACACCGATTGACAAGACCTACTCCTTGTTTAACTTCTACTGAGATGTGGTCATCAATTTTTGTAGCACACCCGAGGTATTCAGAATGCTTCAGAATGACGAAAACTGGACCATTGTAAGTAACGTGGCGGTGCGTATACTCAGCTACCTTAGACGCTTAGAACGCCAACGGAAAGCTAGTAGTTCCAACAATTGAGCAACAAGCTAAGTCTTTATACCGACCCCCGCGAAGTAATACCTTACGGCGGTTCCGCGGGGGAAACAAATCGGCCTGCTCGAGAAGGGAGGTGGTTTTAGCCGGTAAGAATCCGGCACTATCAATGGACGTCGGACCATTGGTGTCTCATGCAAGATTTCCACCTTCCTACTATAAAAAAAAAAACCCGAAGTAGACAAAGGCCTTAACAATCTCAAAATTACAGCTGTCTAGACAAAGGATCTCACTACCTCAAAGTTGTTTCTGTCCATTTTAACAATATTGTTTATCAAAGTAAAAGCAAAAACTGGGGTAAGTTAAAATCGATAAAAAGATGTTAATTTTCGATGAGGAACCTAATTTTGTTTAGGGAATTCCGTTCTTTGATTATATAGACCGTCGCGGACTTATCAGACCTAAAACCGCACTGGTGGGGGCCCATTCAGACAGTCTCGAGATGTGATCGTGATATTCAAATGACAGCAATAGGAAATTATAAAAATATACAATTGGTTTCGGGTGAATAACTTTTGTGAGTAGGTATGTTTAAGAGAGACTTAACAAGCGTTAACTTTTGCACACAGTGGTGCCTCTTCACAGTGTAGTTTTGCAAGAAATTGAATTGAAACATCGAATTTCTGAACACTGGCAACGCGGAGCGGGTATCTGATATATAAACCGCAAGTTAAATTCAAGGCATTTTATGCCTAAAAGACACTACCACTTATGTGGGGTATCAACCGGACAGCTAATTCTGTACTTTTCTGCTTTGCTTTTTTTTTTTAATGTTGGCAGAAGCAATTGCTATCCTCAAGAAGATAGAAAAAACTGTCCAATTGGTTCCCAAGGAGCTGCGTAATTAAAAGGATACGGTCCGTTACCCCAAGGGACTCTTTATAAAATGTTGACGTTGTTGTCTGCGTTTCTTGTGGATTTGTCAAATCAACATCTTATCAAGTAGTTCAAATGGACTTAGGTCTGCTTCATCTTCTTTCTTTATCGATATTGTTGTGATTCGCACCAGAAGGCTTATAATCCTTCCAATTTGCTGAGTCCCTATACAAATCTTCTAGTGTGATTCGAAAATAAATAAATAAATAGTTGGCGCATTAAGTCCGCACCTAAGTACCCTGCGCCTGGATTGTTACAAGTCACAGCTCTCGTTTTGTGCGAGTTAGAAGAGACTCGCAATTATGTGCCGAATTGAGGCTTATCTTTCATGACAGTTACACATTTGGATGTTTGTCGGTCTTTCGCGAGAGAAGGGTTCTATGGTTCTACTTTAAAAAAGGATATGGTGGGCATCCCTCCCCCAATTTAGATGTTCGTAACTCGTCCAAGCAAACTCCTCTTTCCCCATTTGAACCTGCCTACAGCATGTTCATACATGAAAGTAACAAAAAACTGTCTCATGCATCGTCACTCAAAAACTTACCAAAGTCCATTCTAGAAACACAAAGTGAGTAAGTGGTAAGTGGTAAGTGAAAAACAAAAAAAAATCTCACACTCGCCATTCCAATTGAATTCAATCCCAACTTTTATAGAGTGAATGCTGGCTCCCAGTGAGCCAGTGAGTCCTACGTCCCTCCATTCAAAAGTTCAAACAACTGACTCAACATCCTCGCTAAATCGCAACTAATTGATGTCAATTGCTGTGTAGCTGTGGCGACAGTCTTCCGCGCACAGCGTCGTTCGATTGCTTTCAATTGGCTGGAATCTAAATTCATTTTCCATTACCCTTCGATATGGGAACCGAAGAACAGAAGAAGTCATGCTCCCATGGGATATGCATACATATTTTCATCTTGCGCTTTTATTTTCCCAAATGTGACTGCAGTGGAGCACTTTCCTTGTATAATTTGTTTCAATCGGTCTGGATTATAAACAACATTATTACTTCGTCCTTCCGTCGCCGTCTTTTACTCGTTATGTCAAATCAAACTTGTGTGTCCTTAATTTTCTCAGCAATTTTCCTGTCTTTTCAATATTTTCCATTTCATTAACCGATGCGCGCTGGCTTTAGTGTCTATCCGTGCCTGTCACTCGGTCTTACCTGGATTGGAAGCCGCCAGCCGCCATGTCTGTCTGTACTCAAATGTCTCTAGCCAAAGAAACCCTTAGGTTGTTCGTGTCTCGTCCTGGCATGCAATTGGAATCGATTTTATTTTCCCAGCGATTTGATTTTGATTAAAAGGACATGTGTCCTCTGTTCGAGGTAAAGTTTTTTTTTTCCACGAAACTAATAACAAAACTCATATTGGCTTTACCTACTCCCTCCGTATGCTGTGCCCTTTGGAGTGATATGTGGTGAGAGCAAAAAATATATTTTCTTTTTTGTTGGTATCTATTACGAAACGACAACGGTATGTGTAACACAAAATGGCGTTACAAATTGTGAAACTTTTGTCATAACACAAACATTATTCGGACACGCCCCACCCGCCGGCATCCGCGATGGACCCCTGAAAAATAACATCGAAAACTTAAAACTTGTTAAACTTTTAAATTAATTTTTGACAAGTACGAGTGAGAGGGTGACCACGATGGGGGTCATTTGACACTCGAAAGTGTTGCGCTGCTGCTGAATTGTCTGTGTGCTGCAAAGAATTACTTTCATTGAGTGATCCTACATGTCCATTCCGTACTTATGGTCACAGAAGTCGACATTTCTATTAGGGGTGAACAAAACAAAATAAGAAAAATAAAATAGAATCAATTTCTCATGTCACCCTGCGAAAAGAAAAGGGAAATAAACTCTCGTCTCGTCCCTATCGCGGCACCTGTGGGTTGTGTCGTTCTCAAAGTTTTGCATCAATTATTATAGTTGAACTCCTCTCGCTCAAACGGATGGTGGTACGTGGTAATGGGGAAGAGAAAAGAGAACAAAAGTGCACAAAGGATGTGGAGTCGGTGGTATATAAAAACAACGGAAAGTGAAGCAATTTTTACTTGAAGGGCTGAGTCTGTAGCTAGTTTGCCCTTGATCGTCCTTGCGAACTTTTTTGCTGTCAACGTCGCCCTCGTCGTCCTCGCCGTCGTCGCTAAATTAATCATTTAGCATCGCCTGCCCAAGCCCCTGGGCCGCGTGAAGCGCCACTGCTTAGTACATAGTTTTACAAGGATTCTGATATGGAAATCCATTCCATAGTCACCCACCGCCAGTCGAACAATGTATAAATATTATTTTTGTGTTGTCGTTATCGCTCCTTCTGCGACCCGAAAGGGTTGATCGTCCACTCGAGTGCATCTGCCTGTAGCATATTTGGAGAGCTGCTCTCCGAGTTCAAGCTTGTTCGCGGCTGCTTGATGCCCCATCACCGCCGTCGCAAGTGCCACCGAGCAACCCGACCGGAGTTTTGTGTGCAGGATGTTGTATTCATGAGGATTCTCTCTCGTATATACTTGTACCTATATATAAGAGACGGGCGGCGAAATATGTCATTAATATTTGTGCGGGCTGTGGGTGGGTGTGTACACACACACTCTTTGCTATACTGCTACTGTTGTGCTTCTGACAAATGACAGTTAAATTAATATGCTTTTCTGCATATAATTTTATTCGGCATAATAAATTGGTTGTGACGACGATATGACGAGCATAGTATAGTGCGCGCAGGATAGCACAACGCTACATTGAGGGCGAAGATGAAGGACCTCGCCAGATGAAGTTAGTGCAGCGCAATGTGTGCGGTGCTGCGGGGGAGACGAATGTCAAATATTTATGCGCTTCTTTGGCGGATATGGAGACATTATCGTAGTCCTTCGCCTAGACGTTGTCGTGCGCTTTTGTCGAGTGCTCATCAATGCAAATTAAGGATTTCGAGTGGATTCAGGGAGAATGAGTCGCCGTCAGTCTGATATCGGATGTTGTCGTCAGTGCCAATATATCGTATGCATGCATGCATATCGCAGAGAATAAAGTGTAAAAACTTGATGGGATTAGTGATGAGGCGTCTGTTATTCATTATATAGAGGGATATACTGTATCATGACTTTACTTGTGATACCAAATGTGTCAGCTTTTCAAAATTATGCATTAGGTTTTGCTTTGGAAGTGCCTTACTCAGTGCCTTGTGGTTTTTCTTGGGAGAGGATTTGTATCAAGAAGTTGATGATGCGCATTGTGCCAGCATGAGTCTGACAGCTAATGTTGCCCAGTAAATAAACCCGAATATGTCATACTATACAAAGTGTGAAACAATTCTTGCTCATTATAGAAAAAATATTTATCTCATGACCTGTGTCGCGATACAAAATGTGTTTGAATAATTATTATACTCGTAGCTGTCAGGTGTGGATTGATATTTATCCCACCGCAGAAGTTTTGTACCATGAAAAGGTCTAAATGGCGTTTAACCGTTGTCCCCATCATCAGTCTGTCAGTGCATGCAAAGTGTGAAACTTATTTGAATAATCTATGACGCTTCGTTAATTCATAAAAAAAACTATAAAACAAATGTCGTGACTTATCCCACGATACCGAATGTGACTCATATTTAAAATTTTGCAATAACTTTTGTTTCAATTTGCTTTGTATATTCCATCATGACTCATGCGAGAAGATTTCGAATCAAGAAAGTGAAAATATATTTCCGACCTCATTTTTTAGCCGTGCTTATCGACTGAAGAGCTCAGTAAATTGTCGGCCGCGTTGCGCTTGCGATAGGCTTAACCATATGCGATGCGCCATGTGACATGACTATCGCTGCTACAGATTTGCAAGTAATTGAGGACTGAGCTAACTCGGCTTTACTATAAATTTCATTTGACGAGAAACTACGGTCGATACTACTGGCAAAGATTTGCTTGATAAATCTTTCAGAACAGTTTGTAGCTTGCGAGGTTTTTAGCACGACGTTTCTAACTGCACTTAGTTAGATTCGACCACATTACGGAGTATTGGCAACACCTATTCACTTTAAATCGTCTAGCTTCTTCAACACTTAGATTGGTACTGCTCTGACCAAGTTTTGTTTGACATATTTTATATATCATGATATATATTACGGAAATTGCTATGGAAACAATGGTATAGCACTTTTGCCCCTTTGTTCAATTGTTACAGTAGGTACTTGCTCTTTTGTCAGTTGAATTTTCTCAACTCCCATGAGTATAGATTCCCTCAGTCTCGCCCACCAAGTTGCTGTCATAGGTATATTATGACATATATTTCGAAATATGATTTAAAAACAAAAGAATAACACTTAGGTCATCCACATCTTTGTTGAAAAGGTATAGAGTTTTTTTTGTTGCTCTCCCATGAGATAAATTTTATATTTATTTTTTTTATAGTGGGCTACATTCACATTTATGTAACACCCGTGTTAACCGCCTTCATTTGCGCACACAAAGTTGTTTGCAGTCGCCGTACACTAGTTTTCCACCTGTCGCCTCTTCTAATTGGCTGTCATATATCATGAAATATATCTCGGCATATACATTGGAAACAGAAGAGATATTTATGAGGTTTGTGTCACTTATGACACTGAAATTGAAAGTATTCAGTTTCATTAAGCAGATTTTCTCCTTCCATGCTATAAGAAATATCTCATGACACAGACTTATTTACGAAAATAAAAGCTGACTCAAATTTGTATAGTGATCGGTGCCACAATTTTGAGTGCTACACCTGTCTTAACTGGAACTGAACGCATTTGTCTCATGACAGTTTTTGTTACATATTTTGTTCTTGGTCGCAAGAGATCTATTGAGATATAAAAGTAGTATCGCTTTTAATATGATATTGGACAGCTTACTCAAAGTTCTAGTGGTAAGGTATATCACTATGGCAAAACTCTCCTTAGAGTTTTTGCTTTCTAGAGCCGACTAAAGGTATGAAGGGTGTTCCTTTTAGAGTTTTTTTTTTTGTTTTGTATTAGCAGTACAATCAATTTGACACCTGTCAGCTTATTTGAATACATTTTGGTTTTGCCATCTCACCATGAGTATATGAACTTGCGATTGGAGAAGTAGTATGCAGTGGCATTGGCAAAATGCATAGACACTTCCGACAGCATGTCATTGTGGTATGGTACAATATCTAAACTCCTGTGCAAATCAATAACTGAGTCCCTTGGATATCATTTTCATTCCGATGTTATCTATTTCTATTATACCTACTGCAGATATTTAATTGAAAGTTGCCCTCGAATACAGACTGCCGCCCAAATCAGTTCAAAATGAAAGAACCAAGCTTCCAGAGGTAAAACAAAGTCACACGAAGAGTTATGAAAACACATCCTTAAGCAATTCAATTGATTATTATTGCCAGCAAAAATGTCCGCAGGAGCAGAGCACATCTAACACAATTGTCCGCTACGCCCCCAAACAAATAAAGTTATTGTCCTCGAGGGAGGCCAGTGGGACCAATTTTTTTCATCTCACCGCCCCCCGAAATAGAATTATATTTTACAATTTGTAGAATTCTCAGAGCGCGCCCAATCCTTTTCCAAAAGCCAGTAATTCATGGAATACCATCCAATACCCGTATTACAAATTCCTCAGCATAGTGCCAAGTTATCTGCTTCCCTAGAACGACATATAGTCGCAGTCGGCCCTGGCACCGAGAACCACGTCCCACATGACTGTAAAATTTAATTATAATTATTATTATTGTTTTTCTGGGCCCCTCCGGATCTAACAAATACATGGTCATCCTCCTCGCTCGCACAGGCAATAAGCCGGAACCGATGTATCATCCCAATTGTCCCGGTGATTAAAACTGCACCAAATTCTTGTACTTGCCTTGGCTTGGTATGCCACCAAGGATATGAACAGCAGTGTATGTGCGTTATAGGTAGGCGGCAGCTAATCCCATGCACTCAGGTCTTGTCGAGTGCATTATTCCTTCGACGTAATGGAATTAAACGAGGGACCAGCAGTAAGGGTAAGCCCCCTTAGATGTAACCGGGAATTAATATATTGTATTGATTACGGAAACACTATGCGTGTATGGCCGAGTTTATTGGCATGGACATTGATCAGATATAGGTATGTGGGGAAAGTAACCACCAATGAAGCCGGCCGAGCTAATGAATTAAGCATCTATGTAAACGCAATAACAATTCGGTTGAATAATTAATGCGTCTTTGGGTATCTGAGGCAGACCGGCATGTGACCAATTAGTGAAAACTCACCCCACAGCCGAAGACAACGACGCCGACGCCCTCTTGTCGAGAAGCCCTTCTAATTTACCCTGTTACGGCATACAGCCAGTAATTCAGGGATGCTATAAGTAAAAGTGATTACACCGAAATGAATTGTTTGCATCTATGTAGTGCACCGAGGAGAGTGTGAGTGCAAACAAAAAAAAAGCGAATATTGTGAAGGATAAATCAATAGTTGGTCCTTGGCTGGACTGCTTGACAGAGGGTGTTAAATGCTAATTGTTGTCATCACACTGTCGAGTGGAAATTTGATATTCTAACGGGCAATTTGGTTTAATTGTTATGTTTGCATGGACAAAGTGATGGCAAACACTTTTGTGCGTGACGATACAGAGCCAGGTTGGTAGGGACGTTTCCAAGGTTTTCCAAATATTTGGCCATCGCACTTCAAGTAGCAATTTAGTTGGGAGCTTGTTTTGCCAGATTCGGGTGCTCCAACGCGTTTTTTTTAACATTCAGCGGCAGCGATTTGTTTATACTTAAGACCCTTGACTTTGTTCTAAAAGCAGTCATTCATACGTCAAAAAGTAGCATGGGAAAAGGCGACCAGATTTGTAAAAAAATTAAAGGTAACCTTAGGTCTGCTATATCGCTGTTATTTTCTGCATACTTGTAGCATTGTAAAAGAAGTTGGCCCCGAACGACTACCTTGTGGAACATCGTCGTTTTCGCCTTAGATTTAAACAGGGCTGGAGCTTCGGTGTTTCACCGGTAGCGCGGATACTTTTTGCATACTTGTAGCACTGTAAAAGATATCGGCACCAAATGACTGCCTTGTGGAACATCACCAATCGCAACTCAAATTCGAACAGTTTCAGGGGTAACCGTCGATGTTGCGTATCGATTCTGACAACGCGGCTTCTTAAAGAAAACTTAAAGCATTGTCAAAGAAATTGGCCCTAAACGACTTCCCTGTGGATCACCACTACACCCTTAAGATGTATCAAGTTCCTTGGGTGTTTTTTTTTTTCCAAACTTCGGTTTTCGAAATCGGTCTACAAGTCGCGCGGTTTTTCCCCAACTTTTAGGTAAAGAAACCGCATTTAACCACCTGGATGAAGGATGCATGCCACAATTGAAAGGATTTACTCGGAACAACAACGCAAACGCGAGATAATTGCAGTCAATAGCTTCGTTTCGCCACACTGCCTATTCGTCCTTAAAATATAGAACTCTTTCTCAGTAGAGAGCACGACCATCCCTTCAATGTTATAAATCTCTCCTATGTACATTTGGCATTGCACTTTATTGCGGCAGCCATTCCAATTAGTTTCGCCACTTCACACTATTTCAAGTGCTCGCTTACTAAGCACCCGTTCGCGTATGTGTCGCAGCAGAAAGAACATATGAAGACCATCACTTTGCCATCATTAGCGTCGTGGCAGATATATTTCCAAGTGAGCTGGAAGAAAAATGTTTTCGCCTGCCGCCGCCTGGCAGGACGTGTTACATACAATAATATGTCGTGCGCGCTCTTTCTCTCTATAGTGATATGACTGTGATATATTTGCCACCACGGACAGTGTTTGCATACAAATCGACATTTAAGACGCTTACGTGTGCAGAAGAGGCGCGCACACACAACACACATCCAGCAAGTACTTCTTGCTTGCCTTTCGTTATTACTATTTCCGGCACAAAGCACCCCCCTGGCAAGGACTCTTTCGCCTGACAAATGATATTGGAAACGCGGGCGTAACAACGACGACGACGACTGCGACTGCGAAAGACAATTTTTATCGTTTAAAGTCCAATATTCCGGCACGTGTCCTGTTTACCGATTTCCATGCCAAGTACATTTCTGGTTACATACTTCTTCTTCCTTTTTTTTGGCACAAATCGAACTGCTCGAATAAAATTGACCATTTGTTGCATTATTGTTATTTGATTTGCGTGGAGTGTGATCGGATTTTAATGTCTACTTTTGGGCTGGCAGCTGGGTGTTCGTGCAGTGGGACGTCTTGGCCTTTAAAGTCGTCCTCTTTCAATTTCAATCAGCTTGTAGGTGAGAGACGCTCCGCCACCCATCTAATGATAGTAATTAGAATAAATGAATTTTGCAGGGGTAAGTTGTGAACATGTGTTCACATGCCACTTCCTTTCATCACGATGCGATGATGGGAAGAAGGGGTTGCCGGAGTGAGAAAATGCTATAACTAAACGAGGTTTTTGGTGTCTAAAAACAATTTCAGCCATCTTAATTGCATTAAGCACAATATCAGTGGGTTGGCAGGGGATGTTTGTGTAAGGGGTGGCTGGCTGGTATAATGACAGGGCCACACGGATGTTATCTTGATGTAAAATATGAAATTCTTCGAAGCGACACTTTAAACTTGTGTCGTCGTCGTAGTCGCAGTCTTCGCGTGCTTTTTCATGTTCCTTCTTCCTTGTGATGAATTTGCATTTTGGACCGTTTAAAGGACTTTGCGTTGAATATTGTTTCATCTTCCGATGCCATTCTTTGGGTTTTGGCGACAGAAGAGGCGACGAAAAACGTGAGACTAAATTAAGTTTCCAATTTGAGAAGTTGTAACTAATTTTTTTCTTAAACCATCACAGCCAGAGTGTGGGGAAAGGAACTGTGAGGACGAACTTTGGCTAATGGGAATTTCCGTTTTATGTGTCTTAAGATGGTGTGCTTGCGCATTCGATATTAATGAGGATGCTTTTAATATTTTTTCTGTTCTTCTTGCTGCTGCCTAGGCATATGCTTTTAGAAGTTAAAAAAAAAAAAAACAATGGCTAGGGGGGAGCGCAAAACTTTTGATTGCATAATAATATCAATTTAGTCATCATTATTTTTCTTACTTTTGTGTCGCAAATTAGTGCAGAAGATGGATAGAGCAGCGAGAATTAGTCCTTTGGGTTAATTGCCCCAGGCAACCTTGTGTTGTAGGTGGGCATTTGTTGGGCGGCAGAGATATAGAGTTGATATTCAATTGAAAATCCGTCCAGAGCTTTGAAGTCGTTGTGGCATTTGAAAAAAAAAAAAAAAATGGTGAAACAGTGGGACTAGCTTCTCAAAACCAGTCGCTTGTGTGATTTTTGTATTGTTGGAACGTGTGGAACTGTTGGCTTGGTTTTCTTGTTTTAATACTTACATTTGTATATCTAGTAATATAAAAATAACTCAAGACCTATTGAGGATGACTCCTCACACCCGACCCAGTTTTAGCTAAATAAATGAAAGTTTACAGTCCTAATAGAACCACAGCGCATAGCCCTAGTCTAACAAGTTTTTTTAGTATCCGTACACCGAATGTTTTAAAACTGGGAAACACATTATTGTTTGTTGAAAGGTCACTATACCTTTTGAGGCCTATTCATTTCTTGTCTTTGTCGGTATTGATCCGCTTACAAAAATTTACAAATTGAGTTTAAACGTAAGAACTGGACTTACATAAGTGCTTTCAAGTCATAATTTGTGAACTTGATTTACATACCGACTCGAAAATAGGTATCGCAACTTTTTTTCGAAGGCTTCTGCGACTTGAAAAGTCTGAAGTTGTTATCATAGGGTGGTCCAAAGACACACACTATTTATTTTTAAATTTTTGCTGAGACTTTCGGATTATTTTCATTACCTTTTGAAGGTAATGTCGGGAAAGTGGCAGAGCCGCCATTTTTTGTTACTATTTCTGCTCTATTTATCGCATTTTCAATCGTTTTGTCCTCTATTTGAGAGGTTCAGAGATTTTGTTTTTTTTTTAGATCTGAGAACAGTACAAGGAAAGAAATATGTCTAAACGGCCAATTGAGAAGCTATTTCATGACGCTTATATATTCGCGGATGTTTGCCAAACGTGTTAGCAAGAACTTGCTCATAGATTCTAACCATTTTTGTCGATAGGCCTAACGTTGCAAGCTTAAAAAACAGTGAATTTCTGTTGATGGTGTCAAAAGCAGCTTTAAGGCCAAATAACTTGGTTTAATTTTCTATAAAGCGTCTTTTTTAAATAAATATTTGTTCCACTGTCGACAAGCTAGCTCGAAATCCAGCCTGGAAAATGTTGATTATGCTATTCCGTTCGACCCAAGTCACTAGCCTATGGTAGAGAACTTGATTGAATAGTTTTCCTAGCGAGCAAAGCATTGAGATTCCTCTTTAGTCTTGGGGGCAAAGAAGCGTCACCATTTTTTTTAAACGACGAATATGTAAGAGGTTTTAAAAGAAGTCGTGAAAGTTTCGTCAAAAAAGTTTTTATTAAAGAGTTCTAGAATGAAAACAAGAAACTTCTGAGTCGATTGGTTGAATATGTCTATCTTCCCTCTCCTGACAGTCCTTATGTTCATAGATACTATGCTTAAGATTATTCAAACAGAGGCAGCCGTAAATTAAATTCACACATGAAAGACTTCAAATTTGGTACGAGTCAAAGGGCCCACTACACAAATCATCACGTCAAAAACCATCCCAGCAAATCCTCCCACCTTCGAATGAACCTATACAAAAATGTGTATGTGTGTGTCTGTCTGTCGCTATCGCTCTGCCCATCTATTCATCAAAACTCCGTAATGACTTTAAGTTTTCCCAACAAAAAAACGAGTATTTTCATTAACAGCCATTTTGATGTGTGTTAACACCTCTCCCATCGTCGATGACATCAACTTTTGCCAACACTCATCATCAGATTCAATTTAGTTGACATTTTGACTGTCGTCCCATTCCCTTCTGCCATCAGGAGGCAATCTTCTTCCCTCAAGCACTAAATGGTAGCAAAATGTCAATTTCCATCATCGCAACCCCTATCACCATCAACGCAAATGGAAGTAACAAAAAATCACTTAACATTTCAAAAAAAAAAAACCTCTCCCCTGACTAACACCTATTGAGTGCGGGGCATGATGTACAGCTACACCCAATCGAAAGTCTACCGCCCTTGAGGGTTGGAAAATTTATTCCCTATCTCTGTAGCATATGGAGCTTTTCCGTTTTGAATATTGTCTGTATGTACTGTTCCACCTTGAGCAAAAACGAAAAGAACAAACAACATCTTACGAATTTGAAAAATTCATTTGCGTTTATCGAATTCGACTACAGCCCCCTGATATGTAGGTATATCTGTCTAGCATATTGTAGAGAATTTTATCGAGTTTTATTAATCCCCCGTCGCAATATATTTCTCTTTTCCGATATCATATTGATAAGGGGTTTTTGATTGCTGCTCAGGGTAGCAGCACAGGGCCCCGGGGGCATATATACAGTATACATATACACCCCTTGGCAATCTCGGCTTGCCATGTCGGTCGGTGCAAGGACACGCACATAAATAAAATACACGATTCTAATTAAGTTTCTTGCCGTGCGTAAGCCCAATTTCATATTCCATAGTCTAGTGCCTATACTCCTTCGTCAGCCTTGCCAATGAGTATTTGGGGGGTGGAGCGGAGGAAAAACTCAATCAGCCAGAAAAATTGTAACAAAACGTTAGGAAGCCAAACGAGAAACTGACTGCAAATCACCTTTTTGATACTCGTATCGTCGTATATGCCGTGCTCCACCAGCAACCCTCAGGAAATTTTTCTTTTTTCTTCGTTCGTTTTGTTCGTTTCGTTTGGCCCCATCAGCCCCAAAATCACAAGGATATCAATTTATTTAGCTTGTGAATAAGCGAAATACGCTTAAATTATATAAATGGCATTTAAGATGCTATTATGTAGTATGCATGGGTGGGTGACACCATCATCCGTCCGGAACCGCCACCACCGCCGTACCATCCTGTTTTTGGTGATATAACAACAATCGATCCGTTAAGTAACGAGTCGAGGCGAGACCCCCTGTGTGTTGTATACATAGTCATATATGCCGAATGACTAACTGACTCACTGACTGACAGACTGGTTCCTGCCATAGGTATACAATTCCACTGAGATTGTTCAATAAAATTGCTATTTTGTGTGAGCCCATGGATGTACGTTGTACGAGTCCCTGTTACTATTGTTGTTTGAGTAGTAGCGGGGGTGGGGCGCTTTCTTCCTAAAGGGTAGGTGCACTCAGGTATAAAGGTAGGCAATGGAAACGTTGATAATAAATTATTAACAATCCAATTGAATTGGGGTTACACGAACCGAGCGTGCATATGTAAAGATAACCTTATAAGTCGCTTTGCTTGCTCTGTGTCGGGCACATTTTGAGGGCAATTGACAGACTCACGTGCTTTTCTTTCGTTTTTTTTTCAGAGTGTATGAAGAATGCCATGGTTATGATAAGTGACGGGTCTGAGGCAATGGCGCATTGTTGGAAACCTGTAAATGTAATCTCAGCCGGATAATTGTGATAATTCTTCACAAAATTAAGAGTGCGGGTATGGGATGAGCTGAACGTAACTCATACGTATGTGTGTGGAGATATGCGGCTTATGTCTTGAAAGCCGCTTTGTCATGTAGATCTTTCATATAAGTCTGGCAATTTTTGTCGAGGAGGTACAGACCCACCTAATGATATATTTAATCGGCTTTAGCATAAACTTCTAGAGCTCTGAAATTCCAAGGAGCTATGAGCTGGTTTACAGTTCAGCATTGTCCCAGAACAGACATCGTTAAACTACTCGACTCGTTTTTTAGCTGTGTTTGAATTTCTGATCACTTTTATCTTTATACGTTTTTGTTTATAGAGGAAATATAGCGAAAAAACATCTTACGAAATCCACCCCTTGGTGCGACATGCCAAAAGCTACTCAAGGTCTTTATAGCTGTAGGCAGGTAGAAATCTTCAAAAGATCCAACTGAGGTCGTATATATTGAACGTGACTGTTAAACTGACTGACATATTTTTAAGGCACCTTCTTTTCAAAATTTGTTGTGTGGAGTTTTGAGATTTTTGGAAATATTGGAAAATGTTTGTTTTTATGATCTAGACCCTAAATATTGCTCTCTTTTAAATTCCACAACTACAGCTAGGTAATGTAGGACTTTCTTTACATAAACCCTGCATGTATGTATCTTACTGCTTACTCCATACATTATATAGGTTTGCCACAAGCTTAAAAGTTTTCAATTTTCAGAAGATCATATCCTATTTTCTAGCGTTCAAGGTGACATTAATAGTCAGCCTACTCTGGCAAATCGTAATTACACGGCCGCGAAAGAACTTACAAGCCTCCAATTTTTGGGTACCTAGTTTTAGTTTTCAAAAGCAAAGCTAACTCTGACACCTTTTCGGGCACGTCTATATTATAGGTACCCAAATCAACCTTTTGAACATCTTTTTCGACTTGTGCGCGAAACTAAATTGATGTCTTTCTCTACTACATTATAGCACTGGGCTGGAGTCGAAGGCTTTACGGCAACGGTCGGATTATTTCTGTCCATCCGCTCCAGAAGTTCTAAGTATTTGAGACGACAGATATGACATTATTTGACCAATTGTACGTCGCCATAGATTTCTCCGTTAAATTTCCTCCTCCGCATTTGGCAAATGTTTCGACCCATCCTGCAAGGAGTTTTCGACGAAGATAGGTAATCTTTCATTTGCAAAGCATGTTTAAAAGACTTGTTTGTTAAGCATCGTAGACTGTAAGCGCCATCTATAGTGAAGTGGGTTAGTAAGACTTCGACGATTCAGTGTCTCGGTATGATTTCTGTTATAATACGGATAGAGGTACGATTCAGAAAGCTGTTCGTATTGTCTTTGTATAATTTCGGCAATAACGTTCAAGATATGGACGTCTTCCAAGACCGGTTGGGCTATTTAATCGCCATGAAATATTCAAGAACGCAATGTTTTGTTCAATTTCCACCGCACCTACTTGACTCCAGACAAGTTCAGGTCAATAATTGTAAATAGCTTGCCGTCGATTCTATAGGCAGCAATACCTATAGAATTTAGCAATCTATGGCGGTATGGGTATGTCCTATGCACTTCAGACCTTATTGTTTCACCTTTTCGTTACCTTCGAATATTTCTATGTCCGGGAACCTAAGCAGCGTTTGACGGAAAGGAGCCTAATGGTGATCACTATTATTCTATAATTATTATTATAGATTTCATCGAGATTTCTTGGTTGCTGGACTGTCAGCGAAGAAAGGTATCCGATTGAGGTGGTTACAGTCCTCTATTTGCAGACTTTTCTATTGTCAAGATTTAAGTTGTTGACACCCTACACAATTCTGTTGATCTAAAAGCTTCGTCTTTTTGTAGTGTCTCGAAGTAACAACCTAGCGCCCATACCTGTCTTAATTTTTAAATCATTCTGCAACTTTGCCCAGAATGGAAATACAGGTTTAAAATATTAATATACGAACCTTTGTAGCTCGGCGTAGCTGAAATGCTTTTAGAGTCCTATTTTGGGACATTGGTCATCTCATCACTTTTCACAGGCTGGAGGGCTCCCTTAAAATGAGAGCTATTTTTGTTGAAGAACTTTCAATAAACAATTCTAGATGAAGCTATAAAGAAACATGACCAGACTTACGAGCTTCTAACCTGACAACTTTTTAGATGCAGATTGGTAGCCTTTACACTTTTATTAGTTCATTTGAGCCAGCTACTATGTTTTAACAGACTTAAGCCCCATTGACCTGTGATCTGTGATATATTTATATCGCCCTTCAAAACCCATCTATACAGACATATATAACATTCAGTCCATTCCTTGCCCTATCCCAAGCACCTATTACATTTATAAGATAACTTATAGTTTGGAATGACGCCGAGATATTTCGACGAGACATGAATTGTCACGCCATCTAGCAGTGGTAGTGAGAAATATTTTAAGTACTTCTGATAAACGAAATGAGCAAGGATTAACCTATAGTAAAGCGTTCTGTTTTGTTCACCCAAATATCTCGTTAAAAGCGGATTGCTGCCGAGCATTTGCCTGTAATCGTCATTATTTCGAAATCTACTGTGCAAATATTTCAAGGACTTTGTTGACGATAACATCCAAAGCAGCGGAAAGAGGACTCTGCTTATTGTAATTTTTCTTACTGAATTAAGCCTAGTGACTGAAGGTGTTTTCGAGTCTGGGTTGCTTCTTTACGTTATCTCTGATATGCGGTTGCTCTCGATTTGTGGTTTGGAACTCGGATATTAATATACCTCGCGGTCTTTTCCACACTTATGTTGGCATCCACTTCATCTGTTCTCATTCCACTAAGCAGTGGAATTACTCTTCATAAAAAAGAAGATCACTTCTGCCATATAAACCACTCTGCGCCTTCCGCTGGCATTTGCGTTGCAAATTAATTTACAGCCCCCTTAATTTAAGGCATCCGAATTGAATGTTTCCTCTGAAGTGACCCCATGGGGGGTAAACTGTTAAGAACTTCTTAAGGGATAATCCCTCCACTTCGGCTGGCTCATTACGACCTCCATTCGGCCAAATTAAAAATCAGGATAAAAAAGTATCCAACGTAATAATTGCCCACATAGCAACCGGACGACATCACCGCCCGCAGCCAACTTTAAATCGCACTCGGGCTCGGGATAGACAACCCAACCAGCCAGCCAGTATATAGACATAGACATAGACACCCCCTGCAGGTAGTAATAACTTTCAATGTTACAATTTCCATTCAACAATAACTGACAACCACCAGCCCCATGCAGTTTTATTTGCTTCTCCGTTTCTTTCTCATTTCTGGATAAATATTTGATGGCGCTACCCCTGCCCGCGTTACCTAGACCGCTTAAATATTTATAAATTTATTCAACATTAAATGGAAATAAATTGTTTTGCTCGAGGGACGAAGAAGGACTGCGGAACACGGATGAGGTGGAAGGTGTGTTTTTTGCCTACACTTGTTACTAGGTTAGGTGGCAAAGTATAGCGGCAGCAAGTGACAACACACAAGGATATGGTGGCCGGAAATCACAGCGCATTCAGCGACGGAAATGAGAAAGATATTTCGGATTTCGTCTCAGTCTCAGTGTGTACCATCTGTGTCTGTGATGGAAGGCGGATGCAAAATGGCTGATTTGCTGCCGAATTTGTTGTTGTGAGTTGCGTATTTGGAAAATTAGGGCTACTACGAGTAAGTCTTAGGGTACCAATTTTTTTATTTTTTTTTTTATTGTGTCCCCTTGGATCTGTACTGTGTGTGTTTGTTCGTCGAATGGAATTATATCCAATTTGAAGTTAATTTCCTTTTTTATTATTTTTTCGCACTTTTTGATGTTGTTTTGTTTTAATTTCCGGATTTTCTTGAACGATTCTCTGCTATGTAATACTTTATTGATGTGATTTACTGATAATCGTTTTTTTCCCCTTACTTTCGTTGCAGGTAAGCGCTGGTTATTATTTTTTTGTTTGGAAAACGAAGTCAAGTTTATTGAGTTTTGGTAAGTGATGGGCAATGTAATTGGTGGAACTCCTTAACATGTATACTTACTTGTATACGACATTGATTTTGTCTGGAGTAGGTAGGTAGTTTAACTCTAAGAAGGAGATGAAGACTCAATAGACTAACAAAAAATGTGTTGTCTATTTTCATCCTCGAAACAAGGAAACAAAGTGCAAGGTGACTTCTTGACAGGGAAAAGCATTTCTAAGAGAAATGTATCATGAGAAGTGACTTTTGGAATTTAATTTGTAAAAGAGGAGTCAAAAATATGGTTTCCTTTTTTTATTCTCAACTGTTTAGCAAATTAGGGGAAACTAGCTTATTGTGGTTCGTAACTCGGCTACTTCGAAGCCTTGTCTGAACTGAAAGTGACAGTGAAAAATGTTCCTTCCACGTATTCCTCATCTGGTCATGCTACATCATTGATTTTAGTGCTCTTCCTCTTTGTCAACTATGCAGTACGAAACGAGCTTGTTGTGGTGAGAAACTCGACTACTTCGTAGATTTGTCTGAAAAAAAAGTAACACAAAATAGTGTTAGAAGTACTGCGCATCTTAAGATGTTCCATTATTGGGCCTTAATGTTTTTCTTTCTACCAACTATGTAGTTCGAAAAGAGACTGGCTTATTGTAGTTTGAAACTCAGCTATTTCGTAGGCTTTTACAGAGTCATAACTTGTAAAAACTATGTTACAAGTACTCAGCATCATGTTATACTCTAAAATATCTTGTCAAAATTAAAATTTTTGACAATAATGCAGTAAATGAAAGAAACAATCACGTTCTGGTTTGAAACTCGGATGTTTGAGCTGTTTTCGAGGGACTGCCCCAAATAAAAGTGCTACAGTACTCCCCGGATATAAGCAACCCTTTTAAAGCGGCATATACACACGTCAAACACTCTTCAAGCATGCGAGAGTGTATTAGTATACCAATATACACTATATCAAGCATTGACACCTGATTGAACAAAAATCAAAACGTTTTGATTTTGCTTCAAGCAGACACACTGCGTTGCGTATACGTGTCTCATTTTCACTAATACACTCTCGCATGCTTGAAGAGTTTTTGACGTGTGTATATGCCGCTTAATAGCAAAACCCTTTCAACAAATTAGTCAGTGTTGGGATTAAAAAATGTCATCCTATGCATTACAGGAAGCTAATTCAAAACCCGTCTACAAGAACTACAATTTTATGCCAGTGTGCTTTTATCCGGGCAGTAGGTACTGTTTATGTACGTAACCAACTATTTTTCGGACCTTAGATCCATCTTTGATGAGTCGTCTATGATTCTTATTTCACTCCGTCAAAATCATTATTTGTCCGATCGTATTTTGTTACCTAGGTTAGGTTAGGTTTATGGGTGGGTACGTCAGAACAGGTTCTGCCGCACCCCACTTAGGTCCATGTGGACCCATTGTGATGCCCTTATTGGGGGGTTAGCCGGTGTTGTTGGCTATAGTGTTTCCTTCTTGGTTACTCGACCTTGTCCAGCCATCCTGATGTGTTTATGAACCTGTAAAGATTATATAAAGATATATCTGAAAGTTCATGTAAATCATGGAAGTAGTATCTTCCAAGTGTCCTATTCCTCAAGTGACAGAGACTTGGGCATTGACAGAGGAAGTGAGGTGTGTCCTCGTGTACCTCCTCGTCGCCGCAACCCCTGCATATATCGTCATTCTTGAGTTTAAGTTTCATTGTGTGGTATCTTAGGAAGTTGTGACCCGTTAGGGCTCCTACCAGTTTATACATCGACGTTCTATCAAATCGCAAGAGCTTGATAGTCCGACTTGGATTGTATTCCGGCCATAACTTCCGTGGTATTTCGCAGGTAGTTAGTTCTTTCCACCTGTTGTTGGCTTTCATCCGGGTTTTATTTTCCACCCTCTCTCTGAGATTACAGAGTGGTGGTTTGATTGAATTAATCGCCCGATCTTGGTCCATAGCAGAACCATTTCTTGCCAATTCATCAGCCATCTCATTGCCGGTTTTGTCACTGTGTCCACGGACCCAGCAGAGACGCGTGGTGTGCTGCGAGCAGAGAACCTTAAGCTCTTCACGGCAGCGGTGAATTAGCTTTGATTTAATTTCGATAGCAGATACTGCTTTTATAGCCGCCTGGCTGTCAATGAATATGGTAATATCATTGTTTGGTATTGATAACATTGACACCATATGGGCAGCTTCATCGATTGCCAGAACCTCCGCCTGAAAGACACTACTGTAATCAGGTAGTCTGATTGACTGGTGTATATTTAACTCTTCAGAGAAGATTCCAGCACCTGTTCCACGGTCCATCTTAGAGCCATCTGTGTAGATGGATATCGATTTTCCTTTTGTGGGTTCATCTGTGTTCCATTCCTCCCTGCTAGGGAAATAGCAGGAGAATGGTATGTCAAAGTCAAGAAGGGGAGACAAGTAGTCAGAAGTGACCGCATCTCCCACATATTTATTCAGAATCTGTGTGTGTCCCGTTGTGTAGGGTTTCCAGCTTTTTGTTTGGCTGATCTTGAGGGCACTTTTGGCTGCAGATTCTTGCATGTATAGATCTAGAGGTAACAAGTTGAGGATAGCCTCCATTCCAGCAGTAGGTGTTGTCCTTATTGCGCCGGTTGTACCTATACATGCTAGTCTTTGTATTTTGGTCATTAATTTAAGATTCGAAGCTTTGTTTGTGGCTTGCCACCAGACTAAGCTACCGTATGTGAGTATTGGACGCACAACAGCCGTATACATCCACAGAATTATTCTGGGGTTTGGTCCCCACCTTTTGCCGAAGATTCGGTTGCATGCGTAAAAAGCATTTGCGGCTTTTTTTTTTACTCTTTCATTGACGTTTGGTTTCCAATTGAGCTTCCTATCTAAGATTATACCTAGATATTTGGCACTCTCAGCAACCCTAAGAGGTATACCCTCAATAGTTGGAGGATCGAAGTTTGGAATCACCCTTTTGTTACTGAACAAGACTAGTTCAGTCTTCTGTGGATTGATTCCAAGACCGCATTGGTTTGCCCACAAACTAAGTGTTCGTAATGCGTTTTCTAGTAGTTCGCTTATGGTCGGTAGGAATTTGCCTGTAGCAGTTATCACTACATCGTCTGCATACGCAGTAACTTTGACCCCTCTGTTTTCGAACTTTAGTAATATTTCATTTATGACAAGGACCCAGAGTAGGGGGTAAATGACTCCTCCTTGTGGTGTACCTCTTGAGGCTGTCACTCTAAGTTCAATGCCACCTAATTCTGCGTAATATTTCTTTCATTGAGCAAACTCTCAATCACATTGGTAAGCGTTTGGTCTACATTGTTATTGAGTAGTGCCCTCTTCACAGCACACGTCTTAACATTATTGAATGCTCCTTCAATGTCGAGGAACGCGGCTAGTGTGTATTCTTTGTCCTTTAGGGATTTTTCTATGATGCGAGTGACCTCATGCAACGCAGTCTCAACTCCTTTACCTTTGATGTAGGCATGCTGAGCCGCTGAGATCGCGTTATTGTCAAGTCGACTGCGGATAAAAACGTTCAAAAGCTTTTCCAAGGTTTTCAGGATGAATGAGGTTAAACTTATGGGCCTGAAATCCTTAGCAGTCGTATGGCTGGACTTTCCTGCCTTCGGAATGAAGACAACCTTAACTTCACGCCATGCCCTGGGAATGTGACCACATTCGAGGCAGCGCGTGAAGAGTCTCGTCAGAGCTGGTATAACAATTGACCTGGCTTTCTGGAGCATGATTGGAAAAATCCCGTCCAGCCCAGGAGACTTAAAAGGGGAGAAAGTTTCAATCGCCCAGTTAAGTTTTTCCTCGGTTATTATACCAGCTGGAACTGTTGCTGCTGTAGTTGCAGTGCTTGGTGCAGACTGGACGGTTGTTTTGATACAACCCGGAAAGTGCGTTTTTAGAAGCAGACTTAACGTCTCTTCTGATGACTGTGTCCAGTTGCCCATATTGTCTTTAAGATAACCTGGAACTGCAGGTTCTTTCGATAGGATTTTCCTAAGTCTAGCTGATTCCCTGGTATCTTCTATTTCATTGCAAAAGGTATGCCAGGCTGTACGTTTAGCACTAGTGACAGCAGCCTTGAATTTCCGTTGACCGGCTTTGTATAAGTCCCAGTCTGACTGGGAATTGGTGCGTTTGGCTAAATTGAACAGGCGTCTGACTTTCCTTCTAATTTCAAGGAGGTCTTTGGACCACCACGAAGAACAATTCCTTTTCTTGATTGTCCGTAGAGGACAGGCTTTATCATATGCTTTACTTAGAATTTTGTTTAAATTCTCTGTGAATGCATCGATTTCGGCTGGTGTCCCTATTTTTTGATCATTCAGGATTTGGCCATTTCTCACAGCCTCCGAGGCAAAAGCGTCCCAATTGGTGAGTCTTGGGTTCCTGAATTTACTTGAAACTACTGTCTCTTCATCTATTGTTACCTAAAAGCTGTTGGAAAAAAAGAAACACAAAGTTGACCTTTCTTTTTTAAATACTCCGCAGGACCCCATCCCCACTCTCAGGGCGAACTTGTACGGTTCAGTAGTACTCCAAAATACTCACAGAAGGATATAACTCCTGCACTAGAAGTGTTGTATGTTGTAGGTCCTGGCTAACCTCCTATAGATTTCGAAATTTCCACTTCTACTTCGATTTGCTTATCATTGAATATAACGAGTGTCGTCACTTCTACGTAACACAGTTTTCTGAATATTTTTTCAATCTGACACTGCAATGAAAAATCCGACCATTTTATTTATTTAATTTAATCGCTGTAAATTGAGAATAATTTCTTAAAGTAGGACAGTTAGAAATGTATTTGTTTTAAAAATTAATGGTCGATGACAAAATTTAATTATAAATGTAATTTAGTTTAAATGCTCGAGAAAATAAAAATAGAAATTAAAAAAATTAAATGAAAAGAGAACTATACAGATATAAAAAAAGAAAAAAACGGCAGGCAAAAATTGGCTAAGTTCGATCTTTTTTCTTAATGAAAGGGGGAAATGATTCCAAAGGCCAACAGAGTAAATGATGAATTGACGACGCGTAGTCTGACAGGTGTACATAAAAGGTCTAGGGTAATACCTCGCCCTGAATGTGAAAACGTTAATTTGTCAAGCAAGTTATTTCGTATAAATTCCATTTTCCATTCAACACTCAGCAAAAAAAAAACTTTGTAGTGTCAACAATTTCTTAAAATGAAACCAAATATCAAACTTTTTGATATGAGAAAGTAAATGTTGGCAATGATGTAAGAAAATTGTTGATTCTTGAAAACTTAAAAAAACAGATTATGTCTTTTGAGCAAACGATTTCAAATGGGCCTGGATACTCCAACTTAGCTGCGTCGTGCTTGCTAACAAAATCTGATGGAAAAGTGGTCCTGTTGCTACTTGGGTTGATGCTCTAACTTCCTCTGTAATTGGTTTTTATGTTTGCACTCCCAATACCAACTTATTCCAAGTACCTACTTAACAGACACATAAATAACTTCTTCCTTATCTCACGCCTGCCTATACCCGATAAAATTTTAAATAATTTCCGGTAGGTACCCCGTGAAAGAAAGCGGTTCTTTTCCGAACTAGACATAACAATTATTACTCGTTTCCAATTTTTCCCCCCGCCTTGTTAGAAATCAATTTCACGTGCGATTTCATGCCGCTCTTACCCATATATAACCATAGTTCCGAAAAATACCTTTATACCTACTTCCGGACAGGGCGAATGAAAATATTCTATCTTTACAATGTGCTCACAAAAAAGGGCCAAACCCTGCACCATTACTTTCTTCACAAAGAGACGCCGTCTTTAGTAAAGGGATAAAAGTTCTTTGAATATCCCTAAATTGTCCCTAAAATAGCGTGAACAGCACAACAAAAGAGAAAAAAATTGAAAAAAAAAAATCTGAGGCAAACATTTTTTCGGCAAGTTTACTTGGCAATTTGTTTTCCCTGCAGAGCGCGCCACCGTTATACATCTTCTACCACCGGCAAAGGACTCTATCAGTTAACGCTTAACTCTCCAGTCTCCAGTCTCGCATTCTGCTCAGCAGGCCCGGGCAGACCAACAACTCGGCAAAGTATTTTGTCGCGCTCCAGATGATATGCAATAAAAATGGAAATTTAGATACAACAGGCAACAAGAAATAAAAAAACGAGTTGCTCTAAACTTTATCCCATCACACCCACAACTATATACAGATATACATAGATATAATGGCATCGTAACCTCCTGTATACGCAGTCATTCAATAGCAATGAGGACAAACACACTATACAAATGTACGTGGTATAGAAGGAGGAAAGGAAAAGCGGACGAACAACAGAAAAAGAAAAAAAATTCTAAAGAAAGGAATAAAAATGTCCTTGCGCCTTTTGTTTTGTATAAGTGCCGTCGTCTTCTTCACATCATAATCATCATCATCCCCCTTCTCATCGTCATCGTCATCGTCGACGTCGTCATCATCAAAAACATGTACATTGTACAAGCGCGCATAATACAAAGAGCTTATGAGTTGTGTGCCGTGTAGTGTGTCATTTGTCCTTATAAAATAATGCGAAATAAAAATAATACACATCCTCCCCCACCCACTCACCATAAATGTATGCACACACACACAATACACAATAGCGGGAGGACCTTATGCTAAGAGAGGCACAATAGAAAAAATTTCGTGAATACACATGCAAGCAAGCGAGAAATGTATCTGTTGACACGAAATGACAAGTATGTTGTGAGTGGGTGGTGGTTGGGGCTGGGGGTAGTATAAAGAAGTGCACAACAGATCCAGATTCACCATTCCACCCCGTTTGATGTCATATCCACTTGGGGTACTTAAAGTGAACAGGAATTCTCAGTTTAGCGAACTGCTTAAACAAAAAATGTGTATCTCGCCCCCCAACACAAATCCCCTGCTCGCTCTAGCCGTACGCTGAATCCTTGTGGTTTGTGCAATTTAAGAATTAAATTTTCGAAAGAGCATTCGCTCGAGCACAACGAGAGTAAGAAGAGATTTTCCACCTGGAAAGAGCCGGTTAGGGTTTTGGTTTTTAGAGCTTCTCGCAAAACCGATAAGAAGTGTGGAATGGCTTGAAAATTGTTCGACAAATTGTTGTGCACGTAGTTTAGGGGTAAACTTGAGCGGATGACTTCCATTGTGAGTGGCGCGTGATGCAGTTGGAACGTAGGTTTAAATGGTCGGAAGCGTGTGATTAATATTTTGGGCGGTTCTATATGTTTTCGTACTCAACGGCTCCATTTTGAAGTAGAAGACAGCGGAAGGGTTGTTACGTTAGTTAAGGTGCCCTGTAAGCAATAAGTACATACTTTGTAAGGATTGATATAAATGATTCAGAGATTTGTAGGCAGAGATGTTTGGGTTTTAAGTCATTTCGATAGCTTTAGCTGCCACCCAGCCCTCAGAAGTCTATGACAGGTGTTTTAAGCTTCCCATACACGTTCGTCAATGCACTCTGTGAGGAAACGTACAGATAATGCGTAGATTTGTAGGCAAAGGCTTTTCGTTTTAAATCGGTTTCGGTGTCTCTGCCTCCATCAAGCACTTTTCAGTCGCCGAAAGGCATTTTTTAAGCGTCTCATTCACAAGTCGGTCTTTGTCTTTCTCCCTCCAAACACTTAGAAGTTACCGCAAGGCATTTTAAGTGTCCCATACACGTTAGCCAATTCGCTCAGTGGCAAATATATACAGATTATCCGCAGAATTGTAGGGAGAGACTTTTTGTTTAAAGCCGGTTTCGGTCTTTCGGCATTTGCCGCAGTGAACTCAACTTGTGAGCAACATTTGGCTATTGCCACTGTTTGATCGACTTAAAATTCCATCTTTCAACGTTACTATATGAATACAAACTCGATTTAACTGACAGCGATATTTCATTTTCAAAAAGACACCAATTTGGACGTGTCACTCTTGCAACTATCTAAGGGCACAATTTGTCTCTCAATCACCCTTGTAACGCTCTCCAGTCGAGGAAGTGCTTGACTTCTATGTCAAAACGGTTAAATAGCCCATCCCATCTGTGAAATTTGTTTTTCTTTCCTCAACGTGTTCTTCGATCCAGCAACTCGACCCCAGACCTTTTCGCTTTGCATTACACCAGGGATTTCCTTTGAATTCAGAAATTAAACTACCGGTTATGTTGAAAAATAATCCCATACCAGTAACATACATCCGACTATAATCAATCTCAATAACCAACCGCACCATTCAAGAGGCAACCAGACGCATCTCTTCACCCCCGCTTAAGGTCTCCCCGATATTAAAAGTAATTCTCTAGATTGAAGGAAATAAAAAATAAAAAAAAACTCCATGTTAATGTCCAACATTAATCTGTTTTGTTTTCGGTCTACATATATAAACCGCACACTCGTCCACCCCACTCGATTAAAATCCTCCATCTTTTGGCCCAAACATGCCATCATAACGTCGTTTCGGAAGCCACTTCATTCTTTGTGAAATCCTTTGAATAATAAAACCGCACTCAAAAACAGAAGCACCGCACTGTGTATGTGTATCACTGGTGTATCCAAGCTAATGATCCACGAAGGGAGGAGGTGGTTGGCAAATGTACGAAATAGAGACGAATGTGTATAATGGAAAACAAAATAATGGAGTTTACTTTCTAATCCTTTCGTAGTCGGGACCGGGAGAGTGACCCCCTTTAGCCAGTTAAGAGTTTTTAATTTTTTTTTCTCTCTGTGTCTTCTATATATCGCTTGAGATAACGACAGATGAGAGGGTGGGGTGAACGAATATGACAGTCACTTTGTAGCGTACGATGATTTCCACTGAGAGATGTAAGCCCGTTCAATTTGAACAAGGGAAACGTCAATAAAGTTGACAACTTCGTCGAACACATTCGTGTTTTGTGAAATCCATTAAAACTCGTCCGTTCGGCGCCGTGTAACATGTCCGTCTGTCTGTATGTCTGGTCCTTGGTCTAGTCTAGTATGTATCACACATGCGGACGACCGCTTTCTTTGTTGTGTAGGTATCATCTGGCTGGTGTGCGGTGTAGCTAGTAGTCCCGGAACACGGGAAATGAAAATCGATTAATTACACTCCTGCAAAACCGCATTTTGACTGACATTTATAAATTGATTGCTCCTGTTTGCTTGCCTCACTAATGCCCACACACATACACACAAACACACATGTGTGGTAACCGCCCTTAGATAGGGTGCAGTGCGAGGGCCGTGCCAAAAAGTTGGAAAGCGGTTGTTTAGTTGTTGCCAAAGGATTTGCAAAGTTCAGACTGCTGTTGCACTTCAGATAGTCGTCGTATCTGCTAAGTGCAACTACATGTAATGCGATCTCTAATCCATCCGCCCCCACCCCTTCGTTCCATATTTTCGGCATTTCGAGATGATTCCTGTAAACAAGAGCCAGGTGGTTGCAGAGATGGGGCGGCATTCTTGGCATTCTTGGCATTCGCACAGCGGTGAGATGGTGGTTCTTTGAGATTTACATAAATGGGGGACAAGCAATTGGAAAAGTTTTGTTTACCACCACCATCATCGTTGTCGTTGTCGTTGTCGTTGTCACCATCACCATCCAGCTGCTCGTGTAATTAAAATGGATTTCACATTAAATGTTCCACTCACCTTGAGGATGTCAGAGTTCTTCTCATTGCTACGCCCCAGCTGATGGGTTTTATCACTTGCCGAAGAGCACACTATCACTTAATCCTGGCTCATACATACGACGGCGGATGTTCATCTCTATGGCAATCAGAAAATAAGCAAATTACCCCCGGGAACATACTCGTAGTATATTCCCAGATACAGAGGGTAATCTTAATTTTCAAACAGAACATCCAATAAGGATTCGGATGCAAATTCCAAAAACGTTTAGTACTGTGTGATGGTCGGGCGTGGGTGCTATTATCCGCTTCGTAATTTACCTAAAACTTCTGATCCTCAATGCACTGGCTGGTAAGTGCAGTTGTGTAGATGAATTAACTCGTTTGGGGGCACGCAAATCTGTTCAGATGCAGGACTGGAGCTGGGGATTTTCTGTTTATGATGGAGCCGACGATCTTGGTTGTCATTGCAGGGGTTTTGCTGATGCTAAGTGGGGTGTTCTTGGATTATGTGTGGTGCATCATGTCATTTCAAGTGGAATTATGTGATAGCTGGCTCTTATTTAAGTGCTCGAAGATGAGTCGGAGACTAATTGTGGTTGGAGTTTTATAGGTGCATTTATAGGGGTAGCTTTGATAGAGTGTGTCTCTTGTAACAAAAAAAAAAAATAAGCAAATCTAGTTTTATTGCAGAGATTTAAACGAACCAGTGTAGTAAACTCATTGGAAAATTACTTTTTCGTGTGAACTTCGATGATTAGAAACCGTAGCAACCGAAAAAGGAAAAAGTACAATTTTGAGGGAAATTCGGTTAACTTACAAAAAGAAATTGTGTTTCAATTTCAACCTAAGATCATATTTCTACGATCTTTTTCAGCGTTCATAAAACAAACTGATCTAAATCACCAGTTATGTAATAAATCTGCTGCGAAAAATTGTTTTATTATTCCAATTAAATTCATTATAGAATATTTTTGGCCCTTTTTTAATGCTGCATAAGTGACAAGTCTTGATTAAAATATAGAAAATAAATTGTGTTAATTTCGGCTAGATACGGAAGGGAAAAATGGGAAACAAATTAATTGTCCGAGGGAAAAAACATCAAAATGGCATCAACACTGCACCCAACATTGCCATAGTCGACTGTTATCGATGATAGTATGTAAGTAGTGTACAAAAGCAAATTCGTCACCATCAGCGAATTTAATATGTACTCTAAAAAAAATTAAACAGAAGCTCTAGGCTGTTGTTTTTACGTGTTCCTTTGGTTCAACCTTAGTAACCATCGCTAATCACTGCGCCCTCTGTAGGTAGTTGTATAAATTACAATTGTTTTTTTTATCATTTTTCTCAAATTCGTCATTGCATTTTCAATTGGCAGAGATTCCACTCCACCTATTTATTTTTTTGGTAAAATATGTCCTTACTCAATTATCCATTAAATTAAGTTGTAACCCACGGCTAGATGGCGCTGGTGCTATAGCTTCTCGTGGTTGATTTTAACCTTTTCTCCGTTTAACAATACGAGATTGGAGCAGCTATTTATTTATTTATATTCTGCTTAGCTGGGTTTATAATGTGATACTAAGCACCAACGGGTTTTTTTTTGACCATCGTTTTTGAGAAGATATATCTCCCAGATAAGCAAGTCATTGCAATGTTGCAAGCTCAAGACTGTTCAGTCGTTCATGAGTAGGGTTCTTTGGTTTTTCGTTACCTCTCGATCAGTAGTTAATAAATTAATCACTTATCCCCTGCATCGGTATACAAATAGATTTTAATGAAAATGAATTTGTAAACTAATGCTAGATGGTGCTGCAACTGAACTGGTTGTAGCTTCTAATGTTGGGCTCTGAAATTGTCTCTAGGACTTATCAGGTAACTGTTTAATCAGTTATTCTGACACACTATAGACATTCAAGACCATAGCAAAAAATAAATAAATAAATAGTTGGGGCAACAGGTCTGTAGGGACCCTGGGCCTAGCTTCTCACAACCATTCGTTTTGTGTGAGTTTTTAATGAACGAACGAGAACGAATGGGAGGGATCTACAATTTTATGTCGATTCCAAACGGCTGATTGAGAAGCTCTTTCAAGACAATTATACTCTCGGATGTTTGTCAGACGTTCGCGAGAGGTGGTGCAGTGAAAAAACCCTGAGTTGGAATTTGGGTTTTTGCGGGATTCGAACCTGGGAACCCCGCTTAGTAGTCCAACACACTAACCACTAAGCCACTGCGCCTACATAGCAAGTCGTTGCAAATATAATTAAAACTGGCGATAAGCGAAAGGAAGTCCATCAGAAGATAGTTCATTATCGCCGTTCATGACTGTAGCAATACCATAGTTATACCTTTGGCTTTGGAAATTGACTAATGCTCTTAACATTAGGATCCCCTCCATATAGGTTTTCCTCACATAAATAATAAAAGTGTTTGACTTTTACCTTCTTCGAGCAACAGTTTAATACAATAATCACTTAGCAGCTGTAACCACAAATCACTTATTCTGTAAATGATATTGTAAACCACTGCTAGATGGCGCTGGAATTGTTGAAGCAGTATTAGTTTCTATGGGTTATCTCTGAACGCCTGAAGTTCTCTTGTGTTTAACTATTTTTGTGCGACTGACGATGCACTATGCGAGCATGTAGGCTCTGAGCTGATTGCCGTTCGTCAGATAGACCACCAAGACTAACTTGCTAGTCCAAAAGTTACTAATTTATTAGCCCCATTCAGTTGAACCGCCACAAATATTAAAAAAAATCCACCGATAACCGAAAAGAAGTCATTTATACCAAATAGCTGATTGTGGTCTTTTAAATATCAAACACCACTATCGTCTTACGTGTTTTTCTTTCCGTTGTTTCTATAAGGCACATTTCTTTTACAACGTCCTCGTCCGTAAAGCTCGTTTAGAGACCGGAAATAAAGTGGAGAAAAGGTCTATTGCAAATGGTTTATGTCCATTACCAGTTGTTGAAACTATACTCTATACGCAGGTTTGAAAAAAGATTGATTTTATATTTTTCCTTGAGACTCTGAGAAGACTATAGCCTAATGTGTTTTTTTCCAAATTCACTGTCATTACTTCATTAATTCTTGATCAATACCAAAGAAAAATAAATACTCGGGAAAGGTTAACACTTGGACAGCTTTCTGCTCTATCCAGGGCTGAGCTTCACACCAAAATCTGGGGTGATGTAATTTAATTTATTTCATTATTGAAAAGCATTGCAACGATAATTCTTGATCGTGCTTATGTTTCGAGAGGGTCGCCGCCCATTGTATAATTTTTTGAATAAAACTACTGAATATTAGTTATTCTCGTACGTTGCATTGATCTTACACGAAAACAAACCTCGGAAGTCGGAACTATATTATGTAGCAACCTATCCTCTCGGAGAAAGATCGCGCCAGTCAAATCTGCTCTTTTTTTACGATCTCATTCAAATCTCATGGTCTCACAGCTGTCCGAATGTGAGAGTATAGGCCACTTCACCTTGGATCTTCGTTGTCAAAGTCAACATAACTTAACTACTTTGAAAAGACGCAAAACAAAAAGACAAATGACCGTCTATGGACTATCACTAATTATCTTCGGACAGTATCTCCTGCAAACCCCATTTGACCGCACAGTCAAGTTTCATTCATCGAAAACAAACAAAAATTAATCTGCGCGATTGATCTGAGGACCTCCATTGATTCTTTGTTCGAAGTGAAAAACTCTGCCTGATGAATTCACACTCCATAAGCCTAATTAATTCCCAGTGCAAATGTTGTACATCGTACAATTGCAATATTTGTTCAAAAAATATTTTCATCCACTCTGATCCTGCACGAGAGTAGAGTCCACTCCGCATATACAGTTATGTGTCTGGGCGGCTTACAGGCCATCACCATCCGGATGGTATACGGCTCCCTTCAGCTCCCTGAAGGGTTCTTGTCTCATTTCAATTGGAAATCCAAATGTTTTCATACAATTTCCAAACAGACTCGGCAAATATTCCTCTCATTCAATTATTTGCAAAGTATAGGAAGGCGCACAGGACGAAGGGTGCTGCATACTCGACAAGCAAATACATTGCGATTTGTTCTCATTTTTTTTTTTTCTTGTTTAATTTAGTGGAGAGACAGAGTGAAGGCGAAGAAAAAAAAAGAACTTTTTCAACAAGAAAATGAGAGTACATTTTAAATGCAAACGAGTTGCAATCAAATTCAGCGATACTGAAGGACCTCTATCAGCCCTTGAAAGGACACACTGAATATTTAATTAAATTTAATAATTCGTCCACTCCTTGGTCGGTGTGCCGAGTGCCGAGGTGCCGAACTGCCGACTTATCTAAGAGAGAAAGAGAGAGTGAGATAGAGTAACCCATCATGAATTTGAATTACCCAATGGATTGGCGCAGGGATCGTAGAAGGATTGCACGATAGTGTGTCGCTTCAAATTAGATTCATGTCTCCCATCTGTAAGGCTTCACTTGGAGTATCAGGTTTTTTTTCCCTTCTTGATGTGTGGAAATGGAAATATGTCCATGGTGAGGTCATCCTCGACAAGAGCAGCAAATAACTGTGTAAACAAAGGAAGAAGCCCAAAAAGTGTCATCGGACGAGGGGACCAACGAGAAAAAAATACAAAGATGGATAGATATCGAATGACTGGTAGTCGTGTAGTAAGTCTGCTTCTTTCCAATTACTAACGATGGGTACGAGGAGTAGCAGAATAGTGGCGCTCTTCAAGACCATATGTAAACCCGATTGGTGCATGCACTGCAACGACTGCACTCTATAGCCGCGTCGTAGTGTACCGTCCACATGAATGCATCCAATTCCTGGACGAAGTAGTAGCTACTTATACACTTATACATTGGCCGTATGGACTGGTCGTTGTCGTTGCTGGAATGAAATCGAGACGCTTCGTTCTCTCCATTTGGTAGCTGGTGGGGGTGAGAAAAAAACATGATTGCCATCATATTCCAAAAGGGGGGTAAGCTATGAGAAGCTGTTAACTGCCAACAGGCAGCCATATATGTTTTTCACACACACATGCACTTGCCAGAGGCAAACAGAACAAGAATAAAAAACAGCGAAGCACAGATCCTTTTGCATTAAATCGACACGAACGAATAGTTTTCCACTCGGTTCTCCACCACCATCGACACTTAAATTGCTTCCATTGGGAGCTGATGGTATAACTGGCCGCTGAGGGTATGACTATGGAAGTTTCACTGAAATCATCAGCGGGAATGTTTACTCTTTTGCTTGTGTTTCTTGATCGATCTGGGACTGTGGCTTTATCGTGTCTGTCTGGCATTTCAGGATTTCTTTAAGCTTTCTTTCATCGATATAGATAGGAATGGAGGAAAAAAAAAGTACAGACAATCTCGAACTAAAATCGATTGTCAGTTCTAATATCTCACAACGACAAAACGACGGCAAAGAAAGTCTTTTGTTCGGACTCCTGAGAGAGTCGTCTTTTTTCTGTCCCAAGTTCTGGTTTTGGTTTGTTGTTTTTTTTTCTCTCTCTTCGATGGTTATATCGAGTTTCGTGAGGTACCCTCCGAGGGGCAATCATCCTTCAAATGTAGTATCGAATTTCCGAATGAACACACTAACATTGGTAATGTTTGGCTGAATGATGCGTCGTCGTTGGCGTTTGTATGTATGGGTAGCTTTCGACATTTGCTCAAGTGGTGTTGCGGACTGACGTCAAATGAATGAAGCTGAATTCAATTTATTGGCCGAGAATAATTGATAAGGAAGCTTCAATCAAGCTGTTTCTTTTTTCGTGGATTTGTTTTTTTTATTATTATTATTAATTTGGTGGAATTGACAAAATGTTATACACCAGTTGAGAGGTGTGGGGAGGCTTGTATGTATGAAGGGAGAATGAATTGGAGTCGGGACTATGAAATTGCGATAATTGGTAGTTTTTTTATATATTTTCCTGACAAACGTATACTAAGGTACAGGCTATAAAAAACTGCTTGCAATATTGACTAACAAGTTTACCCGTGCGGAGGGTACTTGTGCACGGTCTCGCCAAAATGAAATAAATAAATGTTAAAGCATTTTAGAAGCACTTTTGAAGCTTTTGAATCGCCTTTCCGATTAGAAAAATAGGTAAAGTTTGGAAGGTCTTATTCACCATGTGCAATTTTACCATTGAAGCTCATTTTTAAGGTGCCGTACCCAAAGGTGAAAAACGGAACCTTATTAGTTTCGCTTTTATCCGTCTATCCGAACCCACTAGACCAATTTTGAACCAAGGGATATCTAAACTAAATTAATTGACGTAGAAGGCTGAAATTTGCATACAGCATCCGGTATACCTAACCTCTAGTTTTTTTTCCTACGGCAGCCTGTCTATTTTTAATTTTTGATTTAACTATAGGTATTCACTAGCCTTGAGATTTTTATACGTACCTATAGTTAATTGCAAAGCTACTTTTGTTTTCTATTAACGTTCAACTTAGTTTTGCACTGTGTTCGATTTTTTTATGTTCCTGGCGAATAAACTTGTAGATCCTTAAAATTCCCTTTTGACTGCCACTATTTAACGTCGTTTTCCATAAGGACGGGTCGATGTTGAAATCGAATAAAAGAGGCTGTGTGTGATTTAATAATAAAATTATTTCTTATCGTCAATAATTGTCCGACGCGAATTCTCACGGTGAAATGAATCCGGGGGCCCTATTTTTTCCTGATTATTTACCGAGCCGGTTGTCTTCTCGAATGTAGCCACAAACAGTTCGAAAGTCGACTTTGAAGGGCCAGCTCTGCTGCCGTAAAGGGCCACCTGGATGACTAAATAAACTTCTGAATAGCTAAACCAAGATAAAGAAATAAATAGATAATCCCCTGCTTTGCGTAGCACAAGTTTCGTAACAAAAATGGTAAAAATAGTATATGTATAAAATAGGTAGCGGTTATGCCATAAAGCGATCCAGTGCTCCAATTTCAAGACGGATGAAATGTGTATCTGATATTGTAGCTTTCCCTTTTGAAAAAGTTCAGCAATACCCGTATAATGGACAAAAAATAAGCAACCAAAAAAAAAAACAAATAAAAATCAATATTTATGAAATAATTCATTGAAATCCACTGTCGCTGTTTAAAACTACCCGTTCCGCCACACCTTGAATTTTGAACCATCGAAATTGCAGTTATTATTCTTGCCTGCATTCTTGCCCTCTGCCGTCTTGTGCATGTATGCATACTACCTTAGACTTTTTGCCACGTGGATTGGTCGCTTAAGGAAGACGTTTCATTATGCTGCATATAGACGGTAGAATTAGAAATGAAGGTCCTACCTCTGTTATATAACTTTTCGCTTAATTCATTTCTATTAATTATTTGGTGTGTAATATAAATCCAGAATATAGTCTTTGATACAAAGCCTTCTTAAAAAATCCCTTGAACATCGGTTCGTCCTTCAAAATAAAGGGTTCTATGTTAAGACCGCCTATTCGATTAATGATCTTCGTTAACAGACAAAATTGTCACATTTTGAAATGTCAGCATCCCGCGTCTTCGGAAAATTCCCTAGAAATATTTTTAACTGCTTGTATGTGGATTTGATTACGTTAAATTTACTCATTAAATCCGTGTTAATTCGTTCGTTAAATCGTAGGGATTGACAAAGACTAATATGGTAGCGAAATTAAAAGTTTTCTGAAGAAGGTAAATCTCACTGTCAGACCTACAATTTGTCTTAAGCTTCCTTCGTTTTCACTCAGACTTTGCTATATGTCACCTCACGCATGTGGCTCTCAATTGGAAGTGATTGCGCCTGGACTTGTGGTAATGGTGTATCGAGATGTTTTCGTTCGTTTAATGACTTATTTTTAAGTTGGTTTCAGTGGTCAAGGTCGTTGGTAACAGAAAATAAAAATAGTTCGTTCCATACCATACTTTTCACAGCCACCATCCTCATTGACTTGGGCTGAAGGTGTTCTTGGCTCGCACATTTTTTTTTATAATTTCCTCGTCTATGTCAATGGGCCATGCAGGCTGGCTGTTTCTGGTATAGTTCAACAACAAAAAAAAACGATTCTTTGTCAATTAGAAATGGACCACTCACGTGGTAGTCTCGTTCGTGGCATTTGAATTATCTGTACCTACTCTTCTCATTACTATCACAGGTAAGTTATATAAAGAGGCTATAGACTCTAGATAACCACTTGATAGGAATCATGCGTCGAAACATTCATGGGAAACTTTATTCAACGCATTCACACGTTAAGCTGTTTAAAGTCGTCAGAACTTTGTAACGAAAATTGGCCAAATAGCACATTTTAAAGGGAGATTTTGACAGGGCAGCGGGAGCAGGTATTTTCAACAGTTAACTACGCCAGCTTCCGTAAACATATCTTTTGAAAAATTGAAAACATACATAAATTTAAGAACGCGTCTACCTAAAAGCTTTCACTCCTATTGTAAGCAACATCGAAAAACATTTTACACACGAGTTCCTGTCAAACTCGAATCAAATTGAAACTCTGCATTCATACCTATTCGTACAGTGGCACATCGTTAAGTCAATTGCATTTGCTTTTGCATTTTTTATTCGTACATCAAAAATATCCTATTGTGCGAATATTTTCCCGACAAACATTTTCAACAAAGCGATTCTTATATTACATAGGAAAAAGAAAAACTCAACTGCAACTGTGATGCAGAGATACAGATCCAGTCATCGTCCTTGTCGCTGGCGCTATCAACATTTCTCTTCATATTTCCCTGAACGCGCCAACATACCACCATGGATATGTTTAGCGATTGTGCATTCAACCGTCAAAGGATACCTTTTTGCCGGATGGAGAAACAAATTTATTTTTTCACGTTTCTCGTTTGCACCACCACATTGCGGTTACGACCGCTGCAGTACAGCACCCACACGAATCCAATTATCATCATAGAAAAATGAGCGAACAAAAGTGGATAATACCGAAGGAGTATAGATATACCTTACCATAAGGTGTTGTATAGGGCGCCGACACCCATATTCCCTCACCCACTCATGCACAATCCATTTGTTCGATATTGAATTGTTGGCCTTTCGTGTGTTTTTCTTCATTCTTTGGATACTATTGTGTTGCGAGATTATGGTGGCAGGTGTCCCTCCGCTCGATATCAATGAATATCATTTGAAAAACGGCGAAGCAAAATTTTAATGATCGATACAGTGCAAACAGGTGATGTCATATTCCTTGGAAACTCTTTCATTCCTTCCCTCCCCCATTCAATTGGATTTTATTTTTGGAAACCCTTCAATGGGACAAGGGAGTGCGTTATGCACGGTTCCTCGTCATTGTCACGTTGTGTTGCCGCACCAAAACGAAATTTTATTCAAAGGAAAAAAAGAATAGGTACTTTCCGGATCCACTGTATACTTTTCGTAAATTGTTCCGGTTCAGTTATTTCGGTGAAACGTAGTACTCGTTGCCGTTTATGTGAATGCGACTGGCTTAGACCGACAACACTGATAGTGAACAACTTGTGCAGCGAGATTTCGGGTAAGTATCCTCTAATCTGGATAATCCTTTGGCAAACTTTATGCTTTTAGCCGATATTGTGTACTTCTTTTGAGTGTGTGTACTGTGTATATATGGCAGAGTATATCCTGCTGCATAGTAGTAGATAGTGCAACGGAAAACTTTCAACTGTTTTAATTAAGCTCTTGTTCTCGGACAGTGTCAAAGTGTGCGGATATTAGTTTGTTTTAATAGTTACGTACGGTGCGCTTTAGTCATTTAAAGGAAGGTAAAGAGAACGCAACCATTTTTTTCTTGCTTTGACTCACTCAACCTGGGTGTGATGTTTTAGCATTCGGTATCCATCACAACCTCCTTGAGTGAGCGATAGCAGGACAAAATTTCATCTATACGGTTGCAAAGTTATTTTCTCAATTTGCCTCTTCATTTATTGAAATGGGTCTTCGTTTATATTATTAGTAAGCAGTAAAAATACCTTGGTGCAGTGATTTAAATTTGTACAATCTTTTTTTTTCTGTGTCAATGTTTGTAAGTAAAAATGTTTTTTTAAACATAAACGTAAAAGTATCAATTGTCATAAAACAATTAATAGAAGTGTAATAGGTGGTGTTTTTTTTATATTTATTGAGTAAATGGAATAATCTCCGGTGCAACAGGAAATTATCTTTCTTTTGACACCTCATTTGTTAAGATTGGATACGTGCAACAGCCGCAAACAAAACTTAAATAATATTGCACGCTTATTTAATTACAAGTATATCTCTCGACAGATGGCGGGTCAACCGCTATATGAATTAGTCAATAAAAAAATAGAACTTCAGGCGCTCCACGTACTATTTAATACTAACCCGTTCTCTGTTTTATGTTTCATAGACTATATTCGCAACAAAATTAAACCAATTCGCGGTACTTAAAGTCAATTTTAGTGTCCAATTTGTAGTATTTTATGAACTTTCGATGCAAAACTTTAAACATATACTCTACGAAATATTTTGTACGAGTATATAGGTTAAATTTGATTAATATTAAGGCTCATTGACATTCTTCGTGAAACCAGCAACTATTCAATAAAACCGTAAAATAAATGTTTTTAAATTACTAACCATAACACATGAATCGACTGTTATTTTTTGTTTACCAACATAAAACTGCATTTTATCATTGCACTCGTGAAATTGAATCAATAAATAAATTTGCTCCTTTTATTCTTGCGAAAAGCCATGCTTGTACCTTTTAACTTCGTTCGAGTCTCGTATCTAACTCGTAAATATTTTATTATTCGCGAGTGCAATATGTCGTAAAAGTATCGTAATAACATAAACATCGCTGAACGCTGATATCGCTTCGCTCCTGACAGCTCATGAGTTTTTGATGTGTACTCCTTATAGTTATCCTTTACGAACAGAGGTGCATCCCAATATCCCATTCGTTTTGAATACTGTTGGGTAGATTGCTATTTATTAACATTTCTAAAAGTGTGATTCGATTGGCTATGGCTGGTGCAGCGTCAAATGGTTAAATTCGGTTGACATTGCGCTCATTACATTTTGACAGAACTTCAAACCAGCATCAGTCGTTAAATACTGTCAAAAGGATTTGTACGAAACTTCTTGTCAGACTGACAAGTGAAATCCCGCTATATCGTTTGCAAAAATGTCAAATTTTTATTGACGTTTAATAAAATATGATATAAATCGATAGCAGTCAATGAACATTTACTTTAGCAAATCAAACTATTTATTTTTATGTATTTATTTTGTTTATTCATTCCACTAATTCAATATAACATAGTAATAAAGCTTAAGATTACTTAAAAAATAGTGCTTAACTTAGCGGAAGAATAAGAGACTATTCTTAACATAAAGTCAGAGTGAATGGCCCTCAGCTAAGAAGCATACAAAAGAATCTGATGTGTTGTACATCGTACATCATATAGTTGTATATATTTTAGTTAAGTTGTATTTAGAAGAAAAACAAATTCATCGCACCTTTGTATTAGTACAAGTTTCTTATATTTTATTTATTGTCCAATTACAAATTGTTTAATATTATTTTATAAACTTTCTTACTATTAACGAATGAGGTCTACTCTGTCCAAGCGACTGAAAGAGACCAACCCAGCTTAATTTTATAGTCTGATATTATCATTGTTAGCTCGACTCTCTACCATTATCTTACCAAGAAGATAAAGTTAGAGAGAGTGGCTCAGCAAAATTCGAGTGCAACTCTTGATGTTTACAAAATGACAAGAGTGGCAAAGGAGAAAATATTCTAAGTAAATGGTGCATTATGTTATATAAGTATAACAATATAATAATTAAATGAAGCAATAAAAGCAAAGAGTAACTCGCTCCAAATAAGACTTAAAGTATGCAGGCATTTGTAACTAAGCGTTGTTAAATGGTTATTTTTATACATGTTCCCACTTTTGATGGAATTCAGTGTTCTCGTAGTACCACTTGCTTAAAGTTAACGGTGCTGACGGGATTTTACCTTGTCTCAGCATCAGTCTTATGCAAATTTCCACTAGCGCTGAAAACTTAGCTGCTGTCAAGTAACTTACTTCAACTTCAGGTTAATACTAAAGATTTTGATATTCGTTGTTTTACTGATGTTTACTAAATGTTCATCTAAACAGGACTTAGTCTACACCTACACCTGATTCCAAATCGCAATCGACTTTATATGACTAAATTATTATTTTCTGGGTTGACTAGTAACGTGAATAATATGTGATATGATATGACATGCAAACGAATTTGACAACCAAAACGTTACAATTTCTAATCGTATCACGAGGTGTTTCTTTAAGTCTCCCCAATTTATTTTGTATTGGCATATGATAATAATCTTATGGGTTGACACAATTAAATGACAATGAGTAGCAAGATTCAAGAAAATCTTATCTGGATTTGTCGGCATACATCAACTATAAACCTACACACGTAATAATATATCCATTCTAATAATAAAATAAAGACAAATCGCTACACCCTATACTGTCAGACCATGGAAAACAGTTTTGTGAACGTACCCGCTGTCAGAGAAACAACTCCTTGCTAGTTTTTATTCGGTTACCAATCGTGTACCTTCTCCTACATCCACTGTAAAACTTCCCATCAGCAGTTAAGTGGGGAAATAAAGAACTTCAATAAATTGCGTCATCCATCTGTCAGATCTTGGAAACCATCCACCCACTGTCAGTCTGAAAATTTTCGACTACATTTGTTGGCTACTCCCACCTGTACATCTACTAAAAAGCTGCTTACAATAAAACCCATAAAAGCTCACCCTGCGTCGTCCAGCTGTTAGATTAAAAAAAAAAAAAATTGTTTCTTGAACCCACCCTCTGTCAATTAATAAATTCTCGACTAGATTGGTCAGTTAATTCATTTTACAACAACTAAAAATCTTCTTACAACATCAAATTAACCATGAGACACATAAAAACTGAATCATCAAAATGTGTCGTCCAGTTGTCAGATTTAGGAAAGTAGTACCTACTGAACGTAACCATTGTCTGAAAAATTTCATTTATACCTAGATGGCAGAAGGCAGACGCTGACAGACTACCTTATGTCCAATATTTTACCAAGGAAATTTCAATGTTCCATCGACTGCTGTAGATGAGTAGTAGCAACAAACTCAGGTCAAAATCCATTATAAAATTGACATACCTACCTATAGGCCCAACTGGTTAAATATTAATTTCTTTAGATAGTGTTTGACAATAAGTTTGACGTGTGGATAGTCTTAGTGACCAATGGAACACGGGCAGTGTACCTACCGATCAGATTATTTGAAATTTCTTTCAAGAGAAAAGTGTCAAATATTTGACGTATTGTCAAACAGTCTATGATCAGAGCTTATTTAGTGCGGAAGGAGTGACCGAAATGTTCATTTGATAAACTGATACAGTTCGAATAAACAGGCTCCAACCCGCGTTCTATTAGCTACTCCATCATGAGGGTGTGTCTGTATATACTACCCCAACGCCTGACCCGTGTTAATTTGAAGCGAAGCCTATACCCTTGTGCGGATGCTGCAAACAAATTTTCAACAAAAACCCCTTTTTCATGTTTCAGATTCAAAAGCAGAGTGCTACAAATAGAACCAACCATTTCTCAACAGCTGTCACCTACTTAAATAGATCCACTTCCTGCGAACAGTCCTTGTGTCCCTGTATCTCTTAGCATAAATTAGGATATGAATGTTCCATTAATAAAATTCACACTGGCCTTCATCTGCAAGCACTGACCCATGTTAAATTCACATGGAAAATCCAGGATTCTACGAATCAATTACGCTTTCTAAAGGCGGCATAGGAATACGTAGTAGCCCCCGCCCGTTGCCGGCCGCACATTCAAGACGATCCATTTTTGTATGTGCTTTCAGGCTCACTCATTAATTCAGGGCAGTCAGTCGACAAAAACGTGAAGTCCTTTCGCAAAGCCTAAAGGGACTTTTTCAATTAATTTTTAACAACATGCCCAACAAGTAGGGAAAATTAATTAACCCCTTGGTAGAGGAATTTCAAACTCTCATCCCCTTCTTCGTCGAAAGCGCCAAATCAATGGAAAATTATACATACATAGGAAGTAAGGTATTTCAATCGAAATCCTTTTTTCTACTTCTCACATAGCTAGGTATAAATATAGAGGAGCGGAGAAAACTTTTCAATCTCTTAATGATCACAAACGCACCACTAACCATTAACGACGCGCAAAGAGTGGAAAGCATTACGCCCCAATGGCTAGCCCTATTTGTGATATCCAACCACACCTACAGTCGCGTCATTCTCATAGGCATTAAGGCATATCGGCTTCGTCATACAAACAAACACAAACACAGCCCAGCGCCAGTACACAACTTGTTGAAAATTCATTATGGCACTTCTTTTTTTCTTTTTCTTTTTTTAACAAGCCCAAGCGGACGAACCAAGCCTTTGTTTATAGGAAAACGTGTCCCCTCATTGTGGGTGCCATTGGTTAACACTGGGGTTGGGGTTTTCGGATTTACCATTCACCCGGCGCCGGCGACCACAGCACACAAATGAACCTCAAACTGCTTGCTTATGTCCTCTCTACGCTTTGACCCTGGTTACCGCAGGATAAAAGCCAAAGATATTCGAATCATCGACCAACATGGACATAAAACACAAAGCGAGCTAGAAAAGGGATACCATAAACTCCACCCTCGCGCTCACAGCCAGCACGAAGAACAATGGACGACAAAAGACAAAAGGCGTCGTCGTCGTCGTCGTCGTTGTCGGTTGATTTACATAAAAAAAACGTAGGTAGTTTGTTTGGCAGTTACACGTTCGTCAACCCGTCTATATTACCTTACACCAGATGCGAACGTCGTCGGCGGAACGGTGTTCCACCGAGACAAAGTGTCACACAACAAGGTCGATAATGAAATCAGTAGAACTTAATCCTGGCGAAATTCAATTGCAGTAACTAACTTAAGATTAGTTTTCAAATTAACATAAGACGTCGTGGTTGCCGAGGGCCCGGGTGGGCCGGAAAAACTTTCCAAATAGTTAGTGGCTTTGTTGTTGTGCGATACATTGGGCCAGAGCATGCATACATATTTTACAAATTAGAATAAGTTAAAGAAGTCTCTGTTGAAACTATAGATAGAGAGAGAAAGGGGGACGAACATAAAAATCAGAGTACAACCGGCAAAGGTGAAAGTTCCCTAAAACCCGAAATAGAAAAGTTTATCATCATCCTGTGCCACTTAGGTTGAGACCGACACCGACATTTTATTTTGTTTGTGTCTATGTGTGTATGCGTCCTTTTTTTGCTTCACTCTGTGTGGAACTTGCTAAAGATTAGGATTAGTTTTTAGTTTTCGAGAGAGAATGTCACAAGCATACTTTGGGGATAGTTTTAGTCTCTAGTCGGAGGGACGCTGCCGTCGGGGGGCGTGGTGATGCCTTAATCTCTTTATACCTGTCGATGGTGGGGTATAAGTCAAAAGGTGAAAAGTGCAGCAGCAAAATTCGCCGATGGGATAAATTTAAGTAGTGAGTTGAGCACATCTGTCACATGCAGCCTTTTCGTGCGAATTGCAATGAATGGCAAATTTTACTCGGTAATCGATGTCCAGCAGAAAACGACAATTTCTGTACAAATAATCAAACTGTGTCCTATCTCGTTTCAAATTCAAATGAACGTCATTACTTGCGCTGGCAGGAGACGCCACTTTCATTTCAACAACTTGTCTGGAAATTACAAACATTTGCCTAAAGATTACATTATCCCAGTCCGCAATTAAAGGACTCTGCAGATGTCATCTCCATCTCACACAATAAGTTCAGTTTTCTCTCTTGTGCATGGCACAATGTCCTCTTCTCGGTATTTACTCCCCTATTTAGCGGGATCTCTCCCTCCCCTCCATTTGGATTTGCCAGGCCATCGTTGACAATGGTAATTACGGTACGTTCCATTGTGTCCTTTCTCTACTCGAAATTAACTCGAAAGCAATCGAATCAAATCCACAACTCTAATGCAGACGACACGTTGCAGTGTCCTACCATCACTTGGGTCTTCTTTTTTTTTAAATCATCTCCCAGCTCAGGACATTCAAGTAGTTGCACGTTTCGCATTGAATGCCTGAAGCCTGCCGCTATACTGTAGAATTGTTTGTATGTGCATTTAGATTATGAAAAGAGGTATCCATCTAATTGGGTGTCAATACAATATACAGCAAAGAGAGAGAGAGAAAGAATGTATGGATAAACAAAAATGTCACAGCAGCGCACGTGATTCGAGTCGTATTTCTAATTGTATTTGCAGAAAAACGAGTTGTTTGCCAGGATTTTTAAAAAATTGTTTTTTCTTTCTTTGCAGTTTGGTCAATCAAACCATGTCGACGCTGAACGGCGGTGAGGTGAGACGTGTCCTGACTAACGCTTTGGCCGTGTGGGAGAGCAATTCGAAGTTGACATTCCACGAAGTGTACAGCAAACAAGCGGACATTCAGGTCCTCTTTGCCAGGTGAGTCTAAATATATCAGATTGGATCGATCAAAGCGGCATCGAGTTGGATATTTTTATTTATTTCATTTCGAGAGAGAGAGAGTCCCTCATACATTTTTGTTACGCACTTTCGTTGGTGCTTTGATATCCTTTTTTTATCATTTTTGTATGGATTCGCCGTCTTTGATCGACCCCCTTTTGCAAAGGCATCGCATTAAAAGGCAATATAGCGATGAAAAGTAATGATTTTATTATCAATCAGGATTCTTTTAACGTTACACGCACACACAAAACTGAACCAACAAACCAATTCTCCTTTTGCAGGCAAAATCACGGTGATGGCTATGACTTTGATGGTCCAGGCATGGTCCTGGCGCATGCATTCTATCCGGGCGAGGGTCGTGGTGGTGATGCACATTTTGACGAAGAGGAAAATTGGCTTCTAAACGGCACCCACACTCCTGAGGGTGAGTTGATCCAGTATATATTTCTATGGGGGGGTTAGGACATATTCGAACACGCACTAACGAAACCCATTCGGGATGTGCGTGCGTATAGTGTCCTTGAGAATTTGTGGTATAATTTGTACAGTAAACAGGAAATTTGTGCGTTGTATTTACTTTTGCGTCAAGAGATGGACTGGACTGCGTTAGTCCCGGCAATTTATCAGGACGAAAACCTCGAGGACTTTTTCCCATTAAATTAAGTGCGCTTCGACTTTCAATGTGTGTATAAGTACCTATCTGGGCAGAGATAAACCTCATATTCGATGTGGGAGGGGATTTGACTTTTTGGGGCATGACGCTAGTGATATTATATATACGTGCATGTTTTGTGTTACCTACATCGGACACAGCTGATATAGCCTGCCATGGACATGTACATGTGATGTGAAAGAAGAAGACCGATTATGGGTAATCAATCATTGCAAATGGGACTGGAGCTCAAATAAAAATTAATTGATATTGATTGGCTTGCCAGCGCGCTATCGTCTGATGGTCCTGCCATCATCAGGAGTTTAGTTTTATCAAAAAGTTAAATGTAGCCAGTTATGTTAATTTATCATCATAAAAAGAGGAATGCAATTTTTCACTGATATAAGTCGGAGGGTGTTTTTTTTTTGCCATAAAACTGGTTTGAGGAGTTGGTTATATTTATGTTGATGAAGCTTGGCTTGCTGCTTAATGGCGGAACTATTAAAGTATAGTCCTTAGAGGGGGGACTGTTTTTATAGCGCTTTTCGAGTAAGTATAATCACATAAACTCTTGGGGATAATTTGCAGAAGAGTTTTAGTGGTAAAAAAAACTGTTGGGTCATTTTGGAAGCTAGTGTTATTCAGCTGCATGTCATTTGCAAGTCGGTGCGTTTTCATTTTTAATACATCTATTGCTGCTTTCTTAAGTTATACCATGTTTCAATTATTTAATAGCTTGCTACCTGTCAATTGTCATAGAAAGAAAGATTTTAAGTATTTGCACTTGCTTATACTATTTCATTTGCTCAAATTTCGCTGAAACATATTGCAGCATTCTCGCATTAAAGGCGTTAATACGTCATCCATTCGCCACAACAATACAAGTGTCAAACTTCACAGAAATGGCGGCCCATAGCATAATATACATAATATCGATAGGCATTCTATAAAGTTTAGCCAATAGAAAAGTTCGCGACAACGTCAGTGTAAAATAAGAAGAAGAAAAAACCAAATGACAGCTAAAAACTTGTAGGAAAACAAAACAGGTGAAAAAAACTGCATGAAATCATTGCAGAATTGAAAAATTATATTTATCAAATTATTTAAAAGACGTGAAGTTAAAGTAATGGCAACTGTGCAATTTTTTAACAATATTTGAACAAAACACTACTCTGGCCATTATAAGCCGGCTTTTTTATCCTTCAAGTTGTTTGAATGAAAAAGATAACCCATCTGTGAAAGGTTGAGCTTCGCGAAACACTCTAAAGCAACAACCAGCTAACTTCGGAATATTTGATTTTCAGCTTCATATTCAGTCTGACTTCTGACATTCTGCGGTTTCGTTTTCATTCTATGATGACTAGCCATTGATTCGATACGTTTTATTTTATTTTAATGTGTTTTACAGAAGTAAATTTGTTTTTAATTGCAAACTTGATTATAACTTTCCTTAAGCTCCTTTCATCTTACTCGATAATGCCAAGCGCTAATGAAATGATACATTGGCAGTTATAGGAAATTAACACCATCCACAAGTAAAAAATATCAGGTTTGTCCATTAAATATAACTTATTTAAAGGACAAACCTGTGGAGTCCAGAGTTGACCTTAATAAAATGTCATATCCGTCACAAAATATAAATAAATAATAAATAAATCCACGAACATTAGGTCGTACTTTGCCTAACCAAACACTAACAATCTGTCAAACATAACCAAATTAAGCGATACTCTCCCAGAGACCTGAGAAAATACCCCAAAGTACGTGGATAGACATTCGAGCTGCTTTGAGCCACTTCCATCGTTAACATCGAATCCATATCACAAATAAATATAAAGCATCTGTAGAGTTCATGATAAGGACACGTCTGTATTATTCGCTTGTTCACGTCCAGTCAGTTTATTCTAGCAATTATGTCAACCATACCTATTATTCGTATTCGACATAGTGATCATACCCGTTTTTATAATAATACAGTATAGATTTTGTCGATATTACACATTCCTTTTTGGAACATATGAAACATTCTAGGAGAACATTCGACCACCACCGATTTCTTTTTTATTTTCACAGATTTTTTTTTTTGCAATTGCATTTTATGACAGGTTTTTAAAGCGAGCGGGTCGAAATTCTGCTTTGCAAAATTCTGTTTTTTTTTCTGTTCTGTCTAACAAAATTCAGCTTTTTAAAATTCTGACAGGCAATATTTTAAACAAATGAATTCTGCAAATTCTTTTTTTTTTTTTCAATTTACGAATTCAAAGAAAACAAATATTTTTCAACTTTGTCAACAAATTACAATATATTTTATATAGTAAAAAAAAAAAACAGCCAAAAAATTACCTTATATTTTCCTTTATTGGATTTATTTACAGATACCTATATTTATTTTCACTCACAAAAGAGCAAACTTAAAACCAATAACAAAACTCCTTTTACCTCTTTAAAAAAAATAAAAAAAAGTGAGTTGGTAGGTATAATGTTTTACATAAAAAATAAAAAAAAGTTTTGGAGTTTTTTAAAGCAGAATTTCGTAAAGCAGAATTTTGTAAAACAGAATTTTGAAAAAATAATTTTGACCTCGCCAGAATTTCGAACCAGTACTTGCCCATTAAAATTTAAAATTCCCTGACCTGTTTCGAGCCAAGAGAGGAACTATTCGTTATTTTGATAATTTTCTCTTTTTCTGTCATTTTTGATGAGAACCGGGTATAGACTATGCGATGGATTTATATCGATTGCTTTCTATTTAAACTGCGTACGCGAATGAACCTTTTGTGCAATTTCAGAAACGTCAAACGTTTGCGATGCTGATGCGATGCACCGTTTATGCTGATGCGTTGCTGATTAATTATGACGTTTGAGCTGTAGAATGTATTGTTTACATTAAACATTGTCAAAATGGAAGTTTTGCTACTAAAGGTTTAAGTCGATAACTATGATCGTAAGGACGATCGTCGCTCGTCGCGACGTGCCTCATGACAATTTGATCAACGCATGATAGCTTCTCTCATTTGCACAATATTTTTTACCATTGAATGTGCTTGCGCTCTATATGTAAACTTGTGAAGACTGTCAATTAATTGAACGAACTTGAAAGTAGATGGTAAAAATGTGTTACTCCATAAGCTGTCGTGTACGTATTCTGTATTCTATCCACCTGTCAGTTGAAAAGAGTAGTGACAAAATACGTTGAAAGAAGTTTGTGTTTAGGAGGCTAAATTGTCTTGTTGAATGATCACATTCATAAATCTTTAGTTATCTTAAATCGACTTAATTTGTGTGAACTAAATGTAACCTGAACGCAAAAACTAGATTGGTCGGGAACGTCACTTTTCCTACGTCAGCCACGTATACGAACTGTCAACTTGTACACGAATTTCTTGACTAGATTCGTCGCCTATCTTTCCATAGACGTCAGCTGTAAGCTGTGAAAGCCAATCAGAACTGAGAAACATCAAGTCGGCCAGCTGTCAGACGTGCTAAACTATATACTTGAACGTCCCCGAAATCTTAATTTATGTTGTCTTTCTCGGAGAAATGCGATCGCCATTTTGCTACCGAAGCGAAAACAGTTGAGTTGACGATTATAGTGATCTTTGGCCAATTTGCCTCCAGTTTCAGTTTTCTTGTTGCTTGTGAATATGCGCGATCTTTTGTTGCAATAGTCGAAAACAATCTAAAGCTTATTCTACTGCCTATTAAGTTTTCCTATAAAAAGTTGCAATTGCTCCTTCACAAATGACAGAAAACTTAACGAAACCGATTATATGTCAGTATAGTCGCACTCTTATGCCGTTTTCCATTGGGATTTTCAATTTTTTCTCTCAGATTTTAGACTTTTCGTGCCCAATGGAACATGAAATAGTGCTTATACCCATTGCAGCCGCCAAATTTTAAGTTTTCTCTATTTTTCACAGACATCTCTAAAAACGTAAAATAACAGACTTTAAAGTTTGATAAATGACAAAGGTTTTAGTGTAAGTAGGTGTAAGTAGAAGTGAATCGTACTCAGATATCGAAATTCGCAAACTTGCGGCCAGAAATCTGACAGCTAACTGATATTTTGTTCTGAAACAATGGAAAACGACATTAGGTATAGTTACATGGTCGTACGGAGTAATTCCTTCAATAAAGTTCCGATTACAGTAGGAAATTCGATGGCTGAACATGCCCTAAACATAAAAAAAAACAATAACTGATACCCAAAAGTTGCATTAACACAAATGGAACAAAAGTCACCCCAAGGATTTGCATTCAAGACGACCACGATTGAATGTGAGCAATCCAGATAAAGTGGATTTGAAATTTTAGTGCAATTTTTTTGTCGCGGTCTGTAATGTCGCGTGATTATGCAGCGAATGTAATTCTCTTCACGGTAATACACCGGAAGAATTCTCAAGAAAAGGAAGATGGAAAAATTACTACATATGCTAGAGTTCGAGCAGTTCATGCACGCCTAGCGGTGCTCTAACTGGCTCGCCGGGTTGGGGGGGTTCTTGCTCTCGTCTTTGCAAGGCTCACACCACAAGACTAATTAATTTTTGCGTGCATGATAATATAAAAAAAAGTAAAACAATCTACATCGCCACGCTTGGCGAAGACACACCAGGTGTCTATCGTTGTTGTTGTTGTCGTCGTACTACCTATCGACACTCATAACCCCATAGAAGATATCGCGATGGAAAATCGATCCTTCATGGGACTATCCCCACCCTTCCTTGGTCACTGAATTTAAAATTGGTGACCCCTAATGAAATAATACTTACTCGCTGTACCTCAAAATCTCTTCACCACATTGAAAGCCCAAACAATTTAATTATAGTACATAATAATTAACAACTTTATTGCTCATAAGGGAATTAATAATAAAAAAAATTCAAAACAAAAAAAAAATTTGTTTACCAAACTATGTCATTATACCCTATGGTATATCGTATCTTAGGCTTCCTATACAAAAAATTCCATACGTACTACAAAACGTTCATATCAAAAATGAACAGTGATTAATACTACAAAAAAAAATCAATAATATAAAAACTTATTTCTAAATAGTGAAAAGTTAATGGATGTTCTTTATCCTTCAAGAGATTTAAATTCCTTTTTTTTTCTTCGGTTAGAAACAGGCTATGAGAAACGCTACTTCGTTGGTACAACCCTTTTAGTTGCGATTCGGATCAAATGTTCAATATAGTCTGAAACACAATTCTAGTTTGATTACCTAACACCCTAACCTAACGGCAGCGCTGACGTAGAGTTAACGTGAGGTCACGACTGTATAAGTTAATTAACTATCCCGATCAAACGTTTCTAATACCCATAACTTATGTCAATTTCAACAAAAAAAAAACAGTTGACTTCTTCTTATAGGGATTTCACAACAAAAAACAAAGCCTATGTCGGAAATTCATGTAATCTCACCTACAAAGCTTGGCACTGAATGCCGTCAAGGATTCTCAAATCGATTAGGTAATGAAAACACTACGCTTTGGAAATGGGATTAGGTCCCTTATATAGGTTGTATGAATATATATATATATAAATATAAATAAACGAATCAAATATGATATCAAACTACAGTTGTTTAATCAAATGATACTTAAAGCGAAACAAAATTTGCTGATCCAGGATGTCTCCTTCTTCAGTTTCCCGGGGGTGAATGTGTAGGTGATGATGATGTAAATCGTCTATCCGCACGCTTGACCTCTTGAGTGGGCCCTTTAGCGTTGACCTCTTGAGTGGGCCCTTTATTATTTAAAGTCACTCAATTTAAATTTCTTTTTTTTTTGGGGTCTGCGCATGAAAGCGAGACATTCCACGCACGTGGGGTGGTAAATTATTGACACGTTCTTGGCGGTAAAATGCACTACCGGGCAAAAGTTGCTGGGTCAAACACAAGCTTGAACACAAAAGAAAAATCTCTGGTTGGGTACACCAATTCACGCATCGCTGGAATGAACATCAGACGATGGGGTCGAAGCAACGGGTCCCTTTTTGTGTGTCTTAATCAATCGTTTTGATTGTCGAACCGTGTAACGGTGAAACACGGGGATAAAAATGTCGTGGATATTTACTAACACGGAATTAAATTAATTTAACGGTGACACTCGGAATTTTTGCGGCACACTTTTTTTTTTTTTTTTTTTTTTTTAACTTTTTGTCTCTGGGTAGAAGTAGTTCCTGATTTATTTCACGTCACTGCAGGTAAAAATCCGGTGAGTGCGTGGATAAATGGTCTTCACTATAAAATTAAACCGTATCACGGTGCGATTTGCGTCACAACCGAATAAAATTATGATTTAAAATTTTTTTATTTGGGTGAAGCCACAGCAGAATAATTAAAACACTTGCTACCGCAGAACTATAAAAAAAATGCTTTTCGTTCGGTCGCCATACTGGCGAACCGCCGCGTTAAACTTTTCCGCACCAAAATTAATTAATTTATATTCGCGCACCACGAAATACTAGACACGACCTTTCCGCTTCCCAGACTTTATTCGACTCCTCTAAATTCCCAAGCCAAAAATCAACCAAGCCACGCCATCAGCCATCGAACTCGTAAACATGTTTACGAACAATTGGCACCTAACCCACGCCATCCATAAGACTACATGCGTTTAATAATCCCGCTATGCACTTTTGCTCGCAAACAATGTGTTTACGAACTCAACTGCCGGGCACCGCTACATGAATTTTAGTTCGAAAATAACCTGTCTCTATACTATTGCCACGAGTCACACGATCGAACAAGGAAATTACTCTCGACGCAGTGAGAGATTGGTTGTAATTCCATTACCCCAATCAACATAGAGACACTCTCTTTTCACAAATATCCCTGCCAATGCTCCACCCACAGAATTCTCTTTTTTCCAGCATGACGATCGAAACCCACCACCATTCCATCCACACAAAAATTTCCTCGCGCTACCTTACACACTGCATAGCTATGCGTTTGCAATGTGCATGGAGGCTCCTCCTCTTTTGCTTGCAAAAGAGTATGTCTACGATGGTGGTGACGGTGAGAGGCTGTCATAGGGTTGCCATACTGACATTCCACTGATGACAAGAAAATTTAAAAATTTTAACGAAAAATATTTTAATAGAATTTTGGTGGGAAAATTCTTGGAATCTGTAGTTGGACATTACAAAACAGAACTTTCAAACTGGTCATGACGAGGAGGAAAGTGCTGAAGACCAACTCGGAGTTACGACTATGTTATGCTCGCAGGTCTTTTGCGTGGTAAGTACCTACAGTTTTACCCTGAGGATCTTCAATCAGGTAGTAACAGGTTCCTATCTTCTTTTGAATTCGGGCTTTCACAAAGGCCGGAGCAAGTTTAGCGTTAAAGCCTTGCTGCCAATTGCTTTGTGCAAAATTTCGCCGATAAACTTCTTGTCCTATGCGAAAGTTCACAGGTACGGGTTGACTGATACTGAGGTTGATCTCTGACATGATGTCGGGAGCTAATCCAAACTTCCGCCAAAAATCGATACCTAAATAAAGTGTCTGTGCCAGAGAAGGGACGATGTAAAGCCGTATGGGATGAGTTTTATCTCGAAAGGAGATGTCCACGTCCACATAACCATTGACTACTTGGGCATTTCCATCAGCTGTTGTAATGGTGGATCGAAATTTCTTTCTCACAATATCGCTCTTTAGGATTTTATCCGCCAGTGTAGATCCTGCACAACTGATACAGGCACCACTGTCTAGCAGTCCTTCTTCCAGGCTACCTAACAGTGACACGGACGCATAAGGGCGAACATCATTGCTGTGAAAGCTAATGGCTGACAACAGGAATTTACGATTCCTCAGAACCTCCTTCCAAAAATGTCGCATACGAAGGGTGGAACGCTTAGGTTTGAGAGACTGAGTATGACCGTAGTCAAAAATTTTTCTTCGGGCTTCGCGATGTTCAGCCATCCGAACATGGTAAGGTTTAATAATTCGGGGCACATTGGTTGAATGAACACGAGCGTCAACTTTGCCAGGTCTAACAACAGGTTGGTCACGTGGCAGTAAGGTGTAATTTTCTGTAGCTTTGATCTTAGATGGTGTGATAGGGGAAAAGGTCTCTACAGTCTGTTCGGCTCGTTTCTCGGATGTGAGCGGCCGAACGATCTCGCATCCCGTTGACGGTTTCCCGACTGCATACAGGTCGAACAGTTGGGTTTGTATACATTGGCGGCTCCACAACCATAGCAAAAGATACGGCGTGGTTGCAGGCACATGTCAAAACGATGACCCATCTCTTCACAATTCCAACATTGTAAGTTAGAAATGGCACAATTTTCAACAGTGGCCTCTTCGGTCACTAGTTGGATCTGATTGGGACAGATGGTATTGTCCAGGGTATGAATTCCCACTTCTGAAAGTTGGCGACGTCCAGAGGATCTGGAATGCCAAGGAGTTAAAGATAGATCTTCAATAAATCTTTCCCTCCTCTCACATACTTTCCTTAATTCAGAAACGGTCGGAACATTGAGGTGAAGCAATTCATGTCGAACTTCAGGCCGAAGGTTTCTAATCAAAATCTCAACTAAATCCGCCTCCGAAAGAGGAGATCTGAGTCGGTCAGTCAGGGTGATTATATTGTCATAAAAATCATCAAACTTTTCTTTCTCCTTTTGCTTCCGACAACGAATTGCGTCACGAATATCATAATCGGAGCGACTGTCTTTGTACTGAGCTCGTAACTCGTCTACTAAGGTGGTCCAGATGAAACTAGGGTTTGCTTTATGAAAGCGCCAAAACCAATCTTTGGCCTTGCCTGTGAATAGAATATGAGCATTTCGACACAGCAGCTCAAAATCTCCACCTAGGCTTTGTCTGGTCAAGGAGTGAACCTGGTAAATGAAATTATCTACCGGTATTCCGGAATGAAGTCCGTCAAAGTTCAAATGCCAATTATAAATGATATTGGACACTTTTACCGACGTGGCAACATCAAAACGGTTGTTGTTTAGTGGTACCCCAGGTACGGCTGTTGGTCTGTCTCTGGGTACAAAATCGTGTGGCCATGCAACAAATTCCTCTACCGGGGGCGTTGCAGTAGTTGGGGGTGGAGCTGGTGGTGCAGAATTACCAATAGCTAAACTCCCGAGACAACGACTAACGTTAAATTCAATAGTATTTGTTAGATCGTGCGTCAATCGCTTAAACATATCTTGCTGTTGTTGTTGCAAGGACTGATTTATGGCATTATGGATTTGATCGTTCAGATCAAGGCTAACACGCGTATTCTCGTCAGGCAATGGCAAGGAATTTCTAGCCGCAGAGTGGGAGAAACGCTTGGGTGGTTTGTTATTCCTTCGAGAGGGTTTTCCTACCGGGGGTGATACGGGTGGTCTGATGTTCCAACTAGATGACGTATTTAGTCGGGTCTGAAATCGTGTATTATGGTGGGGCTGTTTCGGAACGGCTCCCTTGTTCGCTGTGGTAGTAGAACAATCTCGTAGAGAACTAAGAGTGCATGGTTGTCTACAGTGCGGGCATGTCTCAGATTGAGCCATCCACTCCTGAAGACAAGGCTTGTGGAAGGTATGATTACAAACGGTAATCATCTTATCCGCTGAAGTGTTCAAACTTTCCGAACAAATGGTACAAGTATTGGTGAGGTTCGCCGAAGCAGATTCCTCAATAGTTAAATCTAAATTCTCAGTACTTCTATGTACTGGCATTGTCATAAGGGTGCGTTTGGTTTCAATGTGGCAAAAGAGTAATATAATCATTAACTATACAAAAGGTAATCGCGAGCAAGCAAGTAAGTATCTTTAAATAGTAACGACAACAATCAACAAAAAAAAACTAAAGTGAATTGGGGTTGTGCGGGATAATCCATCGGTATGGAGCACTCTTCGAACAACATCAAAGCGCTTCCAGAAATTCCAGAGGATATCCTTTACAGAAAATTGTTGGTACAGGTCATTAATCGGTTCCAGAATTATTCCATCGGTCAGATACTCGAGGTATAAATAGCCTTCCAAGTTCTGTATTTCCAGAGGATTCTTTCACTCAAAATAATTTCCAAAATACAGTCATTGAGTCGAGCATTGGACTGAGAAGCAGGATTAATCGCCTCACCTCCAGTAATTCCAAATGAACGACCAATACTGAGTTTCAAAATTTTAAACTATTGAAAATATGGAAAGGAAAAAAGGTAATTTGATAGGACTGGCAGCGTAGACATAAATACAGTATCTGAGATGACAATCGATCTGATAATTAGATGCGAGGAAGAACAGTGAAAATACTGGTTTCGAGATGAGACCAGACAAGTCGGTCAGCAATTGCAAAGCGAATCATCGCGGAGCAATGCCGAAAATTCCGAACTCGTAAAAATCCCATTCGAATCTTCATCCATCTGTCTGACATAAGTCAGCCTGTCAGCATGCCATGCCCCACGTTGGGCGCCATTTAATTTATGTAATGTCGCGTGATTATGCAGCGAATGTAATTCTCTTCACGGTAATACACCGGAAGAATTCTCAAGAAAAGGAAGATGGAAAAATTACTACATATGCTAGAGTTCGAGCAGTTCATGCACGCCTAGCGGTGCTCTAACTGGCTCGCCGGGTTGGGGGGGTTCTTGCTCTCGTCTTTGCAAGGCTCACACCACAAGACTAATTAATTTTTGCGTGCATGATAATATAAAAAAAAGTAAAACAATCTACATCGCCACGCTTGGCGAAGACACACCAGGTGTCTATCGTTGTTGTTGTTGTCGTCGTACTACCTATCGACACTCATAACCCCATAGAAGATATCGCGATGGAAAATCGATCCTTCATGGGACTATCCCCACCCTTCCTTGGTCACTGAATTTAAAATTGGTGACCCCTAATGAAATAATACTTACTCGCTGTACCTCAAAATCTCTTCACCACATTGAAAGCCCAAACAATTTAATTATAGTACATAATAATTAACAACTTTATTGCTCATAAGGGAATTAATAATAAAAAAAATTCAAAACAAAAAAAAAATTTGTTTACCAAACTATGTCATTATACCCTATGGTATATCGTATCTTAGGCTTCCTATACAAAAAATTCCATACGTACTACAAAACGTTCATATCAAAAATGAACAGTGATTAATACTACAAAAAAAAATCAATAATATAAAAACTTATTTCTAAATAGTGAAAAGTTAATGGATGTTCTTTATCCTTCAAGAGATTTAAATTCCTTTTTTTTTCTTCGGTTAGAAACAGGCTATGAGAAACGCTACTTCGTTGGTACAACCCTTTTAGTTGCGATTCGGATCAAATGTTCAATATAGTCTGAAACACAATTCTAGTTTGATTACCTAACACCCTAACCTAACGGCAGCGCTGACGTAGAGTTAACGTGAGGTCACGACTGTATAAGTTAATTAACTATCCCGATCAAACGTTTCTAATACCCATAACTTATGTCAATTTCAACAAAAAAAAAACAGTTGACTTCTTCTTATAGGGATTTCACAACAAAAAACAAAGCCTATGTCGGAAATTCATGTAATCTCACCTACAAAGCTTGGCACTGAATGCCGTCAAGGATTCTCAAATCGATTAGGTAATGAAAACACTACGCTTTGGAAATGGGATTAGGTCCCTTATATAGGTTGTATGAATATATATATATATAAATATAAATAAACGAATCAAATATGATATCAAACTACAGTTGTTTAATCAAATGATACTTAAAGCGAAACAAAATTTGCTGATCCAGGATGTCTCCTTCTTCAGTTTCCCGGGGGTGAATGTGTAGGTGATGATGATGTAAATCGTCTATCCGCACGCTTGACCTCTTGAGTGGGCCCTTTAGCGTTGACCTCTTGAGTGGGCCCTTTATTATTTAAAGTCACTCAATTTAAATTTCTTTTTTTTTTGGGGTCTGCGCATGAAAGCGAGACATTCCACGCACGTGGGGTGGTAAATTATTGACACGTTCTTGGCGGTAAAATGCACTACCGGGCAAAAGTTGCTGGGTCAAACACAAGCTTGAACACAAAAGAAAAATCTCTGGTTGGGTACACCAATTCACGCATCGCTGGAATGAACATCAGACGATGGGGTCGAAGCAACGGGTCCCTTTTTGTGTGTCTTAATCAATCGTTTTGATTGTCGAACCGTGTAACGGTGAAACACGGGGATAAAAATGTCGTGGATATTTACTAACACGGAATTAAATTAATTTAACGGTGACACTCGGAATTTTTGCGGCACACTTTTTTTTTTTTTTTTTTTTTTTTAACTTTTTGTCTCTGGGTAGAAGTAGTTCCTGATTTATTTCACGTCACTGCAGGTAAAAATCCGGTGAGTGCGTGGATAAATGGTCTTCACTATAAAATTAAACCGTATCACGGTGCGATTTGCGTCACAACCGAATAAAATTATGATTTAAAATTTTTTTATTTGGGTGAAGCCACAGCAGAATAATTAAAACACTTGCTACCGCAGAACTATAAAAAAAATGCTTTTCGTTCGGTCGCCATACTGGCGAACCGCCGCGTTAAACTTTTCCGCACCAAAATTAATTAATTTATATTCGCGCACCACGAAATACTAGACACGACCTTTCCGCTTCCCAGACTTTATTCGACTCCTCTAAATTCCCAAGCCAAAAATCAACCAAGCCACGCCATCAGCCATCGAACTCGTAAACATGTTTACGAACAATTGGCACCTAACCCACGCCATCCATAAGACTACATGCGTTTAATAATCCCGCTATGCACTTTTGCTCGCAAACAATGTGTTTACGAACTCAACTGCCGGGCACCGCTACCACGGTTGCCACTTTGGTAATATTTTACCAAATTTGGTAATTTTTTTGTTGCTTTGTAATTTTTGGTAGTTTGGTAATTTTTATCGGGTTTTGGTAACTTTTTGAACAAGAGCACCAAACATACACTGCCGCTCATTTGAATAGGTTCAATTTTTTGTTCACCTAACTGTTAGCCTCTCTTCATATACATATATTGCAATGACACATATTTTTTATACATGTAATGAAAGAGCATCATTATGCGCTTAGTTTGACAGAAAAAATGTTGTCTTAAAGCTTACCGTTATTTTCACACGGTGGCTTGACTAAATGCATTCATAAAAACAAACACATTTTTTGGTTCATTTGAATAGGTTCAAAAGCAAAAAATTAAGTTTTCGTGTAGTTGCGTCGGTGAATTGTACTAATTTTTTTTCGGCTAATAAACCTTATTGTGTTCATCTGTTAACGACGAAAATGGGTCGCGGAAAATCTTTAAGCGAGTAAGAAAAGGGCAAAATAAAGGGATTTCGAGAATTTGGCCTAAACCAACGATGCATGGCGAGAAAAATTAACAGAAGTCAAAATGTAGTAAATGGTTATTTGCGGAATGTTGAACAGTACGGGAAAAAAATGAAAGGTGGAAGTAATAGCGCCACATCAAGTGCCGATAGACGTGCAATCATCAGAGCAGCATCCAATTCTCATGATTGCGGGTCAAAAATTAAGACAAAAACAGGTGTAAAATATAGTTTGGCGACAGTAATACAGGTGATTAAAACTGCTAAAAATTTGAGAAGAAAAAAATTAAAAAAAAAAACCACCAATAAATGAATCGAGACAAGAAATTCGTCTCCAATTTCATAAAAAATACATGTCGTGGAAGTCGTAGTGGCAAAAAGTGATTTTTCAGATGAAAAACAAATTAATTTAAAGGGCCCTGACGGGTATAATTATTATTTTCATGACCTTCGAAAAGATGAACATTATTTAAATTTTTTTCATCTGAAAAATCACTTTTTGCCACTACGACTTCCACGACATGTATTTTTTACGAAATTGGAGACGAATTTCTTGTCTCGATTCATTTATTGGTGGTTTTTTTTTTAATTTTTTTCTTCTCAAATTTTTAGCAGTTTTAATCACCTGTATTACTGTCGCCAAACTATATTTTACACCTGTTTTTGTCTTAATTTTTGACCCGCAATCATGAGAATTGGATGCTGCTCTGATGATTGCACGTCTATCGGCACTTGATGTGGCGCTATAACTTCTACCTTTCTTCTTTTTTCCGTACTGTTCAACATTCCGCAAATAACCACTTACTACATTTTGACTTCTGTTAATTTTTTTCGCCATGCATCGTTGGTTTAGGCCAAATTCTCGAAATCCCTTTATTTTGCCCTTTTCTTACTCGCTTAAAGATTTTCCGCGACCCATTTTCGTCGTTAACAGATGCACACAATAAGGTTTATTAGCCGAACAAAAAAATAGTACAATTCACCGACGCAACTACACGAAAACTTAATTTTTTGCTTTTGAACCTATTCAAATGAACCAAAAAATGTGTTTGTTTTTATGAATGCATTTAGTCAAGCCACCGTGTGAAAATAACGGTAAGCTTTAAGACAACATTTTTTCTGTCAAACTAAGCGCATAATGATGCTCTTTCATTACATGTATAAAAAATATGTGTCATTGCAATATATATGAAGAGAGGCTAACAGTTAGGTGAACAAAAAGTTGAACCTATTCAAATGAGCGGCAGTGTACATACTTTACTGTTTCTGAGTGAACGCATTACACATGCTCCACCCATGAAAACCTGTTTTATTCAAACAATTACTGAATGCACTCATTGTCTTCAATTCTGACAGATGGTGAGTATAAGACTCATAAAGTTCCTACTTGACTAATGTACCTAAATGAATTACAACCTTATGTTTTAAAAATGTATTTTATAAATAAAAATAAAATGATGTGAATTCTACGCTTTTCTTAAAACTAAGCATGTGTATACATTTTTCCACTGCTGTTAAATGTTTGCGTATTAAGTTCGTAAATCTGAAAAAAGCTCTAAAATCGTATTCATATTGGCTCAAGAAGATAGGGTATGCTTTTTTGTCTCTTTCGGTGTGTTTTATCCAATTTCGAGATTTTTGGTAACTTTTGACTTGTTATGGTAACTTTTTTTTTCAATTTTGGTCGCTAATTTTTTTAGCAAGTGGCAACCGTGACCGCTACATGAATTTTAGTTCGAAAATAACCTGTCTCTATACTATTGCCACGAGTCACACGATCGAACAAGGAAATTACTCTCGACGCAGTGAGAGATTGGTTGTAATTCCATTACCCCAATCAACATAGAGACACTCTCTTTTCACAAATATCCCTGCCAATGCTCCACCCACAGAATTCTCTTTTTTCCAGCATGACGATCGAAACCCACCACCATTCCATCCACACAAAAATTTCCTCGCGCTACCTTACACACTGCATAGCTATGCGTTTGCAATGTGCATGGAGGCTCCTCCTCTTTTGCTTGCAAAAGAGTATGTCTACGATGGTGGTGACGGTGAGAGGCTGTCATAGGGTTGCCATACTGACATTCCACTGATGACAAGAAAATTTAAAAATTTTAACGAAAAATATTTTAATAGAATTTTGGTGGGAAAATTCTTGGAATCTGTAGTTGGACATTACAGGTCATAATATGATTGAAAGGGGTCAAGGTCACACATAATATACAGTTCCGTGCTACCTCTAAGCTTATTGTGACCTACTGGTTGGTTCAATGAAGGCAATCGTTTTAAGAATATTAACTTTCTGATCTTTGTCATAATTCGTACTACGCAAACAAAATGGCCGACCAAAATAAATGTCACCCAACCATTTTATTTAACCTAACAAGTTTGTGTCCCGTAGTTAATTAACACAAAAAAACCCACATTGGTGTCGCTTCTGTACCAGTATTAGCAGGAACAAAATCCTCAGTCCTACCAATAGGTAATAAAAACGTCATCTAAGAAAACTCTGCCCCTATTGCCGCCACTCTAGTTTCTCAAGTACGACAGTTTAAAGAAGTCACATGACATCGCATCACCTTGTCTTGTCTATGATTGAGGTTATGAACTGTCATGATAACAGCAACCTCTGTTAAACCAGCATGCAAGCAAAACCATCGAATGACCACCACCAGCTATAGGTAGGTACATACATTGAATCATCATCAGTCACTGTCAAAAACCAAACTTGATGTGTGTATATACTCAAGTTTAACGCAATTACAGAACAGAGTGTATGGTTAATTGAATTTTTGTAAAATTTTATCAATGCAATTACCGTCATCGGCTGAACGAAGCAATAAATTACTGCTATACGAGTATGACGGCCATGTCATATTATGTGTACCTACCTTGCGACGCCGAGGTTCCATTTTACCAGTACGAGCCAAATACATATATTGCTCTTTTGTGGACCCTGTACCCCTGTTGGTGGGTTATACAAACACATCAAGCTATATAGTTAAATATTTGTCGATAGCAATTAATTTCAGCAAAATGGTTAATTAACTTGGGGTTGCTGGTGTCAGCGTGGGCATCAGACGGTTCCTGTTTCCTTTTATCGCTTTTTTGACGTTGGTTTGCGATTAGGCGACAATTCATAACGGCTACAGCCGGATAAGCGATAGGCCTGCCTGCACTGCAATAACCTATGACGTGTAATTGAATTTTGTAAGTTTGCCTAGGTTTGCCCAGGAGATAAGGGCATGGCAACAGGATATTATACGCGACGAAGGTTTTACGGCAGCCGGAGCATACATGCGATTCGGCTGAATGGCACATATGCGTGTGGATTAACTTGATTAGAGCGTTATATTTCTCGTTAATGATGGTCATGTGTGGTTGGCAGTGCATTAAAGGATATACCATGTAAAGTTGGTGGAGATTGATGGTTTTCGAATCCTTTTGTAATGGGGGCTTGCGTGTTACGAACCTTTCTTGAGCTTACATGTGTCTGATGCTCATGGATGTCCGTGCCATTTGTTTGAATTTCAAATTATTCGTGTTTGCACCCTCAAATGGGAGAGTTCGCTCCAAGCCCCACAAATATGCTTCATTGAAAGGAAATTTGTTAGACTTATTTGTTCGCCTTCACCAGTTCACCTCTATGTTATCTTCATTTATACTAAATAATTACCCTTTTCATTTCTTTTACAGGAACAAACCTCATGGGCGTGGCAGTTCACGAGTTCGGGCACTCACTAGGCCTGGGACATTCGTCGGCCGAAGATGCCATTATGTTCCCCTGGTACCAAGGCTATCAAATCAATGGCGATCTACCCGAAGATGATCGTTTGGCTATTCAACAGCTATATGGATCGAAAGAGAAGCAGTGGGGCCCGTACAATCCTGGACCACGGCCAACGCGGCCTACTACCACGACGACCACAACGACCACCACTACACGCAAGCCAATGCGATACTACCCGGATCGAAAAGATCCCAACTACCCCGAAGATCCGAGAAGAAGGCCATCATGGGAAAGAAATGATAGACCATACCCGCGATACCCACCAAATGATCCACGATATCCTCAATATCCGAAGACCACACCACGACATCACAAGCACAATCCACATCATTATCCGAGAACGCGTCAAGAATACGATTCGCCCGCAAGAACGCCTCCACCAAGAACTGAAGCTCCACCAACGAACAATCCGAAGGTTCGATATTACCATCCCACAACTACTCACTGGCCCCGACACAGACATCGCACAACAATGCGGCCGAAGAAGGTCAAACCAGATGGCTGCAATACACGCTACGATGCCATATCTATGTTGCGGCGAGAACTCTTCATATTTAGAGATCAGGTAAGGTTTCAAATCAGACCTGAGATATATGAATTCCGGTTTGACTGAGCTTTTCTCTCTTGCAGTATTTGTGGCGAATAGGAGAACGCGGTCTGTACCCAGGCTACCCGCATGAGACCAGACGGCTGTGGAGCAAGCTGCCCGAAAACTTTACCAAAATTGACGCAGTGTACGAGAACCAACGTGGAAAAATCGTTTTCTTCATCGGTACGTTTTACAAAAGTCGTTTATATAGAAAGTTTCTTAACCAAAAACTTTTTCTCCCTATAGGCAGGCAATTCTTCGTTTTCAACTCGGCGGAACTGGAGTACGGCTACCCCCGTCCACTCACAGATCTCGGCCTATCAGCTGACGTCGATAGAATCGATGCAGCTCTTATCTGGGGACACAACAATCGCACCTACCTCTACAGTGGCAGACTTTTTTGGCGCCTGGACGAAGATATCGGCAAAGTGGAACTGGACTACCCGCGCGACATGTCCATCTGGGATGGCATTGGCTACTACATCGACTCAGCATTCCAATACTCGAACGGCAAGACGTACTTCTTCAAGAACCTAGCCTACTGGGAGTTTGACGATAATCGAATGCGTGTGGCTCATCAAAAGCCAAGAATCTCCGCCTACAAATGGATGAAGTGTCCTCGAATTGAATCGAACGAAATCGACGATAATCCGGCGTTAAATGCGCCGCTAGTTTCGGAGCGAAACTTTCCAGTGTCGGCGTCGGCAGCGTCATCGAGACGAAGATCGTCGTGGAGTTCCAGTGTCCTAGCAACAATAGTTCCATTATTTATGTACATTTTGTTAAAAAGCAATAATTAAGTCGTCGCGCGCATTTCATCTTAAGATTTAGGTGCTTAATAAAATTGTTTAATAATGTTAAGAGAGACCATGACCAGTATATGGGCGTAGCTGTTGCCGCTTTTTGAAACTTGACTCAACAATGACCCACCTCGAAATTCTCAGCCTGTGACCGCAACTGTGTTCAACACTATTTAATAGACTAGATGCGTTGGACGGGTTTTAGAGTAGGGGAGAGCAGCTGCGCCTTAGTGGAGGTCGGCGGAATGGAATGTCTGCATCACACTTTCACGGACGTGCCTTAAATTGAATATACTAAATTCACACTCAAGCTTCTTTCGCAATCGAAATTGCCTGTGTACAACCATTGACAGTGCCTTAAACGTAGCTGCAGCTAGTAACATGCAAATTGTAATCAAGTTCACAAAATGCCTACCGCTCTCTTCATCCGCAGCCTTGTAATCAGCCGTGTTATCTTAGGGCTAGCTTTGTTGACTGTCACCTTATTTTTCAGGTGGCAGCCGGACTTCATTCATTCAACATGCCATTGTTGACACCTGTCGTCCGACATCGACCTTCTTTTCGACATCCAATATACACAAACCTCTATCTTTCGGACAGACAGATGTTTTGTGACTCGACGAAGAGAATACGGACTGTTCTAGTATACACGAAATTTCATCTATTCCATTACTGCCGCCTATTTTCAATCGTGTCTTCTTACTTATCTTTAAGACCGTAATTATGTTAAGTTTTAGCCCGTACACAGCCATTTTGTTTTGTTAAGTTAATGTGATACTATGTTAATCTCAAAAGAACTAAATGTAATTTCATTAACATTGTTTACTGCAAAGTGAATGAGAATATCTACCATGTAATTAAAATTAGATTTTAATAATTGTATCGCATAGGGAATATATTATACATACAATGAAAAGAATCATTTTCTTTAGTTTTTGTTATTTAATTAGAAAATAGAACTTGTATCTTAGAAGAGAATAAGTGACTCAACAAAGATCTGTTGTTTGATAAATAAGACAAATTTATTGAAAAGAAAAATATTACTGTCAACAAATTTTAGTTATTTAAAATAAATAAAAACCAAAAAACAAAATAAAACAAAAAAATGCGCAAGAAGCTTTTATTGTGGAAACGATAACCTGCTAAATGAGACGGAATAAATGCACAAGTGTGGACAGGCCAAACGACTGCATGCGGACATCTGTGATAAGTAGCGTCTTTCCTTCTGTCTCTCAGGAGAATCGACTGCAGACTGCTTGTGGGCATCCTTTCGGGCCACCAAGCTTTTGGCAAACATTTGAATGTATTAGGTTTGAGCGACACCACCATTATTGTCCTGCTTGTGGAGAGGTCGACGATACAGCGGAACACTTCCTCTGTAGCTGTCCTGCCTTTGCTGGCATCAGGTGGCGGATCGCTGGGGCTGATGTGGTGAGTGCCGTACATCTAAGCTCTTCATCACTGAAGCTCATTCTCATCTTTCTTCGTAGTAGGTACGGGAAAACTAAGCAGATTAAGGTGTCTGTTTGGCAGTACAATGGACCAGTAGTTGTGCCTGGAGAACTTAGAAATAATAATAATGACATAACTAAGACATAAATACGAGATAATGATCTTCTGAACTGCAATTGTTGAATGCTACGGAGCGGAGCACTGAACCATTAGATGATGGGACGTTCGTACGACGCCGACGTGCATAAAAGTATCACACCCATGAATCAAGTTCCACAGCCACTTCCTTTTTCCCAGGCCCATGCCTAATTGGAAGACGTCATTTCGAGGTCCACTTTGCACCTCACCTTTTAGTTCCAGAGAGTTTTGAATGAACCGCATCGACGTGAAGTTTAAAAAAAAAACACCAGTCCAGCAGAAATGTAAGTTGCAACTCATTTTGCAACAGATTCATCAAATATGCGATTTGCACTGAAAATTCCATGCGAACACTGATGTGGTTTTCCATTGGGACCAAAAATCAATCTTTTTTTTGATCTAAATCACTTTTCATGTTCCATTGGGACCAAAAATCAATCTTTTTTTCGATTCAGAGCACTTTTTGCAGATCTCGATATTTTTTCAGATCTACACGCACTCTCACAATACCAATATACTTTGCACAGCTGTTCTACGTCATTTTAAGAAGTTTGCTTTGAAGACAAATGGGGGTAGTTTCGTGAAAACCAAAATAACGAAACACATTTAATAGCCATGGATATAATTTAAGAAGAACTATTATCTTCATAGTTTTCCTCGTCATCTGCAGACTATGAATCACCAAAAATACTCCATTTGTATGTGCAATAGTGGAAACATTTTTCAAGTCGATATTCATTTGTGATTTTTGCAAAAACAAATGCAATTCGAACAGCTGATATTGCTGCCAAATAACGTACTAATACATTTACAAAAGCACATCAATTTCGTTGCATGTTCCATTCGCCGAGTAAAATCTGAGATCTGAAAAAGATTTCTGGTGGTCCCAATGGAAAACGACATGAGTGGTGTGCGTGTTTGTGAAAACCCGCAAAAATGGCAGATGTGAAAAACCTCGAGTGATTCTTGAAAAAATACCAGGCGAGCAGAAATATCAGTAGGGTGGATGTACAGGCTATTCCAGACAAAAAACGAACAAAAGTATGCCATGCGAATTGCATACAATTATTCATTGAATTTGCATTGCATACTTTTAGGCGCAATGGTTATTTGACATTTCTTTAAAATTTACTTGAATACCTATCGCATTATTTTTGCGATGTTTAAAATTGGAAAAGCGACTTCAAGTAATTTCATGAGTTTTTGCAACGTTCATGTTTAAAGAATGATCTACAGAAGTGTATATGTGATTTCGAAAGAGGTTTTCCTTTTGGAGTGAAAGCACTTGTGCCAAATTGGGCAGTTGTTTCGAAGTCCGCTGAAACAATAAACTGACAGAAAAGGGGGAAGGAAAGGAGTAGCTTGCGTGGTGAGGTGTCTCGGACAGAATAAGACATTCGGCCCTAGCGAGGTATCCGTCGGAACGGAAAATTCTCCGCAGCGCATACTCTGTCGGAACAGTAAATCGCATTCGAGGTGTCCGTTCTCGGAAAAAATAATTGAAATGCGATAACGCATTGATCGCATTCTCGTATTGTTTGGTACCTACTTGGTTTTTCGCTAGATTTTGTACTAGAAACACAAATATGTGTCTTGGACTGAATAAGACATTATTTGAGGTGCGTAAAGGCAACAGATTCGGACTCGGAGTAGCGAAGAAAGATTGGATAACGCGAATGGTATGGAACTAATACGGACGAAATTAGTCATGAGTGTCGTGGATGACGGATAAAAGCTAGCTTTCTTGTCCGCAAGTACTAAAGACGGGTGGTAGACACTAAAGCCAATCTTCTATCTAGCACGTAGCATTCGCCCTACAGAATTTGTTATTTATGGTTAGGTGCAAGGACTTGTGGAGTCTTGATAAATACGAGTCGTGTAAAGACCACGCAGAGAGAGTGCGTGTTTTAAAATACGTGGGATCTAAGGTAAGTATCATCAAACTAGATAGCTATCATGTTTCACTTTTATCGCCCAGCCTAATCATTTTTGTATAGGTATGACCTGCTGTAACATGTCTTTTCTTACAACTCAATCACAAGCCTTTAAGCAGATTTCTAGTTATGCATGCCCTTAAATGTCGTACTCAGAAGGCGCTGGATACATTTGTATGCAATTTAGAACAGTTCTCAGGTAATTGTGACAAGGGACGTGATGCTGAAAAATTGGTTTCTTTGGTTCTGTTGTATGGTATGGCGAACGTTTTCAACGAAAGATCAAAGGTCTCACCTCGGTATACAAATCGCGTCTTCTTGCCTCAATCATTTAGAAAATCCCCTCACTTACAAAGCTCTCACCGTGATTCACTCTTCACTCACCTCAAACAAAACTAAAGACTTCCAGCTCCTGCCTTCAAATGATTCAATCATCTCACATAAAACCCCCCAATGTATAAATATATATTTAAATTTTATTGATTTCACATCAGCCACATAGTTAACACAAATTCCATGTTACATATTATATTTTAAAAAGAACGCGATGTTGTACTAATAAAAAAAAAAAAAAAAAAAACTACGAATCATTTCATCGACAAATATTATATCTCAACTGCCTTAGTTTCATTTTGAGTTGTTGGAAAAATAAAAATACGCCACGGAAAACAAAAATAAATCACCAACCGCTTAGGGTAGAGTGTATCGCACATAGGGAACTTCAACATCGTTCCCGTCCTCATCATTGCAGCATATTTCAAAGACCAGCGACCTTTCGTGGGCTTCGATTCGCTTTTTCGAGACCCGACGTACTACCTCGGTCATCGGCAAAGGCATGCGCTCAGCACACTTGGCCTTTGGCATGAAGAAAGAGTACAGCATAGATACGCCCTGCGAAAGCATTGTGATCTTCAGTTTCTCTTGATGTTCGAAGTAGTCGAGGAACTCCTGTAGGGTCATCTCGCCCTTAACCTCGAATCGATCCCACAAATTCCACTCCTTGCCGTAATAGGTGTTCTTCTCGGCCGCTAGCGGCTCGGAGAAACCGAGGAAGGGGAGGGCCAGATTTATGAAACCGTTCTTGAACTTGGAAAGCGGTGACTGACTGCAAATAAACAAAACAACTTGAATTCGCGACAATTTAAACAAAGAATTCAAACTTACCCATGTAATAGCTTGATAACTTCTAGTACAACGAACCCGGAGACGACGGATGTCGTTGTGGCAATGGCTGGGATAATCTTGCCAGCAATCAACTTTGATTTGTGCCTATCTGCTGGCGGAATATTGTAGTTGGCCGCACGCAAATTCGACGATGCCACAATGAAGTCCATGTGCAGGTTGTTATCGTCGTCCTTTTCGAACTCGAGGGGAGTGATTTTAAAGTTCAGCTTGCCTAATGCGGTCAACTCAGTAAGAATCTTATTGACACGGTCCTGGTCGACCTCGTTGTCGTTGTCGAACTGATTGTTGGCGGCAGCATTTTCGTTCACCTCGATCTTAACGCCGGAACGGGGCTTAAATTCGGGAACCTTTAAGAGAACATATCTCCATTCAGTATCGATAAAAAGTATTTCATTTCTAAAAACAACTTACATGGACTTGCGATACAAGTTCGGCAACGCGTTGTCTGTCGCGAACCTGGGGAAAGCCGTACACTTCAGCCCTGAGATTTGCACATGCGTAAATGTAGTCTAAATGCAACGGTTCGTTGACGTCAAACGTAAGCGGTTCGGGACAGCGTTTGGGCCCGGACCAGAAGGGCTGACCACTGGACGTGACCTGATCTGGCGGAAAGTTGAACAGAAGCTGCTTGATCTGATTAGAATACTGCTCCTGCCAGTGGAAACGTGCCCATTTGACGCAATCGGCAAAGTCTTTTGGTTTATCATCGATAAGAGCGGTCTGGAAAGAAAGAAAATCACAAATTTGCATCGAATTTCATCACGGGAAAATTGCATGATATTAACAACGGACGTAGAGGTAGAAACGAGCACGAAAATAGGGATTTTTTAATACTCAAGGAAGGAGGCGGAAGTGTTTTATATCGAAAATTGAAAATATAAAAAATTAACATCAACGACAATGTCCCAAATGTCGTGGTTCATCCAAGAAGCCACGGAAAGCATGCAAAATATTCGAATGAACTATGGAGAGACACATTTGAGAGCTTTCTATGACTTGGTAGAGAAAACCTATGTCCCACGTAGTTCCCAAAGTACCACGTCACAGACGTTGTTATCGTCACAGCCGAAGACGGGCTCAAACAAGAGTCCAAAAGCGCAATTATTTCGGCTTGTAGTAAACTGGGACGGGGCTAAATACACAAATGCTACGATCAAAAAACAAATACCAATTAACCTACGAGCAAAAGACGAGGGGGAAGAACATCGACAAACGCGATCGGTAAAATCGAGAAGAGCTATCCAGGAACAATGTTCGAAATATCTACTATAAAATAAATAAAAGTGTCAAGTTAAAAAGACCCTAACAGAAACCTTAGTCAGTGTTTCTAATATAAAAAAAACTAGCTGACCCGGCGAACTTCGTTCCGCCCAAATTCGTTAATGTAATAAAAATATTAACTCCGAGAACGAACAATGAACATGCTGCTTTATGTAATTCGGTCAATTCAAATTCTGTATTCAAAAGTTATATTAAAAACAATACAAATAAATAAAGTATAGCATTGTTGATGTGTTTAAATCAAACCGCAATGATTGACGTGTCAGCCAACCTTAGTTTTTTTCACTAAAGTGCTTTACGGTACACGACGCCACATACGGTTGATTGATACGATTGAAAAACATGGGAAGTCAATAATTGATGTCACAAATATCCAGCGATTGTCCTTGCGACTTACATATTATTTTTTTTTTTTTTTTTTCATAATGAAAGCGATATGCATGGGAAATTGAAGGCGCTCGGAAACCAATTGCCAATCATCGGAATGCGTTGCTTGAATTTTTAAGTCAAAATCTTCGCTTCCAAGACATTTGATTTGAGATTCTTCACATTCAAATCAAACCCAATCCGTTAAAAAAGTTTCGGTTGATTGGGGTTGCTCAACAAAATTATAACTGAGCCGACTTTCGAATTAAAATTGTGTAGCGGTGAGCCCGGAACATCTAAAGAATTTAAAAATCAAACTTTTCAAATAAGTTTTGTTGTATTGGAAGAGACACAACCCGTTTTCCTATCCAGTATATTTTTTTACAAAGTGCGGTTGCCATACTAAGTTCTATTCCCAATCTCATCCCCTTAAACTTTTATTTTTACGACAAAAGGTAGCATAATGTCCTTCCTAAACGAATCCTCCAAGCACAAAATCGTAAAAATCGAACGACCCATTCTCGAGTTATGAGTGCCACACACAGACGTCAGTTTCTTTTATTTATAGGGGTACCCACCCGGTTTTTCCGTGCCTTTCATTTGGAACTATCGGGTCCAAAACTATCCTATCTTTAAAACTGAAACCAACTTTCATTGAAATCGGTTGAGTGGTTTCGGAGATCGACAACACCTAACCAATTCCTCCGTAGATTTTGAAATTAAAATTCTTTCCTAGATTTCCTATCTGTGAATGTGTTAAGAGTCATAAGAGCATTATATGTTTTCACTAAACTTGACTGTAACTCTCTTCGGCCGTCGACTCTCTTTCGTGACGTCGTTTGTAATTTGTACAGGCTTGAATAACGAAAGAAAAGTGTATTCCGAATCAAAGTATGTACACAACTGCGTAGTTGAAATTTAGTGTAGTAAAATTCAACTGTTTCAATTGTTAATATTTTAAAAAAAGTAAAAATGCAAAGATGAGCACCCTAAAAATATTTTTTTTTTAAACTTGATTTGTTAAGATTGGTTGAGCGTGTGAACCGCAAAAGGGAGAGAGGATACCACACTTTTGCAGACACTTTTACGGCGATGTCGAGCGAAATTCCTTTGCCAGGCAAAACGAACAGTTTAATACGGACTATGAAGCTCTATAATAGGACAAGGCGTCTATGGTGTTAGTTTTGAACGCCAATTGCTTAGACTTGTATTCTTCCGTGTTTTCTAGGCTGGAATTTGGTGGAAACCTGACCAGGAAAGTGTGAAAATACACCAAAGCCGGAGCTTGAACAATCTTCGACTGCAACCGAAAGGAAAATAACTTGCCATAGCGCGCACAATGAAAGTTGACCTCAACGAACCTGCTAGCAAATGGAAGCAGTTAGCCAAAGACCGCATTGAGTAAGTCTGGAAAAATTGTAACACATCGCTGGCTATCCGCATGGAGTATAAAAAACACAATCAGTGACAAGTGTCTCTTGGCCATTTCGCAAACAATCTAAAGAATGTTGTAGCAGAAGTAGTTCCTGTCATCTATCAGAATAAATAGCAAGTGCCAAACAAGAATCTCTGACCCTTGTCACAAATTGATTGCTCTACCACATCATATCATATCTGGCTAAAAACGACTTCTGCTTATTAGCGCACACAATCGACGGCTAGAACAAACTAATCTAACGCACAAACAAACATAAAAATACCCACATTACCATAATTAAATGCGAAAATGCGCAACAGCGTCTTTTGCAAGTGTCTGTCTTCCGCTCCGGATTGTTTTGCATAAAGTCAGGCTGCATGGGAGGCAAATACAAATCGATGAATCATCGCATACATTTTTCATTTGTGGGTAAGAGTAAATTGAAACATAAATTTATTAACAATTCTTTCTGAAATGTTTATGTGACTTTTTAATATCCAATTGCAAGGCCAGCTGCAGCCAACGACCATAACAACCTGATTACGTAAACAGTTGTTGGTGTCACACACAACAAAGCAATAAGCAAATTTATCTGATGTGAACTTTAGAAAACAACTCTGCTCTGCTCCAACACTAGGCGCAGCTATTTGCTCCTGGTCTCCGACAACCAGTTAACCCACTTTTGAGTATCACAACAACCGCGAGGTCGCATCTAAACAATCTAACTGTCTAATCGATCCACACTCCAAACTATCTGGAAAAAAGAGAATCAAACTCACCTTAACGGACTCCAAAATCTCCAACGGCTGAATACCCGGCAACTTAACAATCCTCTCGATAAAAGCAGGATCCGATATATATTGCGAAGCGTTCTCAGCTGCCTGTCTGAATACACCCTCAAACGTGTCGCGTGCCCATTGCAAAGTGTGTTCAATGGCATTGGGGAAGTTCTTCAGTGTACAAATGGGTATACTCTTCTCTGGGGGATCCTGCGACGAACTATACGACTCTGTTTGGAATGGGACAATCACTTGCACATTGCCCATTGTGCCGAGAGTTCCGGAATCGACCAGTGGAATACGGTTGAACACGCATTTGCGATCCATGTAAATGCGAGCGTCCACATTGTCCAATGCGTTGGCTACACCATCCAATTTGCCAAAGAACTCCTCGGAGAATACCTTCTCGGTTTCAGCTCCGACGCGCAACTCATATGCGGTCACCTTAACCTCGTTGTTCATTCGCTTGATGGCAGTGGCAGCTGTAAGCGCTTTCGACTTTTGCACATCCTTCGGACGGAACAGGAATTGCCTGTTCAGATTAGACTTTTCAATGAGATCCATGTCGGTGATGACGATTTCACCCTTTCCAGATCCAACTCCGACCATGGCAAAGTTCTTGAGCAGCTCACAGCCGATGGCACCTGCGCCGACAATAAAATACCTGCAAAACAAAACTCAATAAATACACAGACGAACAAAAACTGCCTCATCGGGTACTTACTTGATGTCGCCAAGTTTCTCTTGGAAGCTCTTGCCGAAAATTGCGATTTGTGCATCGTAACGTGAACCAATTGGCTGCGCATCCGCCTCGGCGATGTCCTCCTCGGGCAAACATTCAATAGCATCGTAGTACAAGAACTGAAATATTGGCGTAAACTTTCCGCTGCAGGCCTTAAGCACCTCTTGAGCGACAATACCTCCAGCTGCTGCGTCGATTGGGCAACAATTGCCGGCGCAGATTTTTGAGAAGGTCAGCACCAGTTTCTCATTGATGTCTGGATTTACCGACTTGCACAGCTGCAAGAACTTCTGAGCATCCTCATTGTTCCAGGGACGGGGACAATTGCCAGTTTGCTCTATAAATTTGTGCAAGGCAGCGAATGCTGTGTGCAATGTGCCGGGATGGTCAAACTTGGCAAAGTCCGAAATGATGAACTCAGGCTCCTTCTCTGCCTCCGCCAGGGGCTTGAAGTCAATAGTTTTCGGCATTTTTACCTGCGTAACGATACCACCACGAACGTACTCATTGTACGCGCTGGTGTCGCCAATGCTGAACGTATACGGCCCAAGGACATTTATCTTCAATGGCTGGCAACCATTCAGCTCGGTCATTCCTTGTACTTCGGAGAAAGTAACATAATCGCCATCGTTGAGCCCGTGACGGGTCTCATCCAGACATGTGACAACGCCCTGCGCGTCCTTGGTGATCCCAGCCACCATGGTCGACAAGGGCTGTGTACCATCTTGATCGTAGATGGTAAAGTTCTCACCAAAGTCGCAGAAAATTTTCGTAAACAGACCACGGCTCTCCGCGATAATGAGTGCGATTCCATTGTCATGGGCCAACTTTGCGATGCGCTGCTGCTCCTCCGCATTGGAATTGGTCAGTACAATCACACGGTATTGCTTTAGAAAATCTTCGGTTAATTCACCTGTGTAGGCAGTGGTGCGTACGTAGTTATTTAATTCGGCCAACTGGCTGCATGAGGCTTCGGCGCGATTCTTTCCAACATCTGCTTCACTCAAATAGAATTGCGACGACAGATCCCGAGTCTGAAACGAGAGATGGCAACTTAGTATTGTTTTTATTTGCTTTGCGTGTGATGTAGTCGGGTGATTCATGAACTGAGCACCAAAAACCAGATTTAAAGTCAGCGACCTGAGCAAACAACTCATGTAATGTCGTTAGCCTTTATTATAATGGCTTGTAAACAAATAAAAACGCAGGTGGAAATTCAAAGGAAAAACTTCACAGTCGCAGCACAATCCCAGCGGATGGTGGGGACAATGCTTTTGGAACTACACCTAACCTATCCCCTATTATGTGGCATTGTCGGAGACCTTTCGACCTCTTAAGATAATCAACGCGTTTGGTCGAAGAGTTTTTTTTTTTTTGTTTGGAAGGTAGGTATCAGATGTTTGTCCAACGTGGAACCTCAAAGAAGTCACATGATTGTTAATGAATGAAAACTTATTTCCAGACAACCTGCAGGTAGGTATCTTAAGGGAGTATTGGCAATCCTGAACGTTCTCTATAGTTGCTACAAAAAGAGTAAGGAATTCTAAGCTCGACCATGTATCGTTTATGAAGAATTGAGGAAACAATTGAATCAGTAATGGTCGACTTAACTTGCAAGAGAGTTGGAGGCCAGATAAAACACCTAGAGGACAATGGTAATCATGGGGTGATTTCTATTACTAATCCGATAATTACGGTTGTAAGAAGGAATTTGCTGGACGGGTACGACTGATGGGTACGTATGGAAACTTATGAGAAGCGAATGGAGTGCTATTTGTTCGAAGTCGCGGGAGAAGGCGGCGACATGACTTTGCAATGAATTCTTTACTTATCTGAGAATTGTAGCTGCTAAAATTGTTGCACGACGACATACTGCTCTTCATGACGGACGAATGGATTGAGCTAAATCATGAGTCAGGGTTTTTTCAGAAATCAAAGGCAACTTAAGAAAAACCTTGGACAAACTACCTGCTACATATTTCAACATGGTATCTAAACCAGATTGGGCTAGGCTACAGAAAATAGTAGCGGGTTTGACGTAGAAAAAGTCGTTGAACGAACCACACATGAAACAGAACTTTAAGGCGTAGAAAAAAATCATTTCGCCTCAACCAAGAACATACCTAGAAAGCCTAAGGAAAACCAATCTTCATTTTAATAGGAGTTGTCGTCTTAGAGAGGCTAAGACTTTCCGATACTGATACACTTATGTAGATCATCCAATGTACTGATGATGATCTTGAATATGTATATAGAAACTTTGACAACAACTGCTAAATATATCAAACAATGCGTATTTATAGTTAGGCGTTGTGCCCTATTCTGTACGTACAACAGCACACCTAAAGTCCTTTTTTTTTTGCTTGAAATATTCTTGTGTATACCTACTTCCTTTCAATGGAAAGTTAATTGAAATCATTACGTGTATGTACGAACCTACACATAGCCAACAACTTCAGCCGTACTCTCCTCTTTTGACCACACATGAACATGTTTCGTACCCCCGCACACGGTATTTTTTTTTTTAGATTAAATAAAACTAACAATGCATCTGCTGGCACAAGTACGCAATTGTTATCGCGGGATTATTTAAGATTGTGATAACAAGTCGCTCTCTATTCGTAACTTGCATTTATTTTTACAACATATTCAATACACTACACGAAATCACTTGTTTTTTTTTACTGGGTGTGATTCACGTCTAATTTGATGTCAGTTATTTTACAATAAAATTAAGCCATGATGGGACATCGCCCTTTTCACAACTTAATTGGTTGTTTGCGAATTAGCTTGTTGTGTAAACAAGAAAGGGTAGAGAAACCGAATAGCTAACTGAGCACCCATCAATAACGAAAGTGAAAACTGCACCATTTTGCATTTCGCGACATCGCAGTCACAGAAAGAAAAAATCGATAAAACTGCGACAAAACCACACACACAAAATATTTTCCAAAAACATATATTGAAAACGCTCACCAATTAACCACACTCGACGAGGTTACCGGTGAATACCCGATATTGTATTTATAGCTGAACAAAGCGAGAGAAAAACCTCAAAACTATGACGCAAACACGATTTCCATGGCGAATGTCATTCAACAACAAAGAAAAATCGTATTTTTAGTTGCAAAATGTTGCATTTCCTTCGCTCATGTGGAGCAGCAAAGTCTCGATGGAAATGGAAAAATTATCGATTAATCGCGGCGATCTAGTCTAACCTCACAATGCGACTGGGAATAGTTTTTCTTTTGTCGATTTCTTTCTTCTTTGCGTTGCCCCAAATGAATATGAAAATGAATCATCAGCAAAATTTGAGAAACCGCTAGTCATTTCAAGGAGCGAAAAATGAAGGCGAATTTAAATGTGGAAAACAAATGAAAATTTTGAAGAACTTTTATGCAAACTTACGGTGCAGGAAGTCGTATCGTGCAGGGTGATCGATTTCACACCCCCAAGGATGACGTTTTTGGCGATTTCCAGGCCGAGACCGCCCAATCCAGAGACGAGAATGTCCGAACTGGCCATGCGACGCATAGCATCGTGACCGAGAACGTACAATTGGCGCGAGTAGAGTGCCTCATCGATATCGGCTCCTGAGGAATTTACTGCACTGTTCGCCATTGTTGTTGTTGCTACTGATGCTTCTGCTGCTCCTGCTGAATCCTTTTCTGTGGTTACTCCTCCCGAGGAAGATGATGAAACGTTGGCTGCACAAGTACTGCCTTTGCTGCTGCTGTTAATATTGTTGTTGGCACTGGGCTTGGTAATGGTGTTGGTGCTTGAAATGGCCGAAGAAGAAGACGACGACGACGATGATTGAGCTGCTTTCGGTGAAGAATTTAACGAAACAGAAGAGGATGACGATACTTCGCCAACAATGCTGCTGCTTGATGTCGGAGTTGGAGTACCTTCAGCTGCTGCTACTATGGATATGGACTTTTGTCCTTTCTGAGAGCTACTACCGGCTGGTGTTGTGCTTTCCTCCGCGGCTACTGTTGCGGTGGCGTTTGCTTGCTCGTTCGCAAGCAGCTTCCGCTTCTTGGCGGCTGGGGGCTCAACGGAATTATCGATAAATTCAGTACTAGACATCGGGGGGCACCAGGAGCGGTTTTGAATCAATTTTGTTCTACCTTGCTCGCTCCTACGTGTGGGCTTAAGGAATGCTTTCGTATGCGCTCCTCCTTCTTCCTCTCACAGAAGCTTGCAAAAAACTAAAACGCTGTGAATGCGATTTTCTACGTATCCTGAACAAAAGAATATTATTTGAACAGCAAAACGACGAGATCTCGAAAATGATAGTTATTGTGAAATTCACATGGAGATTTTAGATAAAAATGTGATTTTCTGATTTTTCCCTGAATAGGCGACGCACACAAACCCACCAACTCTTTGCTGACTGTCGGTCGTCCGACTGTGCAATTTGCAGCCGATTTCCAAGTTGATTTCGGTTTTTCGATTTTACTTTTCAACAATTACAAAACGCAATGTTATTATTTTATTGTAAATCTGTTAGATATCACTGCAATATTATTTAAAAACTAGTAAACGTAATTTACCCAGTGAATGTGCGAGAACGAAGCCTTCTCGATGAAACTACGAATTTCCACACACAAAACGAATTAGTTTGAAAGTAGAGAGAAGGAGCGAGATAACAATATGACAACGGCTGGGACAATGTGCTAACTATTTTTGCACGCCGGTGTAAATTTAACAAACTCGACGAAGAAATTCGAAATGTTGGTGTTGGTACTACTGTATTTCGTGACTTCTGGGTTCTGGCCAAAGATAATGGAATACAGAGATATATATCTTTCCAGTGGAAGGGCGGCTGCCTACAAGCTGTTTTCCAGAAAAATTCATGAAGTCACACACACCTGCTTATTTCTATTATAGTATATGTGAGTTCATGAATTGGACTTTAATGCAAGAATTCGGTATTATCTAATGTGTATTTCACTATCTTTTTCAGTTTAATCAACACCTCTACAAAAACTAAACAAATTCAAAACGTAACACAAAACAATTAAACACCGCGATGCTCATAAAAGCAAGATGATTCGCGGTCGTCCATTAGCAACATGCTTTTTTGTTAGCCACACGTATTCACAGACGGGGGTTGAAATTACAAAAACAACAATGTAAACAAATGGGTTTTGGGGGGATAGACGTACGAAAGATAGCCATCTCTTTTATTCATTCATCTCTGGTTCTGGCTCTGAAGTACTGATGAAATTGTAGTAGTTTAACAAATAAATTTGAATGTTTTTTTACTTTGAAACAAAAATTATATAAAAATAGTTTAGAAGACATTAAGGGTATTCACTTACCCCCGTATTAATAAAAAAACGCTATCCGCTCTCTAACACGTGTTTTAGCTGGCAGACGGATAGTGACCCTATCCGTTTGCTAACTTTTCTTATTAATAAACATATTCAATCAACATATTAGCTATTCGCTCTTTATCACCTAACGCACGGCAGCACTACACGGAATTGTACTAAACATTCTAGTACATCTGTCATATTTCGTTTTTCAAACGGTTGTTGCGCTCAAAAATTCACCGATTCTCTCTCAGATTCTCTCTTGTAGAATGTTCAGATGTCACGCCTCACGCGTCATTCGAATGTTGATGTCTTGTCATTTGAAAATTATCCCTCACCCTCTCTGAGTTAAAAAGTTATCCGCTCTGGCGCTCTCTATACCTACGCCGAATTCGGTGAGTTAAGTTATCCGCTCGTTTTTAAATGTCAGTGAAACCAAATACACGTTTATTAATAGGAATTTGAAGCTAACATGTGTGTTAGTGCTAACTCGCCGCTGCTCGTCGTTTATTAATACGGGGGTTAATCTCTCGGAAATGACAGCGTAATTCACTGCAAATAACGATAAAGTAATAGATTAACTATATATTTCAATAAATTTTTACCGTCATTGCTGCAACTCTGAAAACATGAAAAGTAATTCACACAACCGTTTGTCACAATTTGACATTTGTAAATTTGCGTAACCTTCTGCCGTCGATTTCCGAGCCTAATTGGTCGCGGAAAATTATGAGGCTTGCGTAAACTATTCTCCATACAAAATCTGACAGTTCGTTTACGAGGTGGTAAATTTCTGCAGTTTTCGCAGTTTATGAGGGTTTTACGCGTTTAAGTGAATACCCTTATTAATACTAATAGGGGTATTCACTTAAATCTCATAATTTTATGCAGTTCGTAAATTTATAAATTTCTGCGGTGCTTTAAGTGAACACCCCTCTCGGAAATGTCATTGCGTAATTCGCTGCAAATATCGATAAAGCAATAGAATACCTATCTATTTGGTTAAATTTTTACCGTCATGGCTGCAAACTCTGAAAACATGAAAAACAATTCACACAACCGCTTGTCACAGTTTGACATTTGTACATTTGCGTAACTTTCCGCAGTCGATTTCCGAGCCTAATTGGTCGCGGAAAATTATGAGGCCTGCGTAAACTACTCTCCATACAAAATCTGACAGTTCATTTACGAGGTGGTAAATTTCTGCAGTTTACGCAGATTATGAGGATTTTATGCATTTAAGTGAATACCCTTAATATGAACAAAATGCAGTTTAGAATTTATATCGTAGTTGTATTTTCTGCTCCTGTCTAAGCAAGACGTAAATTGTACTAGAATACTTACAAAATTCGTATCGTACTATTTGTTCTTGAATTGATGTCGCGTTTTAAGGTGAGGATAAGAGCTTCACGCGGATCCATAATAATTACGGGCTTTGTACGGATTAGTTTTGCTCGAGACGCGTATCGTAGATTGTTTAGAGTCTCCGCATAGTTGTATTGTGATGGCGAAACGCAGGCTATCATCAATGTGACTCCATTTCCAGCCAGACTGTCGGCTAACGCTAAGAGCTTTGTTAGTTGACTATCTCTGTATGGAATGTGACCGCTTCAAAATTCGTATCGTACTATTTGTTCTTTTATTGAAAATAAAGCAAAAGTAAAAGAATGATGACGAAGGGTAGTAGGTACACTTTTATTGAAATAAATTCTAAAATATTAAATCAAAAAAGCTAATTTTTACGGCCGGAACTACAAAAATCGGCCAATCTATGCACTCTTTGTTCTATGTCTGTTGTCTTTATGTTATTCATTTTACTTTGTTCCGGGACTAAATAAAATATATGGCGCAACCTTCTCACAAATCTGTGCCATCTGATGTGTTTTGCCGTCAGGTTCCAAGCAACACCAATTCCCCCAAATTATAAATATTCAAGGGGTTGATAAATAAAGTACCTTACTCGTAGCGTTAACAATATTTTTATTTGTTTATATAAATTTGCTTATAGTTACTAGAAAAATAATTAAATATCCATCTGTAAAACAAGGTAGTATGCTCATAGCGAAAAGGACTTGCCATAGGAATTAGTACGAGCCTGTAAGTTTAAAATATATTCCTTAGCTGTGATTAAAAGTGCACATTCTTCTTAGTCAGCATCCTCGCTCTCGTTAATCGTTCCATTCATCTATATCAACATGCTGTTTGCGACAAACACCAAAAAGTCATTACATCCCTTTTTAAAAATCAGACGTAACTTACTCGGGCATGTATTCACTATCCTTCTGCCTTCTTTTCACGTCGTACATTCGGAAATTATCCGCCATATTTAATATACTCTTTCCAATGCGCTTATTGTCTATATCCTTCTGTGCCTGGTCTGAGATTCGGTTTCTGTTTTCTGATATTCGCCCAACAAGGTCCTTATTCTGAAAGTATAGCTTGGTTAATACTTGGTTCTCCAAAAAAAAAAAAAAACTTTCATACCATTGGAGATTCAATGTCTCTGGGATTTGTCCAAATCTCTGTGTCACCCTCACTACCAGGGGTCGAAGATAGGGCCGGTCTAGCTGGAATTAATGGTGAACGAACACAAACTCTGAAAGAAACGCACACAATTGAGTGAGATCTTTTACACACAAATTACCAACCCCTCAAGACTGTCACAGGTCCTCTAATGAAAACAAACACTTATCTTTTGAAAACATTTAAAAATCCGTTGTATTCAGTTTAAAAAATTTGTTAACATATTTTGTTCACATTCAGATTGTGCGTATACGTTTCGTATTGAGCATTGATTTGTTTCCACAATTATGGTAAACCTACTTGTTAACGTCCTCCAGCTTCTTGAGCAGGCGTTCATTCTCCCTGCAGACAATCTCTTGATCACGCATTATAATTTCTCGGATTGTGCACAAGTGAGAGTTCTCCTGTCGGAGATTTTCATTCTCTTGCATATATAGCTTTACTAGTTCAGCCAAGTCAGATCCATCTAATTCTGCTAGCCGCTCCAAATCGACCTTTGACACGTTCTGTGGATCTGTGGCTACAGCTATATCGGCACTCATATTCGTTTCATGATGAAGATTTAGGGCAGTTTTCAAGTGCTCGTTCTCCATTTCCAGAGAATTGATGTCGCGTTTTAAGGTGAGGATAAGAGCTTCACGCGGATCCATAATAATTACGGGCTTTGTACGGATTAGTTTGGCTCGAGACGCGTATCGTAGAGTGTTTAGAGTCTCCGCATAGTTGTATTGTGATGGCGAAACGCAGGCTATCATCAATGTGACTCCATTTCCAGCCAGACTGTCGGCTAAGAGCTTTGTTAGCTGACTATCTCTGTATGGAATGTGACCGCTTCGTTTTCTCGAATCGCTTAGAGATGCGATGCAGTAGCCTAGAACAAAAAATTGGCATTCGCATTACCGAAGCCACGTTTTTAAGTTGAGACTTATTTAATAATATTCTGTTGCGGATGTTCACAAAAACACGAGGATGGAATAAATAACTTACTCGTCACCCTATATAGCATCCGGAATTCGAAAATAATACTTTCGAAAATTATGGCCATTTTCTTAACCGGAACCAGTATTTTTTTTCGTTCCCTCTTTTATCCTTGAACGATTTCATACCAAGTCACAATTCGTAGGTCTTTTCGTTCCCAACCGCCCTGCATAGCAGACCTAGACAGCCAGCTTCGGTTTTATTAAGGAAGTGCTCCTTCCCACAAATTTTAATTCACCAAAGTGAATTCGGGGAAATACGCAGAAAAAAAAAAAAGTGCGTACACGCATTTCCACAAAGGAAGGAACTTCCAAGTTGGGTTTGAATTTACAGAGGTAATTCCCTCGATTAATGCATCCCACGTTTTTTTTTCTACAAAAAGAAATCTATTTTTTTTTACCTAGATCCTAATCTACATACAAGAAACACAACAATTATAAGTCTACACAATAATTACAATCAACACCTAACAGAAAGAATAAGCGAAAACCATCGACAACCAAAACACCAAAAACGGGGCAGTGCACTGCTCAGCATTCCACCGCAGTGGACCAAAACAACAAAAAAACCAAAAAAACCCACTCCCCTGCGTCGAAAACTCTATCCGCAGAAGGTCCGCTACCCGCAATCGAGAGAGCTATCACCGCAAATCATACGTCGAAAGATCTCCCGATCCCCAACACCCTTTGGAGACTTATCCACCGTCATCGGAAACTCGGCTTGGGCGTGCTTCAAAACACCGAGCTGTTTAGTCGCTGTGCTGCCACAGTAACTCATCTGCAGCCGTTCGTCAGCGCTAACACCGATCGTGAAATAAAAGTGTAGGTGGTTCGCTTAAGTTGAGAGTTCGGACGGTCGGTGTGTGTGTCGAGTGTGCGGTGAGCGGGTGTCGTAACTTCTTATCGAGTTTCTGTTCTGCGGTTTCAGTGGGGGTACTGTGCCCATAGCTATACCTACCAAAAAGTCCTAACTGCAGTGGCCTTACGGCGTGAAAGTGACATAAAAAAAAAAAAACAACAAAAAAATTACTTAAAACAACCTACCTAACGTAACAAAAAAAAAAAAAAAAAAAAAAAATTATATATTATTCGAAGATTTGCTATCCTACCCTAAGAAAACAAAAAGTGAATTTTACCCAAGTATACCTTACCTATATAATATAAAGCGAAAAAAAATAGTGAATTTTACCTAATTATATAATTTACCTATACTAATCTTAACGTTATAAGTGTACTAGTGATAGTTTGGAAGTTAGACACCAGTATTATTTAGCGCGTGAATCCGAAAGGGATTGAGAGTCAACGTGGGATATTGTGCACAATCTCCGACGGACAATTGGTAAGTTTCTTTTTGTTCTATTATTCAAAAAAAAAAAAAACTCCAATTCCAAGCTAGAACTATTTTGGATTTTCTTTAACTAGATTTTTGTTCTGAATTATAGTTTAAATGGCCATATATTTTTTCTTGTTGTTTAAAGTAAGGGTACTTTCCATGTAAATGGGGTGGATAGTTTATTATTTTAGAAAAATAAATTGGTAGATAGTATTACCAAAATGATGCAGTAAATTTGTGTTTTGATGGGGTTAGTTGTGGTGCGTTTTGGATTCTTTCGGGGAGTATGTGAATCGTGAGTGAACAGTGATGTAATGGCTGCAAATTAGGGGCAGTTGTTTTTTTTTATTTTTGAGTACGGCAACTGTCATGGAGCATTTATGGTGCTAGGGGGAGGGAATTAGGTACTCAAGGCAACGCTACACCTGTTGCCCGCGAAGGAGTGTATGACGGTGAAATAGTGTCCGTCCGTTTTCGAGGGTTTTTCTATCTTGGCATGATTATATTTTTTTTTTCTTGTTGTGTCTGGCTATTCGCGGATCAAGTTCCCCGCCCATCCGACGTTCCTAGCTGTGCATTATGCAAGCATGCCAAGAAGCGATCCGTGCAAATAGGGTCCAGAATTTTGAAAAGTCGCAACAAAAGAAAAATGGCGCCCAACTTGTAGGCATAGGAAAGCTCCTTACAGCAAATATCGCTTTCCATGCAGGCTTAGTTCGGTTTCGTGGTGATTTTCCGCAGTAAGTCCCGGAATATACATACGAATGTGATCCGCGTTGTGACTGTAGGGTTTCAGACGAAGCTGTGCTGGTTTTAGTTCATATTAGTCCGACTTGTATTCCAAATAAGGAAAAAGTGTTGCATATGAATTTTTTATACACACCTTTACCAACAGTATAGTCCGTCTCTGGTATTAAGTAAATCTGGAGAGCGTTGCTACTGTTATCATATTCATTTCACCATCATACATCCAATTTTGCGTTTATTATATGCTTAGTTGCATAGTCCGTCTGTTATATAAAATACTTTAAACACGATTTACATTTTTTTTAATCACAAGTTAATCAGTTTGAATAGAAACAAAGAGCCGAAAGATATCCTATAAACAATCCACACAAACCCCAACATATTTATGATACCATATTATTAAAAATTTGATTTTATAAACATAATTTTTTTTTTTTTTTGAAAAATTAAATTCAAAATCCAAGCATTGCGAAATTATTTCAAGATGGAGACTAGGACAGGAGTTAATACTCGTTCTCGAGGCAGAGGTAGTAGCTATAGGGGCAATACATCTCGCAATTCGAATAGAAACTCGATTGATTCCCGTAATCGTACTAATAATTCGAGAACGATTGAATCAAGGCCTCTCGTTAATCGTACACCACCAACCAGTAATGCTAATAACGAAGTGCATGCTGTGGCTAGTGGTAGTACTGCGAATATCGAACCATCGGTAATGCCCAGTTGTAGCAATGCACCGAATCCCATTCTCGATCGCAGCAATGCAAATCAAGAACTACCTTCCAATGGAAGACAAATTTTGGAACAGTTTCCACAAGTCGGGAATACTCCTGCAATTCTGACATCTAGTGTAGACAATAATCCTGGTACAAGCAACAGTAGCAGCAATCATCATGCTCAATCTGTACCTACTTCAAACAACGGAAATGACATAGTTGCCTTAGCGCATGCATTTGAGCGCATCCTTGACGCGAACCAAAAGGTATTCTTGAGGGAGATGAAGTCAATTAAAGATACATTGGTTCTAAGACTGGATAATATGAATGTAAATGCGCCAAATCTTGTCCAACCAGCACCAGCGGCTCAAGACAACCTTCCAGGTCCTTCAAATGCTCGTTCAGATTTCGAACAATTTTTGCATAATGCCGCGTTTTCTACCCACAATCAGCTTATACCACCTACAAGCAATAACAGCTCACATTCAAGTCCTTTGTCGGCAAACTCGGTTTGCAAGATAGAAAAATGGCAAATTTCATTCGATGGCACCGAGAATGTTCACGACTTTCTCTTTAAAGTCGAGACGCTTAAGGAACGTTCGCAATGCAGCTGGGACCATGTTCTTGCGAACTTTCATGTCCTGCTGCAAGGCAAGGCCGAGTCATGGTTTTGGTTTTTCCTCCGAAAATACCCAGCTGCATCGTATAGCAACCTGAAGCACGCGATTATTAAAGAGTTCAGTAAAATTGAGAACGATCAAGAGAAACTTCTTCGAATGTTATCGCGTCGTCAGGGTCATAAGGAATCATTTGATGACTACTATACCGACCTGCTACGAAAGAATTCTCGCTTGAGAGAGCCATTAAGTGATTCTAAAATGATAGATCTCTTGAAGAAAAATTCCAAGGAAAGTTTAGGTCCGATGTTGTTCCCTTATCAAGTCAATAGCCTGGACCAATTAAGAGATGTAGCGCGACAAGCAGAAATATTCCTTCATCATCAAACGGCTCATCGATTTTCTAACTATCGCCGTGATGTGAACGAAATTGAGGAATCGGTTATATACGTTAGTGAAGAAGGAAATGGAAGTTCAGAACTTGCCGCCTATTCCACTGGCAACAAGTTCGACAACTTGAGGCATCCCATTGATACAACCAAATTTACCTGTTGGAATTGCGACCAGATTGGGCATTCCTTTTATGAGTGCACGTCGGATTCCAGGAAACTCTTCTGCTATCGGTGCGGAGAGAAAAATGTGACGACACCCAATTGTCCCAAAAATCATCCGGTAAACAGGAAGGGGAGCGAGGTGACTGCCGGGGACCCTCGTTCAAAGACCCAACCCCCGAGCTATTAAAACTTCCAAATGCATCTCTAAATAGTCATAGACCATTTAGAGATACCAAAACACAAAACGAAAGTTCCATTGTACCACACACAAATAAGGTGACTCTTTTACAACCACCACCACCACGAAGTAACAATGTATCCGTACAAACTGATATTTACAGTCACCTTTCTCTTCACGAGAGATTTAAGCGCTATCAAAACGCGAAGAGTAGAATTTTTGGTACTTCAGACAAACCTGCAATTTCAAAAAAAATAGTTAAGTGTAGAAATCGATACAGTAGCAGAAAGGCATACAGAAAAGTTTTAGAGTCAGCTATAATTGACGATTCAAATGACATGAGACCATTTCTAAATATCAAGCTTGGGAATGAGAATGTTTATGCTCTTTTAGACTCAGGTGCATCAGTCAGTGCTCTAGGGAAGAATTGCTTTGACTTCTTGAAACGCAATGCTATTCCTATGAAGCCATTAAAGTCAAACATAAGCACAGCAGATGGCACCAAACAAGCTATTCATGGGGTCTGTAAGATTCAAGTTTATTTCAATAACACGTCAAAACTAATAGACTTTTATGTAGTGCCAGCTCTGCAACAGACTGCATACTTAGGTATTAATTTTTGGAAAAGTTTTAACATTGTTCCGAAAATAGTACCAGAGATTTCTGCCTTGGAAGCTAATTCTCCTGATGCTAATATCCATGCACTATCTCCCATACAGAAGTATAACCTGGAAACAACTGTCGAACTTTTTCCGTCGTGCTCAAAGTTAGGATTAGGGAAGACGGACATGGAAGAACACCTTATTGATACAGGTGATGCTGTACCAATCAAGTCCAAACATTTTCCACTTTCGCCACCACGGCAGGAAGAAGTTTATGCCGAACTAGATCGTATGCTTTCGCTTGGGGTGATTGTAGAAAGCAACAGCCCTTGGAGTTCTCCAATTGTTCTGGTTCGGAAGCCAGGTAAAGTGAGGCTTTGTATAGACTTTCGCAAAATCAATAACGTCACGAAGAAGGATGCTTATCCGTTGCCGCATATAGGTGGATTACTAAGTAGACTAAAGGACACCCACTTCATTAGCGGAATTGATTTAAAAGATGCTTACTGGCAAATTCCGCTGGAAGTGACGTCTAGAGAAAAGACAGCGTTTGCAGTACCCGGCCGGCCACTGTATGAGTTTACAGTCATGCCTTTCGGATTATGCAACGCTCCACAACGAATGAGTCGTCTCATGGATCGAGTCATTCCGTCTCGATTCCGTGAAAACGTTTTTGTCTACTTAGACGATTTACTTGTATGCACGGCGACGTTTGAGGAGCATATGACCTTATTGAAAGAGATTGCGAAGTGTTTACACGAAGCCAAGCTTACCATAAACCTGGAAAAAAGTAGATTCTGTCAGCGAGAAATCAAATATTTGGGGTATATTGTCGGCCAAGGTTGTCTAAAGACTGATCCTGCTAAGTTGGAAGCAATAACCGACTTTCCGCTTCCAAAAACAGTGCGGCAGATCCGTCGGTTTATTGGTATGACAGGCTGGTACCGACAATTTATCCCGAACTTCGCTAATCTCGCAGCACCCCTAACCGATTGCCTAAAAAAATCTAAAGTGTTTGCTTTGACCTCGGAAGCAATAGATGCATTCCAAAAACTGAAGGAAGCCTTGACAACTGCGCCCGTTCTTGCACAGCCCGACTTCTCTAAGCCTTTTGTGGTGCAGTGCGACGCATCCAACTCTGGGGTAGGTGGCGTACTGTATCAACTAGGTGATGATGGTCAAGAGCGCCCAATCGCCTATGTATCGCAGAAATTGAACAGAGCGCAGAAAAACTACACCGTATCGGAGCAAGAGTGTCTGGCAGCAATTGTATGTGTGTACAAATTCCGGCCGTATATTGAAGGACTACCCTTCAAAATAGTTACCGACCACTCAAGTCTTAAGTGGCTGATGACACAAAAAGATTTGAGTGGAAGGCTAGCTAGATGGTGTTTAAAACTCCAGTCGTTCAATTTCACGGTAGAGCACCGAAAGGGGAGTTTGAATGTTGTGCCTGACGCACTTTCGCGGTTAGATATGTGTGAATTGATGTCGATGGGAAACCATATAGAAATCGATCTGAATTCACCATTCTTCACATCCGGAAACTATGAAGCATTGAAGCAAAACGTGATAGCTAACCAAACTAATCTTCCCGATACTTGTGTTTCCGATGGATACATATATAAACGCGTACATTTTAGGGCTGGTTCACCAGATGAAGAAGATAGTCTGTGGAGATTATGGTTGCCTGAGGAATTAACAACTGAAGCCATTTCAAGTGTGCATAATTCAGTAATAGGTTGCCATGGTGGTATCGGAAAAACTTTATATCGAATCCGTCAAAAGTTTTATTGGCCAGGAATGGTTAAACAGATCAAAGCTTTCGTTAATGCTTGTGATGTCTGCAAAGGTATTAAGCCGCCAAACGCAACCCTTCGGCCAAAAATGGGCATGCAAATTGTGACGGAAAGACCGATGCAACGACTGTACGTTGATCTTTTGGGGCCGTATCCTCGGAGTAAAGCGGGAAACACCACTATTTTTATAGCCGTTGACCATTTTACGAAATTCGTATTTTTAAAACCACTCCGCAAAGCCTGTTCTAAATCTATTTGCCGTTACCTCGAGGAAGAAGTTTTCCACCTGTTTGGAACTCCTGAGTTCATTCATAGCGATAACGGCAGACAATTCGTGTCAGTTGAGTTTGCCAAACAGATGGAAGCATATAAAATTAGACATGTGAAAACAGGGCTGTATTCTCCCCAAGCAAATTGTTCGGAACGAGTTAATCGAGAGATCATCTCCAAAATCAGAGTGTTCATCGGCAGCAAACATAATGAATGGGATAAGTATTTGTCCCTGATTGGGGCCATCATTCGGAGCGATTTCCATTCGTCTACCAACTGCTCGCCGTACTTCGCTCTGTTCGGTCAAAATATGGTTCTGGATGGAAGTGAGTATTCAGTTTTGAGAAAGCTGCATGTCCTTACGGAGCCTGATATTTGCACTGTTCCCACTTCCGATAGAATGCAACTTATTAGAAATCGCATTAAAGATAATTTGCATAGCGCTCATTTAAAGGCTGAGAAAACATATAATACCCGAGCGAAAAATATAAGTTTTATGGTAGGACAGGAAGTGTTTCGCAGGAACTTCGAGCAGAGTTCGTTTGCCCAATCTAAAACTGCAAAATTCTTGCCCAAATTCCTAAAATGTCGAATTCGAAAAAGAATAGGAAACTGTCTGTATGAGCTGGAGGATTTAAAAGGCAAACTAATAGGGAAGTATCACGCCAAGGACATTCGGCAATAGTGCTTGAATATACCAAAGTAATCAAAGTGAATAGACGAACATCCCTTTTCCTCTTTGTTTGGACAATCTTATTGTTAAAACAAAGAAGGTTTGTTGCGGATGTTCACAAAAACACGAGGATGGAATAAATAACTTACTCGTCACCCTATATAGCATCCGGAATTCGAAAATAATACTTTCGAAAATTATGGCCATTTTCTTAACCGGAACCAGTATTTTTTTTCGTTCCCTCTTTTATCCTTGAACGATTTCATACCAAGTCACAATTCGTAGGTCTTTTCGTTCCCAACCGCCCTGCATAGCAGACCTAGACAGCCAGCTTCGGTTTTATTAAGGAAGTGCTCCTTCCCACAAATTTTAATTCACCAAAGTGAATTCGGGGAAATACGCAGAAAAAAAAAAAAGTGCGTACACGCATTTCCACAAAGGAAGGAACTTCCAAGTTGGGTTTGAATTTACAGAGGTAATTCCCTCGATTAATGCATCCCACGTTTTTTTTTCTACAAAAAGAAATCTATTTTTTTTTACCTAGATCCTAATCTACATACAAGAAACACAACAATTATAAGTCTACACAATAATTACAATCAACACCTAACAGAAAGAATAAGCGAAAACCATCGACAACCAAAACACCAAAAACGGGGCAGTGCACTGCTCAGCATTCCACCGCAGTGGACCAAAACAACAAAAAAACCAAAAAAACCCACTCCCCTGCGTCGAAAACTCTATCCGCAGAAGGTCCGCTACCCGCAATCGAGAGAGCTATCACCGCAAATCATACGTCGAAAGATCTCCCGATCCCCAACACCCTTTGGAGACTTATCCACCGTCATCGGAAACTCGGCTTGGGCGTGCTTCAAAACACCGAGCTGTTTAGTCGCTGTGCTGCCACAGTAACTCATCTGCAGCCGTTCGTCAGCGCTAACACCGATCGTGAAATAAAAGTGTAGGTGGTTCGCTTAAGTTGAGAGTTCGGACGGTCGGTGTGTGTGTCGAGTGTGCGGTGAGCGGGTGTCGTAACTTCTTATCGAGTTTCTGTTCTGCGGTTTCAGTGGGGGTACTGTGCCCATAGCTATACCTACCAAAAAGTCCTAACTGCAGTGGCCTTACGGCGTGAAAGTGACATAAAAAAAAAAAACCAACAAAAAAATTACTTAAAACAACCTACCTAACGTAACAAAAAAAAAAAAAAAAAAAAAAAATTATATATTATTCGAAGATTTGCTATCCTACCCTAAGAAAACAAAAAGTGAATTTTACCCAAGTATACCTTACCTATATAATATAAAGCGAAAAAAAATAGTGAATTTTACCTAATTATATAATTTACCTATACTAATCTTAACGTTATAAGTGTACTAGTGATAGTTTGGAAGTTAGACACCAGTATTATTTAGCGCGTGAATCCGAAAGGGATTGAGAGTCAACGTGGGATATTGTGCACAATCTCCGACGGACAATTGGTAAGTTTCTTTTTGTTCTATTATTCAAAAAAAAAAAAAACTCCAATTCCAAGCTAGAACTATTTTGGATTTTCTTTAACTAGATTTTTGTTCTGAATTATAGTTTAAATGGCCATATATTTTTTCTTGTTGTTTAAAGTAAGGGTACTTTCCATGTAAATGGGGTGGATAGTTTATTATTTTAGAAAAATAAATTGGTAGATAGTATTACCAAAATGATGCAGTAAATTTGTGTTTTGATGGGGTTAGTTGTGGTGCGTTTTGGATTCTTTCGGGGAGTATGTGAATCGTGAGTGAACAGTGATGTAATGGCTGCAAATTAGGGGCAGTTGTTTTTTTTTATTTTTGAGTACGGCAACTGTCATGGAGCATTTATGGTGCTAGGGGGAGGGAATTAGGTACTCAAGGCAACGCTACACCTGTTGCCCGCGAAGGAGTGTATGACGGTGAAATAGTGTCCGTCCGTTTTCGAGGGTTTTTCTATCTTGGCATGATTATATTTTTTTTTTCTTGTTGTGTCTGGCTATTCGCGGATCAAGTTCCCCGCCCATCCGACGTTCCTAGCTGTGCATTATGCAAGCATGCCAAGAAGCGATCCGTGCAAATAGGGTCCAGAATTTTGAAAAGTCGCAACAATTCCCATTGTCTCCTAAAAAAAATTTAAACAAAATATCAATAGCAAAACTGCAAATTGTACTAGAACCATGTTTTCTATTTGTAACAGGTTTGAGAAAGTTTAATGTGTAGTTGTTATTCGGCAGTTATCTAGCGCTAAATACATAGACATAATACATTTGTGATAAGAATATCCTCCAACCACATGTTATTATGTTGACTTTGACAAATAAATTTGAGCAAATTTACTAGTTGGTGGTGTGCGTATTGTCAACTGTCTTATCCTGTCTGAGTGTCAGAATCTAACAAATCTGAGGTTGAATCGAATCCAGATTTATCCGTGCGTCTATTCTGAACTCTACTGTCTGTGTAACAGGGGCACATTAAGAAATCTAGCTTTCCTAAGTCAGCTAGATTGGTCTGGATAAGATGTAACCTGAACGCACAACAATGTTGGTCGGGAACATAACTTTTTCTACGTCACAGGTCAACTTGATTTTCAGGACTAGATTTTCCATTAACGTATAAACTATATTGACCAGTAATGCCACTTTAACTACGTCAGTCGTACAATCAAAATGTCAAGTTACTACTCCATTTAATCGCGAAATTCATGACTTTATTTGTCAGTTACCCCTTCCCAAACCCAAACGTCAACTGAAAAAAAAGGTTGTTATTGTTGCATGTAACTCACCTAATACCATTAGACTCTTGTTGATATTGTTGGCCTCCTCCAGTGTCTTGCCCTCGCTTAATGTTTTCTTGGTCAGTTCACTGCCCGCCAGATCGACGAAATTTATTTTGCCATGTTTCGAAATAAAGACATTACCATCTGCTTGCTGTTCCGAAATAATGTGAACCGTCAAAATCGTATGCGATCTTGAGGAGTGTTCATTCATTTGGTGGCAGCCGGTGGCTCGATTCCGCATTCCTATGAACAATTTCGCATGAATAATCAGTGGGTTATTTTGTATTCACAAAATATTTACAAAACAATAGTCTCCCCTCCTCCCCCCTTGGTTATTTGCATGGCCATATAACAATTGACTCTTAATTAAATCTAATAACAGTCTACGTCAATCAGATAAAAGTGCGCGAGTAATTGCCCCTCCCCAAACTAATAACCCATTCATTACTCTCGATATGGAAATACGGATATTCTACTACATACTTAATTCGCATCGGCATGACTCAAAACTGATTGCATTATTTCAAAGAAATGAATTGACGGTCATATCCTTTATAGAGGATATGCATTGACAGTAACCTAACCAGTAAGTTGGTGGCATTTACATGAACAAAAATCAATACACCCGTGCTGCTAACTACAATCGATTCTTATTTTAAAATTAAATACTTGTTGGCTTACCTTCTTCCAGTACGGCTAGCAGGTCATCCAGCTCCTCGCAGTCCACAGTGAATTGGTTCTCCACAAAGAAACCGCCAGACTTTTTGGACCACCTGACAGCAAGTGGCTTCCGAGCTGAGCCTGGATTTAGCAAATCAATGACCTGCAATTAAACCATATTCATATTGACCTCGAATTGATGAGGCGGTGTAAAAAAAACGATCACATTTTCCCCCACACGCCAATGTAAATTGCATGAGTGTGTACGAAAAGTTGGTTTACGTTTCGAATGGTCATTTTCATTTCTTTCGCCATATAGTGTATATGCCCGCTGTGTTTACCTACATACCCGCTGTTAAAGCAGTTAATGGAAATTGGAAAAGAAATTCTGAATGGCCCGAGCCCCGACAGAGTAAACAGAATATAATTTAGGAGCATGAGAAGTTATACGGTAAATGCTTGTGGGCGGTTTTTAGTGGGGGTTAGGAATAGTTATGTTTGTTTAGGAATAACTTTTATGGACATTAGATAAATGTTATATTTAATGGGCGTTAATCGCGATTAGAGTAGGATAATTTATTAAATTAGTGACATATTAATTGGTATAGTCATAAGTCATAACTCATTTCATTTGATAACTATCGAGAAACATGTTCTGTATGTCAATCCAGCAAGATAATAGTCTTGTGACAGTTTCGTTTCATCACATTAAACACCTTCACTATTTTCTAGAAGTGTCAAAGCCTGTCAGGTCAGGTTGGCATTTAACCCTTTGTAATAGAGCTCTGCGCTTAAAGGAACATTTTTCTTTAAATAGCTCAAGATAATCCGCAAGAGGAAGGGAAACAAAAAATTTGATGTCAAGGGAATTCAATGTAAAAGTAAAAAAAGTGACAAAAGTAGGGATCGAGTTCTGCGATAAAATTCGAAAAAAGTGAATTTAAGTTTAAGCGAAACTTAAACAGAAGCAATTGTCTTTTTCTCCTTTTGGAATATTAGGTCCGTCCGTGTAGGTACTTTCAGCATAGAAATATGAAAAATGTCAAATCTATAAAATCGAGAGAGAATTCTCTCAATTTCAAGAGAAGTAGGTATACCTGATCGGTTTTCTTACAAAAAGTTTAAGAAATGTCATTTTGTCAAACTTTTGAGCTGTCACTTATAGTTGGCAGTTTTCATTTTTCAGTCGAAATTCGGCGAGGTCAAAATTACGAAAAAATGGAAAGAGGGGAAATGGATTTCTCTCTCATTTTTTTTTTTAATTTTCTCAGTACGTGGTCGCATTTGCACAGTTTCTTAGCAAATTTGAAATAATTTTACGTTTGCAAAAAAGTAGGTACACGAACGAACCTATTATGTGCTAGATGTTCAGCTGCCATTGGAATGCGGCTGGTTTGACATTTGACATCATGTAGGTTACCTACACCAACGCATGTATTTATAGTACCTACTAAATAATACAAAAGAGAGCAGTTAACATTTTATACTTTCAGCAACTAAACTGCGAAGGAATCAGTTTGGCAGACATTAGATATGTCTATTTCTGTCAAGTTATAAAACTCCGTTAGTGAGTTTTTTTTAGAATGCTTAAAGTATTTACGATATCAGCTTTGTGCCGCTATAGGACGTTCTGATTATTTTGGCGTGCGATCGCGTAATTATTTTTAGAACTTTCTCTTGCATTTCAAAACGCACGTTCGATATTTTAATATCAATTCTGGGACACCCTAGTTTTGCTCTGCACATACATTAACAATTGCGATTTAATCGTGGTAAATGTTATAATTTTTGGTTGGCGTTTTTAATTCTCTTGTGTTTGAAAAAGCACTACACTTTGCAGAAGTAAATGGTACTACCTGGAAGATTTTTTTCAGTAAATTTACACCTTTCAGTATTTTTGTCAGTCAGGTAATTCTTTTCAAAAATTCATAGAAAACCGGTTCTAATGTTACCATTTTTGTATTAGATAGAAAAATCTAGAGCAAATGTTGCGCGTTGCGGTCATCTTCAGATGAGCCCAAGGACATTGCAGAGCGAATTGCATTTTTGGAGTAGAGGTATTTTAAATTGTATAAATCGAAATAACTCGTTTGAACCCATCACTGAAAATCATTTGACATCTCTTAGGACTTCCTACAGTGGGATTGGGCATTTTCTATCAAAAATAAATATTTGTTGAAGCTAATGACAAATCATAGCGGATTCAGTTGTCGTTCGTTCACGCCGCTCTGAGAACATTTTAATCAAAAAAACGTTTCCGTATGACTGCAACGGAGGCAGGTATAAAATTTCTTTCAAAGTAAAAAACACTGATTTCTTTGTTATTTTCTGCGAAGTAAGTGAACTTATTTTACGACTTGTCTTTGCAACTGTCAGTCAGTTATGGGTATTTATCTATGGCAGACTGTTCCAAGAAAGCACCACTCTAACCAAGAAATTACAATTTGCTAAGCGTACGAGTATAGGTGTCAATGTTATGGACGTGCATCATAATGGAACGATAACTAACTTAATATTTAACAGACTCACCTTCTCGTTGTAGATCTCCAAGAAGGAAGCCTTCAAAATGAAATGGGTTTCCTTCCGATTCTTGATCAACTGGAAGAGGTACAAAAACGATCGGAAGATGAGGCCGTGCCGTCTGTCTGTTGGGTTTGGCTTCCCATTAAACTGCGAATAAAATGATTAATAGGAAAATATATATAATACAGAACATCGTTTGCACTTACCAACTCTGGTGGCCCGGTCAAAGTATGCGTCTTGCCAGACCCAGTTTGGCCATAACAAAACGCAGTACAGCTAAATCCTTCAATAGCCATTTCGATTATTCTCTTGATTCCCGAGTAGTCCAGGATATCATCTTGTGTCGCTCCAGGCTCGAAGACCACATTATATGTGAAAGCTTTGAAATTTTCTCGATTTCTCGATGCCTTAGTACCCGAACCCTGACCTTCAATCTAGCCAAGAGAAGAACGTATTTTATAAATACAAAACAATTTCCAACTGTAACTAGAGTTATAATTTGCACCATGACTTGTCCGTTTCCCGGAAACCGCAAAATCATGTCATGACTGCCACGCTTCTCCTTCTCGCTGAGCGGTCGAACACGCACCACCACATTTACGTTGTCGTCTGGAGTAGATGGCTCACTACCTGTAGACTTGGATGCGATTATTTCCAAGGTGTCCGCACTACCAATTCTGTAAATTGATAAAGTTTTTCGTAAATAAGCATAAGGGAGATTCGAAAAACAAAGCCGAAGGGCGGCAATTCAAGGGTGACGATGAAGGTCATGTCCATGGGCTGTTGTTGCGTGTCAAGGGATACGTTTATTTTTTTTTGCATTTCTTTTACAGAGGTTATTCCTCTTTCTTCTATTCAAATTCTGATGTGAGAGTGTAGTTTATTTTTTGTTTATCTGATTTGCCTACGTTCGCACTGTATAGTTGCGCTTATATTGGTTTTTCCATAACAGAACTAATGAATATTCATGTGGCACTTAAGGCATTGAATTTGTCGATGATAGATGGAAGGAGCTCCACGATTAGATGGAGTACGAGCAGGTTGTGAACTTGCTTTGTTTGTATTTCCTTAGAATAAGTCGTTTGTGTATTGCAGTGGGGTAAGCCCTTACATTGTCCACAAGCAGACCATCGGAGCGTGTCTATAACTAGTTTCCACTCCACCAACCACGGCAGTCTAATAATGATAAAGAAAGCGGTGTTGCTTATGAAATATTAAAACTCTGAGTGATTTGATCACCAGAAATTATAATACGAATAAAAGGGGCAATATAATTGAATTAAGTAGCCTTAAGTTGTAGGAATGTGACGATATTAGATTTCAATGTAATCGGACAATGTGACAGCTAGATTACTCCAATACAATAGTGGTTTAATGACCACAAAAATGAAAATTGATAGCATTAATCGATCGACAGCGACTGATGGGTCCGAACCATAACTCGTAGAGCGCCCATTGCATCAAAGGATACGTTAACGTTAGCGTATTCAACGGCAGGATCATTCTAATAAAATCTTCGTTTGCAAAAAGTGTTTTCCAAGATAATTTAACCGATAGGATGTTATGTGATTGAACTAGGTCTTCGGCGTTTCAAAATTTAAAGTCTGAACCAGTAAATGTGTTATGTTATAAATAGGTACATCTAACGTCCACGACAGTCCTTTTCATTTAATCAATATTTCGGCCAATGGTTGTCCATATACAGTGGAACTCTATCACAGTTTGTGAAAGCTGTCAATGGACATAAAAGCAGCAACTATAGGTACTGTATTTGCCGCTAAATATCGATATATCCGTTCAATATGTTGCCGCGACAGACCCGACGGATTCTATGGGTTGGGACCTTTTTTTCAGTTCTAGTCAGCTGATAAATTAAGACTATATAACAACGCCAGCAGCAACAGACAGATATGATAGTTAAAATATGATCTTTAAACAGCGAAGAAGAATGAATCAAATACCAAACAGAAATAGCCCATTAGAACCTGATGCCTAACGCAAGAAACGATAGACCCAGTGTCTCACTTCCCCCCAGTGCACATTATCAAGTCTATTCCAGAATTTAGTTATCTTAAGTCGACTAGATTCCCCTGGGATCTCATCGCGTAATTTTTGAAACGACACCTAGTCGTCGAAACGATTGAACACAACGATATCGTTTTTAGTTCGCTTCATACTTATAACATCATCGTCGGGTCGTTCAATCGAATCGTTCATCGGGTATTGGAATAATGCTAAAGTGTCCACAGGTGTGGTAGGGCAGAAGAATTATTGTTTTTCGAAATATAGATTTGTATTTATTAAATCAATCAAAACGCCAATAAATTTCTTGCATTTTTTGGAACAGATGAGAATTTTTATTACTTAGGATCCGGTTGCAAGAAAAAAAATACAAAACAAAACTCAACTCATTTCTTTTTTGCAAGGATTTCATTCTTTCACAACTCGGATAAGAGCGAGTCATCTCCAAAGAGAACATAAGTGTGTTTTCCTTGAAATATTTTGCTACACTTTTCTCCAAAACTGAAATTCCCTATTCAAAACTGAAAATATGGACCAAAAACGATGAAACGATTGCAAAATAGCTGGCGTTCAATCGAATCGTTTTGACGAGGGTATATGACGTTTGAATTAGTAGCGTGAATCAACAAAAAACGATGATCGTCCAATCGTTTCGGCGATTATCATTTTTGGTTGTTACACGAAGTAGAAGTATCGTCGAGACGATATAGCGTTCGATCGTTTTGTGCTTACGCGATTAGAGCCCTGGATAAGATGTAACCTGAAAGCAAAAACTAGATTGGTCGGGAACGTCACTTTTTCTTCGTCACCCATATATGCGAAATGTCATCTAAGTACTTACTCATGTCGTTTTCCATTGGAACCAAAAATCAATCTTTTTTTAATCTAAATCACTTTTCGTGTTCCATTGGGACCAAAAATCAAACTTTTTTTCGATTCGGATCACTTTTTGCAGATTTCGATATTTTTTCAGATCTACACACACTGCCACAATACCAATATACTTCGCACAGCTGTTTTACGTCATTTTAAGATGTCTGCTTTCAAGAAAAATGCTCGAAGTTTCGTGAAAACCAAAATAACGAAATACATTAATAGCCATGGATATAATTTAAGAGGAACTATTATTTTCATAGTTTTCTTCGTCATCTGGTACTTATGAATCACCAAAAATACTCTATTTGTATGTGCAATAGGAGAAACATTTTCCAAGTCGATATCCATTTGTGATTTTCGCAAAAACAAATGCAATTTCAACAACAACAACGACATCAGTCACGAATTCATCGGCTCACTCTCCATAAACGTCAACGGATACAGCTGCTCATATGACCGATTTCAACCAATCAAAACCAAGATACATCTATAGTCAGACAGCTGTCAGACTTACTAAACTAGATACTTGAATGTCCCCACTTACAAGTCATAAATAAATGCTTCTGTGATGAGTTTTGAAAGGCGTAAGGTAACTGTCAGAATCGATATGAGTCTTATCAGAAAACGACTCTAAGCTAAGTAGGTAATAAATATAGCACTTGATAACACCCACCTGTCATATTTACTCTATTATAACTATTATACCTATTTGCTTTCATTAAGGTTCATGAACTCTGCACCTAGGTACTTATGTGGTAATCGATTGGGCGCTCTCAGAGCACTTTTTTTGCTCTCAGAGCAATTTTTATGTTCGTTTGGTACAGGAAAAAGCAATCTTTTTCAGATTTCAGAGCACTTTTGCGAATCTAGATATTTTCTCAGATTTACCAATACAAGTGCGTTTGAGTTTGACAACTGATGGAGTTTGTTTACTTTTTTAGTGAATTTTTTTCTCCAGCAAAGAAAGGCATTGCATCGAGTGAATCTATTTTTGTAAATTATTTATATATAAATATTTAGAAATCAATCGGGACAAATATTTCTAATGTTTTAATACAAAATTTAACCAGTGAATGGAAATCGCTTAGAAAAGTGTCGAAGACTACACATATTCAAGTCGCACGAATATCAACACAAAAAAGAGCAAGAGCAAGTTTTATGTTCGATTAGCCACACGAAATCTGGAATCTGAGGGCAAATCTGAAGAAGCCCAAACGAATACCACATTACAAACAGCGCTGCCACTTTGCTTAACTGCTACGCACTCTCCCTAAATATATCTATTTTGCTATTTTATATAGCACGAAATGTCATAAATCTTGAAATTTTCTTGAAAAAATAAATAAATATATATTCAATATTGAATATTTATATTCAATCTTTACTCACTTTCCCACACCAACTCATATTCTTTTTTACCACACGCCATACCCAACAAGTACCCATTTCTTCGGATGTGTTAGTGTTGACTGGAATTTGTTACTTATAGTTTTGTAAAATGGATAGTTTACCAACTATGTATAAATGTACTTGGACTAGTCCTTAAAAAAAATTTAGTGCATTTTTGTTTGTTTCCGAAAGAAAATTATATTTTGTACTATTGAGTTTTGCTACACAAATTTGCTACGCAAATTTTTTCCCTTGTGGGAGCACTGCTTACAAATAAAATCGTTATAAAAGAAGGCAATGCATACATATAAGTTATTCGATTATTATTAACCAAAAAGAAAGTCGTACACCAAAATGGCAGTAACAGCTCATATACGAATGCGATATATGACCATGAGTGTACTTAAGAAATCAATAGTTCTACCCGCGTCATCAAAACCTTCCATTTTTAGACAGTCCTCCGCCACCGCCATAATTGTAAGCTCATTAACATTGTACAACTAGAAAAGGATTCCTAATGCAGAGCCATGTGTCTTATTAACCCTGCGGCTCATCAATATACAGTATACACGCCTACGATGGGATCAATCAAACATTCAACGAAAAAAATAGGTACCTAGTGAACCACTTCGGTCATTAACGCCGGTAATTTTTCGGAATCGGAAGAAATCAAGTTTACTTGTATGTCCGAGCTCAATCCTCTTGGGAGGTTTCTTTGTTTCTCATCAATTGCGAACATGAAACGGGAAACCATTCCTTTATTCATGTTTTCGTGTTTTAATCAAATGATAAAACTCTTAATTAACATGAAGCCATTAATATTATTGCTGACAAGTAGAGTCGTAGTAGAGTTTTACTAGTATACTAGAGTTGTAGCAGAGTACGCCCGCATACTCTCTATGCTAAGTGAAGATCCTTAAAAACAGATAAACGGAAGTACACGTAGCTGATTGTATTTTTGTATATGCCAGACAGAAACGTGAGAGTGGGACAAGGGAGAAAAAAAACAAGGTTAGTAATTCTAATTGAAGTAAATTCTAGGGTCGGATATAGCGTGAGGGGAATACAAATATTGTGGCACGCGTCATTGTCATTCACATGAAATCAACGGGGGCTTCTTTAATTTGTTGCATTCAATAAAATTGGGTTGTAAGCATTTTCGGCTTCTTTTTGATGGCCGAAGGGGGAATGCAATTAGAGAAGAAAATGTCAATAATTTGATGACAGGAAAGACAACCTGAACGGTAACGTCAACACTTTGATTATGGTATTTAAAATAGATAATTTGCGAAGCATGTAAAATACAATTATTTTTGTCCTTGAGTAGGTAGTTGTAGCGACCATTGTTTATAGAACTTGGTAAGCTAACAATGGAAAGTGCATTGCAGAAGGATATTCTACAAAGAATATCAACACTGTTCAAGTGGCCCATGCATGGCTTTATACGCTTTTCACACCGAGCCGAAAACCGGGTTTTCACGAAAACTCTCGAAACTTCTACGAAATCAAAAGTTTTCCCATACATATTTTAGTTTTCAAAACGAGTCGTTTAAATTCGGTTTTCACGAAAACGACTTCCAATCGTTGGGTTGTTGAAACAAACACACCTTTTGCAATATTCAGCTAATTCAGCAAAATGGCTGACCGAACAAATGTCACAACCCACAACTTAAAATCATTTTCCATTTGAAATGTACTACATGCGTTTAAGGGAACAGACCTTAGGTTTGTTTGACGTTCACACTAACCCTAATGTGTTCAATATAGCGCTCAACTCGCCCTGTGTTTGACATGACTTCTAGGGCACCCTAGTTGTGCCCTGAACTGACCCCAGTTAATTTGTCGGGGCAAGAATTCAGTGCTGAGTTTTTAACAAAACATTTTCAAAAATTCCAGCTCACCAACACACTCCCAAAAATATGAGCATCTTGCGCTTTCGCCGAAGTTCCTGTGAGAGTTCAAAGACTTTTATGCGTTACGTATGGATAGTTTTTAATTTTTTTAGGAATAAGTGTACTTTTGCTTAAAAAATTCATTAAAACATTTTTAACAATTTTTCTTCAGATATGTAGCAATATGTTTCTAGTGTATAAAACGTCTTATTTAGATAGTTTTATTAACCGAACAAATTATATTATTCGCCTTTAAAAAAAATATAATAACTTACCAATAGCATTGAATGCAAAAATATGGTATTCCCGGAATCACATTCCCCCACGGTTGGCACTTGGCAGCGGTTATTGGCAGCATTTATATTACAGGATTCTGAATTGACAAAGCACCGATAGGAAACGAAATGGCGAATTTGAAGAAAAACAAATTAGGGGCAAGAGAATGCGAGTTGGGGGTCTCAGTATCGTTCGTCTCTGGTTTAAAAATCAACTGTACATAGCTGTTCAAAAATCTGCCCTTTTATATCCGCTTTGCCATCTATCGAGAGCTTTCTATTGCATTCCGAATATTCCGGCTGGTTCTAGAATTAGCTCAGTGGGGAGACTTACACTTATTTGACAGATTGGAAGTGGAATTTGTTGGTGACAAAAGGGTTGTTTACACTTTACCATTTTAGGTTCCACGCTATATTCCACACCACGTTATTACATTTTCTTTGGGATAGAAAACTCATACTATTACGATGATCATGGCTTACAACTTATGTCATATTTTTTTCAGATCTCGGATGGAACGTGAAAAGAGGTTCAAAGTGGATCAAAAAAAAGATTGATTTTTTGTCCCAATGGAAAACGAAATAAGCTGTATTATATTGCAACCTTTTTAACAAACATTTTAAATATTTTGACAAGCATCGATGTAGTCATTTTCTTATTTATCTAGATCTACCTTTATGATCTTATGATAATACAAGAAAAGGCTTCCTGTTCTTCGGATGTGCTTTTTCTTTTTTCTATCAAACCTTTGTTGTTTTCGGCGGTCATTTCATACAGTAAGCTACAAGCTTACAACTCCCTTCTAGGGTGCATTCCAAATTCCGCCGTTGTTAACTGTTTTAATAACAGCGTTGACAGGTGCGACAATATTCGATGGGGGAAACTAACTAAACTAACGAGACTGCGGTGGGTTTCGTTTTCAACAACTGCTGCCAATGGACATAATATTGGTTCCCTTACTTATGCAATTGCAAACCCCTATGTGTCGGTGAATTTTAACTCTGACATTAGTGGATAACAATAGCTGCCCCAGATTACAAAAAGTAACTAAATAAATAAACTTGGTTAATTTAGATAAACTTGGATTCGAATGTACCCCTGTTCGATTACCTATATAGTTAGTATATAGGTTAGGAACCTACATACTGGGGGCTACCACGAATCCATTTTATTAATATCGTTTTCCATTGGGACAGAAAAAGCAGAGCAGTTTTTCTGCTCTCGAAATCAGCTGGCTGTCAGATTTCATGTTCCATTGGCCGCAAAAGTCAGAGTCAGAGCAGTTTTGTGAATCTCGATATCTGAGCGATATTCACACCTACTTACACTAACACCAAAACATTTGCCTTTTGTCAAACTTTAAAGTGTGTTATTAATTACGTATTTAGAAAGACAAGTCTGTGAAAAATAGAGAAAAAAATACATTTGGCTGCCGCAATGGATATCAACATAAATTGAGTAGAACAGCTGACTTTTCAAACACACGCAATGCGAAGGAAGAAAAATCTCGTTTTATGTTCCATTGGGCACGAAAAATCTGAAATCAGAGAGCAAAATCCGAAAATCGTTGCAGTGCGATCAAGTTTTTTGAGCGACATTTTGACGAATTGTTTCCGATATCCCCTGACAACAATTAGTTGCGGAATTTATTTACGATTTGCAGTAAGGTATTAATAAATGTGAACAATAAAAAGAAAAAACAATAATGTAGCAGATTTTTTCTGTATTTATTGTCTCTATTCGTGTTTTCAGTGCAAAATCAAGCGAAATAAAGTGCACGACTGGTTCGAACGAAACTTTCTCGATACTATAAAAAGAAAACAAAATCCTCTTTTGGATATTCATCTCATGTGGCAGTTATATCACTTGATTTCACTTGATGTTTGAGTACAGGACAAGCGTACCTATTAGCAGTTTCTGTTTTTAACCAAAGGATATGTTTTTAATTTTGATTGGAATATGATTTAAGTTTTCAATTATTGGAAGTATTGCTCGTGATAGACTGATATCTTTAGATAGATTATGTAATAATTCAGGCATTTGTGAATTTGCATTAGTAGTTATAAATTGAATATCCCGACGCTCGTGTGTGCGGTGCAAATGAAGTTTTTGTACAATTATCCAGACATAACAGTTGCAAATATTGCAATGTTTAGTTGGAAAAATACTATTGCGTAACTATTAAACTGAAAACTGACTGTATGATATTGTTCCGGATATAAGAAATACTTCGTTTATGACATTTTCTCGAAATCGAAAATGGTTTTTCGAGATATGAGCAGTTTTTAAAATTTCCGTTTTCGGTGTTTCGAATTGAAAATTAAGGACACAATAGTTTTGAAAACATCCATTTGACTCTAAATTTGCATTTTGGTCAAAATCGTTATTGCCGTTTTAAGTGAAATAGACAAAACTATATTTTTAAAAAATTACTATTTTCATAAATGCATTGTACGATAATATAGAGAAAAACTGAGTTTGCTATTAAGTTATAAATGACCACATTACCTTAGAAATTATTTTTTGCTACAATCGTATAGACCGTTTTGGAGATATGTCGAAATTTCAAAAGTACCGTTGTTCGAATTTTTAGCCAAAAACTGGGTACGCAGTCATGGTAACCTCACCTACTTAAGCTTAAATATCGATTTTGGTTGAAATCGTTAGAGCCGTTTTCGATCAAATCAAACTGGTACGAAAATGTTGTAAGGGAAGTACCATTAATATTGAGGTTACATTGAAAAAAAAAACACCTCCCGAACTGTAAGCCCAAAAACTCCAAATCCGAGGTTTGAATGTAATCCTGGAAGCTGTTTAGACTGTAGGCCCGTGGAAGGACGGACAGACCGGACAGAATTTTGCGACCCACTTTTTTGAGTTCCTCTATCATCGTAATATCAGAATTGATTAAAATCTCGAGTTCGAAATTTTGTACGAAACCAATATCTTTCTCTTACTACGTAATGGAGAAAGTTAAAAATAAGCACCAAACAATACGAGGATATAAAATCAATGCGTTATTTTTATTTCATTTTTTTTTTCCAAAAACGGATACCTCGAATGCGAAGTGCGGTTGCGCTTGCGATAGTGTATGCGCTGCGGAGAATTTTCCTTTCCGAGGGATACCTCGCTTGGGCCCAATATCCATTGCCAAATGCACATTTTTCTCTGTTTTTCAGACTTGTCGTCTCTAAAAACGTTAAATAACACACTTTTAAGTTTGGCAAATGACAAAGGCTTTGGCGTTAAATTAAGTAGGTTTGAATCTCGCTCAGAAATCGAGATTCGCAAAATTGCTCGGACACTGAAGAAATTGTTTTTTTTTTTGCGGCCAATGGAAAGTGGAACATGAAATCTGACAGCCAGCTGATTTTGAAAGCAGATTTGTTTAAAGAGAATTCCATAAACTGTTTTTGGATTCATAAACTGTCAATTCTTGGGCCTGTTTGGCAAAAATTAGCTGTGGTATTCGATTGGGCGCTCTCAGAGCACTTTTTTTGCTCTCAGAGCAGTTTTAATTTTCGTTTGGTACAGGAAAAAACAATCTTTTCCAGATTTCAGATCACTTTTGCGAATCTACATATTTCTCAGATTTATCAATACAAGTGCGTTTGAGTTAGACAACTGATGGAGTTTGTTTACATTTTCAGTGAATTGTTTCTCCAGCAAAGAAAGGCATTGCATCGGGTGAATCTATTTTTGTAAATTTTTTATGTATAAATATTTAGAAATCAATCGGGACAGATATTTGTATAATGTTTTAATACAGAATTTAACCAGTGAATGTAAATCGCTTAGAAAAGTGTCGAAGACTACACACATTTAAATCGCAATAAAAAGAGCAAGGGACGTGTTTGTGTTCGATTAGGCACACGAAATCTGAAATCTGAGAGCAAATCTAAAGAAGCCCAAACGAATACCACATTAGTGTCCGCGTTTAAAACAAACTAAAAAGTTAGGCACTATTTTAGAGTGCTATTACTTACTTAGTATCAACTAAATCTCTCCTAATACACGATGACAATAATCTTCCGCCATTGTTTTTAAACAAATAAAAAATAACTCTGAGAAAAATAGACCCAAATGCTAGGTTGGAGGATAAACCATAATTAATATGGAAAGTTCGAGCCACAATTCAGCAATTATGAATTTCTCGCACACTTTCTGGATCCAATGAAGACTACAATGAAAAAGGTTACAAATGCGTTTGAGTTCGTTGGGAGGCTATCTAATTCATATACAAAACACTGTATATGAGTTTCATACTCCTCGAGTTAATAAAGAAAAATAATTCTCAGTTACAAAGACGGATGTAATCAAATATTATTAGCTAGGTCAGTAATAAAACGCTTTTTGTTCATATGTCCACACACTTTAAAATGAAAATCAATACATAATTGTTTTCTCTTATTGAAGGCTGCCTTGAATGTGGACAAATATAGAAACGGTCTCATGTTTTTTTAATGTTAAAAATGTGCCGTTACGGGAATTTACGACTGATTATACCCATACCGGGCCAACGAGGCTAAAAGTTGACCTTTCCCAAACTTCTTTATTAACTTAAAACAATACATTGACCGTATTTTAATTTTTACCCTTAAGAATTTTCAATCAGCGTTTCAAACAGATGTGTAGGGTTACAAACAACTTATCCAACAAATTGATGGTTTATATTTAAAGGGCCTTACCAATAATCATTTTTAACCTTCACACTAAATATTTCCTAATTCACAATATGCAATTTTGTACTGTGACACTAAAAAAGATTATTGGTATCGCGGAAAGGGTTTGAGAGCTCCTTACATTCTCCTCCTCTTGCCGCAATTGAGTACCTACATTTGATCAAAACTAACAACTAGAGTTGTTCAAATATTCACCAATCACACTTTTGCCTAAGTGATATTTGTAGTTTAAGCAAAATAGCCAATTCGCGTGATTTCGAATGCTACTTAAATCTGACCAACACACATTTTTGTCAACAGAACTTACTCGTTTTCACGGGACCGTAGAAAGACAGGGGTATTCCTGGATCTGTCATTACTACTGTTGCGACCGGAACTCCTTTGGCGTATCCCATTGTTGAGACTTCTCGAGCGCGGTATGTTATCCTTTTGTTTGGGTGGCGTTTGTAATTGCTTACGGTTACGCGATGTGTTAATTTTATTTATAGAATGGGGAACACTTGAAGCGCGGGTGACCATTTTCAAGTCATCGTATTCGTGGGGCTCTGACTCAAATGCCAATCGAATAGTTCGAAGCAATAGGAAAAATTATAAAATTCACTAACGGTACGCGGTCTGCTACCGCAAAAGGTTCTCAATTAACTAAAGTAGAAATAGTAACGCTCATTATTGACCAATGTCCTTTGCCTTTCTCTTGTCTTGATGGTTGTGAATCAAAATGAGCGCGAAACAGAATATATACGCTCTTGACGGTCACCTGTATAGAGTAGCAGGAAATCACCATAAATGCTAATGGACTGCACTGTGAGAAATGATTTGATTCACATATAGAAAAATAAAAATTTGGGATATACCCAGAATTGATTCTAAAAACACCTACGATAGAACCCTAGTGTAATTGAAAGGAGCGCTAGAAAACTTGAGGTACTGGACGCCGAAAAAATGTCTCTTCGGAGGATGCGGTCCAAGCTACGGTGGTTTGGCCAGGCTTAACGACTATCCCCAATTCAGGTTTATAAACATGCTATACGGAATCACCTTAGTCACTAAAACGTCATCTATGTGGAAAAGATTAATATATGTTTAGATCAAGTTCGATATCTCTCCAATCTACGTTTATGGGATTAAAAATCGGTGGTAAATGTTCCAGAGTATTGGAGGCACTGAGTTTAGCTCCGAAGATATTAACATTCCAACTGTAAAGAAATTTCTTTTCGTGTAACTAGGTGTACTCAATTTACATACAGATGATAATAATTCCAACGACCGCGACCGTCGATTAGTGACCACTGACCAATGTCCTGCACTTGATTCATGCGCACAAAACAAAGCGTATTTCTAGCGAAACGTGGGGTTTCAGTTGAAATTACTCTCCTTTTAGACTGAGCTAATGTTAGGGTTGTACATACACCTTCGGTTATTCCCATCAAAGAGAATTTGGGTGTACGAAAATGGATACACGTTCTTTGTTGATTTCTGTTTATCTTCGGTTGAGAATGTTTAACCTCACACGGTGTCAGCTGTTGATGTTCAATTAAAATTTAATTATTAAAATTTCGTTGATGCAAAAACACATCGCTAGAGCAGCGCCAAAGAAGTTATTTTGTTATGTTGCGTATCACTGTCAGGTACCAGACTTAAGATTCCATCTGTTAGTAGCATGTTCTACTATTCAAAAATCCACATATGGGCCTCCACTCCATCCGTTTTGGTTGAAAATCAGACAAAACTATGAAAGCAAGGGTGCAATTAAATTGTAGTCAATCGATTCCGAGTGAACAACGAGGGAGTAGCTCAGTATGGTAACTCTGCGATAAGGTTTATTTCCTGTCTCACCGCAATCACAACTGACAAAAATCTGAAAGAATTACTATCACGATTTAGCCTTTTTAGTCGTTCCAGCATTAAATATCCCGATCTTTTGTGAGAAGCTATAGTATTGTTGTAGTAACAAGAGATCACACTGCTGAAATTAGTAGATATTTTTGAGTATCTGGCAATAGGTGTGAGGGTTGACAATAAGTTGAAAGCGTTTTGAAAACAGTATTTGGTTTTCAATTGCAGTCTGTAACAGTTTGTTTGGCGAAAAGGCTCCTTAAAGAAAGTTGTTCTTGATACAGCTCAGACTATAATTATTTTCTTAACATGTATATTGTATATGTCTTGTGGCAACTGTCATTTTTAAATAATATGAGAACATAAGGAAAGACAGACATGAAGTAATCGATTTGAAATTGTGTTATTATTATTTTTTAATAAGAATCATCACCTAAGCTTAACGGCGCATTTATTGCCAATAACTATTTTTGTTCGATAGCCTCCTTCTGCGGGTGGATAGACATGGCACAACATGAACATATATCCGTCATCATTAAAATAGTTAGAGGGAATCTAATCTTATTGGCTGGATCACGTTGTCAGAGCAGTTTTAAAATAAGTAGTTGTTCGCGAGTCAACAATAACAATAAACAATTTTTGGCGCAACAGGTCCGTAAGGACCCTAGGCCTAGCTTCTCGCAACCATTCGTTTTGTGTGAGTTTTCATTTTTGGAACGAATGGAAGGGATCTACAATTTTATGCCGATTCCAAACGGCTAATTGAGAAGCTCTTTCATGACAGTTATACTCTCGGATGTTTGTCAGACGTTCGCGAGAGGTGGCGCAGTGAAAAACCCCTGAGTTCGCGAGTCATGTTCAATCAATTACTGGGCTAAAAGCATTTAATACAAAAATTGCGACATCATTGTACGGCTGATATAAAATTAATAATATGTGCAACGTGCTTTCCATAAACTGAAAGTAGTTATGAATGATTAATTTCAGGTAGTAAATAGGAGTAAATTGGAGCAATTAAAGAGTCAACCTTATAGTACAGATAAGGGTACAGTACGTACATCATGTTCAATTTTAAGGAAAGACGAATAAATATTATGTTGATTCTGGCTTATAACCCACAAATCACAAAGCGAAATTGGAATTCTGGCAAAAATAAGACGCACTTGCAATGAACGAGGACTTTTTATTTATCCAGTTGTGAACTAAGTTCTTTCGTAAAGCCTCCATAACATTTTTTTTAAATACATCAAATATGGCTGTGTTCATAAATCTGTTATTGCGACGAAAGAGCAAATCTGAAAAGTGGGTCTAGCAGTTCTGTCGAATGGAGATTCTTTAATTACTATAATAACTTTTTCGAGTGAGCATAGTTTCAGTTACAGTTTTTCATTGGGCGTTTTACTGGGACTGGGAGAACTATTTTGACAAACTTGCAATGTAAATTGTCAGAAACAGCGATATTAGATTTAACTACTAACAAACAATCGACATTGTCTCTGTCATCAACACAAACGAACTCGGAAACACCAACTAACGAACTGAGGTCAGAAGAGAAAGACTTATGTAAGGAAAAGAAGGAAGATAAACACTACACTTTCATACACCAGACTAAGATGATTGCTTTGCTGCAGACCTCTACCCAGAAATCGAAAAATTACATCAGTCAGAGAAACAATAGGCATTTTTCTTTTTTTAGTTCAGAGCAGAACCTGAAACCTGACGTGATCAGCTCTGAAAAGAAAAACGCCTATTGTTTCTTTGACTGATAAATTATTACTGGAGCTATCAATTGAAATTGAATACATTTAAAAGAACATAATTTCTGCGAAGGTGCATAAACTAAATCCGCAGTACTAATAATCATTTTTAGTGTCCAGGTTAATTTTTTCGAACTAACAATGGTGAAATTTTCCATACAAAATTGCATATTGTGACCTGGAAAATATTTAGTGTGAAGGTTAAAAATGATTATTAGTAAGGCCCAATAACGTACAGAATTATTTTTGTAATTTAAAGCTCGGTATTTTGTGACAAAATGGCGTCAATAAATAAGCTGTTACTTTGTTGTTCTGAGTATAAAATATAAACATATGTGCGTCAATATTCACATGAAAAACGTAGTTCAATATTTCAAAACATTTTTGTTTTTAAACACCTGTATTTTCCAAACCAGTTCACAATTTCAAGATCTGTCTTGACGCTATTGGTGTTTTGGATATTACCTTTTAGCTGAGCTAGTGATCTCAGATGTATCGTATTCCGTTTTATCATGCTTTGGAAAAGAGTTAATAATTTAATTTAATTTTTCCCAAACACCTCAGGGAATTCTTTGAATAAAATATAACTGCGATGTTTTTTTAAAAGCTTCCTCCGACGTTTTTGAAGAGGAAATTCTGTTCCTTCAAATGTTTTCAATCGCTCCAGTAATAATTTATCAGTCAGAGAAATAAAATGTCATTTCATGCACTTTTGCTCGACCCCTTGCAAAGCAGGGGTCAACTTGTAAGTTGCTGGAACCGGAACCATTCACTTAAATGGGTTGATTAATGGTAGAACAGCTGAACAGCACAACACAAGAGAAGGTGGTCAACAGTGGAACAATGTAGACAGCCTCAATAAAGTGCTCGACCTGTTCCACTTAAAGTCGAGCAACATTGAAATGGGTGGTGGCGATTTTTCCGAACATGGCAATTCAGGCTATCATTTAAGGAAGATAGGCTTAATAAAGGATGATACCTGTAAGCTACGCCTGGGTGAATCTGAGACCAGACAGTGGACAATATACTATGACGCAATGTCCGGCGCACGCTGATAAAAAAATGAGGATATTGAGACATCACTTATTCGAGAAGGAAATATTGGAAGTTGTCAGTTCGCGATATCACTCACACATTTATAGAATCTGCCTATACGTGAACCCTTTCCGACACCGCCATTGCGGAAAAAACCGCACAAAATCAAGGCACATCTCCCACTAAACAGATGCCAGTGTTAACACTAGAAATGGAGTCCAGGGCAAAACTCTGCAGAAATACAGGGTGGCTTTGGGTAAGATTGATAGTGAAAAACGAAAAGAGACCAGACAATGGTGGTCTCACTAGAATATCTACAGAAATTTATAACCGCTATCGAGGAAGAAATTCCGAAACGAAAGTCATATCCGTCCGGAATTCAAATTGAGTTCGAAATATCCGTTTCGGAACAAAGTAAATGAAGCGTATAAACGCGTTCATTTGGCATTAAAATTAACCATTTGAATTAGTTGTCGGAGAGCTTCAAAACAAAAAAATGTGCCGTGTTTAACGTCGAAAATAAGTTATAAAATGCAATGCGACACATTGTGCTTTATGACATCGGAATATTTTCCGAAAGTTGTATCGGAACGGATATTTTTAATGGAATCGATAAAATTCCGCTTCAATTGGATACCTCGATAGGGGTGATTGTTGTCACTATCAACTATCTGAAATCCATTGTAGGGTTCACTACTGAATCTGACCAAGAAAGCTTGTCATTCCGCACTTTCCCACATTCAATAAATAACAATCAAAGACAAAGATTGCTTCCAATGTCTGACTGCAATTAAAAACACACAAGTCTTCTTTAATTTATTTATTCTTAATTTGTCGTATGTATATGTAGTAGTATATCAGTATATGTGTAGAACAATAACAATTTAACTATATATTAAACCGTTAAATACATTGTTACTCCTTGTTTAGCTATGATTAGGGTTTTCTTTTTACTTTACTCACAGACATTGTTTCAAAACTTAATGAGAGTCAAAAACATAGATTTCTTTTATTAATCATGTTGTTTTATCTGAGAAAAATGAAACGAAACAGGTTTTGAAATTGAATTATGTGCTACCATCTTGTATTGTGGTATACAACTGACATAACTAAAGACCATTACAACCATTTTGGTTGTAACAATTGCTGATATCATACACAACTACAAATAAAGGCTACCTAGTTCAGGGGATGTATACTAAACCTCCCGGGATATATTTACATCTAACTTTACATTAGTAATATTTATCGTAATAATTCATGAACTTTTTTTTTGTTTGTTTGTTTTTAAATAATTATTAAATTGTACAACAGCCACCACGCGATGAGAGTGGTTTCTTTTATTGAATATATATATATATTTATGTATATTTACACTGATAACAAAATGAGCTCGGTTTTTTTTTTGTTTTCATTTTCTTAAATCACATTTCAACTAATTATTATAATGCAGATAATATTTAATTATCGTTTAATTTCCTTCCATACAACTTGCCGGATAATGGTTTAATAGTTAAAGATTAATTTATAATTAATAAGCGTATTTCTCATGTGTGTGTTTTTAAGAGTAAATCATTTCTTTTCCTTTAATCTGTGTTTCTCTCCGCTTTACACAGGATATTTACATTAAAGTGTTGGTAGCATAGAATGAATCCTAAGTCCGCTGGTAGTGCTCGCTCAATAAGCTGCGTCCTGAAACGAAAAGAATAATAAAAGTAGAATTTTGCGTGCTTTGTGGGTGAATGCTTATATTAACTTACTGGCTATTTTTGTCGTGGCATTGATTATCTTAATTAAATTTAGTCCGAGTTTGGTTGTTGTTGTTCGAGTTGTTTTGATTTTCATATGCACAATATGTTATTTTATTTTATGTCAAAATGGCTCTCGGAGAGAGAAGCACTTAGCCCGTTAGTCGGTACATTGTGCATACCGCTGGTGTTAAGGGGTTCCTTTATTGGCTACTCATGCAAACCATTTATTTCCATCAATGAAGCTAAGAATGTTACCAGCGCCGGTAAAGAATAGATCGAATGGATCATTGAAGAAGTAGTTTTCTAAATAAGCCTTCCGTAGGTTGGATAGGGCGGGCTATCTGCAGATAGGGTGGGTGACTGACCTACTCATCTATGCAGCTTCTGCAAAAGTCGTTGTATGGCAGTCTAAGTCTACCGAAAAAATGTCCGGTAACGATATGAGGGACTAATGAAATACTGGACCTTTTAGTATCCCGGTATGGCCATGAGAATCTAGCAACGTCACAGTAGGCTACATGTTTCCATCTATGACCGCGTGAATGATTTGTGGATGTACTTTGAACAGACTAACACTATCAACTTCTAGTTCTGGCAATTCGTCTGCTCCACAGTTCCCTGAGATGTCACAGTGTCCCAGCAAAGGGGAGAGGTTATACTGTGCAACTTTCTTGTTAAAAGATATACGACAATCTTCCACCGCTTTAGATCCTATTTTACGGGATGCTAGGGATCTGATGGCAGCTAGCTTTCCACATTAAGGTACTGGTAAGGTGTGGTAGACCTTCATACTTCATACCATCTTATACATATGGAACTCATCTGGGAAACAACCGAGTCTTAGTCCAACCTGAGACATGTAATACACCAAAGTTTTGGGGAGAGTGGCTTTAGAAAAACTCTAACATACCATGTTTACACACCATTACGATGAGGGCTTTACTTTTTGCTTAAAAACCTATATAACCTATACTTAAACTTAAGCCACCAGAAAGGAGAATCCTGCAAATAGTGACCTTCAGCTTCGGCACTGACTGAACGACTGTGTAGATTTCGTACGAGCAGTAGACGTGAATGACAAGGCAAAACGCAACCGATATCAATCGGAGCAACTTAACCCATCTAAACAGACGAGACCTAGATGTGGCATTGGCGGACGATATTACTCCGATACTCGTGGACTAGGTAGTGTAAACAGATCTTCTGAGGTACTGCCAGTAACAACAGCTGCTTAACAGGGTGCAATGACGACCATACCTCATACATATATTACTTTTTTCATAGCCAATCAAGGTCTTTAGCCGACAAAATATTAATAATATAGCCGTGCAATGAGAACAGAATATTGGTAGCAGGCGTATGAATCGACACTGGTTATAACCATTCTATAACGGAGAAAATTCTTAAAATGAACAAACATCGGTGTCCTCCTGTGTTGTTGTTTTTACCGATGAAATACCGTAGCAAGAAAACGAGGCGCACACTGCACACTGGTATATTACTTCTGGATTTATTAATCCGTCTAAGGCGAGTTTCGCTTGTGTGTATTGGAAATCGAAATGAGAGAACACTTGCACACAGTCGGTTACGAAATTTCATCTGTCTCTCAACCAATCAGGACGCTGCGTCTATTCTCAATAATTTTGTAGATAGAACCACTAGCGAAGGATTCCCTACTATTAGGTGATGATGCATGTACTAACTATTGCACGAGAGGTAGCGACTTATCGACTCTTTGTTGCATTTAGAATGCGTCTTCTTAGACATTTATGTTTGATTTTAAAGCAAATTTAAATACACTTGGGTATTGTTTTGGATCTTTGAGGAAAACATGACGATGCGGACTCATAACCAGTCCGATTTAAAGTATATAGTTTGTCTTCAGGTTGTCCGACACCTTCCCCGCCTTGATGGCTTTGTCTAACTAATAGGTTTTGAAAATCTGCAATTTTAGGTAGACAAGACACAGGCAGTGATCTTTGCAATCTCCACTTTTGCAAATATTTAAAGGAAAACCATAAATATCTGTTCAGGTACCCAAGTCGTTATCAGAGCCTGTCCAAGTGCTAAATTGTTATGAAATTAGCTATCTAGTGTAAGACAAGTACACAACTCATACCGATTGATTAAGAACAAATTCTAGGCCAAAGGGAATACAAACTGTATGATCTTGTAAGCTCCATAGCAAACAGCTACATACATGGGCACAAAAACAGACATACCAACGAATGTTACAAGCTACAAACTACATAACTTATCTCTTCAACTCACCATTAAATTAGGTTTGGCGATCCGGCGAAAAACATCCCTCTTTACAGCTTCGGATATAGCTCGTTGGAGTACTTCGGTCGGCATTCGGCGCAGAACCATTTGCCCTGTGGCGCAACCATTATACCCACGCACTCAAAGTGAAACCACTCGATGAGGCAGTTTTCGCCGTCGCAGGCAATCATCTCGGATACCTCGTCGTACGGACAACGGCAGTAGCAGTAAACACTTTCGCCATCACGTGGCTGTCTGGCTCCGGCAGGTGGCCTTATGGGATACCGTATGTTGTTGCGCTTAAAATACTGAATGGTGGCGAAATCAGGATTTGGCAGCAAAGCTGGCGGAATATTCTGATTGAATGCAGACGCCTGGGGCGGCGGTGGCGGGGGTGTGTCCACAACCACAGGTGGAGGCAAAGCAACTGGAGGAGTCCATGTTGGAATAGCTGTGTTAGCGGGAAGCTCCAAATCATCGTCACTGCTATCGGTGTCATCCGACTCATCTCTACTTGATGAATAAGTATGATTTGCGGGTAGTGGGGGCGGAGGAGCGAGAACAAGGGGTGACACTGGCGCAACAATACCAATTTTTGAGCGTATTTTCAACGTGGGTATCGGTGGCAATTTACTGTGCTGTTTTTTCTTTGCGCTGCTGGATTTCTGGTGCACGCGCTTCTTCGATTGCCCAGAAGAAGCGGCGGCAGTTTTTGGGGTGCGCGGTGATCGTGGCTGCTTATTGAGCAGAATACTTTTAGACGGAGCGGGTAGATCCTCCTTTCGCCATGTGAGCTGCGGGGGCGGTTGGGGTTTGAAGGTCCGCGTTCCGATTAGCAACGGCGGACCCGGCATATTCTCGTCATCACTTGTGTAGCCGTAGAATTTATTCGGCCGCCTCGCACGCTTTGATCGCTTCAGAGAGCTATCCGCGTCAGAACAACTGCTGCCCTCACTCATGCGCGTGTGAAAGTACGGCACCGGCTTTACTGTGTTATTCTGCAGAATCGGCGCCGAAGAAGGTTGATGTGCAATAGGTGGCTCTGCCACACCAGGCGATGCAATCAAATCGTACGGCGGCTCTAGATCAACTACAGGAACCTGCATAGACGTCTGATGAACAACCGGGTCTTTAATTGATATCTCGACTTTGTTTACCGATAGATTCAATTTGATGGGCGGCACCGCCAGCGATTTGGTGGTCGACTTGCGATCGCGTTTCTTTTTCTTCAGCTTGACTTTCTTCTCCTTGACCATCTCCTCGGGCAGAGACGGTGTCGACGGGCGACTGTTCTCCATGATGTCAAAGTTGTGTGATGGACTCAGACGCATTTGGGCTCGGAGTTGGTCGCGTTTCTGTGCTAACATTTCGGAGGCCAGCCGCTGAGGATGTTGATCGTAGAATTCTTCGTCGGTGTCTGACTCTGCGGTTTCCAAATCGGTTTCAATAAGAACTGGCTCTAGGTTCTCCTTTACGGTTGGCACAGGAATCAGTTCCTTATCCAGAGCCACAACATCGATCGCCTCGGAGGTGCTGGCCTTCATTGAGCTCTCACTCTTCCAGCGATTACGGGCAGCACGCTCCTCCTTTTTGGCAGCGATTCTTCGACGCCCCTCCGACGTTGAACTGTCGCTATCTTCATCTGAGCTAGAGCTGCTGCTGCTGCTTCCACTGCTGCTGCAGCTGCAATTCGATCCACACGAACAGCTTGAGTCGGAGCCCGAGCTTGAGTCACTGGACGAAGACCCACTGCCGGTCGATTTTCGCTTTTTCTTCGTTGGCGAAATCGATTTGTCACGAGTTGAATCGTTTCTGTTGCGCTCAGTATCAGAAGAAATGTCCACCCGCTCTGGTTCTATTGACTTTTCAACAGCCGCTCTTGATCGGATCTTGTACATTGCACAGTAGTCGTGGTCCGAACTTGCCACATGAAGGATCGGAGTCGGATAGTTGCTCTCAGTAAGTGATTCATTGTCATCCTCCTCCGGTTTGGGCTGTTGACTAGCTTGAAAAGTCTTGAAGTTCTCCCAGATATTCATAATTTTATCAGTATCTGCCGGTTCCGCCGGTTTATTGGGCTCCTTCTCCTCGTCTTTGTCATCTTCGGACGGCGGTGAGAGCATTACATTTGGCACCAGCGAGTCCTTGTCGTCAGTCTTGGGTTTTTCTACGTCCGACTCGTCACTGCTATCACTCTCCGAGAGATTAGGTGCCCTTAGATTCAGATCCTCCAGGCTCTCCTTATTGCGGTTTTTCTTCTTTTTCCGCTTCGATGTTTGCTCGAAAGTCTGTTCGGGATTCTTGTCATCACTTTTGGGCACTTCCTCCTTCGATTCAATGGGTTCTGGAACTGACTTTTCTTCCTTGGCAACATCTTCTTCCTTCACCACATCTTCTTGTTCGCTCTTCACCTCCGGCTCACTGTTAATCTTCTCTTCGACCTTGATTTCGGGAGGAGCGTGTATTGTATTGTGTTTCAAGAGCAATTTCCTCGAAATGAACTTCTCCTCACAATTGTCCTCGGTACAGGGATAGCGGAAATCTCCAGTGTGCACCCGTTTATGAACTTTGAGATAGGTGGCCTTGGAGAAGCATAAATTGCACGTCTCGCATACGAACGATGTAGGTGGCACACAAAAATGATACACGTGCCGCCATCGCTTTTGTAAGCAGCGCTTACAAATAATGCTCTCGGTGCCGTGCTTCCAGAACAGATGTTTTGTTATGTCCATCTTGTTGCGGTACGCAATGCCGCAACGATAACACAAGTGATGCAGTTTGTGCTTCCACACATGGCTCGAAAGTCTAGAAGAGAAAAATAGAAACGGTGAAGTAATAGCAGTGGAACTGAGTAAAGTGCAATACTAACCTCCCCTGTTCACGGCAGTCTTCCAAACAGATGTCACACGCAAAATGCTTCTTCCGCAGATGAACCATTAATCTGAAGGGCGATGGAATCTGGTCCACATCACACAGGCAACAGCGAAACTTGATGTCAAACATAGTCATCTTGTTGGGCATCCCAGGACAGATGTGGCACAGGATCTCACTGAAGCTGTAAAAGTTCGCCCGACACATGAAGCAGAGAATAGCCGTCTTCAGATGCATCTTTCTGTTGTGCAAATACAGGTCCTTGTGCATTTTCGTCGAGAATCGACATTGGAAACACTCAAACTGACGCTCATCGCAGGCGATGATGTTGCTCTCCTTTGGTGGTATTGAGCAGTAGCTCTCCAAATTGAAGAAGTCTGCCTCCAAATCGGGAAGAAAGCTCTTCAACTTCGAAACTATAGTAGAGGGTAGTAGTTCTTCCGCAGTGATGGAGTCCACAGTGGCAGCGAAGCGATGTTGTGCCAGCAAATGCAGAACCAAACTGTGTCCGTTGACTGCTATGCGTCTTGCGTGGTTGCAATAGAGACACAGCGAGTATACCGCCTTGACGCACAGTCGCACGAACTGGACGATTTCGAACTTTTCCAGTGGTCGGTCTAACAGCAGGTCTGTGATTAGCACATCTTCGTTGGCTACTTCGATTCCATCAGCAGGGGGAAGCTTCTCATTTACCACCTCGACTTCTTCGTCCTCATCCTCTTTCGCCTCAATCAAAGGTCTTGGCTGATGTGCTTCTTCTTGTTCGTCCTCCTGTGTGCGGATATTTGGCTCAACATCGACTATAGGACTAAAGTCCATTATTTGCACGGGACTGCTGGGCTTCTCCCTGATATCCAAGGTAGATTCCTCTCGATTGTGATCCGATTCCACGTCCAAATCTCCCGAGGTTTCCATCTTTTCGGATTCGGAAATCTGCTCCTTGGCCTGCTCCGACTCTTTTTCTATATTTTCGATGTTTTCCCGCTCGGAAACCGCTTGCAATACAGCTGGACTTACCTCCAGTGGGTACAAGGGAGACGGCCAAACAGAATTCGGTGTCGCCTGAGGAGTCGGCGAATACATTCCGATCTGTGGAGTTCTCCAACCGTCAGTCAGGTTTTCAGATTTATAACTTTCCACGCAGCCTGTTGGATTACTAAGATTGTTCAAAAACTCTGAGGAACTCAACGCAGGAGACGGAGGAGCGGGCTGTGCGTTCTCAAGCTCGATACTTCGGTTTGAAACTTCAACTTGTTGGGTAGGTGGCTCATTTCGGAAATGAGGTGGCGTCTCTACTCGCGATGGTACTCGCTTGAGGATATTCAATGGCTCCAGCAATTCCTTTGTTCGCTGAATATCCAACTTTGTCTTTTCAATCTCCTTCAGGATTCTGTCGAGGCTTGAATTGGATTCATCCCAATCCTGGGTGTTTTCCTTTTCGTCTGCTGTGCAAGCGTCGTTGTTATCAGAGTCATCGTCTTTCGAATTCAGAGATGTTACCTTATTTTCAGCGGTAATATCGGAATTCATTTGCTTCTCCTCGTCGTCCTCTTCCTCGGCATCTTCATCGTCTTCATCGCTGTCTGTTGAAGAGATCTCTGATTCGACTGCTTTTTGAAACTCTTTTGGCACTCGCAACTTAATCTTCGGAACTATCAGCGGTATCTGTTCGGGGATCGTGTCGGGAACTCTATCAGGCGGCAGATTTGGCCTAGTCTCGGATATCTTCTGCACCTCTTGCTGAAGTCGCTCTCGTTCATCTAGTGCCTTGAACGGATTCACTCCTTCCATCTCGGTGATGAAATTGCTGCTACTGCACGTCTCATCGATGACCATGTTTGTGCTGTCATCGGAATTATAGTGGAAATCCTGTGAGACTGCTTCAACCCGAGACGGCGGACGCTGATCTGAGAATCCGTTCTGTTTGGCGAAGTCAAGCGGCAGATGTGGCAATGTTGGCAGAGCTGATAGCACCACCTGATTATTGTCGCTACTGGAATTCATATCACAAACTGATGACGGTAACGATGTATTAGGAATTTGTACATTCGACTTTGTTACTGTAGCGGCTGTTGCTGCTTTTGACTTTTTCTTGACTTTCGGACGCTTTTCTGGGTTTGCTTTGCAATTGTTTGAATGCCTTCCCTTCTGACAGCACAGCGAGCAAGGTTGCATGTACTCTGTACAGACGTGCTCTGAGAAACGCTCGTGCTCGGAGAACACATGCTGGCATGTACAGCACATAAGGAAACGGGAATTACCATCATCTTTGGACACGCTGCGCAGCAGCTCCTCTGAATTAAAGTGATTCTGTTCGAGATCGTGCTTGATTTCTAAGTGAAGCGAAAGCTTCTCGGCCGTTGGGAACAGTCTAATGCAGTAGAGACACACGTGCCGATTGTGAATCTCCCTGATGTGTAGAAAGAGATTCCAGTTTTCGTGGTAGGTGCCGCATGAAGAGCACAAGTAGAATCTTTTTTTCGACTCCGAAAGCGGAGCTGGAGGTTGTTCCGGTTGGGGAGGCTTCTCAGTACAACACGGGGCTGTTACGGTTGGCGTTGGTGGCAGTTTTCTGTGCTTGTGCCTTTGATAACATACCTTGTGATGGTCTCGCAGTTCGGTGAATGTGTCAAATTTGGCGTTTTTGCACTTGAAACAGTCGAAACTCAATTTCGGCGTAGGTAAGCTTGTACTCGACGATTGAACATATTGCTCGTAGGGACTTGGTGATGGCGCTTTTGCGGGTGGTGTGATCTTGTCTCTTTTTCTGAAACCAGCATCATAGTGCTTAAAAGGACCTGGAGACTGAGGCTTTGGTGGGCCGATAGCTTCCGTGGATATACTTTCAGAAGTAGTATACAATGCATAGGAACTTGGAGATGCTGGCTTTGTTTGCAAAGGTGCTTCCTTTGCTATACTACATGAAGCAGTATATTGTTCAGAGGGTGGCTTTATTGGTAGAAGTTCTATGTTAAGAACGCGCGATGGACTTCCTTGAAGGACAACCTGAGCGATTGGAACCTCATTCTCCCCCTCTGGCATCGCTTCGCCCACGCGAACATCTGCGTCTGAGTTGGGACTAGTTCGCCCATCGGTGTCCAAATGCATTTGCTTGTATTGCGGCGATCCATTCTCACATATGCTTAGCTTCCGCTTCAGTGATTTAGGCTCTACTTTCAAACCATGACCTTCTTCAACCGCCCGCTTTGTGGGGGGAATTTTTTCCGCCAGTGGATCATCTATAACTAAGTTGTGGGACGATGCTGATGAGGTTGTTGAGGAGCATGTGTTTTCATCATCATGTATGGACAGGGAATGATTTCCATTCAGCTTAAGAATTTGCGATTCCATTGGTATTACATCTTCTGTTGCTTTTTCTTTTTCCTCTTCGGGAAATTCTTGTGTTTCTGTGGCAAGTTCTGTGTTGTTTTCAAGTGTCTCGCCTTCTGCAGATTTGTCGCAATGGTTTTCTTCACTTTCCTTATTCGTCTCTTCTTGATTCTCATCGCCTTGAACATCGTCATTCTTCTCAGTTGCTTCTTCCTTGCTATTGTCTGGGTCTGCTAGTGTTAGTTGTGTCTCATGTTCTTCACCAATTGATGGGCTTCCTTCTGGAATCTCGTTGACGTCAACGTCTGTTTCGTCGTTTATGGGTATTGTTTTAGGTAGAGCTTTCAATTCGTCCAAGATGGTTAATGATGCTGTGGATTCCATTGTTTTCCCCTTTACCTGGAATGATATTTTTAAAACTTGAAAACTCAAAGGATGTTGCTTCAAAATTTGAAAAAAAAAAAAAACAAACACAAAATATGTTTTGATTTGGTTGTATAGAGGCGGAACAACCACTTTCGAACAGAATAAAGTAAACGATGGCACCAAATCTTGTAAAAAAAGTTAATATGCAATACAATTCATTTCGAGCTAATTATCTAAACTGGTTCAAGTTATTTGTTGACACTGTTTGCAGTTACTCGTAAATACGTTCTTGTTTATATTCTAAGGCAAATTGAAATGGGATTAACATAATCGTTTAAATGCGAGTCAAATATGCACATGAATTACGGGGCGTTAAACTGACACTGCCGAAATAGATACAATTCGAAAACCCTTTGCACAATGAGATGATAACAATAACTCTTCTTCCGAAAGATAGTCTTTCCTCAGACCGGTATGGCACTATTATGCACGAGTTCAGAATTAATTAACTTTGCTGAGAGTCCACCATTGACTGAAATTTGCTCTGAAATAACAATAATCTCGCTCTCTAACCAACTTAATGGGCCTAGTGAAATGAAAACACGTTTTTACGGACGCCCGCCTTTTTCCGATTCAATACAAATTTTCTTCAATGCCATGCGACGACCGAACAAAGACACCGAGTTCACTCCATTCAAAATCAAACTATGCCTCCAATTACTTGATGCAACAAAATGTACATGATGTTTACCTCTTTCCTATTTTCAGTGGGTATTTTTCTTTTATTTGTTAATTCCGGAACCACCCCCAGCGATGAATCTTTGATGACTGAGAACAAGAAATGTGATTCGAGTCAGTTTCTGCTGTTGGCACAGAACTTTTAAGTTTTTTTTTTTATTTTTTATTGGTGGTGGTGAAATATGTGCGAGTTCCGTCGTGGTCGTCGCCGCAGAGTGGCCCAGCCAACGAAAAATGGCGTCATTGGGTGTTGCGCGACCAGCGGAGTCTGCAAATATGAAATTCTTTTTCGAGTTCTTATTCCTAGTTTTTTTTTCTCGTTTTACAGATTTTGGTTTATCTCTTGGAAATACAGCACCTTCAACTTCACTTTTAGCCGATCTAGCTTAGACTTTTTTATTTTAACCCAAAAATTATTTTATTCCACTATTATCGCACAATTCGGGAAATGAAAAAAAAAAATTCAAGTAAACGCTCAATTCGCGAAATGATAGTTTTGCACATAAAATTACATGTGAAGCTTTATAGGTAGGCAATTGGAAATATAACTATTTTACACAGCAATTTTTATTGATGGGGTTTAGCATATTTTTATTTAATTTATTGGGGTTGAATTGCACTTTTATTCAATTGAAACAGCGAGCACAAACAATTCGTGAAATTTTGGCGTTAGCCATTTTTATTTCGTTCAGCAGGCTAGCCAACACTGAAAATGGCACTGTCATGCCAAATGACAATTCGCATGAGTCTTGTCGGTAAACGGAGCACCCACGAGGCGTGGGCAAATATTGAATATACCTAACATAAACGCTTTGAGTATTTTTTTTGTAAAATTCGAATTTAGATAATAATAAAATAGGCGCGTGTAATCAATAAAAGTGAAGAAAAATTAAAAATAAATCAGCTCTGGTGCTAGTGGTTGTCATTTTTTATGGGGCATTGTTGATTATTGCCCCCAAGAAATATAACGAAAGATCATTGGTGTTTTGTTGGCTGGTAAGTTTTGTGAATGTAGTAGAGTAGTGAAATGTGTACTAGATTTTGATGTTGTTCAATGACTATTGTTTGCTTGCGATTTCTAGTGCTTGGGATTTTTAATTAAAGTAAAACAAAGGGCATTCAAAACATTTTACTAATGAAGAGATGAATAGACTGTCAGTTTTAATGTGCTTACCCACTTTGAAACGAAATCCTCCCGGAAACTGGAACTTTCTCTTCTGAGCAAGTAACCCCATAACCGTTAGGTAGTAGCTGACGGTGTAAATACCATTGGGAACATTTTTGAAGTTGAGGTTTCAATGTTTATAACTAGGTAAATTTAAAATCGTTTAAGTAGACTTTCATATGTCTATATCAGAATATTTGTGATTGTCATTCTCCAGAAAACCATTAGGTGATCGCAATCTTCATAAAGTGAAAACAATAACAAAAAAAGCTAGAACGTGAAGGCTCGACTAGAACGGTTCTATAGACCTCGTTTAAGCATTCGCCATCGCTGAATGTTCGCATTCACCATCGCGTCACTCATTTCACAAAACACATAAAATCGCCTGGGATTTTCAGATCCAATCTTATTTCCGGCTACTCAAAACGCAGGAATTTCAAATTTCCTGGTTCGGTGGGAATGTTTAAAATGTTCCCATTTGCACAAAAAATGGAAACTGCGCGTTTTTGCCCCCTTTTTGCGTTGTATATAATATACTGACACATTTTGCTTTGCTAGTCAGTGCTACCGAAAGTACTACAATAGGAGTATTGTACTCCTTTTTCGTCTGCTGTACTCCCGTACTCCTCAAAGACAAATTGTACTCCTATTATTAATTTCGGATTTAACTATGTATTTTCACATGGCTTGACATTTCTCTATCTAGACAGGCGCCACCAAAACAACATAGCCGCCATAGGCTGTCTAAAGCGACCTGTCCCAATTGAAAAACTATTGACTAAAAATATATTACTTTTATTTTGTTCTTTACTCCCCAAAAAATGTATTATACTCCCCAACGGAATTGTGAATCGGCAGCCCTTTTAATAAAAGAATAGTTACTAGGTACTTAATTATAATAACCTAACCTAACCTATGAAGCAGAAGCTACAGACAATTGAGGGGGCCAGCGGCAAGAGGATTGTATGTTGGGGGAATTTGAAAAAAAAAAAAAATTGTCGCAACTTACGTGCTGAAAATCCTACTTTACTTTGCTTTGCTGAGATCGAAGCTGAAAAAAACAGTCCTAATATAATATAATTTTGTTATATGGAGCTTAGCATGCCGCTAGCGGTCAATCGAACGCAACCAATATCTATTTTTGTAAGTCTGACAGCTGACTGACTTGACGATTAATGCGTTTAATTTTTTAAAGGCCTTTAGATCGATCACATGAACAGTTTTCTCGGTTGAGGTCTATGGACAAGGAGGGTCATCTGACGAATCTAGTCAAGAATTTCGTCACTGAGTACTAAGTTTACAGTTAATATACCTATTACTTGGTGCCATCAAAAAAAGGACTGGATCGTTTTTAACACTCTTTTTGAGTAAAAAAACGACATTAAGTAGAAATTAGTAAAACAAATTCTATGTTAATCAACGGACGGACTTTATTCTTCATATTGACACCTAGATCTGATCTCTTATCCTTTCTATATATCCGACTTCTCTGATCAATAACACACATCCTTCTAAATAAAATCAATATAAAAAGAAAACATTTTATTTGGTTCATCTTTTAAAATACAAATCCCCTTAACATATACAAACATACGAATAATGTCAAATACTTTAGCGAATACGTCAATAGTTCCTCCCTATTACTCGGCCCAGGTCATTCCAACTGCAAGAATAATCAATCTGTAGCAGCCCCTTCTTGCTCAATCCGAATTTGTTGCCGTACGTGTTGCTATAAACCGAAGACGATTTTCTTCCGAGAGTGCTGCCATAAAAACTGCTGCTTCCATAAGTCGACGGAGGGGTAGAGTAAATAAGAGCATTTTGATTCTGTGATAAACACTCATAGCAATCAGGGACACTGCATTCATACGGGGTCTCTCCGTAGGGACTGCAGTAATCATACGGACCCGTGGGGTAGTCAACTTTTGGCTCTGGTTTGGGAAGAACCATGCCTCGTTTTCTGGAAATCGCACCAAATCCTGGCGTGTGCAGTCTCAGAGTGGAGACACTCTCCTCCCCACAGCTGCTGTTTCTGTCTGACGACGGCGACGAACTGCCAAAATCTGGAGAAATATAAACACCTTCTTAATGTATTCTTAAATAACAACTCGAAGTTTTTTATCACCATAGGTGTTGTACATTCTTGGATCCTCCTCGTCTGGGTACTCGTCATATTTAACTGTGTTGAATAGCGCCCTGTCGCCCATCTTAGCGAAACAGTCTATGCATTCCGGTTCCCTAGGCTTTGGCATATAGTAGTACTGTGTGGGCACTGGCTCACCAGCTGGACTTGGGGACATCGACGAGTCGTAGTACGAAGTGCTTTGCGGCGTACTATCTATCTTCCTATACAAAATAAAGAAGAAGATACAACTTAAAAGGACGCTCTTCCGAAGGAGAAGATTGCTGCACGAACTTGCGCACGTAATCATAATTCTCCAAATCCCAAGGATCAATATAGCACCTTTGCGATGGCAAAAGATTTGTCCCGTATATATTGTCTGTGCTGTCTATAGAGTAGTACGTGGAATCAGTTGCATCCACTGGCAGTGGATACTTTGGTCCACGGCGTAACGAGCGAGTAGTTCTCTCACGCATCTGAAAATAGTAAGAACAAAATTTAATGTCAGTACAAAGAAATCCTGTGGCACGTTTCAGAAATTTTAAATAGCCGCCAATCGCTGTATACCTCGAGCACCCTATTATGTTGATAAACGGAACGTGTGGCACACGGTCATGCTATACCATTTGCATAGCCGAGTGATAGTCGTCTGTGGCTTGAAGTTCTTCGCTCCAACACTGACGGCCTATGAAGTAGCGGCTCGGCAGGTACATAGCGTAATTTGGAAAAAGTGAAAATTCTTCGATGCAATCAACTGAGCATTAAATTAACTAGCTATACATACACACTCAATGCAACGCCGAGTGTATAGTCTTTAATAAGTTAGTGCAGACGATTTCAACATAATGAATCGAATTGTTCATAGGTGAGTGGCTTCGCTTGGTATTGCCTTCGACTTGGAAGGATGGAGTTGATTATTGGAATTGCGTGGTTATCGTCGTAAAACGTTGCATAATCTGTCGAAGGTTGGACCGGGGAAACTCCTCAAACGCATTGTAAAAGAGAAAAATTAAAAAAAAAAAACTCGTTGCGATCTTGCGAATATACGGAGGCAATAATTGTGTGTAAATAAATTGGGTTAGGTTTCAACTGTGGGCTGCATCCCAAGTTCCTCTGTTGTTAGCTTAAATTAAGTCCAGAATTAGCGCAGTTGTTATATTTCAAAGAGGGAATTCCCTGTCAACCTGACTGACATCATCTTCGTTTCATAAATTTTCCCTGTACAATACCTACAGACATGTAAAGGTATGCCCTTTGGTGAGGTTAAACTCTCGACATTTTTAGTACCAACATATTTTAGAATCCACTAACAAACTCGAAGTGTCAAGTATAGCGTAGTTGTTGTAATTTGCGTGCTACTTTACTTTGCTTTGCTGAGATCGAAGCTAAAAAAACACGGCTATAGTTAAGTAAGTCTGACAGGTGTCTGACTTAATGTGTCTCAGTTTTAATTGGCTTATATCGGTCACAGGAACAGCTTTATGGAGGTGTAGCCGACTAATCCCGTCGAGAAATTCGTGATTGAGTACTAAGGTTCGCATAGTAATACTGACCTAGTGAATCTATGTAGTTTTTGCGTTCAGCATCTAGTCCAGACTAATCTACTCGATTTATGATAATAGATTTTTTGAATGCGCTCAGGGGTCTTGAACCTTAAACCCACCAGTTGCTTTACTACATTTGTTAGATACTCCTCCATAAACCTCAACCAAAAACTTGTCACGTAATGACAAGTGACAAATGCTCTCAGGTTACCGTCAGACTTACTAAACAAGTGTCGTCTACAATTATGTAGGTAAAATAAAACAAATCACTTTTAGAAACTTTGATTCTGGCGATTAAGAAAAAAACTCGTCTACTCATGATTTTAAAACTCACTCAAGATGTAGGTACATGAATTATTTCAACGTGGTTTATTCAAATCGTAATTGCCAACCACCGGTAGCCATATTTTATTTGATGACATTTCTCAAAAACATGAGCGGAGTTGACCAGAAGCAGTTTCCCTGTTTCATTGGATTACAAAATTTGAATCTATTTACCAGGTTTCTTAACTGAGTAGTGGGTTGACATTTCGATTGGATTATTGACGTAATATCTTAATGTGATTTTACCGACTAATTTATTTTTGACATTGAGCGGAAATCTAGTCCATTCCAATCTAAAGTTACCTAATTTAAAACGCCTTAAGTTTTGAATGTCCCTTAGTTCTAATACCTGTCAAGTTGACATTTATCTAATAATTGTATAAATTTCCATCCATCTCACAATAATTATTATTGGACACACCCAACGGAATTTTTGGAAATAAAATTTGGAAAAGGGAATTTTCTGTTAAATAATGTGTAGGTACAGCTTATATGATAAAGCTGGTCCAAAAATTTCCCAACGAACTGTTAAAAGTTAAGTAAAAAACTCAAACGTCATACTCTGTAAGCAATAATACTCTCCACTACTACTTTAAATAGTTCAAGAGCCCATCTTCTGAATTCCTCAAATCCAAATTAGACCCACGCAAAACACACTATGTCTTCGTAAAGTGAATGGCACTTGTTCTCAATTCAGGGTAACTGTCATAAATTCAAACGAGCTGGCTATATCTCACGATTAACAGCAAATTTATGCAGGATACCCTGTGTATTCTATCGGCTAATGATCCGAAACATCTCTGCTCGGTTGTATTACCCAACTCTCATCAAATAATGTTACTTGTGGAAAACCTCGCATCACTTTTTACCCATTCAGACCACATGCATAATACGGACGCCGATGCTGAATGCCAGCCTCGCGTTCCAACAATCAATTGTACGATTATAAGACACGACATCGAAACCACGTTGCGTGCGTTCTGCAAATGTTTACACATGCCACTGCAGATAGATCTCGATCTCTTGCACAGTTGATCCACGGGATGGTACACAAAAACTAATTGAAACCTGAATAATATGCCGCCACAACTACCGTCAAGGAACAGCGTACAGCCATTATACTTATGGAAGCAACAACTAATTCAAGATTACATTGCAGCATCGCTACCGCTGTAAAGGCGACGCGACGGTACACAGGTTATACCTGTCAAGTGACGGTGCTACAAATAGCCTTATGGAAATTATAAATCACTATTGAGCCGCCACCATTCATTTGAGTGGTTTTACCAGTCCGCACAGCTTCGCGGAATTACGTAAGGATCGAGGCAGGCTATACTCCATCATCAGGAAGTGAATTTTGCGCTATGAACTTGCAGCCTTCAACTTTCTATAAATGCACCAGGCCGCAGCAGAAAACGAAATTCAGATCATCCACCTTAATTAATATAATTGCCGTGTGCTTATTATTTAAATCGTATTTTCTCCGCGTCTTTGCATTTCACTTCTCTAAAATTAATTCGATTCGCTTCACACCGTTTAACAATATGGCGCTGGAAATGGTATCTTCTTCGTCATTTTTGTTTTGAAGATTTTCACCTCGTATCTCGTTGGGGTAACGAACGTGATGCATCTTTCTCGCCAGCAGTTACCTGCATGCACTTGAACTTAATATTAGGAGTTTGTTTTTCTTGTGGGCGAAAACGTTTGCGGCGTGCGGTATTCTTTAAGATGAATTGTTGCGTTGCACTGAAGCCTTTCACGAGAGTGCATCCCCCTGTTGGCGAAAAAGTGAAAATGCATAGCGGGTTTTATACGTGGGAGAATGTCAACAAGTTGGGTGTTCTTCTTTAGAAAGGTTGATTTCCATTTCAATGTGATTCCAACGTCGACAGTGGGAGTTTCATTTGAATAGTATTTTTACCGGTGATCGTATGTAACAATGGTTTCCATGAGTTTATAGTCGTTTGGCAACGAAACGAGCTTTTGGAGTTCTTTGACTTGGATAATTTTTTGAAAAACCGTTAAAAGGCGGCTAGATTGGTCTGGACTAGATGTACCCTGAACGGAGAAACTAGATTTTACTGCGTTAGCAGCTCATGCGAAATGTCAATATACGATTCAAGGAAATTTTTTAATACATTTGTCGATTTCCCCCAATAAACGTCAATCGAACAAAACTGTTACCAATCTATGCCAATAAAAACCGTGGCCCACCAAGTTAGCTAGTATCATTTGTACAGTCGACTCCGCTTAACTGGGACACCAATTTGCAGAATTCACTTAAGTGGTATTTTCTTTTAAGCGAACTTTGGAGAGTTGAAAAAAAATTCTGTGACAGATGACAGATTTTGTGTTTCAATTAACCGATTTTTGAAAAATCTGGTCCAAATGGGCGGGGTTTACTGTCTCTCTAGCTATAAATAATTGCGTACCCAGCTACGTCTTTTAAAAATCAATATTTTGACAGATCGTGCTATTCGTTAAAAAATCAGTTAAGGAAGATCGTTTTTCCTGTGAATACTTGGGCGAATACTTTTTGTATAGTCAAATAATTAATAATTGATGCTTACAGTTGTTGTTGACAGCTGTTGACGAGGGTGTTGTCTCATTCACTATTCACGTTTTAAGATGAATAACGAAACATCTTTTCAAGCACTCACCATTTCATGAGTTTGAGTCCCCTTTCGTAACTTGAAGTTATTAACTTATCTCGCAAAATGTAATAGCCTAATGAGAACACACTCTCGATTCGGTGTGAGCTCTGCTTCTGGATGATAAACACCCAAGACCCTATGAGCCGGTGTAGTGGTAGTGGTTGTGTGAATACATAAAATAACATAAGCCGCAAAATCGCTTGGAGCCAAATTTAATTTTCACTGCGGTAACGGCAAATATCTTGCGCCAACTGCCAATATTGACAAAATGTTGATTTCTGTTTAAACTGTATTCTCAAAGGTAAATTTCCACGAGGTTTGACGGAAGGTAGGGCACCCATGTGCGGTTGTACTGGCACAACTCACTCCTGATGGCTGTGTGTGAGTATGCCTATATGCATTATGAAAACTGTTCACGTCGCCTCTCTGTGGCTTCAAGTGCCTATTGTTCAATAACTCATTGAAGATTAAGTGAAACTCTTGACAACAAATTAATAAAAGTGTAGTGAATTGAAGTAATTCCTATTGTGTAGACAACGAGGCTGATCCCTTCACACTGATTCGGCAACATTGTCACTCCAACATCATCACAGCTCAAAAAGATTGTTATTTCTTTTCGATGAATCAGAGGAATTACTTTAATCGCTTTCGCTCATCGACCTCTAGACTGGAGATTGAAAGTCGGATTGCACAAGTCACAATTGGGTGTGGACAATTCAAATAATTTGAAAAAGACCGTCTGCACCAAATTGCGTGGTACAAATTGAACCCGTAAAATTTGGCATGCACCATAAAATTGCTATTGCCTTCTTGGACTTCCTCGAAGCCTCCCATTTTGACTTGCGAAACGAAAAGGTGCACAAATACATAATCAATATGATAATAACATTATTCGACATGCATGTTATGTAAACTTTAAACGACCGACCGACCGACCACGTTTCCCTTTGTATATGCATTTCAATAGATAGGATTATTATTGATGAATTATTCACTTGCGTTTGGTATAATTTTGCTCAAATTTAATGACGAGATATGAGTACACACATATGCACAATACGTGAATATTCTCACGTAACTAAATTATTTAAGGAAAATCCACTTGTGAATTATATCAAAATATACCAATTCAATAGGGCACTCAAATTAACACTGTAAACACATTTGTTGTGAGTCTGCCAAATTCCAAAGTGATAATAAAGAATAAATTTATTCGTCGACCCATTATGTCCCATATCAGTCTTTAATGTGCGATTTATGTTAAAGGCGCATACCTGTTGGGGAGATACGTTATGACAAAGCCTGATGACTGTGTAAATGCTCGTAATATTGTTGCCACATTTCGAGTTAACGTATCAAATTTGACTTTCAGATGCGACTAAGTAATCTTGTCTCCGGATGGCAACGTGTTTTAAAAACTGGATCAATTAAGATCCCAAAACCGTTTCGAATGGCGTATTGCGATGTTTCGCGCTAAGTCCTACCATCAAGCGCAAAAGATCAGTGGCAACACTGCCAGAAAGTTGTTATGGGTTCACAGTCGCCACCCTGAAACTCCTAGTTTGCCGAAAAATAGGTTTGTTTAACCATCTGAGTAAAATGCTCAATAAAACGATAACGGTTCACTTGTTTCGACATAGGTAGGACGCAATCATCATAAAAGTCTCCAAGCATTCGGTATAAAATGACGTTATCTGTCATAATGTGAAAACGACTAAAACCCTATAAAGACATCTCTTTTCACGATGTACGATCCTTCAAAAATCTTCACAATTTATTATGACAAGTGTTTGGGCCGGGGTTAACAATTTTAGTTTACAAATTTGACAGCTGGCTGGTGTGATCTGCCGGAGTTTTTATTAGCTTGGATTAACCACATGAAGACTTTTAATACTTCACCAAAATCTCGTCAAGAATTTATAGTTTATTCAGTTGACTTTTCCATTAAATGACGCAAGTAGGAAAAGTGACGTTTACGACCAGTCTAGATCTTGCGTTCAGGAACTATTTCAGAAAAATCTATCTGTCTTAAGGCGAGTAGACTTTTGAACAATCCTTCACGACTCGATGGCAAGTAGGGCCATACAAAATATAGCGAATACAAAAACAACTATAAGAACTATAAACAGCCAACATCGTAGAATCTTACAGAATATCAGACAGATATATCACTTTTAGGTAGCTAGGACTTTCTTTACCTTGGCTTTGCAATTGCATTTAAAAAGGTGAAACATCTCAACAGAATTAGAATGCAACCCAAGAATTTAGGCAGAATCACAGTGCGGTGCTAGGTCGGTCGCGATTTTGACAGCATTTCTTATCGCTTTTACCATTTTGTCTTTCTGATAGCCAGGTGGTGCTTTTTCAATAACTAAATGATTGCGCATTTGACGTTTTAGAAATATAAGTGAATTGAGGCTGATGTCAGCTTATTTCAAAAGGGAGTAATTTGACGTGCCTTTAAATTTTGACAGCTTCGAGCTGTCAAACTTACGACAAATTAGAAAGTAGACCAACTATTATAATGTGAATGGCTGTCGATATTAACCATTAACGATTAACCATTTCGTTTGAGTGCACACATTTGCGTTGTTTTTGCAAAATATGATAAAGCGAGACCGACATATTTTTACATTGACTTGGCTATTGTACTGAAAAGGCTATATGATGTGTTTATGTTATCAATCAACTTCTCTGAACATTAAAGCAGAGCAAATTAAGAAAGACAAATTCTGAATAAAACAATTCACAGCGACAAAGTGGTACAAACTGGTTATATTTGTTGTGTGTCTGGACCACTGTTTTTTTTTCTTTTTTTTTTATCAGGAAAAGCTTTAGTTTTCCCCTGAATTCAAACAAAAAATCTCCCTTTTCTCCCCTAAGTGAAATTTGCTTAGTTTTCTTATGTACAACTTAAAAACTGTAACCGTTTTTATTAATTAGGTCAAAATAAGCATGTTACATACAAATTTATATATTTTACAACAATTTCCTTTTCTGTTAAGCATACCATCAAAACAAGTGAATGCATTTAGATACACAATCAATTTTTAGTGTCCAGGGTAAATTTTTCGAACTCACAATGGCGAAATTTTCATACAAAATTGCATATTGTGACGTAGGAAATATTTAGTGTGATGGCTAAAAAGGATTATTAGTAAAGCGCAATAACTCTGAGAAAAAATCGGAAAAAGATTCCTTTTTTTCGTACCAATCGATCACAAAAGGTGCTCTGAGAGTGCCCAATTGAATACCACAAAAAAAGTCTAGGTCGTCGAAATCGAACCGCGCTACAAAGTCTAAGATTAAAACCCCGACCCAGAGGTTCACCGCAATGGAGGAAGAACTCGCTAAAGTGATCATAGTATAAAAAAGAACGTCTATCCACCTGAAGTGCGCATCATCTGAAGAGAGATGGCTGAGGTATGGGCTAATAGGAGAGCCTTGATAGTTATGGTCTTGATTTACCATAAACTGAAGCGCTTTCTAGCAACTGACCATGATGTCGACACAACGTTATTCAAAACAATTCTGTAAAGAATTGTAAGCGAATCTTTTTCATTTGACAATCTGATGGTTACAATTTGTACATTTAAACGATCGTCTATTCGTGTAACCTTGAAATTTTGATTAGAAAACTTTTCTCCTTCCGAGTTCCACCAATATTCTCTTGCTTTGCTTTGAAATTAGCCTTTTTCAACTCGACACCAATTTAACAACAGTCACTTAACTAAGTTCAGCTTCCTTATATGCAGAAAATTCATAGGAGAGTGAGAACAATGTCCCCACATTGAAACAACTGACAAATGTTTTCTTCACTCCACAAATTTCTACAAACCAGCTTTTTTGTACTCTGTCATTTTCACTGACTTTTACTGACTGATTTATGTGATCTTGCTTCAGAAACTAGCATTGCTTGTCCCTCGCTATGTTGTTTGTCCTCATTTGACCTTACAAATTGGTAATCAAGTGAGGGCCCTTTATAAATAACCTTTTCAATTCAAAGAGTCAGAAATCCTCTTAAAACCCACTATCAGGGGGTTCGCCTAAACTATTTCCATGTCATAATTATGACAGTATATAGGTACTCGTGTAGGTAGGTATCTATTATATTCAATTCCGAAAATCGGAATTCAAAGTAAACTTTAGAGCAAAAAACCTCGAAAATAATCACAATCAATTTAAAATTTCACAACCAAACTAATGAGCACTTGTTTGCTTTTCTTTTCGCACTCGTCATTTTGTGGGCTCAACTAATTAAATTCACTTGTGCGAGTATCGCCAACTATTTGTATCTCATATCGAACGTGATTCCTTTTCGCAGAAGATCGTACCCTAAGCGCATCAGAATCCGAACAATGCGGAACTAAATACTTGGAATCTGCTTAAATAACCTTGGACTCGTCCCAATATTTTTGGTTTGTGTCAATTCGCTTGTTTGCGTATTTTCAACATGTAACACCTACATACTTTGCATAACAGCGCGAACCACTTGTATATAGAATTCAAAAAATAAAATGCACTCCTACACGCATAAGGTACTCAAACGTCTTTTTAAAACTGATTCACCTTCTTTGTATCCAAATTAATTTGAAGGTGTAATCCAAAAGTGTGTCGCTGGTGGGACTTCCCCAGAGAACAATTCTGTACCGATGCCGAGCGACGGCTCAACAAATAACGACCGGAAAAGTTTGTTTGCACGAATGGCCGACCAAACCAAGACGGCGATTGAAACGAAACTGATTTTGATTCGAAATTCAGGTGAGGCACTAGCCGAGCTGCCAAGCCAGCGAATATCGAGAGATAAACAAAAACAAACCAAGACCGGCCAAGTGGGAGTCGATGTCATAACGCAGCTCAAATGAGCAAAAACGCACCAGGCACCAGCTGCATCGTGGTCGTGGATCGCGGTTGTTCCGAATTCCCGATGGCTTTTTGCTTTATCGGCCCAGCACTGGTGGAGAAATTCATATTGGTAAGGTGCGGCGGGGCCCGACGAATTTGGTCATTCAATACCGTTGCTAGTGTGCTACGAAAAGCATTCCAATTGACTCTTGTGCTGCCACGCCGATGTATCCGTACCGTACCAACACAGAGAGAAGTGTTGAGTGGCCTTTTTCAAACAAGGGAACTGTTTACAGTCAGATTCACTCGAGTGGAATGCGACTCCATGCGTGTGCATGCGCCAGTAGTTCGTACAGCGAATAGGTAAAGTTGAGGTTGACAGAACGATGATGGTGATGCTGGACATAAAACTGACCTAGGCGAATAAGTGAAAGTTGCATAGACTTATGGTCGCGGATGGCCATAATAAAAATGATCTGCATGTTGTACATGTATGCAAATTGATTGTTGCTCATCCGATTGTGTCAGAGCTAACGACGAAGGGTCTTTATTTTACATTGGCAATACGTAAAACTTTCGATTTTCTGTCGGGCGAGGTCTGCTGCAATGCAGTTTCTTAATATTGCCTAATCCTCAATGTAATCATGTTTTATTATGAAATCGCAGCTAAGAAGAAATGTCGATTCCGATGGGCATAAGCGATCAACTCGTTGTAAACATGTTTCATAATATAGGGATTGACTTAATTTAGCTGGCTGGCGGATACTTGGTGAATTGCTTTTAAAAAATGATACTGACTCATTTAAATCTTAAGTGGATGATATTAGCCGCGTTTCAGACTACCTACCAGTAATCCCTATAACAGCATGTTAAGAACCATATAAACTGCATTTGCGCTATCACTCAATTGCTCAATTCGCTGGTCGCAGTGGTTAGTGTGCTGCACTAATGAGCGATAAGTCTAAGGTTCGATCCCTAGAAGTTACAAATTAGACCTTAATTCATTTTTCACTGCGCCAACGTTTGGTAAACATCAGACAGTAGAAGCTTCTCAATTTACCAATTTTTGCTCGGTACAAAGTAATAATAATAATTGTTTCAAATCGCTAAAGGTGTTTTTTAGAGGCATAGAACTTTGAAGTGGAAAAAAACAAAGACGATTTTTTTAAATTCACATGAAATTTACTTTATTCGAAAGATAATCTTCTGGCATTATAATTTAAATATGATTTCTGGCATATGACCGCCACTACTGGCTCGGACGTAGTCTAATATTTGTGGCCGTATATCAGCAATAACGCGGCGAATGTTGTCCTCAAAGTAGTCAATCGATTCGGGCTTATCGGCGCAGACTAGCGACTTCACATATCCCCACAGAAAATAGTCATGCGGCGTTAAGTCGCTCGATCTTGGAGGCGAATTCACGGGTCCGCAACGTGAAACTATGCGGTTATCAAACATTTCTTTCAATAAATCAGTTGCGACACGCAGCTGTGTGACATGTTGCGCCGTCTTGTTGAAACCACAGCTCATGCACATCATGGTTGTTAAATTGATGAACGAAAAAGTCAGTAATCATCCTATAGCGGTCACCATTGATTGTAATGTTCTGGCCAGCATCGTTTTTAAAGAATTACGGACCAATTATTCCACCAACCCATAAAGCAACCAAACAGTCAGTTTTTGTGGATGCAACGGTGTCTCAACATATATACTTGAGGATTATCATCACTCCAAATACGCCAGTTTTGCTTATGGACGTATCCATTCAACCAAAAGTGAGCTTCATCGCTAAACAAAATTCGCTTATGAAAATTGACGTAGTGCACGATACGTATATTTCGAACATAATCATGATTTTCAACATAAATTTTATTATTATTATTATTATTATTATTAAGCTGAAGTTATAAATAGTGGAACATGAAAGTATATTTCAACTCCGACTGCTTTTGTGTAGAGTAGACGAAACATTGCGGATTTGGTTCACTTTTTGGGTGTCCGATTTGAATACCATACCTACTGATAAAAATACGAATGTCAAGCAGTTAGAGGTGTATTATACCCTGGTTGAGAGTAGTGCATAAAATTGTTTCCTGGTCCTATTTAAATCTGAACTTCTATCTTACTTAAAAAAATTCCGCTGACATCCATCAGTGGTTGGTTGATGCTATTTCGCTGTCCAAAAATCGTCTTAGTGATTTTGTATGTCATCACTCAACATAATGATCTTTTTCGCATATTATTTTCGCACGACTGTATACAAACGTCAACAGTATAGCAAATACCACCTGCATCTATTTGAAAATGAAACCCACAATAATAAATTGCGGAATGTTGTATTAAAAAAGAAAATATTTGCACATGTGTGCTAAAACGCTAACAGTGATTCCAGTCTGCATAAAAAAGCGACTGGACAAACAATTTCGCCGAAAGGTATTGGCTATCTTTTGGAAATACATACTTTCCTTTTGTAGCAAATACAGAGTACCTATGTCAACGCGACGATAATATGTACCGTCTAAATAAGCCCTTATTGCGTTTATTGGTATAGTGAAGTGCCTTTTGATGAAGACGGGCATTAATATAGCACTGATTCGGATTATGACAGTTTGGGTTTTCTAACAGGTATGCCTAAACTCAAAGCCTGTATCCTGATACCAGGTGTGTGGGTAACATAATTCACCACACAAAAAGATATGTAATTTATTTAATTACCTACATCTCCGTATACCTATACTAACCGGTTGCAAAAATGGATTAACAAAATATAAAATGTTAAAATGTCTTTTTAGTGTTGAATTGCACAATTGCCTGTCTCTTTTTTCTTCCACGAATTGCATGCGCTCTCTGGGCACTTGAAGGTCCACAGCGGAGGCACTCTTGGATATACCGGCATTCGATTTGGCTCTTACAACAAAATGGGTAAATGGTGTCGCAGCTCGCAGTCAACGAATTGTATACGTGATTTGCCTTCGAATACCATAAATACTGATGCTCAAGCCGATGCCACGATGGTGCGAGTACGTGAGGCAGTGCCTATCAGGCCCGTGATTGATTCTTGGCATTTTAAACAAAATACTTAAAAAAAACATTTCCATAATTTAACTCTGCAAATATAGCCACATTGTTTTTCATCTCCTGTCGAACATTCTTCTTTGGTGTTTAATTGATTTTTTTGTTAATGATTTTGTGGAGCGACTCGAACAGAGCAAGGCTTTCATTTCGCTCTATTTAGTCAATTGAAATAATTTGATTTTTGTTGTTTTAATTAAGTGTACAGGCGAGAGCATATCAAGCTGTTATTTTTTTAGTTTTAAGTCGGAAAGCGGACCAAAAGTTATTACTGAATTTTAAACTTGAGTAACTTTTTCGTTGTTTTATGAATTTTTGCTAAATCAAGATGAATACTGAAGCTGAGTCCTTTTATATGATATCAATTATGATAAATTGTATCCTCAAGGTAAACATCATTTAGGTTTTTGCACAACTGTAGTGCGTTTGTGAAATTTTGCATCACGTTGCTTGAAGTTTGCCGATTAAAGTTATGGGAGATTTACATAACCACGATTACACATTTGATTTCTTGCTTGAGATTAGAGAGAGAGATCCCATATTTTCAGCACTAACTGCTTGTATATACGACCGCAAGTCAACCCTTAAAGGGTGCCGTGAAATAACGCCGAGAGAAATAACGCCGAATTGGAAAACTCGGCGTTATTGCGCTTTCACATTAACAAAGTGAAATAACGCCGAACATTGTTTGTGAAATAAAGCCGAAGCAAATGGGGATCATGACGTAATCTCGAATGACAAAAATCTCGAAGGCTAAAAATCTTAATTTGAAAATTCAACAAAAAATATAAGTAGAAAACCTCGCACCCACCCCGTAATCGAACAGTAAACCCAAGCAGGGGGGTTGCAGGGGGGCAGCATGCCCCCCCATACACATTTCATAATTTGCGCAAATTACCATTGTCTCAAAAATTAATATTAATTTAAGAATGTATTTATAAATGCAAAGTGAAATAAGGCCGACTCGGCTTTATTTCACTTTAGCAAATTGAAATAAGACCGAACATTTAAATTCGGTGTTATTTCGCTTTCACAAAGTGAAATAACGCCGAATTTTAGAATTCGGCGTTATTTCGCTCGGCGTTATTTCACGGCACCCCTAAAGTATCATGAACTTAAACCCCATGATTATCGTTACCTATACAGTGGACGCAAACAAAATTTTGGTGTAGCTGCATTTCTGCATTGGTCTATTTTCAAATTATTGCTTTAAGATATAGCAACTAGCTGAAGTAATTCATTTATTAGTTGCTTAATGTGAAATTTTACCAAAAATGCATCTCTTGTGGAAGCCATTTTGCATTTTGCTTTATATATTAATAATACCTAAATTGAAATTGAATTGAAATTGAATTGAATTGAATTTATAGAAAAGATAAGTTCCGTATGTCAATCTACGGCAAAAATATCGGCACACAATTCTCATTCCATCCCTTTCATCTTCTTTCTGTGATTTTGTGATTGGACATTCAAATCGATAACCGTTTTAATGCAATTAAAATAATCATAATAAACATTTTTAGTTTTGACTTAAAATTTAAGTAGTTCACAATGGCTATACAATACATATTTGATATAGAAACTTCGCAATTTTCAGCTTTGTTTTGCAATTTGTTATTAGTCGTTATTAAATAGTGTTAAGCTTTTAGGCCGTATGTTAATTGCGCTTGATTCTATTACAATCTAATAACATTTTTTTGACACATATGTGAGTGTTGTGGGGAAAAACTCTAATTTTAAAACAGAGATATCTCTCAAATACCAGGCGAAGGAAAACGTAAAAAACGTGCCATAAGACAATTTATTGTCTTGCTAACGAAGGTGGACTGACTTTTTAAAAATTAAAAATTCCGTTTTGCAGTGGGGATTATTATTTAGCGCAATTGACAAGCGGCCTTAAGTGGTGTATCTAATGAACGACCTTATACACAAATTCAGCAAAAGTTCTGCTTTGTTTTAAAATATTGGTAAGTCCACAAAATGAAACTATTGTGGTAGGTACTAAAATTCGCAGAAAAAGCCCTTTCTATCCATTTTTATACGTTTTCAATATGGAGCTATTAGGTTTGTTCGATATGGACAGCCCTGGTCAGTGTACATAATATACACTAACCCCTATCATAAAAAGCAAATGTGCATAAGTTATATCATTTTCCGTTGGGACCACCAGAAATCTTTTTCAGATCTCAGATTTTACGCGGCACGGAACATGCAACGAAATTGCTCTGCTTTTGTAAATTGATAACTGAGTTATTTGACAGCAAAATCAGCTGTTGAAATTGGAAAAATCACAAATGGTATGGATATCGACTTGAAAAATATTTCCCCTGTTGTAGACACAAATAGAGTATTTTGGTGATTCGTAGTCTTCAGATGACAAGGAAAACTATGAAGATAATTGTTACTTCTAAATTATATCTATGGCTATTAATGTTTTTCGTTATTTTGGTTTTCACGAACTTTGCCCCTTGGTCTTGAAAGCAAAATTCTTAAAATGACGTAAAAGAGCTGTGCGATGTCTATTGATATTGTGACAGTGTGTGTAGATCTGAAAAAAATATCGAGATCTGCAAAAAGTGCACCCAATCGGAAAAAATGTTTATTTTTTCACAATAGAACATGAAAAGTGATTTAGATCAAAAAAATAAATTGATTTTTGGTACCTACCAATGGGAAACGACATAAGTCAGTTATCAAACGTCAGTTTGCATACGAAAATTTGACGTAAGCGTTATGAACATCCATAACGCAATCCATTTGCGTGAATGGGAAAAACCCTAGCCCTAGAAATATTTTTTTATGTTGAACTTCCATGATAATTTACCGCTAGGACCTGCCACTTTATAGATGTACTAATAGAGAGGCTCAACACCTCTTGCGATAGCATATGAATCATTTAATAAGGATTTATAATATTTAAAAATTACATTTCTGTGCAAAATTTACGTGATAAAATATGAGTTCACCCAAATGACAGCTACAATTGACAGTTGACTAAATTGTTGCTTTAGCTTCACGCCACGGGTCAGCTTACACATCGACCACCACTGGTTTTCATTTTCCATTTCAGCTTAGTATATATGTGCTATATCGAATGTCGCCGTAAGAGCAACCAACTGCGCCCTAGACTGCACATCAAGCAGACCTAAAAGTTCAGTAAAACATCTTAGGAAAATAGAATACAATGGAGCATTGTAATTGCGCATCTTTAGCGTGTAAGTTAAAAGCACTCTTCAAACATGCAGTAGGAAGTTACATAAACATTAAACATGATTCCAGTTCTACACTCCCATCACAATGAACACTTATGGCTCTCACTTCCCATAGCCGACCGACAAAGAACATCAAACAATGTTATCAGAAAGTTCTGCCAACTATCAACAGCATTCTAAATAGAAGCTACACATGTCAAAAAAAGTAACACTATGTGCTTGTTCCCACTACACAGAGCAAAGCATTGTCACGCTCATTCAGAGAAAGCGCGTCAAAAAAATCGCTTCGCTAGAAAAATATTGTATCTGCCCCCCGCAGCAAACAACAATGGCTGGCTTGGTCGACGACCTCCAACTCATTTCGAGTACCTAGTTACTATGCTCAATTAATTTTATTAAATTCCAATTGTTGGCCGGAATTTATAATTTCTCGTTGATCTCTCGTTGGGCCACCGAAGATACGGGTATGTCAACAGACGCTTGACATTGCAACTGAACGCAACGCTCTGGCTGGCTGTGTATAGTTTTGGCAGTGTTCCCATCACTGTCGCTTAAGGCCCCCCAGGCAATTCAAGGTCCTCTTTTGTTTATTTGTTGTGTCTTCTGTATTGATAAACAAGGTATGGGTACCTTGGCGGGCTCTTTTTAAGCACTTAATTGACATGCCTAGTGGTCATCACCTGCGCTTTTGTAACACCGGTCATGATTTTGACGTATATGCTCGTCTTCAGCTTGGCTAAAGAAGTTAATTAACGTCCGCGTTGCATAATCTGAAGTAGTTCGAGTACCAATAGTTGTGCCAAAGAAGTCATAACGATGATGTACATCATAGAATCCACTGAGTGCTGCGGAATGATTGATCTAGTGCGTATGGTGTAACACCAAACCGAATAATAAACGCTTGGCGCCGTTTTTATTGGAATCGAGATGGATGTCGCAAAATAGTAACTATCACTGGTTTACATGGTGCTTGTTCCTATTTCTAATGACATCGGTGGGTAATTTGACGCCGAGCGGCAAAAAAACTGGTTCACATCCGAGAGATATGCGTTTAATGACATTTTTCGTTAGCCTTCGGTCTTTTGTGCTTGCTTTATTACGACTAGTTCAGGTTATTTTCGCTTTTGGTGGTGCACGTGCGTTAGCTGCAACATGCGCAGCAAGAGTGTACAATTAGGACTGCGCTCTGGAAGTCTGTAGGAATGAAAGGACTAGGTATGTCGTATGTGTACAGTTTATAATGCTTCGGCAAAATATGCGTAGAAGCGAGTGCTTTGGTCGGTGCTTATTGCTTAAGGCTGTGCAGCCTCGATTAACTTGATTCATTTTAAACTGTTGAAGTTAAATTTGGCCTATTGGTGCGCGGTATGTAATTTGATATTTTGTGCTTTTCTCATTTATGGCAAAATGTTGGCGACAAATCATCGACTATCAACGGATTTTTTTCTTTACTCGTTTAAACAGTCTCTTTTCGTTCTTTAAGTGCAATCGGCTTACTAAATCGAATGAAGGTATGTATATGCTATATGTACACTGTCGATCAACCAAATAGACTCAGATTTAATTTTTAAGAAAATGGAATTTATTATTTTATTATAAGAATATAATTTAGAAAACTTATTTTTTTATTACGCACTATTCAATTCTTTATTAAACAAAATAAAAATGAGCGTTCTAAGTTGAATGTTTAATTTAAAAAAAAAAAACTTTTTGTCACTCAACCAAATAGACTCAAGGTTAAAAACTTAATCACCCCTATCGAGGTATCCGTTCAGAAAAAAATCCGATACGAAAGTCAAATCCGATCGGAACTACAATTGCGTTCGAAGTATCTGTTTCGGAACAAAATAGAAGGCGCTAAATTCGCATTCAAATATTCCGCAGCAATTAGTTGTCGGAGAGCTTCGGAAAAAATGTGTCATGTAGCTGCCAAAAGTAAGTGTTATAACGCGGTTCCACGCAATGCGACAAGGTGCGCAATATGTCATCGGAGAAGTTTTCCGAAAGTCGTATCACAGAACGGATACCTCGAATGGAATCTCTCCGATTTCGTACAGAACGGAGAAAATTCCGTTCCGAACCGATACCTCGATAGGGGTGAATATAAATCACAGATTTATTGAAAAAAAAAAAATAGTATCAAATAAGTTATTATAAACCACCTTTATTAAAAATCACTTTATAAATTCGGTCAGGGATTGAATTGTAGAGAGCCTTCAGATAGTGCAAGGACACTTCGCTCCAGGCGTTCTTAATGGCAGATTTTAATAATTCTATATCTTCAAATTGTCTAGCGGATTGATAGACTTTACGCGAAAGCCATCCCCACAAATTCTCTATAATATTGAGGTCAGGAGAGAATGGAGGCCACTCCGTTAAGTTAACATTTTTGTCATTTATCCACTTCTTTACGACTCGAGCAGTATATGGATTGGGGCATTATCCTGTTGAAACGTCCAAGATAATGGCTCAAAAAGGTTGGAAAAATGGGGGAATGTATTTTGGAGCAGCTCTTTGTATCTTATTGCGTTCATCTTAGATGAAACGAATTGAATATCAAATGTTCCATAGTAGGATATGGCACCCCACACCATTATACGCCCCTCACGACTATGCTGACGGGTCAAATAGTGTTCTTCCTTTCTCATATCATTGAAGTAGTAGTTGAATCCATCCGGTCCATCCAAATTAAAGCGTTTTTAATCGGAAAAAACGATTTGATGCCACTCTCTATTCCATGCCATGTGACTCCGAGCAAAGAGACAGCGAGTTTGCTTATACGAATGTCGGTAGCGGTGGTTTTTTTTTTAGTTTTAATCTCTTAAGATCTTTTGGCTTGCGGATTACTAGTCGTACGGTAGCTTCACTTGCAAATTCTGTGGAATTTGGGCTGCAGAACACTTTAAGTTTGAAGCTTCTCGAAGGATCCTTCGTTCCTCGCAAGGCGTAAGTGCTTTCCAGGAGGGTTTTTTTCATATTTTTTCCGTAAGCCGATGGGTTTCTTAAAAAATGGCAAACAACAGACTGACTTCTAGAAATTTTTTCAGCGATTTGTCTGATTGAAAGATTGCTGTCTCGATACGCCAATATTTTGCCTCTTTCTTCCGAAGTTAGTGCTGCTACACGCCCCATTTTGTGTTAAATTATTCGAAATTTGATTAAGAAGACTATTTGACACTTTTCTCTTGCACAGCTTATCAAAAACTAAAATTACAGCTCCTGCGTCTATTCTGATGATCGCCTAGAGTGCACATTCTTTCGGCATAGGCAAAGCAAAGTATAAATATGTATGTGATAACTATAAATTTTTGGCATTCAACTCTTATCGCTAAAATTAGTCTATTGCTTTGCTTTAAAAAACACAACAACAACTGTGGCCATAGCTAACAGCATAAAGAAGAAAATCAAAAAGGAAAAGTAAAAATATGTTGAGTCTATTTGGTTGATCGGCAGTGTATATAAATAACTATAAACTTATTCACTAGATATAAGACTCGGAATGATTTACGGATTTGAGTTCGCACAATTGTAGAAAGACCTGGTGGGGTCAGATTCTGTATGGCAAAACGATCATAATAATAATTTGTGTAACAAGCAAATCCCTTCATGCACACGAAAACGTTTGAACGTTTCGCCTTACAGAATGCCGACCATGGCTTGTAAAGAACCTATTGAAAAACATATTGTATAATATTCCTGTGAATATTGAATTCAGATTTCTCGTGTGCGTTTATCTAAGCGCAACGAAACAGATGTCGAAGCGAGACATTGGCTACGCATATGGAATACCCTTCGGTCCTCTCATCAATAGCATTCGATTGCATTCGATGAACTACGCAGCTAAAGGATACAGGATACCTATAAATAAGTCTAAAAGCAGTGAAACCAACAGACGTGTTTTGTCCAGAACATAGACACAGAACACAACTAAATTAATCACATATTACACACCGCATTGCATCTCTGCAGAAACTTGGCAAAAACAAAAAGTCAAGCGAATATGTTGTGTTTCATTTAGTGAAAGTGTTAATAGTTAATAAGTTTATTTCAAGCTTAAACCCATTCAGTAGTTACAACAGAAATTTGAATGTTAACCGCGGCGATATTTGAAAATATTTTGCTCTCATTAGAAAGTTCGTGTTTCTTTTTTTAGCTCGGACACATGAAAGCCTTGTTTTTTCGAAGCTCAAAAAACAGTCCGAATATAACAGTTTACACTGAAGCAGCGCTTTGAACAACGAATTACTTTAGAAACTAGAAACGACGATAATTGTCCGCGTTCCATTGAAGCCCGCTAGGCGACCAGCGGCATGTCAATTTAAAGTCAAACTCTAAAAAACGTATTGGGCTTCTTGAGATTCACCACACTCGTTGTTGTCAAACTCAAATGCATTTTGTATGGGTAAATCTTATGTCGTTTTCCATTGGGACCAAAAATCAATCTTTTTTTTTGATCTAAATCACTTTTCATTTTCCATTGGGACCAAAAATCAATCTTTTTTCGATTCAGAGCACTTTTTGCAGATCTCGATATTTTTTCAGATCTACAAACACTCTCACAACCAACATACTTCGCACAGCTGTTTTGCGTCATTTGAAGAAGTTTGCTTTGAAGACAAATGGGGGAAGTCTCGTGAAAACCAAAATAACGAAATACATTTAATAGACATGGATATAATTTAGGAGGAACTATTATCTTCATAGTTTTCCTCGTCATCTGAAGACTACGAATCACCAAAAATACTCCATTTGTATGTGCAATAGGAGAAACATTTTTCAAGTCGATATCCATTTGTGATTTTTGCAAAAACAAATACAATTCGAACAGCTGATATTGTTGTCAAATAACGCACTAATCCATTTACAAAAGCAGATCATTTTCGTTGCATGTTCCATTCGCCACGTTAAATCTGAGATCTGAAAAAGATTTCTGGTGGTCCCAATCTAAAACGACATTAAGCAATTCTGGGAAAAAATCCAGATCTGAAATCGGAAAAAGAATTGTTTTTTTTTTCATATCAAACGAACATAAAAAGTGACCAAGAACAAATATAGTGCTTGAGAGTGTCCAATCGCAAACATTTTTTTTTTTCAGCCCAAAAAGACTCGAATCATAGCATCGGAAAGTAATGTGGTATTCTATTGGGCATTAGCACTTTTTTTTCTCTAGGTCAAACTTCATAATATAAAACTTACCAGTGAATTGAAAACTCTTAGAACAGAAGGCATTATTCCAATCGCACGAATATCAACAAAAAAATGACATGTGACGTTTTTATTTTCGGTAAGACACACGAAACCTCATAACTTTGAAAATCGAAATGGGTATGGCAATAGGCCTGTTTTTTTTGAGCTTCGATCTCAGCAAAGCAAAGTAAAGTAGGATTTTCAGCACGCTAATTACAACAACTACGCTATACTTGACACTTCGAGACTAGCAATAGTTGTTGTATTTGAGATCGAAGCTCAAAAAAACACGGCTATTATAGCTTAGCTCCACGAATCTTAACTATAGTCCATTGGAATTGGTCAATTCCGCATAAAATCAGAGAACCAAGCTTTTTTTAACCTCTGGTGTTAGCCATCGCTGCTCCTCCAACTTAATAATAATAATAATAATAATAGTTGGCGCAACAGGTCTGTAGGGACCCAGGGCCTTGCTTCTCGCAACCATTCGTTTTGTGAGTTTTTTTTTTTTAATTTTTGGAACGAATAGAAGGGATCTACAATTTTATGCCGGTTCCAAACGGGCCGGTTGAGAAACTCTTTCATGACAGTTATACTCTCGGATGTTTGTCAGACGTGAAAAAACCCTGAGTTGGAATTTGGGTTTTTGCGGGATTCGAACCTAGACCCCTCGCTTAGTAGTCCAACACACTAACCACTAAGCCACTGCGACCACTCTCCAACTTAAACGCACTTAAATCGCTGGCGTTTCCAGTAAGCCAGGAACACCAACGTTTTTCGCGTCTTTGTCTTCTCGGACGACAGCCGCCAAGCGAGGACGTGTAGTTGTGAAGGCGATGCAAAACGATACAAAAACAATGGATCCGAATGCCCCTTAATTTGAGCTAAGGAGACCGCCATGCCGGTCTTACTTGATTTATACACTTAATAAATTACCTTTTACAAGGATGAAAAACCAATAAAGTAACCTAAAACGCGCCAGAGCTGTGTTTGAATCTGATCTTCTGAACAAACTGAGTTTGCATACCTCATCTGATTGCAGCAAATACTACGGACAGCTTTGAAAGTGACGCAGTCAAGAAATAAATTAACTTTCTCGTCTTAAAATCCTCCTACATGTACCCAGTAATGTTGTCTTTGACCGTTTATTATTTGTTGTTATTATTTGTTGCAACCAGTCGATGACAGAAATTCAAACGACGACGAACAATCGACAAAAAATGTCTGGCTCAATCGAGACTCGCAATAGCAAAAGTGAAAATTGAAAAATTATTCAAAAAATACCAGGCCACCAGAAATATCAGTTGGTTGCGTGTAAAAACTACAGAATCCCAAACAAACGTCAACACCTAAAACAGTCCACGAAATCGAGTGATAATTCTTGGAAAAATACCAGGCCACCAGAAATTTCAGCAGGGTGGGTGCACAGACTACAGATTTGCATACCAAATACACCTCATCACCATGTGGGGAGAATAATTGCATTGCGGCATAACTACGATCATATTGGTTCCAGTTTTTGGTTATGCTGCAAAGTGAACGAATGTCTTCGGTTGCTGTATTTGCTTCTTAGTTTAGGCACAGCAATGGTGGCTTGACAGTTGAATTTTCATCGAAACAAATAAAACACAATCGCTTACAGTTCTTCTGTAATACATTTATTACACATTTCTACACATTCTTTCATCTTTTGTCGGTTTGCTCATGTTTTGCTCTGTTTTGTTTAAAATATAATTATCTGCTTTATTTACATATAGAATCCGTTTAAACTTAATGCGTATCATATAATTTGTGTGTGTACACCTTTGCTTACTTTATCAAACAACAGAGAGTATTCTGGATTGGGAGTATTTGTATATCTAATAATAATTTAGTCATGTTGGGACCAGCAAATGAATGTTAATTTTAAAATTATAATTTAAATTATGTCTAACTACTTATTTTGCTTCAGCACTTTGTTTGTCATGCAATAGAAAGTCACGTTCATTCCTAAATACGAAGAAGAAAAGAATACACAAATGGTTGGACAAAACTGACGCAGACAATTAAATTCGTTTTTCTTCTGGTTCCAGATTTGTGACACACCTTGGTGCAGTGTACTCTTCATTTACGTAGACATATCTGGGACTATAATTACTGGGCGCAGCATCGGAATGGTCGGTTTCGGCAATCAACTGAAGAGGTCTCGTCTATGTGGTGGACTCAAGAAGGACAACTGCAGCTAGTTCAACACTCCAACCGGTTTTCTGTAAGGCCTGCTCGCATTGGGGTCGATTGGCAAGACCAAGTCTGAAATGGCAAGGAAAGTTGGTTATTGTCAAAATGCACAAGACTAAAATAATAACAAAATAAAAAGTGAAGTTTAGTGATCTTTGCTTATGTTGTTATCTGCAGAACTATGTCCAGAACATCCCGATCTCCGATCCTTCAACCCAGCGACATTCTTTTCGTGAATAAATACGAATTATGGCTATTAATAGGTCATTCACTTCGTTTTAATTCTTCGTACTCAGAAAAGTTCGACGCAGCACAAAAGAGTCAAGTGTTTTATATGTAATACGAATCCGGTTGTTCAGGGGCACGCCAACAAATGGCGAAACTGCATATCAGAGTACTATATTACGCTGTGCCATAAGGGAAACAATTAGTGAATTGTGAATGGGAGACACTTGATAGCCGGTAAATGACACCGACGTCGTCATTTAGGCAGATAAAAGTGAAACGGGTGTGGGAAAAACAATAAATTAAGTGACTCTTGAATTGGCGCGTAATTGTACACGAAAAACTGTCAGGTAAGTGTAGGGGGAAGACTGGCTACAGGTTATTAAGTATAATAGGGCCTGATAAGGTGAGTTCAAACAAAGAAACCAGCTCCAGAAAACGGGGCACCTTTGTAGTCTTTAATACATAATCTCAGTTCGAATCAGATAAAAATAAACAAAAGGAATATCTGACTGAGACCCGACGACTACCGAATCGCATTTCACGACGAAGAACTGTCTGTATCAGAAGGACACTCTCAAAAAGAACCAGAAATAAATCGTTGAATAAATAAGTAGTAGACTTTAACCTGCCATAAATGTAAGTAACTTACCTCGATAACTGATCGATCTTGTAAAATCGAATCGCAACATTCGGATCTCCGTTCGCCGCTCGCAGAGCAGATCTTATGTCCGACTCCGTTGCTGGTGGACCGAGATCCTTCAGCATGCTGCTAATCATTTGGTACTCCAGGCTCTCCGCCGTCCCATATATCGACGCTGCCGATGACGCCGCTGCCGCAGCACCTTCTACACTCCTACAACTGATGTTGTCGTCGTTTTCTTGCTGCTGTTTCAATTTCTCCAGTCTTCGTTGAATTTGCTGAGCAGACAACTGTGGTGGTGCCAGCGGGGCGGGGCGCGTAGGCCGCAGATAGTCCTCCAACGAGACTTCGTCGTATATCACAGGATTCGAGAGAGTTTGTGTCGTTCCATTGGAGTAAATAGTAGCGCCGGCGTTCAACGGCACTTGACCATAATATGTGGATGGAGTGGGTGCCACAGAATCGTACATCTCGCGTGGCACACTCCCATACAAACTTGCAGGTACCGAATTGTAAATATTTGTAGTTTTCGCAAGTACCGGCCGATTGGACACCACTTCGCCAAACGCATTCTGGTAGAAGTCCACCGGTGGCTGGGAATAGTACTCCCGACCAGCCACTTTCTCGTACCAAATTTGATTGACCACCGATGCTGTGGTCGGCTGCATTTGTTGATGCTGTGGCTCGGTGTTGTTTTGTTTCTGTGTCAGCTCTACGTCGGTAGAGCTACTACTGGCGTACAAACTGTTGCGATTCTCTGCAATAACGGCACCGTATCGCTCGTTTCGGATCTTAGGTGAGGCACCGTTCGATGGAGGCGAAGAGTTCAGATTTTTCAGCGGAGTAAGATTGTTCTTGTACATTGCCTCCTTGTTGGCGTACATTTGTGATGAGTTTCGTTCGAAATCTATCTGACTTCCCGGACGTTTGTACATGTCCTTCTCCAGCTCGGCAATGAATGACTTGTCTAGCATTTTCTCAGACGCCCCACTGCTTTCCAGACTTAGGGCGCTCATGTTGCCACCAAGAGAATCATTGCAATTCGGTGTGAATTGCATGACACCACTGGTCGCTTCCTGCTCCTGCGGAATGTTCTCCTTGTTCTGCAGGAACATCAAACTTTTTCTAGCCCCTGGACTGCTATAGGCAGCCGCCTGTTCGGCCACAGAGTTATTAGGCGGCTTGACAACGTTCGAGTAGAGCCCTTCAATCGGCGTGCTCACAATGTCAGATGTGTCGAAGGGATCCTTTGCCGCACTCTGACTGAACTCTAGAGTATTTGAGTATGTAGGAGGCATCTGATATGGAGGAGGCTCTAATCGCGCTGGCAGTTGGAACTGTGCTGCACTTGTGTTGGCCGACGACTGTTGTGGTGGCGACTCCTCTGTCGGTATCTCGATGGGTGCGTCAAGAATGCAAAACGAATTGTCGACCTTTAGTGATGCGCTCTTTTCAGTTTCCACAGTGTCAAACTCTGGAGAGATGTCTATTAGTATTCCCTCTCGCTGTTGTGCTTGCTGACCATTACTGGTCATATTGCTAAGCTTTGGCATGGCAGAGGCGCGTTGTTGGAGAATCTTCTCAGCGCCAGCGCGTTCGTTGACGAGTTTGTTATAAGAAAACTGCTTAAATGCGGAAGACTTTCGTTCCTTCGCTTGGAAGGAGGCACATTTGCGATTCCGATTGTCAGCGGTATCTGTGAAACAAAATGTGTGTCATGCAACTGCAAGGTAGTTTTTTAATGTTTGTATTACCTCCCCTAAGCTGAACTTCACCTTCTGCGTGAATGGGCGGTGCACCAAGTGCTGGGCCTCCCCAGCAGAAACCAAAGGGTGATCCATGACCACCCGCTACTTGCCGCAAACCATCGTTGATTGGACGGATAATGTCGCCAGAGATCTTGTGCTTTTCCAGTATATTTCTGTAATTTACAATCAAGTGGGAGCATTAGCAGAAAGCCAGTTTAAAAAGTCCATCGTCTTACCTTGGAAAGACACCAATTTCGAAGGTCCTCTGGTTCTGGCCCTTGATCAACTTCAGCTCTGGGCGTCCGTCAATCACCGCAATCGTATCATTCGCTTCGATCTTCAGCTTATTTGAATCGTGGTACGGTTTTGTGGCTTTTAACAACTGCGGCGAAGCACCAACCAGAAACTCTCTGCAAGAAAACGTATTGAAAATTCTTTTCCAGTTAAAGCCATCATTACTCACTTAATAGCAGCAAAAGTCGGTCGTTCCGAGGGCGTTTTGTCCCAGCACTGCAACATCAGCTCATACACATCAGGCGGGCATGCTTCCGGGTGGTGTAGTCGCTCCCCCTCTCGATCGATTTTCCGTAAAATCTGCGAACCATTCAAGCCAACCCAGGGATCCTCACCGAAGGTAAACATCTCCCAGAGGGTGACCCCAAACATCCAGGTATCCGACGCATGACTGAACTGACGATAGCGCAACGATTCCGGAGCGCACCAGGGAAATGGAACTTTCTTGTGCTCCGACATGACATAGCAGTCATCTTCCTGAGGCAGTGCTCGCATCAGCCCAAAGTCACCGATCTTTATTTTATTCCCGGCCGCCAGCAGAACGTTCCTGCACGCTAGGTCACGGTGGAGAAATCGCTTGTGCTCGAGGTACGCCATACCAGTGGCTATCTGAACAGACCAGTTCCAAATATTCCCCAGAGGGGTGTGCTTGCACTGCCGCCGCATTGTGTCTAGCAGAGAACCCCTCTCCGCCAGCTCGGTGATCATCATCATCGGCTGCGACAGAACAACTCCATGCAATCGCACCAAGTTTGAGTGATCGAGCGCGTGCATCGCCTGCACCTCGCGGAAGAAATCATCAATGAGGCCCGGCTGAGTGAGGTTATCCGATTTGAGAACCTTCACTGCCACCGGTATAATGCGGTTGCCTGGCGCACTCCATTCGCCCTTGCGAACAACCCCAAACGAACCGTCACCCAACTTGATGCCCAGCGTCACATCCTTCTCATGAATCAAACAGGTCAGTTGAGTCGCCTGATTGTCCTTCGGGGCGTTTGAGTGCTTTTTGCTGGGCTGTTTTCCACCGCCGATCAGCTTAGAGAGAATGTTCTTGCGCCACTGGTGTGCTTTTTTCTTGCGCACCGCTTCCATCAACCGCCGAATGGCGGGCTTGCCTAGTCCGCAGCGCTCCAGGTCCGTTGGAAGAACGTAGTCGAAATGCGCCAAACGCGTCACTTGCAGATCATCGCGAATTCTCGCTAGGAACTGTTCTAGTTGCACCTCGCGCAATAGATCCTCCAACCATTCGGTTTCAGTATCAGCCATTGTGAGTTGTGTGATGTGTGTATGTAGTGGATGTCCGGTGTCTGCAAAACAAACAGATAACCATGTAAATGACGCACTTTCCCGCACTAGTCCATATCTTAAAGCATACATTTGCGATGCGAGAGGAGAAATTGAATTACGAGATTATTATGTGGTTACTACGCCTCTGGGCGGTGCTCTGAAACGGTTTGAATTTGATGAAAGGCCATCTGAACGAACTGAGCACGCAATCGTGCGACTAATTAATCAATTGAAAAAAAAAACATGTTTATCGTAATCTGTTCGCATGAAGCCACAGGCAGGCCTAGACCAGCCGAATGTGTGTATTCGTTTGTAGATGTTTACTATGCGCACAGCGAAGGAATTTGCATAAATAATGCAATAAAATGTAAATAACAAAAACAATTTTTGAAATTGCCACAGCATTTTTGGCGTAGGTGTAGGAAGAATCAAAGAGCGCAACCAATGAAAGTTTGCAGAGTGTCCAATACTCTACGGCCCACCCATTGTTGATACGGCGTGGCACTGTTTGCAAACAATCGCTTTGCTTTTTACTGCGAAAATGTATACAGACAAAATTGGAGATCATTTTGGAAATACATATATTTAAAGTAGCCAAGACACAAGCAAAAGGGGACTGCATCGGGAGCTGAGAGGAACATCTTCTTGGACTGATGATACGAATCAAATTATGTATTTGTCATAAAACGACATAAGCCATCTCTCAAATAGCCGCTAACAAAAAAAGAAATTCTCGGGAGTGTGGATGATTGCAAACATCTCCAACGGTGGATATGGACTTCTTAAACGAACAGCTTCGCAACTATGCCGCCAATTCTATGAACTGGTAGGCAAATATTCAAAAAAAAAAAAGGAAATCCACCGAAATAAGTTGAACAAACGACACGAACAAACAAATGCGACATCACCAACAAAAGACTTTGATTATTGACAAATTACTCCAAGAAGTCCAACTGACCACTCATTCCCTAACTCTGAGACACGATAGACATTTACAACCAGTCGGGTGAAAAGGAAGAGTTACAGCCCTATTTAGCTACGAGGCTATATATGAGTACCACCAACGATGTACGATACATTATTGTTATATTGTTTCACTTCATTAATAGACTGACAGCTGACACAATTTCTTGGCGATTCAAAGATGCTTCCCTGCCATTATTGTACCCAAAACTTTAGCAGCAGAGCATGCAAAACAAAGTCAATAAGAAATTTGACGGCGTTGTAAAATGGGAGGCCATTGCCGACCACGCACCGCCTGGATCGAATTTATCTATATTCACGTAACCATAAACTTGCATAGCCCCCGGGTTCTAAATGAAACAGATTTCTGCACCAGCATCATATTTTCCAACTTAATGTTCACAACTCTGGACTTAGAATAGAACCGAATACTCAGATGCACGGTTAAAGAAAACAAGTGAAATTCGTGGTCTTTCTCGTCTAAGTGTGAATATGAATGTGCGCTGGTCAAATATAGTAGGCGTACAGGAAACCGCTTAAGGACCCAAACAGTCCTAGCAAGACATTTAGCCCTACTGAGTGCATACACAAATCCCACACCAGTTGTACGGTGTGATAACAAGATCTTATCTCACTAAGGGACTAAAAGGTGAGTTGTAAACTCCAGATACATTTTCGTGTGCGCCAGCAAAAACATCAAACCCTTCCCCAAATAGGTAAGTGTCCAAAACCGATATAGAAGCCGAAGTTTGTCAAACGCCACTCAGCTGCGATTTCCCCATTACTTCGATATACATACTCAATACGATACACAGCCAAACAGTAGCCCAATTAAGACATCAACAGGTCCGTCCTACTTCGTATGTCGTATGCTGCCAATGCACTAGATCTTAGACTTCACTTAAACGATAATTCAACCCAAATTCCAACTTGGTGTTGGTTACGATCGAACAATAATCAGACTACGAACTGTGTAAATCAATATCACGTCACACACAGCATCAGCGTCGTATTAATCCAGTATACAGCACATTTATCATCACACATACTGAGAATGACCCTCGCTGAAAGTCGCCTTTATAGATTTCAAGAGGAGCGTCAACGGATCGCAAAATTATTTTCTTATGTGCTCGGTGCTCGCTGCTCATGTGAACCTATATAAAAATCTGACATCCGGCCGGGGGGATTTTTTTCCCTTTTTTTTTTAACAATTTTCGTTCATACATGCAGGTTGTTCACGTTTCTTCACCTTTAACACGATCAAAGCAGACGCGTGGAAAAAGTAGAAATATATTTTTTTTAATTTTAGCAACGTGAGCTAACCGAAACTGAGAATGTCGAGAAGTTCGGGTGATGAGTGCACAACATCCATATCAGTGTCTTACGATGCCTAAACGAAGGAAGTGCTTCCCGTAATAATCTGCCTCGATTACAGCTCTGACCACAGCCGCTGGTTGCTGTTGATGATTAATGTTTGTTATTTGTTTGCTTGCCAGAGCCCAAACAACAATATTATTACTGCCTTTCAATAAATTCCGAGCCATTTAAAGCTCAGATATTCATCCCCGACTATACGAGTATTTGCATTAGCCGTAAGCGAATGCAAACGTCCATCGATCACTGTATGGTTATAACTGTTTCTGGCCGAGTCTATCAAAACAGAGGTGGCATTGTGCTAGTACTTGAGGTACTATCCCCACTCCGTGTGGATATGGAGTGTTATCTAACTCGTTGCAATGACGATGACGACAACAGCAGCAGCAGGCACAACGACTTGAGATAAGATTGCTTGACCGAATCGATTGTAACTTCTGAAATGTTATAATCTTATAATCATTCACGGGGTCATCATTCTCGGCACATTTGCATATCTAATGGGGATTTTTGCAGGCTGCTGCTGGATGAATGCTAATAACGCGAATATTTCTATAATCACGTAAGAAACTACTCGGGATGCGGTCATGCAAAAAAAAAAAAATTAAGACAAAAAGAAACCTCAAGCGAACATGGCGAGAATGTACAGTGTACAGTGCAAAAACTTTCTTCTCCCTAATTAGCAACAGTAGCACCATCGATGGAGTCTACTGCAATTAATTCAGTGCAGTGTATTTTGTAATGGACTTAACGCTCAACACAGACTAAAGATAGACGGGCGGAGACAAAAGCGAGATTTTCATTTTTTTCCCCTTCTTCTTTCTTTTTTGCATGTAGGCTGTAGCCATGTATTTATGAACGTTTTGAAATCTGAGAAACAAGCAGCAGGTGCAACATCTGCAGCAGAAACACCAACAACAAACTAAATTCGCAGCCAGCTCTGTCTTTGGTCCTGAAGGGATGTTGGGACAGGACTGGTTTACATATATCACGTTGACTAAACAAACAGCACATTTTTTTGGGTGGATTTTTTTTCTATTCTCTTTAATGATTTCCTTTTTGGCAAATACACTTACGACTTACCTAATTTGGATTTGTGGAGGGATTTTCTATCTATAGTCACTGGAAGCGTTGATTACTGCGTCATTTCACTTGTTTTTAACTTTGGTTTTTGCACGATTTTAAAGGCGAATGCAACGCTAACGCGTCAAGTTCTGAGAATTGGATTGCAAGATAATCAAGAGGCGAAAACACAACAAATAAATCCGAGAAAAATGGGGGAAAAAACGAACCTCACCCTCTCTTGCAACACAGCAAGAACGATTTACAACGAAAAATACACTGAACTGTGATCGAAAACGAAGTTAGACAGATGGCTGGCTTGGCAGATGCTGTCACATTTGTGTAGTTGCTTGTTGGTAAATAAATGGTGAGAGGCTGGAAAACGCCGATAGATGGCGAAAGTGGCGATTGAGGAAAAAATGGGTGTGTAAATAATATCATCGGGAGTTTGAAAATAATTATGCATAGGCAATAGAAATATGTCAGAAGGCGAGTGAAAAATGGCTAAAAAAAACACGTTAAATGATGAGTTAAAAAAGGCGTAAGAAACAACTAAAATTAGATCTGTTTTGAATTTAGTGCAACTCAGTCTCTGAATGCAATATGAAGGATAGCTCAAAATACTCGATAAAGTATTGTCCCATAAACTATTAGAAGCTTATTTGTATTAATTTAGATCTATGAACGTCATGATTGTCATATGAACGTCATTAAGTTTTAGGCAAATGTTTGTATAAGCGGTTTCGCACTTCTGGCGAGTTGCAACTAATTCTCAGTCTAATACATATGTCGTTTTCGATTTGGAAAACAGATAAATCTTTTTGCGAACAAATCAATCTTCATGTGCCAAAAAATTTTTTTTTTTTATCTCAGATCATCATTTTTGAGAAATCTCAATTTTTTCTCATATTTACACATTCTTTCACTTTATTACACACAGCTGGGGGTTACGAATTGTTTAGCGTTGGAAGGATTGTTTTTTTTTTTAGCTGAATTATTCATTTTACGCGTATGGGATCGAGCTTTTATATTAAATTATAAATGTGTGATAATCAATTAAAATGTATTTCCAATGCAAGCGAATAATTTTTTTTTTGTTGTCAAAACTAATGTCGTTTTCGATTTGACAAAAAATCAAATTTTTTTTTGATCGAGATTGCTTTTCATGTTCTATTTGCCACAAAAATCAATCTTTTTTTTGATCTCAGATCACTTTTGAGAAATCTCAATTTTTCCTCAGATTTTACACATACTTTCACTAACACCAATGTTTATGACACACAGCGTCGGTTACGAATTGTTTATCGTTGGAACGATTGCTTTTTTAACTGAATTATTTATTTAACGCGTATGGGATCGAGTTTTTATATTAAATGATTTCGAAATGCAGTACTATAAATGTGTGAAAATCAATTGAAATGGATTTCGAGTGCAAGTGCAAATATGTATTTTTTTGCCGCCAACTCAATACACACACATACCAATATAATTCAGATTTAATGTTCGATTTGCCAGCAGAAATCTGAAATCTCAGATCAAAATCTGAAAAGCCAAATCGAAAACGACATAATACACACAAGAATCAACAAAATTCGGATTTCATTTTCGATTTGCAAGCATATCCAAATCTGTGCCTTGATTTTGTGCGGCGATGTCGCTAGGGAACGTTCCGAACTGTTTGATTGTGGGAGTGAGCCGCGCGCTGTGACCAACGTGACTACTTTATCCCTTTTTTTTAGTTTGAAAAGGCACTTAAAATTTTAGAAATGCTGTGATTTCCAAATGAATTTATTTAAAATTAATATAACTCTGATGTCTTTCAGAACACGATTATAGTGTTAGGGGAGCCAATAATTGTTAAATATTGTGCGAAAATTCTTAAATTGCAGAGTAGCTTTAGAAATGACACTTTTTTCTTTTGCTATTTTCAGAAAAGCAAAGGTTATAAATTTTAGTTTTACAATACAATGTAGACTGTAGATCATTCGCACACAAATTTTTTTTTGTAAATAAAACCAATACAACCAAATCACGTTAGAATTATATGTCTATAAGATTGTTCTGCGGATGAGCTAGACACTACTTCTCCGAAACAGTAGATGCAATTCGGTTTCAAATGTCAAATTTTAAAATGAAAACCTTTTAGCTTTGAATTTTACTTATAAGTAGGTATATACAAATTAATTGAATATTGTTTATAAATTATATCAACTCATTTTTATATCTACTTTTAAGATCGCGTTCAATTTAGTTTTAAAAAGTCCCTTATAAAAAGCGGCGATGAAAGAAAAATGTGCCTTTTTCTGACGCTACTATAAAAATTTATTATTTTCCCCAAATTTTTAACAAATATTGACCGACTTTACACAAGGATGTGTTGACGTGGAACCGCGTTATATTTTAAACATATTCATTTTGAAATCACAGTTTTTGAAAACTTGTTTAACTACTATTGACTGAGCGCGAATTGCGAACAAATGAGTTTAATTGTATTTATGAATTGAAATTTGATTTTTATACTACCACCAAAGCATTAAATTAAATTAATCCAACATAAATCTAAAAAAAAAAACCGGACTCAATTGATTTAAATAGCTCAATTTACAATTATTACAGCAATTGAAAATTCTTGCAGCGAACTGTCACACTTTATTCACAATCCAGATAAAGCAGTCGCGATCCAAAAACCCAGGAATGAATAAATTATATCGAAGTAACCTTGAACAATGATTGAAGCGATTGAAGTGTGAAAAATATTCGCCTTTTTGCAGTTCGTTCGCAATTGGCTCTCATGTGAATAGTCCTTAAGTGTGAATTTTCCAACTAATAAAAGGGAACAAAGGAACAACAAATTGTATCAGTGTCCTCCAAAAAGGTATACCAAATTGTCGCATAACGGTCACGCTGTTGTCATTTGTTCTCATCCGACATCCTTCTCGCTACCTTAAAAGGTTGCGTATGGGAAAGCTCGCCTGGAATTTTCAGGAACAAAGCGATATAAGAACAGGAAATATTAGAAATTTTCAGTTCGAGATATCACTCACACATTTATAGAATCCGCCTATACGTGAACCCTTTCCGACCAGTGCTGCCACAAGGGAAAAATTGACGTAGCAAATTTGTGTAGCAAAAGTCCAAAACATCACTTTTTTTTCGGAAACAAACAAAAAACACTTAATTTTTTTAAGGACTATACAAGTATAGTTGGAAAACTATATATTTTACAAAACTATAAGTAACAAATTCCAGTCAAATTCGAACACTAACACATTCGAAGAAATGGGTAGGTAGGTACTTGTCGGGTATGGTAGAAAAGGGTTGAAAAGTTGGTGTGGGAAAGTGAGTAAAGATTGAATATACATATTCAATATTGAATAGGTACGTATAAATTCCAAGATTTATGTTGACATTTCGTGCTTAAAAAAAAGTAGCAAAATAGCCGTTTTTATGCCCAAAACACATGTGCAGAACTCACTGCGCAGCAAGATTAGAATACACACGTTGAAATGGTTATAGACACACGTAAATTCTGCACTCACTGCAGTACTGCAACATGTCTCTATTTCTAAATTTGCTGCAAAATTTAAACATACCACAACACAAAAGAAAATAAATTGCAATATCAAGTATTTGGCATCATCGGCTTTTGACACTGCTGGTTGTATTTGTTTTTGTTTTGGTTGTAAACACATCAGCTGCTTAGTCGGCGAAAGACAGTTGCCCTTGCCATATTAGCCGATGCAATGGATGTCGAACAATTTTCTGCACATCTGTTTTACTTGCAGCACTGCACTCTGCGCTGCGTACAGAATTTCTGCACATGTGTATTGGGCATTAGAGTGAGTGCGAAGCAGCGTAGCAAATTGGCAAACCGCCATTGCGGAAAAAACCGCACAAAAACAAAGCACTGAAAAGCCAAATCGAAAACGACATAAGAAAGCTGGTCTTAGCGTACAGTGGCTCTCCGATCTGCACTCTAGGAATTCAGGACTAGGTTAGTACAGCACCCGTTGATTTGGTATAGCTTCTATCGAGTACATCCAACAAATTGAATACTTTTCATGGATTGCCGATGGACTCTTACGTGACCTTGTACCCTCGCCAAATACTGTGATACTCAGCTGTTCGACTTACTGAATTGACTGAATGATTGCCCGTAAATAATAGGTAGCCACTAAGCAACGATTCACAAATCACAAATGTCTATTGTTGGGACAGTAAAATAAAACTGGTAACCGTCTGATATGTTTGGTGATCGATAACTAACAAGTGCTGTGTGTTTGTTGTTTCTAGGTCCATCCGCTGTTCTTCCATTAAGGACTACATGGTTGGCTATGGGGTCCCTTTTGGAATATTCGCGAATTGTACTACCTTCCTCGTCATTGGTTCCTGACCCAGGAGCAGATTTATTTGTTTGCTCCTTTTTCAAATACGTCTCTATGAATGCTTTTAAATAAATTATTTGAAAAAAAAATTGGGGTTTTTTTTTCTTGAAAATAGCTACGTAAATCTGGGAGTTTTTCAGATTTGTCTGGGGGGAAATATTTCAACCGACTGGCAGCGCTGCAACACAGGCCACACAGGAGAACGAAATATTAGGCGTTTTTCTTTTTTAGTTCAGAGCACAACCTGAACTGTTATATACAAAAAGTTCGTGTTTCTTTTTTAGCTCAGACACTTCAGAGCTCGAATTTGTGTTTCTTTTTTCGCTCAGAGCATGATTAGAGCGCGCTCTATGAGCTCAGAATAAATTGACTGAGCATCCTGAGTAAAAAGCTGAGTACACATGTAGATGCATACTTCCAGTCACATTTGAAGGACAAAAAAAACAGGAAAAACAAAACATCCTCTAAACGCTCTGATGAGCACGCATGGTTCAGAGCGCGCTCATAATGCTCAAACTCTGTTCAGTGCTCAGCTCTGAACTAAAAAAGAAAAACGCCTAATGGATGTCGTAATCTTCTAAAGAAGCGGTAGCCCGTGCTACCAAGTATACCAACATGCATGATTCGCAAACCTGAATAATCGATGCCAGGAGTGCGCCTACGTACTAATCGACACCACTACGTCCTTCAACCGCTCTCCCCGTGGGACTGCCGTTAGGTATTACTTCGCGGGGTTGGTTAGCTTTTTATACTGAATCTTGTATTATGTCAGCTACTTCTGACGCTTCATTTGTTTGTAATGCACTTCTGAGCTTCTCTATTCATCGTAGTTCATTTTGAAGAGTCGTTACAAGTCTGCACTATTTGTCCTCCGACTGGAGCATGTGGCCTCCGGGTTAGGCAGATTCATTCTCCATTCTACGAATCTTCTGCAGTGGAAAACTGCATGCTTCGTATCTTCCTCTTGTTCTGGACATTCTGGGCAAAAGGGGGAGTTATCGTGACCAAATCGGTGAAGATATTTACGAATAACGATAGCCGCCGTGACCACTTAGGAACTGTGTAAGGTGGTAGTTGACGTTTCCATGTGATCTCTTTGTCCAAATCGCAATGTTCGGGAGCAGCTAGTAGGTCCATCTGCCTTTTGTAGAGTTGACCGACCTGGCTTGCCATCTGGCGAGTGAAGCAGTTCGCTCTTCAGTCTTTATTCTCGTAATATCTCTTTCCTCTAGTTCGCCCGACTCTTTCCTGTTGTAGATCCTTAGCAATTCGTCAGCAAGGATATCAATTGGGATAATACCCGCTATGACAAAGGCCGCTTCATCGGAGATGGTTCTGAAACCGCAGATCGTTCTCAACGCGCTGAGTCTGTATACGGAAGACAGTTTTCTTCTTGAATCTTTCGTCGCTAGTGCACTCGACCAAACCGGGGCAGCATACAAGAGTACTGAGCTGACTACCTTAGATATAGTAGGATTCTCCTAGCATATCCAGGCCCCCCAATGTTCGGGAGTAGGACAAGTGTGATGTGTGATGTCTGATGTGTGAAGAAATGTGAATTGGAAAGAGGTGCGCTCGATCCTCCATGTAGGAGAACAGAACACCTAGCCAGGTAAATTTATTAGGGAGAAGGGTTTTTATTCTGCCTGGGCACGGTGCTCTAAAGCGAGATGAACACCCTGATCCCTGATGCGTGAGTTTCATTACCACAAAATTTCTTTGGCTATTAATTGGAATAGAATAACGATACAGGGAGTTTTGGATTTTTGTTCGATACAATTTTTGTTAGATGATATTTTTGATTAGATAAAATGCAAAATATTTCAAAGAAACATAAATGTATTTACGATTAATGAACGTTAATTACACAAGGCATAATATTGAGATAAACTTCACTGTACAGTAATCAATCGATAATGTGAATTAATTAAAAAAAGTCGTTTCGGATTTTAGAGGAATTCAAGTTACTGGAGCTTTTTTTATGTTCCGCGTGGAATCGATAAGGCTCCGCGGCGTAAGTCGATGACCCCGAATATTTAGTAGGTATAGGTCCCGGTTGCTCACGAGAGACACTTTGGCCAGCTATCAGCTGCGTAAATATAATCATTTTGCGTTTATTTATTCATTTTTTGACGGATCCTATAAAAGACATTTCGGTATCGGAAGAACGAATCCGTTTGAGCGAGAAGATCGCAAAACTACAACATGCCGGTCAACTGAAAATGATTACCCGCACTTAGAAAGAACTTGCATAAACACCTTCTGACTAGCAGCATAAAACCTAAACTTCGATTCTCCATGTAGATGACAGATGATGACGTAACAGACACCTTACCACCTTACCCATCCGAATCGGCGGACATACGTGTTTTCCGCAACAAAAGTTTTCAGTCTCAAAAAGTAAAACACATTCGATGTGAACAAATATGACACATACTCGAAGCAAACACAATGCATGAGTGCACTTCCACCAAAACTAATCCTTCTGACGAAAAATACTTGAGAATTTTGCCAAATTCCCAATTTTTGGGGAATTTTTTTGAAAATGTTCCCCACTTCATATTCGTTTTTCCCCACTTTTTCCTTAAAACAAATATTCAAAGTCTTTCAGTTTAAACTAATACAAAACAAATTAAAAGCAAATATTGCAGGTAGGTTGAATAGATTTAAAAAGCACAATAGGTAATTCATAAATAAGGACGCCGGTTGAAAGTAAATTATAAATTTAAAAGGTACATAAGTAAAAAGAATATATAAATAAAAAAATATCTCAGGCAGGTACCTACTTCAGTTATAATTAAAAATATCGATACTCTAATCGTAATTGGACTGGTACATATTTTTGTTGTGCAAAACCAAGCAATTTTTGTCGATGCAAAGATCAACGCACTTTTTGAACAATTTTGCAGCATACATTTCGTCTGTAAAATTCCGCAAAGTTTTTCAGTTTGGAGCTAAACCGCTTAGATTCTATAAACGCGGTGATATTTTTATGTTCGGGAGATATTTGAAGGTTAATTACACGTATTATTTTTAAATTAATGCAAAATTAATAAACATGCATGGATTTCCGTTTTTCCCCATTGAGTGAAAAATTCCCACATCTGGAATCGCTACTTGTGAGTGCCTGGCCAAATTTTGTTTTATATCCTGGCTATTCATAGATTTCTTTACTGCGAAACGTAATTTAAAACAGATGACCTTTTTCAATATTTCTGAGCACTATTTGGACATGCGCCTTATGATATGAATGGCATTTCACCAATTTATCGATAACAATCTGATGTCTACAAATCAAGTGTAAAGGATAATCTAATCGGTTTACTAATTACTGGAAATCTTTGCCTGACGTACACAATCAAATGTATATACACGGAATTTATAGCACTACTCTCGAGGTTTCAGTTACCTTTCGACGACGTTCTCCTTGCTCCGAATTGCGTTCTACATATACATCTCGCCACACCTATCTTATCTTTATTATGATCTCATCTATACACGAAACCGCTAGTACCTACACCGAGTAGACACACAAATTTATGCCTTAATTTGTTTATGATCCTCGTCATAGGTGCCGATAAGCTATGAGGCATGTGACCTCGAATCGGAGATTAGTTTTTGATTTTCCCATCACACTAAGTTTGATATCGGCAGCGGTAGTCTACAATCGATTTATGTACAATTAAAAAAAAAAAAGCGTACCTATGCAAGATATTTCGATATCGAATTTCTGCAGAATTTTTTCACAAAATATATTTCGCAATATACGCAATTTTTTTTTTTTGGGGGGTCGGTGCAAAACCCAAACTCTCGAGAAACCAAACGAGAAATCTTCTGGTTAGTCTACTCCAAGACAACCGATGAGACCGGTTCAAAAGCTGCCAGGTTTCAACTAATTTTCACCACGGATTGCATTACTTGGTTAGTGATATTTTTGTGAAGTTAAATAAATCAAGTCCTTTAAAGGATATTTAAAAAAATAAGAATCTTATATTTCGGTGCTGAATTATCAAGTTTTGTTTTCGTCAGTATAAGCAAATTTAAGAATAAATTAATTTCTTAAAAAATAGTTCTTTAATATTTAACCAAACATTCTGCTGAATAAATGTGACTGATTTTTAAATCGCGGTGCAGCTGAGCGACATTTTGCGCAATAATCTCCAAGTAATTCCTAGCGAACAATAAGACCGAAAATTGTTTTATAACAAAGCAAAGGCAGAACATTTCTAACTTTTCATTTAATATCCTGAACCTGAATTCAAGTGTTTTTTTTTTCTAAGAAAACAAATAAAAATAATGTAATTTTTACGGCGTTTGGAAGATGGACTCCCAAGTTAAATTCCATCGAAGCAGGTTTTGACTTATAATTTACCAGTACAGGAAGTGATTAATTTTTATTTAAAAATTCAGACAAAATTAGTCAAAATAATTGTGTAAATATAACCAAACCAAAGCGAATAAATCATATTCTTTAAATGTGTCATACGCCATTGCTCCTAAAATTTAACTGGGATAATACCAATTAATCATTTATCCCAAAAAATAAATACAGTCTGTTATGTTAATGTCGTTAGAAATGGTACTCGTAAAATAAATCTCCTCTCCTTTAACGAAAACGCGAAAAGAGTCAGAGGTTTCAAAAGATATCTGGATTTAATGGGGATGCATATTTTTGAGGAAATATGGGATTTAGTTAGTAACATTTATTCCATCATACTGGGTATACGCTGGAGAAAGCAGCTATCAATAGCGGGATATACACTAAGGTATTTGAACCAAAATAAATATTTCAGGATGGGATTTATTTCCCACACAATTCTCGCTTGTGCTGTGTTAAATGGAACAATGATTTTCCTTAGTGAACTCTCCACAACTCTCGATCTTCCGCAACTGACTCTAAAGCCTTAAAAGCAATCCTCATAGAGGTGGAGAACAAATTTCGGACTTGATCTAACCATCCCACACTATTTCAACTACCCAGAACTCCTGCCTGATGGGACGGGTTCCATAGCATGTCGTGGACAATACCATACCACGTCTTATAGGAACATCCTTCCTCACTGACTCGCCATAGTATACCCCAACAAATTAGCTGCCATCAACGAAATTTTGAGGAAATCACTAATATCCGCACAAAGGGATAAACCCATTGAATCCAGTGCGTAATCACACCCAATCAACAACCTACTTGTAATTATCTTGACCACAAAATTGCTCCCTAAAAAACACTTTAAACTAAGTTTTGTGATCAGTGCGTAATCTAACCAACATTTTGTACAGAATTTATATGAGTAGCGTCATCTTCTTCTATATATACTTATAAAAAATGGTTGCAAGTGTGTTGTGACTTTATAACTCACGAACGGTCAAACCTAATTCGATTAAATTTTTAGGGTTTATTCGTTCACGCGTTCGTGAGTTATGATTATGACTTTTTATGTCTACATGTGATTTTGTCCATATAAAAAAAAACAACAACAAATACGTAGGCGCCTATGACCGTGTGCGGTATCTATACTGTGTGCTGACTAAATATACGTTGTAGCGCATACACGCATTCACTTGCCATTCACTAATTTGGAGATCGCTCCGGAAAAGTCGGGAAATTGTAAAAATCGAAAATTGATTTTTTGTATGGAATTTTATGTGCGATGGTTTCTAATGAAAAATTAGAAAATTCTCGGATAATTCCGGAAAACGCAAAAAATCGGATTTTTGTTCCGACGAAATTTTACATTTTATCGCATGATTTGGATTTTGGACGATGTAAAGGTGGAAAATTCTTTGTGAAGCTTGGAAAATTTCGGATAGTTATGACATGTGCGTGCTCATGTGCGGCAGTTTGCTGTCGACATTGGGAATGGAAGCGCCGAATCATGCACCACGCATTTAATCGCGAGCAAAACTATAATCGAAATGAGCTGGCCATTGCACATTGTTGGAAAACTGTCGAATTGCACGTTCAGCTTTGAAGCTGCAGATGGATCATCTCACGGTTGACAAGCCAACGTGCACAATGACCAAGAACTCAGGATGAATGCACAATGGCGCAATGGTGGATGTTTCGACTGGATTGATATCGTTCCCTCAAAAATTTTTCCGAGTTCACATCGTGGAAGGAGCAAATCATCACCAAAGTGTTCTATGGCACTGTACAAAATTATAAAAATCTCGATTGGGTTAGTAAGCGTGCAATTCTAGCAGCGAAGAATAAGGAGCATCTCGATAGCTTGAATTTCATTATTCAAAGTCAAATCGCTGGAGAACTGCATTCGTACAAATCCGACGAAGATGAAGCGACCAACTATCCGACGGAATTTTCGAACTCGCTTGATGTGCCAGGAACTCCGCCGCATAATTTACTGGTGGGATCTATCCTAATAGTGTTGCGGAATCTGAATCATCCGAAATTATGCAACGGTATACGCGGTTTTTCGTCGAGAAACTGATGAGCAATGTGATTCAAGTGACTATCATCAAGGCAAATTCAAAGAAGAGAAAGTCCTTATCCCACGAATTCCAATTATTTTAACTGATCTTTCATTCCAATTCAAGCGGATTCAGTTCCCCATTCGATTGGCACTTGCGATGACAATCAATAAATCGCAAGGCCAATCGTTGGAAGTCTCCTGGATTAATATCGAATTGTCCTGTTTTTCGTACGGTCAGCTACGTTGCCTGTTCGCGTGTTGACAAACCGTCTTCGTTGTTTGTTTTTGTTCATCATATCGCTCTCAATACTGATCTCGATTCCATTCAAATAATTCACATTGAAATTTGAACTATCTGTTGGCGTTAAATTGGGGCGAGACGAAGTTCGCTGGGTCTTTTATAACCTATGACCATGACAGGTAATTGGTTCGGAATACGCTTCACAGTCAGATTGACTTTTATATGACAACTATGAAAAATGTTATTCTAGTTTGCCGTCAAAGCTGGCAGTTTATAGTGTTTATTGGCAAGCAATGAAAAAAAAAATTCAAAACGTTTCCTAAACCACAAGTGTAGTTGTTTTTAACACATTTTTCGTCCATTAACTCTATCCAATATAGTTGATTGATATCGTAAAACTGTCTTTATTGGATAAATAGGTTTTCGATAAAGAAAAGTCGTGAAATCAAAACAGACCCCATTCTCGAATAATCCCTAAGTACATAGATGGAGAGCTGAACTTTGCGTGCCAATTTAATTAGACCCAATCGGTTTATTTGTTGAACATTTTGCAATGCGGGCAAATACAACGGATCGCACATTTACCACCTACTCTTATCAATTAATAAAGGTATGCTGTAAAACAAGAACACGTAGGGTATCGCATTTTGGACTCAAACGCAAATATACCAAGGTACAAAATGCGTCAGTCAACCATAAAAGTATGTAAGACAAGAGCCAATATCGTTATTAAATACTCATTTAATACTGATCGTCAGATGTAGTCACAAGTACCCAGGTACTTCAAAACAAGTTTGTGGTAACTAATACAGAATTGATAAGAATTTCGTTAGATTATTTTGCCCACTTTATGATTGACGGAGGGAAACCGCTTTTATCCGCGTTTGATAAGTATAGCTTGGGGTTGGTTTAGGTGTCAACAGTGTGTCTTTTATATTTTGTTAAGTGGTTAATCGTGATGGCAGAAACTTTGAAAGACTCATTTAGCTAGAGGAAGAAAACTTTTCCTTTTTTGAATTACAAATTTGTACTTGTGAATCAACAAATTTTTTGTTTAAAAAAATTACTAATATGGATTAAAGCCCCCAAATTGTGATTGGAATATAATGAGATACATATGTGGTGGCTTGTAGTATATAAGCATTACACAAATTGTTACGTTTATAATGAGAGATGAAGAAATTCTTTCCCTGGAAAGTTCCCAATTTCTTTGACTTAAATCTTACTACTTTATTATTAAACAATTTTTCTGTTTCAAAAAAAAAATACAAATATTGATAGCAAAACTGTTGTGATCAACCAAATTTGTACTTGTAATCTACAAGTGTTTATTCAAAAGCTTGGTGAAAGTTGCGTGGTGAAAACTTTATGACAAAAAACAAACCAAAATAAGAACAACGTTGCGTTTGTAATTAGAGATGGAAATGACTTTTCCCTTGTGAGGATTTCAAATAGGTGCAAAGAGTGGACAAATATTTTAGACTCCCTTATGTCTCTAAGCACTTTATGAGTAAAAGACTAGAAATACTTTAGAAACGTTGAAGTTTCACATAAGTTTTTGCTATCATACGTCCAATGTACAACATTTGTACAAGTTCTATAAATATAGTACCTATATGCATATATGGTTGACTACGAAATTCCGTGCATATCTGAACCGCCACGGAATTGATTTCGATTTCCTAAGCAGTACAAAACAAAGCTGTGAGATACGACTACTTGACGGTAATGAAACAAATTGACTTTTCTGATTTGTACTAAAAATTGAAAGAAATAGAACTGAAACGTAAAACACAACGTACACAAGTTTTCTAAATGCCTAACATAAATATTTCATTCAAGCTGAACAAAAAAAGGAATATTTTATTGAATCTAAGTTTAAGTTAATTTTACACCCTAGTCCGTATTTTTTAAACCCTAAACGCAGAAAAATCACTTATTTAAAATCAAACAACTTTTGGTTAAAAACTACCAAGTGATATTGTTAATATAGCTCTTACAGAGTTAATGGATTAAAAATAACCGAGTCAACTTGTTTAACGAAACTCGGTTAAAAATAGCCGATTTATCAATTTCCTCTCCAAATTTTCTCGGTCGTAAATAACAAACTAACTAATAACAACAGAGTAACATGGTTGATACCAACTAATAAAGTGTGTTATTTTTAACCTTTTTAACTCGATAGTTGTCAGCAACAAATACTTGTTTTTTTTCTACAGAGACTTAGTTAATTTTAAACCATTTTTTTTTTAACCGAGCAAAAATTCCACTCGGTTAAGGTCAAAATTTCTGCGTGTATGATTTAAATTTACATTTTAAAATATAAACTCAAGAACATGCATTAAGCGCGATGGATAAGGAGCTTAAATGGATTTTAGCTCGATTTAAACCTACGTTATGTTAAAGTTAAAATAAAATGGCACTTATTTTTTGTTGTTTGTCAATTGGGAACTGATTTGATTTGCTGTGTGCTTAATATAATAAATATAATTTTTGGCGCAACAGGTCCGTAGGGACCCTAGGCCTAGCTTCTCGCAACCATTCGTTTTGTGTGAGTTTTCATTTTTGGAACGAATGGAAGGGATCTACAATTTTATGCCGATTCCAAACGGCTAATTGAGAAGCTCTTTCATGACAGTTATACTCTCGGATGTTTGTCAGACGTTCGCGAGAGGTGGCGCAGTGAAAAAAACCCTGAGTTGGAAATTGGGTTTTTGCGGGATTCGAACCTGAACCCCTCGCTTAGTAGTCCAACACACTAACCACTAAGCCACTGCGCCACTTGCTGTGTGCTTAGTTTAATTTTTATTGTATTAATTATGAATTTAGCCTCCAATATGCCTCTTCTTTTAGCCGGTAATATTTACGGTAATAGTCGAAGACGAGAATGACGTTGATTCCAAATTTGCTCTTCCATCAGCTCTTCGATAAATTCATCTTCTGACGATGAAGCCATCAAAATTTCATCCACTTTACAAGTGAAATACATTTTTTTAAGCTTCTGCTATATTCCCCATTCTATTTCACCTATTTTCTGATCGAGGAAATGTCAATATTATAAAATTGGGTTTTTAACCGAGTTAAAATACTTAAACTGGTCTCCGTAGTGCAGTTTAAATCAGAGACAATATTGAGACGCCCAACTCGCAATCCTCTTGCCGCTGGCCTCAGTTTTTTTTTCTAATTCGTAATTTTGTTTCTCTATCGTAAATTTAGAATCCGTGTGACATGAAAAAACATACAAGAAATATAAAATAAATGCTGCCAACCGTGGGGGAATGTGATAGAGTTCGGGAACACTACATTTTAATAATATCTACTGACTGCTATTGGTTAGTTATTATATTTTCAAAATGCGAAATAATGTAATTTGTTTGGTTGATAAAACTATCTAAATGAGATATTTTATATATTAGAAACATAGCTATTAGGACAAACAGGTTGTGTATTTTCCGTTTTTGAATATTATTAACTTCGATTTCATTATTAAATTTTTCTTAAATAACTGATGAAAAATTGTTGAAAATGATTTTATTTACCCTCAACCGGCAATTAAAGGAAAATCGGCCAAAATTGGGGGTCTCAGATCTAAATTCAATCTCTGGTTTAAATTCAATCGGATTAAGCGCAGACACGTTAAAAAAAGAGTTTATGTTCGGGCTTAATGGGCTCCCGCAAATTACGCCAGAGGAAATAATAATGCCAGAACATTTTCTCTACAAATCTGGCCTTTTTTCTTAGGAAGAAAAGACCGAATTTTCTGGCTTTCTTTCCGAAATTTCAGGTCTTTTTTTCCAAAAAATGTTTTTTTTTTCCATTTCTGAAACCAACCATGAGGTTGCAGGTGAACCCCTATTCCATTGCTTATGCATTGTGGTTTAGTATTATTTCAATTGTTTTTTGGCACTATTTCGTACTTTATTTCAAAATCGATAGTGGCATTAATTCTCACTTGTATTTTTAAAAAATGCCAGCCTTTGTTTGATTTCTGTTCTAATTTCAATTTCACTTTCTGTTGCTTTTTCTACATCTGTCTAGCATATTTTTCAAACCGAATTCTTCTATTTTTTAGTCCAGATTTTGAAACGAAATATTTTCTGGCATTTTTTTTTTCAAAAAAAAAAAAAAAATAAAAAAAATCTGGCGTAAATTCCGGGAGAAGGCTTAATGACTGAATATTATCGACTTGGGTTTAATTTTTATAATTTTAATTATGCAGCCATAATTGAAATAACCTTATGATTCCATTTGTTTCAAAACTTAAAAATAGTACCCAAAATTGAGGAGTGGTACTTGCGTCAAAAAGTAGGTACAGAAATCAGTGCAATAGTAACCCTTTTTTCAACAGTGCGACTATCGACAAAACTATGCTATCGTCGCAAGTTTTTAGAGGAATTTCTTTTAAACTCGTAAAAAATATTCTCACAAGCTGAATAACATTAATTGTAAGTTAATTTTCTTTTGTCATACGTTCAACGCAAATTAAAATCTAAAATTGTTTTTAATGAAAAGAAATGTCAACCACTTATACAGTTTGTAGAATGGCCCTACAAATTTGTGTTAGATGGATGAATACAAATAAAAAAAATGTAACAATTGTTGTTAAGGAATCTTTCTAAATACAAATTTGCAAGTACACCTTGGCAGGTACTTCTTTAATAACTATAACTATAAGGAGGTTGGTTTCTCCAACAGTATTGACACCATAATTAAATTATGTAGGGAAATTGATAGTTTGGGCGATTTGGTTTAGGCTTTTAGACATAATGGTTCCCTGGGGATGGCGATGGACCCGCTACGGTGTCTGGTCTTTTGTGACGATCTCACAGCCTCACTCAACCTAACTTAACCTAACCTAAACAATTGTTGAAGTGTTATAAGTTCGCCTTATTCGAGAAAAGTTGTTTTTTTGTTTTAAATGTGTAAAATGTTAAAGCGAATAAAATAGAGCACGAAAAACGTTACCGAACATTTACTATATTATGCCATCTATATTTTCCATATAAATTTCGCAATTGTGAGCTTTCCGTTAACTTAAAGTCAAGAATATAATCGTTGTTGTTAGTACGGCGCAATAAGTACGCACATTTTTTCAGGCGTCATAAAATTGCAACGACCATCTGTTAAATATGTACAAAAAAATTAAATATATACCTATACTTGCGACTAACGGGCTCCACAAAATCAATAGTTTGCACCTATTAATGGGACACCAAAACATGTCGTACATCATTGTGACATAGGGCTGCACAGGTGCACATAACACCTAATAATAGTTGAAAGGTGATAGGCAGGTTTATCACAACCGATGTATGTATATGTACATACCACAGCACAGTGACTCACTTACTCAAGGGTCTAGTTATATCTGGTTAGAAATGTAATTGTTTCAAGCAATCTCAGTTTGCAGAGAAATTTCTCATTGACTATGAAGCCAGTTTTTTGTTGTACCTACTCCAGAGTGGTTTGCACTCAAGCCCAAGTTAATGGAACAACGTTCAAAGTGGAACAAGCTTCGATTTTCATTTAAGCCAAACCACCCAATTTGTACTTGAAAAATCCGGCAGTTGATGGATAGCCGAATAATTAAAATTTATAAGCAACAGGTTGACCTTCGTCGAAATAAGCAAACGTTACTGTTAATGCAAAAGATGTTTAATGCCATTCAGCTGTTCAAATTATAACATCGTTGTGGTGTGTCGTGAACCAGTGAAGTGATAAATTAATTGAGAAGAGTGTTCAAAAATAAATTATAGAAACAAATACGAATTATATAAAGGTTGTGAATAGGTAAAAGGCATTTTTTTTTTAAATAATTTACTGCTCTAATAAGGCAACTAAACAAATTAATACCTTTCAATGGGTGAATAAAGTACTGACTTCGATTGGTGCTACAACAACCCAAACCAATAAAACATATAAAAGGATTAATTTTCTCTCTGTGCTGCATCCTCCGTCGAAAAAAAAAATAGCCAACCAACATTTGTGGATCATATTCAGGCAGAGGAATCTGTTTTGTACTCCTATTTAACCAAGTACAAGCAAGTGTTCAGTTTCGAAGTAAGGATTGCGATTCGCTAGTCCCACTCATCAATGAATGAATTCTAGCTCCAAGTCGCAATTTTTAAATCGGTGCTACATATTAAGTATTTTTTTTTAAAATGCTTATTATCATAAGCTTATCGCCTTTATATTTTTTAAATATGTACTTCTTTTGCGAAACGCAACCCCATTTATATCTTCATTTAATTTGTTGAAAGTTGTCATCCTCTAGAAGCATGCCTCAATGAGTCTTCTTAACCTATACCAAAATTTGGCAAATGTTTGTCAACTGTCAAGCATATATATGAAAGGGGATTCCAAATCACGGAAGCACTCAGACTCGATACCGGGCCATTGTACTATAACTGTCAAGTATACTGCGAGTTTATGTGCATTACTCACAAATGTAGCATTCCGAGGAATGATTTCGTCAAGTTTTTTTGAACATCTGCTATGATAGTTCTAAAATATACAATGTGGCACGTTAAGAATAAAAATGTCACAACTCGAAATGTCTGTTTGTTAAAACCGTTCGGGTCAAAGTAAATGCAAAAAGAGTTATTTTGTTGTCCAATCCTTGAGCAATAAGGGATTCAAGTTCTTCGTTAGAGTAACGTGTAACGTGTGCCGCTGAAACCTGGAATAGCCTAAACTTTTGTGTATTTTCTCATGGTGCTTTCAGAATACCACGAAGAACCAGTTCGCTGAAATATTTTTCAGAGTCTGTTAATATTGGTGGAAGATTTTCAGGATGGGCGATAGCCGGGTCAATAACATCCTTTAGCTTTGGTGTTAAATAACGACACCTCGATATTAATTTAAATAAATAACTTCCTTATCTTTGCAACTTTGATAAAATCTGTCATGAGACATCGAGAAAGGAAAATAAATGCCGAAATGGCAACTCATTCAATGCAGTAAACAAATAAGCCACTGTAACTGTCTGTTTAACGTTTTTTTTACTTATTGCACCACCAAAATTTTCAGCATTGACATGAGTGCCCTCCCATCCTCCAGCAATTAAATGATAAAAAATTATATTTTCTGTTATTGATTTAGCTGTTCCAATTGCTGGAGTGACATAGCCCAAATATTTGTTGATGTCTGGTTCTTTAATTAATGAAATACGAGTATTGTCTCCAACAATGGTTTCTCTATAGTATCTGTCGCCTTTTTCCTTTGTGTTCATTGTTTTATCTTTTCGACAGTCAAAGTATAGCGGTTGGTTGGTTGGTATTTACCAAACTTCTTGTTCCTAAATGATGATTTTTCGCCATTTCTTTCTCTTCCTTATCAATTCATTTGTGTCAGTAATAGGCATATTGGTTTCTTGCAAAACAACAGGGGCTATAGCTGAATCTGCTCAATCTGATACACCGCAACGATCACTGGAGACAGTGCAGAATGGCTTATAGAAACAGGAGATTCCTTCTTCAGTTTCATAATTTTTTTGTGGCGCGAGGACGTATCACACACAGTAGATCTATTGATGATAGATCCACTTTAAAAATCGCAGAAACACGCCTTTGTTCGAATTTAATACGCGACTAAAGGAATCTTATTGCAATTTGAAACAAAGACATTTTCAAAAAATGTATTTTAAAACTAGTATGCCGCAGAAAGACAAATTAAATCACTTTTTTTTAAACCTTTCTGGAATTGAAAAGAATTTACTGGTGGTTTATTTGCAATTCTGAATTTCAATTGAGAAATAAAAATGGAGGAATACGATGTTAATAACTGATTGCTAAGCAAAAATAACTCATCCTATTAAAAATAACTGATCATATTAGCAAAACAAGATATAATTAAATTTTGTATATAAATAATAAATATATAAAGCTTGAAATTAAACTCGAGACGGCAACATATTTTTGCTATTAGAACCCATAATTTAAATTCCAACAAATAGTTGACCCACCCTATAAATACATATACAGCGAACTAAATACTACACACACTGAAAATAAAATACAAGGTATAATATTGACAAAATTCTAATGTAAAATTTCAACAAAAATAGTTTTGATAAAAAGATGGTATTGATAAATGAAATTTATCACTACAGTTTATGTTTTTTGTATATATGAACGATATTTTGTTAAACGGATATAAGATTTACAACAAAACTACTTTGTAAGAACAAAAAAAAAACACAATTTTCAGTTTAATAAATCCATATTGCATCAATTCAACAATTTGTTTTGTTGAATTAACAAAGTTTATCAATAAAAACAGAACCAAGAATTAATTTTGTAAAAGTTTGCGAAATTGACAAAATTTATGCAAAATGTTTGTAAGCCAAACAAATACAGATTACCAATATAACAAACATTTTGCTGAAATGAAAAAAATGTTAGTAGATATGACATCAATTTTGCAGATTTGACAACATGTAAGTTGAATCAATAAAAATTTATTTTAATCATTATACTTCTTTGAATGATTTGCTATTGATGGCTTCTTTTGTATTTTGACGTGCGAACTAAGCAGTAAGTAAGTAAATTATCCGAAAAAAAGTGGAAAAAATGCGTTTTGGAACTAAATAAATGGATGAGGACATAGTTACTGAACTAAACCTTTCTTCAATCATTATTTAGATACATACTTATTTCGTACCTTCGAAATTAAGTTTATAGACAACTGCAAGTGAGCAACAGAACAATAAATAACGAATTGACAGAATATATATTCACTACATTCACTCAACAATTCTGTTGTTCAAAACAAAAAAAAGCGACAAAATGTTGCTATGTAACCAAGAATCTGTTTATAGATGCAACAAAACACAACTACAGAACGAAGAAATTATTTCTGTACATTCAACAATATTTCCTGTTGATTTAACAAACTACAATAACTGAAATAAAACTACTGCGATATTATTAAAAAATATTTTGGTAATTTCACAAAAAGTCGATAAATTCGTTTGTAAAAGCAACAGTTGTTGATTTAACAAAACAGCAATGGTAGAATTTACAAATCTTTTTCGTAAAATTATCAACATTTTGATAATTTAACAAATTAGTTTGATACGCACAAGAAACGATTTTTGTCAACACAACAATTGTTTTATTATCACAACAAAAAGTTTAAGACAAGGTAAAATTTATTAATATATTGCCAATCGGATAGGAAAATTTTGTCGGACAAAAAAATTGTTGAATGATCCCGCATTCTTTTCAAAAATACCAGAGTGTTTTATTTTGAGTATATGTTCGAGTTTTCAAAATTACCTTAGTAGCTTTTTATTCATACCGATTCAAAGTTATTGCTAAGGGCTTTTACTTTGCTTCTACGACCCACTCTCTAAAATCCGTTATAAACACAAATAACGATTCCTTACTTTATAATTTAGATTTTATCTACGATCTGCGTACGTGTATATATTTTTTCTCCACACTCTTTTTTTGGCACATCACTAGAAGTTGACTACTAGTTATTGACATTGTTATTTCCAATGATTCAAATATTTGAATTGCAAATTTAATATGTCTCCAACACCTGATCTAAGAGACAATTTCAAAGAAGTTATCAAGTGGATATAACTTCCCTTCAAACAATATTTAAGAATCTATGAATAATTGTGCCAATGTTTAGTTTCCTTTTTTTTATGTTTTTATGTTACCAATGTGTTATTTTATGGCTGCGTTTACGATATTTTTACACTTGAAGATAGTTTTCTTAATCAGTTTCAATTTCTACAAAGCAAATTCCCTGGATGTGTTCTGTAAAAGAGATTTCTAGATTTGACCCCTCCGGACTTCTTTTTGTGCAGTTGTTTGCAAAGAAAAGTGAATGCCAGCAAGCCTCAGACCATTAACGGGCTCAAGGCAAAGCGGTATAGATTTTTCTCTTAGAGTTTTTTTTTAAATGCAACACGTGTTTGTGCAAAATCCGCTTTATTAATTCAAGTGCTATACGTCTATATTGAACCTGGGCAAAAGAGCTAAAAAAGTTAGACTAGAGTTTCACAATTTGCATCTTCCGCGTGCTAGACCTGAATGTAATTTTAAATTCCACCTTTAACCATAATTATTCCGTCATGCATGCAAAGTGCTTCAAAGCACAAATAACCCATCTCATCCTATTGGTACAACCAATGAAAAAATTTACAAACCACAAATTACAGTATGACGAGACATTTGTGTGTAAACACCGTCAGACATATCTTCACACGTTTCATAAATAAAGCCATTAGAGCTTGTTCAGAAAAAAAGACAACAAGACCACTTCCGATTGTCGCTTTGTTATCTCCTTACTTAAAAAAAAAGAAAACTCGTTAGCACAATAATCAGTTCAGTTGGACTGACTGTTCATCAGAAACGAAAAATAATATCCACAAATGAATCAGATAGTCACTTTCATTATGGTTTATCACTTTTAGATGACCTGACCCAATACGCTGTCCGGGCAACATGGAAAACAAGGGATACGCAGCCGAGGAGACTAAGAATGGCGCAAGCCTGCAGTCCACGGTAGGTTTCCAAGAATCACCCTAGCGAATTGGCTTTAAAATTTTTCTTTTTTTTTTTTAGAATGGAACCGCTCATGAGGTGAATGGAAATGGCACCGTGCTAGATACTAACGGAACAGTGGTCGAAGCTGAAGAAGGAGAAGTGGGACATGAGAAATGGGGCAACGACATTGAGTTCCTCCTATCCTGTATTGCGCTGTCCGTTGGCTTGGGCAATGTGTGGCGGTTCCCATTTGTAGCGCTGGAAAATGGCGGCGGCGCCTTCATCATACCGTACATTATCGTACTTGTATTGGTTGGTAGGCCGTTCTACTACATGGAAATGTTGGCCGGGCAGTTTTCCAGTCGCAGCAACGTTAAAGTGTTTGACTTTGCACCGATTACGAGGGGTGAGTTGAGATGGCAAACAGTGCAACAGTGACATTGCGCAAGAGTTTATTACTATCATTTGTTATCTTGGTAACTTTTGGCGGCGGAAGTATTGCTCTGTTTGTGAAATAATTTGTGTACGTGTCGAATATGTTTACAGAGAAATAAAAGTTTAACTGATGCCATTTGCACAATTATTATTTAGTCGGTACACCCAGGCGTATGAGTAATATTTAAATTATTTTTTTTATTTTTTTACAGGAGTTGGATATGGCATGGTCTATGTAACTGCAATGACAGCCAGCTACTACGCCAGTTTAATGGCGTTAACTTTTCGTTATCTAATATCATCTTTCGCTGGTGAACTCCCATGGAGTCAGTGTCGTCCAGAATGGGGACCAACCTGCATTAACTCAGATTTGACTGGAGACGTATCGGGAAGTGATGGCAAAAAGGTTCCATCGGCTCAGTTTTTTTTCACGTAAGTTAGCTTGTGGGGGTATAGTAGGAGCTTGGCTTTTAAGAATTAAATATACGTTTGGTAGACTTTGAGTCACTCAGTGTAAAGCAAGATGGGAGGACCAATTTGTGAAACTAAATTCCATTGACTCAAGAGATTGCCCTCGATATTTGTCTAAGAAAGCCCAAGAAGCCTTAGGAAAATATGAAGATGAATTATTTATGACTGCTGGACTAGAAAGACAGTTATGCTATGTCGAAATATAGACGTAAGTAGATAGATAGATAGATATATTCTTTATTTTAACGTTCTGGAATTTACAAAAAGTCTGCCTATACTTCAAATACATTAACATTACCTATACAAATAAAAAAGAGAGAATGCAGTAATTACAAATTATACAATGTAAATGTAGAGAAAAAAAATTATTAACATCAAGTGTACTATTAGCATAATTAACAAGAAAACAAATTTAAATTTTTCAAAATGGAATATACATATTAACCAATGAAAAGAAAAGGATTGCAATTAAACAACAAATAGATTGAGAGGTGCCAAAAGTCGTATAAATGTATGTACATGGGCTTTTAGTTTAGCTAAAACAAAATTTTAGTTGGCTTTTACTTTGGCTAAAACAAAAAATAATAAATGAAAAATAAAACGGGATTTACAGTGCTTCAAAAGAGTTTCGATAATTCAAAGCATGGACGAAAAATCGAACAAGCAATCTCCACTCACTTCCTCCATTAAGAATTTGAAGACTTTCTTCAAACGATAAAAAGCTTTTATCAAAGTACAGTCTTCGGATTTCCTGCAGAATTGGCCATAATGCGAGGAAGTGAAAGACATTCTCGTCTTGACCCAGGTTGCATAGTGGACAACTGGGGTTTAAACTTTAAATCGCTTCTATGCGGTCTGGAGTTCAGCTCTATAATTTTTGTATAAATTTTAAAAACCACGCTCATTTCTTGAACTCAGCTTATTGCTAAAATAATTGTTTGTTCTCAAGGTAAGATAAAGCTGCCTATACCTAAACTGATCTAGTCGATGACTCTTTAGCTCTATCCAAGCAAGGCTTATAGACGTAAGTACTTGCTTTTTGATTGGTTAAAAAATAACTGAGATCTCTACGAACTCTTTGGATAAAAATACAAAAAGCCTGACACCGCGATGACATAGACGTATGGGATATGTCAATTCTTTTGAAATTTGTCGTGGATGTGGAATTCTGACAGATGAATTTGTATCCATATGAGATGATTCAATTTGAATGACAGCAAAAATTTCATTCACACAATATATCATATCCATGCTGTCCGCAAGGATAATCACAACTAAAAAATGCTATTTGGTAGAAAAGAATTAGACAAATTGGACCTAAGTAAGTGACTTTTGGTTAACATTATGAGGTGTCAAATGAAATATCAACCAGAAATGGAACAACAGACAGTTCTTTGCCACTTATTCTCTATAACATTACACTAGGCTTTGTACAGCGGAACGAATGTGACTTTCCACTGCCTCGCCTCATTTCAATCATTCGGAAAAGGCATTTTGGTGGAGGCCCCTGCTTTCGATGCCTTGGGTTTCAAAGAGCTGCCCGCTTTATTTTCGTCACTGCATTCTATTAACAATTTCTATAAAATTTCGTTTCAGTGAGGTGATTCTGCGCGAAAAGAAATCAATCGATGATGGAATTGGATACCCCAACTGGGATCTGACACTCTGCCTATTCTTCTCGTGGATCGTTGTGGCTGCCATTATGATCAAGGGAGTTCGTAGTTCGGGAAAAGCTTCCTACTTCTTGGCCATATTTCCGTACGTGGTTCTTATTATTCTGCTGGTCAGGGCATTGACACTGCCAGGTTCAGGAGATGGTGTTCTGTACTTTATCACACCACAGTGGGATAAACTACTTTCGGCGCAGGTGTGGTATGCCGCGGTGACACAGTGTTTCTTCTCGTTGTCGATTTCTTTCGGAAGCATCATTATATTCTCGTCGTACAATAAGTTCTCACACAACGTTAATAGGTGAGTCATTTACAACAAGTGAGTGTAATGGAAGTGAACTAAGCACACTTCTGATACTTTTAGGGACTCGAATATAGTCACTTCGTTGGACACGTTCACATCTCTGCTATCGGGTGTGGTGATATTTGGTATTCTCGGGAATCTCGCTCATGAGACTGGCAGTGACGACATTTCTAAAGTCATTCAGGGTGGTACAGGACTAGCGTTCATTTCGTATCCCGATGCGATTGCAAAGTTCACATGGGTTCCACAGGTACATCCCAAAAATACCTTTTATATAAATATGTATATGACGAAGCAGTGGCCTTGTAGTTATTTTCAGTCTTGTTCTTCCTTATGCTGTTCGTCTTGGGCATCGGCAGCGAGGTCGGCTTAGCGACGTGTATTATGACTGTTCTGAAGGAAAAATTTCCAAATACTAAGCATTGGGTGATAGTCACTGGAATTGCGATAGTGGGTTCCGCCGTTGGTCTGTTGTATGTGACACCGGGCGGGCAGTATATACTGAACTTTGTGGACTACTTTGGTGTTACTTTTGTGGTGCTGGTGCTGGCTATTTTTGAGCTTGCCGCATTTGGATGGTGTTATGGTGAGGCACTCTTAATAAAAGCAAAAATGTAGTATTTAAAATTTAAATTTGTATTACAGGAGTGAAACGATTCTGTAATGACATCCGATTTATGCTGTTAAGAGAAACTAGTATTTATTACAGACTGTGCTGGGGTATTGTAACACCTATTTTCATGACAGTGATTTTGATTTACACGTTGGTGCAATATGAGCCTGTGCAATACAATGGATACACGTACACTGACGGGATGTATGGTAAGTGTGTTTTATTTTTAATTTTTTAAATGCAAAAAGACAGGTAAATTGTTTGTGGATTGAAATTGTACAATTTTTATAGAGGTATACACAAACTCACTGAATTTCTGCACATAATACGGTTAAAAACAGCGACTAAAATATAAACTAAATGACTTTATTTGGAAGAAATGTTTAAAAAAAAATATTTTAAGAGCTGTGGAGAACAATATTTGAAAGAATTTTAGAAATACAGATCGACACCGATGTTCTACTCATAATTACTTGCTAAAATTCCATAGCGCACATGTTTTAGGCTAAGCGCACATGGTCGAAAAAAAATTAATAACGATCGGAAATAGCATCGAAATGGATAGGAGAGTCGCTGCTACAAGGTGAATGTATTCTACAACCAGCCTTAAGAACCTTCTTGCTTTCCACTTGAAGGCAGTCCAGTTGTACTTGATGTGCGGAAATACTTTGATCATGTGCGATATAAAATTACACTTATTTGACTTAGGAAAAATCTTGCGAATAGAAGCCCAGATGTCTACAATCGATAGTCTACTCAACAATGCATGCTAAAATTCCATAGCGCAATAAGTTTTAGGTTGCGCACAGGGTCAAATGAAATTTGATACACATTGCAAAAGCGTCGAATTGGACAGCACAACAGCTGACACAATAAATAAATATGTTTTATGGACACCATCACCAACCATCTTGTCGGATTTTCGAAGAACTATCCAAGTTTACAATTTGCACTTTGACCATGTGCGATATATTCAAATCTTTGATTATAAAGCACGATAAAATTAAAACGATGCTTTGTATATGTTCTAAGCCGACTGTTCATTGCTACAATGCCACTCAAAAAATAACTGCACATTGTTTGTGTGCGCACACCTCCAACTACAGTATTGACTCGCAGTCGTGTTTTATTGTGTGAGGAGGGGATTGATCAGTGTTGCTATGTCTAAATTTCTTTAAAGACGCCTTGAACTAAGACATGGATTTCATTAAATTCGTTGACCCGCAGTCGAATTCTATTATGTGCGGAAGTTAACTGCCTGTGTGCACTTTGTCCAAATATTGAAATCAAAACGTCTCTGAACCAAAGTATACTAATTTCATGGAATTTATTGATTCGCGAGAGTGTGGAGTTTGGAATTACTACTTATATTCTTTAATACTTAAAGAACAATTAAAAACTTTTAATTTTCCCTTGCAGTTCTCGGTTGGTGCATCTCAGGTTTTGGTATTATCCAAATCGTCATTTGGGGTGTGGTTGGCTACCTGCAGCAACCCAAAGGCGAGAATCGATTTGTCCGTGGACTTAAACCGCAGGATAATTGGGGTCCAATGGAAAAGAAATACACAGTACCTTACAGGGAAATGGTTGAAGCGAGCAATGCAGAGAGTTCCCAAAAACAGGGTTGGTGGGCTAAGTTTAAGGATAATTTATTTTGTTAGTTGTTAAATTATTTCCCCTTAAGTTAACCGATATTGAAAAATAATAAAATATTTATATTACTTGTGATAGAAATTATGACATTGAGCCATATATTCGGCCCGTAGTGGATACCATTTATCTAGCCGACATTTTACATAGCAGGAATCATTAAACAAGCGGTCAAGTGTTTTTATGCAATCGACTTTATTGTCAGTTTCCTGGAAACTTTTATTGCAAAGATACCAAAACCAGTTAGCCGGAAAAAGATAGTAATCGTGAAACTTGTGTGCAGCCAACTTTGAGATAAGGCAAAGTAATAGGAGTAAAGTTCAATTTAAAAAAAAAAATAACACACCAAATGGCTTATCATCTTTTAATCAGAGACTTCATTTTTAAAGACGCATTTACTAAGAAAACGGTTTGATAATAATTAAAAATATCCTCTAATAAATAATGAATTAACTATTAACATCAATACCATTTAGAATGCAAGGTCGGAAAACGACAACAGTCGTATATTACAAAAGGCAACAAAAATCGGCGAATCGAAAGTATTATCAGATAATCAATCGATTGATATTATCTACACAAGTACCGGAGCTAAGCTGCGTATAATACAGATGAGAGAAACGTATTTGATTTGTATCAATTTGAGATAGTTTTGGTGATGTTTTCAGAGTCTTTTTGTGAGTAAGTATATAATTAACTACGGCAAAAGGGGATTTAGTTCTAAAACAAAATATAATGAAGCTCGAAAATGAAAATGTTGGATCCTGCGATGGCCTTCCTTAGGAAAATCAATTGTATGGGTCGGGTAAAAAAAAATATGCCATATGGGTAAAAAAAAATATGGGCACTATCGAATGATTTCATTCATTCAGTTAATTATTATTGGGATTTTTTTTTCCTAATTTACCTAGTCGATTGGTAATTCGTTAGAACCATGCTAACAGCTAAAATCAGATAATTTATACAAATATTTTTTATTTTATAAACGTGGCCAATTATTTTCTATCCACTATTTGGAGTACCTATTAGGGTGTAAGCTGTAAGGTCGCAGCTCGCTATAGTTCTCAATTGCTTAGGATAATATAGTTGTTTCTAAAATACCTTCCTTAATAATTTTAATTATAAAAGGGACTCATGAGTTAAAAAAGGAATATTTCATGGAATATGCACTAAAAATCTCACGAATCTACGATTAGTGGTTTGGCCTGTTGCCTGTCTTATGATGTATAAATATAGCACCGTTCAAAAAGTTAAGTGACAACCCAGCCCGAAAACAAGAGAAAAATTCTAGAACAAACCAAATACTGAAATTAGATAAAAAATGTTTAATTTTTTTTAAACAGGCTCGTACAATAAAAAAAAATAAAAGAAGTCGCAAAAAGAAATAATCAATTAGCGTCGGTACTATGTACTTTCATTGAATGCAAAACGCAAAACTACACTCATACAAATCATTCACTCGAACTATCGAATGAAAAATAATCGTTCAGACTCGATTTACTAATAAAATATGGTAGTAGAACGAAAAGTTTAATGAGTCAAATCAATCAAACCTACTATCGAAAATATTAGTTGAACGAAAAACTGAATAGAATCGTTCAAACTTACTATCGAGTGAAAAAAGTTACTTTTCGTTCAATTAACACACAGTTTCTTAGTCTCAATATTCATAGGGCGTACAATGTATTCTCGGTATCGGGGTGATTTTTAATTATTGTTGGTAATTAAAACATATCATTAGCTAACAACATTTTCGGAAGGTATTCATATAAAATTTATTGATAACGTCATTAGTTATTTGTTTGCGACCTCCTCCAGTCAAGGACGGCGAAAATTACTGACGCGACAAATGTTGAAGAAAATCGAGCGAAATAGTAGCCGTTTATCAAGATTCTATTCCTTCATTATCGACTTTACAGAAGTGGTAAAGTGAATTCAAAAGAGGCAGGGAAAGTATCGAAGATGACCCCCACGCAGGTGGGCCTTGATAGCACATGTTAATCAAGCCTAAAGCATGAAGTTGTGGCGTTAAAAAGTTTTCAATCATATCACGATATAGCTCCCCATTCACAGTTACCATTATAACAACGTTATCATTTTCAAAGAAGTAAGGTCCAATGATTCCTCCTGACCAAATTGCACACCAGGCTGTAACTTTTAATCTTGCAGTACGTTGTGGTCCATGCTTGCCCCTATTACCTACAGACCCCCTTTCTTCGAAATCATTCACTACCCGATATATACCTCTAGTGCATTTTGTTGGCGCGTTGTTTCTCCCAAAAATTTCAGGTATTACATGGAAAATATTGAGTTGTTTAAAACTAATAACACACGTCGCGGACTCGCCAATCGCCCTTCCAGTTCAGATACGTAAAGCGAACTTAACGCAATACGTCTGTCTCACTCGACGAGCTGCAGTGTGCAGCCTTACTTAAACTATTATACCTTTGAGCAAGAGGGATTTCCTTGCTTAATATATAATTTCATTTCATTTTCATTTCATTTATTGATTTGACATCTTTTACATATTGACTTACAGCCTTTAAAAGTTAAAATAATACAATAATTCATTTTGAGAATAAGCACACGTTTCGTTTATATTTTTCCATAATAAATTTTGCCACTTGTCTACTTTACGACTTCCAAATATGAACTGTCAAGACTAATGTTTACCAAAATGGCGGCAAAACAAAGTAGTATACCTTCCCGGCGAATAAATACCATTTTTTTAAAATTATTTCTCAATAAAACTCAATTGCTATAAAAATGCAATTGCTACTTCTTTTTAAAAAATATGTCCCACATCTTCTTTTTTTTTAACCATTACACAATCAGAAACTACTTCATTTGAACTCCCACACACGTCCACACGCATATTCGATTTATAACAAATCTCTAAGGTGTTACCTAAGGCATCTATGTAAAGTCTGAAACGAAGCCTACTTCAAATCAAAGACACGTTAAACCAGCGTTACTAATATATTCCAGTCAAAAATAATAACATGCCCCGATAGCTCAAGAAACAGAAGCTCCTACTACTCTTGTATTTGTACTCAAAAATCTTGTAAAGTGTAAGGGGTAAGAGCATATCAAATAGTACAGTAACAGAACTTGCGACAATTCGACTCAGTGGTGCACTTTATTTCTAATATCAAATGGCGGTCATTAAAAGTCCGAAATATGTGGAATACGTGTTTTAGTACCTACTACAGAAAATTCTCACCTTCCGATATAGGCTTAGACCACCACCATGTTGTAATCAAGAAACAAAAGAAGCTAAAATTTTTAATGTCCAGTGCCCAAGACCAGTTCGACAAGAAACCATCAGAACCATAGCAACTGATGTCCTGAGTTTCAACCGACGATCCGCACGAAACAATTTGTTTGAAAAGAGCACCGACAACCAAAAGCCCCCAAAACATCTTCCATGAGGAAGACTGGCTCATGAGCTCTCTAAGTAAAAAAATATAGGTAAGAAAAAATAAAAAAAAAGCCCGACAAGATGGAGAACGGTGCTACTGAAGATATGTGCATTGAGACAAAAATATACACCATAATTATTTCTGAAAAAAAGAAACAATGTCAGCACTGACCTGGAAGCTGGACGCACTCATCGACCATCGACTACCATTCACTAGCATTATTATATCCCTGAACTTGAAAATTTGAACTAAACGACGCAGCTGGCGGGTATGAAAAACAATGACTGATTCTAATGAGAGATAAAATACCAGATTATCAGAAATTTGTTTTGAATTGGATGTTGGAATGTGTACCTACACATTATGCAACTCTTTGATTCTTTACCTATTACTATAGTTCGCCCGGTGATAGAAATTCTACCATAAATGTGACCTGGTCTTTACACAACATAGGTGTTGGAAAACACATTACACACAGCATTGCATCTCTGCACAACCGTCACAAGAAAAAAAAAATCAAGCGAATATGTTGTGCTTAAAACTCAAACAATAACTGAATCGGGAGTTAAGCTAACAATATCGGGTTGTTTATGAAAAAAAAATAAAAAATGCTGCCAATGTGGACCAACCCAACCTCTATCAACCCAGGAATCATACCAGAAGGTAAAATAAAGATAAAAGGCTTTTTCAATGATTGCAAATGTTAGGGTGAACAATAAGAGGTCACTTCAATAAGAAGGGGTCAAGTCTCACCACATTTCAATTTGTAAGTCTTTGAAATAGAACACCTTCTATTTATATGTAAAACTACTTTTAACAAACTTGTATGCAACAACAAAAAATTGTTATAGCACTTTAAGCTTAAAATATTGTTTTAATCCAATGTAAAATTAAACAAAAGAATAGTTTTTCGACATCCATTTAAATAACTACGTACCTTGTAAAAAAAAACGGTTGCGGTCAACATTTGAAGGTGTAAAGTCGCCTGCGCTCTAGACGCTCAATATTATTATATTTGATATTGCACAATATTATTGTTCGTCTGTACATAATATTGCAAGGTTGTGCAATATATTGTAGAAAATCAAAATACTTTGAAATTTTTTGCGCAATTTAGAAAAATTGTATCGTCTGTGGGTAATATTGCACCATATTTGTTCATTTATATTTCAAGTGTCGATAAAGAAACATCTCCACGAGTCTTCGCGAGAGGTGGCGCAGTGAAAAAAACACGGAGTTGGAATTTTGGGTTTTCGCGGGATTCGAACCTGGGACCTTAGCTTAGTAGTCCAACACACTAACCATTAAGCCACTGCGCCGACTAATGCACATCTAAGTGACAAATTCTACAGCATTAACTTCTATGAGTGTCAAGAAATAGCGTTTTAAGTATGATTTTTGTATGAGAGGTGCCAAGCCTATCTTTTTTAACCAGTTATTAGTATCATATTGTTAACCAGCTCTAAGCTATGTCTCAAAACTCGTATCTTTAAATATTTCAAACAAATATCTCAGCTATGAACGCACGGGTGGTAACAATCTCTCAATTAGACAAACGATAAATAAGTCCATGTCCAGTTTTGTGGCCCAAGGTTTACGACAACAAAAGTTAATACTGAATAATTGCTGAGGCATTTTTTCGCGAATGAAGATTTTTAAATACCCTGTAACTTATCTTACAGCACGAACCAATAAATCAGTTCAAAAAATACCTGTCCTCCAAACCGGACCACCCAGTATAAAAAAATGTTCACTTAACAAATTCATTTTTTGTCAGACAAATGTGTTACAAGGAACAAAATGTGAAAAGCTTTAAAGTCAGACTTTTTGGATATTTGGCTTCATTCAAAATTCGAGTTTCCAACTTTGTACAACTCTCCCCCATAAATGTTATTACATTTGCGCGCAGCTAAATGTTCTTTAGGCACAAAAGCTCTGATAAAATATAAAAGACTTAAAGCCAGGTGAATGAAAGGCGTTAATGCGCAAGCAGTTAAAAAAGACAAACTTTAAATGAATCAATCACATTGTTTCAACTCTTTATTCACCAGAACATTGAAGTAATTTATTAAAATTATTAAAAGTTTGTCTTTAACTTAAAAGTCACCAACGACCATACCACGCTGGAAAATCGGTTTTCGTAAGATCATCGAAATCAAACACAGTTGCGTGCGGTTAGTTCTTAGATCAGACGTATGAAAACATTACAATATCATTGGCACTGGGATTGGCTGGCTGGCAGAAGAATGAAGATCCTGGGACATTCTCTGGGTGGAGACCCAGTCGATGAAACAGAATTTCACAGATGCTAGCGGTAGCACTAGGAATCACACCCAGGGAAGAATTCTGGAGAAATCCAGAGAGTCTAGCTGGGTAAGATTTACAGTGGTAGAGAGACGAAAAGAGACCCGTCAATGGTGGTCTGATTCGAATATCTCTCGAAAAAAATATGTATACATATATTAACTTAAAAGTCGGAGCTATAAAATAAACAATCCATACCACCTCCAACACAGGAATTATTTCAATTGTCCATCATGCGAATTTCCACCAATTTGAAAGTGGCAGTTAATCTACCACTAGACATTATTTACCAAAAACTCATTTGAATTTAAAATGTTTAAACTGTCAAATAAATAGTTCACAGTGGTTTAAGAGCAAACTAGCACATCTCAAAATGGTCAAGGAGATTTTTATTGCCCACGTGTAGCCGAAAGCCCTGGTAAATAGCGCAGTAAGTTAATATTAACTCTTAATTTATTATTAGTTAATAGTCTTATAAATTTTAAATTTAAACAGATTAAAGAAAGTTTATAAAATGATTTAAAAAAAAAATCCAGTTCATATTTCCGGCAGCAATTAACACAAAAAAATACTTAATCTTTTGCGCTTAAAAATGTTCCTTTGTTCTAGTGTTCTACAGCAACACAGATAGTAGAGATGAGCACAAAATCACTACCTGTGATTTAATCACAGTGATTGCAAAATCGCAATCACTACCTGTGAGTGACTTTCAAATAAAGCGTGACTGCGACTTTTCATTCTTTCCTTTTTATATTTTTTCCCCATCACAACTCTCACAGTCACATTTTGAAAATCACGACTCACGCCAAACAGAAAGAGTAGCGACACAAATCGCAATCACAGAAGAAATAGCAAAGCAGTGAAATGAGGAGGTATACACACAAGAATCACAATCGCAGTCACAGTTTGAAAATCACGACTCACGACAAACAGAAACAGTTGTGACTCAAATCGCAATCACAGGACAAATCACGACTCACGACAAACAGAAACAGTTGCGACTCAAATCACAATCACAGGATAAATAGCGAAAGAGTGAAATGAGGAGGTATACACACAAGAATCACAATCGCAATCACAGTTTGAAAATCACGACTCACGACAAACAGAAATAGTTGTGACTCAAATCGCAATCACGGGACAAAGAGTGAAACAGTGAAATAAGGAAGGCATACACAAGAATCACAAGAAAGTTGCCACTCACAGTAGCAGGTAAGGAAAGCAGCAGTAGAAGTAGCAGAGTAGGTGGTAGAAACATTTTACAAAGGGTAACTTGAAAAAGTACGTAGGTAGAGGGAGTGGGAGCGATTGCGTTTTGGTTTTGTGTAGGTATACACATTGCAGTGTATGTTATTGCTTATTGTCTTACTATTCCTATACGGTCTTATTGGAGTGGTTTTGGCCACGATACACTTATTTTTTTTTTACGTATGCAGAGCTGGATTGTTGTTTTTTTTTTTTTTGGAATTTGAATGTGAAAGGCAAGGGACAAGTGAGTATTGTATAATAAATTCTAATTCATTACAGTTCCTAATTTAAATTTATCACATAATTACCACATGAAGTAGATACTCATTTGATATAATTTTAATTTATTTATTTGAATTCAATTCCTTATATTTTTAATCTTGATTTTATTTAATTTAATCGTATCGTGCACTTGAAGTAAAAAATTGTTTCTACCTTATCATTAAAATAGTATAATAACTCATATTCGAAATAAAGAACAATTAATTATCTATTTAAAAACTTTGTTTAATTTGATTAAATATGAATTAGGAGGCCGCATCGTTTTTATTTAAGCTTTACAACACTATTTATAAAAATAGTTATAAATAAACCCTGGCAACTTCTAAAATTGCGGGTAAGACCCTATCTAATTTGGTAGATTAGATTAGTAAAATATGGGTATGTATGTATAACCTTATGTTCGTTTCAAAAATTGCCTAAAATATGGCATTACAGTACTAACCCTGAATTCGCGAATCACAATCACAATCACAGTTTAAAATCACAGTGATTTGAAAATCACAGTCACAGTTTGACCTGTGATTGCGAAATCACGACTTAGCTCATCTCTAACAGATAGGCAGTAGAAAATGTTCTTTTAGTTGATAAAGGTTAGTACAAGGAAATCGTAAAAGTACAATCTTATCAAGCTCGATCATGTTTTTAAAAAAGGCAAGGCATATTCAATTCGTCCAAGTTTTTGAAAGATATTCTGTCAATTGCAATCAGTCAATTGTTTCCGTTGGCCCCATTAAAGGCTGGTCGATATTTTGTTAACCAACCTGTGAGTAATGAGTAAACACGCTTTTTTAAGTTAAACTGTTCTGAGTGTCCTTGTCAGTGTTCGTCATGGCATTCAAATAGGAATGTTATGTACGTCAAGTGTTTAAAAGAGGAAAATGGTTTTAGTCTTTAACGAATGTGTTAAAAGACAATTTAAAGTGCTCGTTGTAATGTCGGAAATGGAAAGCAATATATAATGTTTCGTTTGGATATATATGTTTAGGTCTTCCCACAGTCTTTGGGTCATAGTGTAATGCCTTATATTATTGTAGCTAAATAGGGTGATGCGCTGTGAGTTTAAAATTGACTAAAAATCACAGTATTCGGATCTGATGATACAAATTCTTGAACATTCAATTGTGTTTTAGAGCCGTGAAGATAATTGTTGTATGAATATTGCATATCTCAGTCCTTGCCAAATGTGCCGACACAGAAACTACACTCACTTGATTACTCGCGTTGACAAGTGAAATGTACTTGGTCTTTTGCCGAAAGGTGATAAAGTCATAAAAAAAAGCTGCTTTACATTTAGCCGATATTATTAGAGCATAAATTCACATCTGTGACCGATAAGGAATAGATGTAAATGAAGCAAGCACTAAATAGTACTAAGAATTCTACTATCAAATTTTAACGGGTGACACACATTGTGAATATTATTTTTTATTACTTGTGTATAGTTTTCGGATTCGCTTAAACTTCCTCTACATGATCACATTTGGCTCTTTCGCTAGGGTTTCCAGCGAATCACTGGCGATGCTTCCATCTTCCAAAAAAGTCTCACACTTCACAGTAAAGATGTATCGTTTGTGATTCTCGAAAAAGCTCCCCGGCGAACGAAATCTTCTTCCGGAAAATTCAAAGCAAACGAAATGCGAACCGTCTGGATTGCTAAGCGTGAGGTGGTCACTAGATTGTAAATATTGTTGCTATGTTGATTAGTGATTACATTGGAATGAAATTGAAAATTAAATTTTCTGGTGGTCTGTGTGGTTGTACAGCAGGTCTTCGGTTGCAACAAAATCTTCGGAATGATTCACTGGTTAGCAGCTAGGTTACACATTTCACTTTCACTCGAAATGAAATTGAAATCGATCGAAAAAAGATTTTTGTGTTCTACATTTTACTGTAATCGATTTCGACTTAATTTTTTTTCGGAATCGAGCGAAGTGAAATTGTTGTGTTCCACAATTCGATTTTGCCGATTTCCAAGTGATTTCAAATCGACCTGCTCATTCGATGTGAAATAGACATTTGCACAGGATTATACTTACAAGACGATATGCGACGACGAAGAATATGGGAATGGGGCATTTGTGAAGTATTCTGAGCAATTCTGAGTTGAGAGGTTGAAGAGTCAACAATTCAACATTAACAATGATAGTTCATTTCACTAAAACTAAATTTTAAAAGGGGGTAAACATAAAAGTACTGCCCAGGAGGCAATTTTCAGCACCATTTGGAGTGTACATTTATTAAGACGTTAGTATGAAATTAACCTATATTTCATGACAAAATTAACAAAAATATAACTCTCCTATTTCGCTTAACATATCCATTATCCACTTCCAAGGGATTTGATAAAACTCTCAACCTTCGTCTCTTTCTTTTTTTGTGCATATTATTTACACCTTTCCGCTTGCAATACCGCAGCAATTAACACAACACTCATTATAACGATTCCTCTATCTTTTATAATAAAATAAATCTTCTATAACGAACAAAATTGTTTACCAAACAGACAGCATAAACTAACTATTAAATAGACTGACAGCTTTCCTACGTCTCCCCGATTTCACCCGCATACTTTTTCAATATTAGCCCCTCCCTCCCGCTCAATTGTACTGTCTGTGAATACGTGTGAAACGAAACAGCAAAAAAAAAAAAAATTCTAAATGGCGGGAAGTGTAATATATTACTCAAACTCAGTAGTGTTCCTACATCGTGGGAGCTCTACCTTTTTGTGAGAAGTTCAATTTCCGGAAATCTTTCCATGCCTAAAAGAAAAAAGCATAAAATTGTGGGAATATCAATAACCTGACAAAAAATACATTCAAACTCCATTTCCCTACGAATATCAATGCACTACACTAAGTCTTCATAAAAGGAGATTTGCCAGCAAATTTTTCTAGTAGGTATCAAAAAATAATCATAATGTCGAAAGGAAAAATTCAACAATTTCAAAGCGAAGATCTAAGGAATATTAAGACTTAAAATGTGTTGGAGTTCAGGGGAGATATATGCACATTTCTGATTGAGTATAATTATTGAACTATATTATTTTTATGAAGTTAAAGTTAACAGAACACAAAAAGGGGAAAAAATATATTTTTAACAAAATTTCCACAATTTAATAAACAGAAACATTTCAAATTAACGTAATTAATGAAAACAATTCATTCAGTCGAAAATATAAATAATGTTTATTTAAAAAATTACTTTTTTGTGCTATCCACTAAATTTGGCCTGTTGTTTTTATACTATTCTTGTGCAGACTATACTTAAACCGCTCTTTATATAGGCTTGATTAGTAATATTTTAAATATAGCTTGAAAAATATATAAGTTTAACATGGCGCAATAATTAAAAGTATATTATACATTATTTTTCGAATTACTTTTCGAAATGTAACCTTCCAAAAAAATTGACAACCTTCATACCCCTCAACAAATAATAGGACAATATTTCAAATAAATTTTTAGAAATTTTGATGACCAACCAATTTGTAGTTGAAAATCAATATATGAACTTGTTTTCTTTAAACTGTAAGGGCAAGAATCGAAACTTAAATGTATAGAAAAATATATAAAAAAATACATAGTAAAATTCCAAATAATTATTTGTTGATACTGATTTAATTTAATTTTTGCAAATGATAAATATTTCCGTTGTTTACAGCCACAATGTAAACATCATAGGTAAAATAAGAAAATCCTAATAATAGCCGTGTTTTTTTCAGCTTCGATCTCAGCAAAACAACCTGGAACCAAGAAAACCCATTATTTACAAACACAGCCCCGCAATCGATATTGAAATCAGAATCCGCCTCAGGCTACATGACATCTGATATAAACCGCAATTGTAGGCTGTTTTTTTTTTTTTTCAAGAATGTGTGTGCCCCAGGAAATAACCCCCCAACGAAATAACCCCACAAATAGAAAATGAAATAGCCCAAAATTTGTATGGAGGTGGGGATTTATTTTACATGAAATAAATCCCCAAAATTGGGAATTTATTTCATGGATTTTTGGGGACTTATTTCATACTTCACTGTGAAATAACTCCCCAAATTGAAGTATGAAATTTGAAAATTCAACAAAAAATATAAGAGAAAAACCTCGCACCCACCCCGTAATCCAACAGTAAACCCAAGCAGGGGGGTTGCAGGGGGGCAGCATGCCCCCCATACACATTTCATAATTTGCGCAAATTACCATTGCCTCAAAAATTAATATAAATTCGAGAGAAGGGCGCCCGCTTAGTTTTCTTACTTATTTGGGAACTTATTCCATACCGTCTTGGGGACTTATTTCATACCATTTTGGGGACTAATTTCATGTTCGATTTGGGGTATAATTTCACAATGAAATTATTCCCCAATTTTGGGGGGTTATTTCATTTTCTATTTGGGGGGTTATTTCGTTGGGGGGTTATTTCTTGGAGCCGTGTCCCCTTTGATTAACATGGCACAAACACATGAATTCAAACTGGGCTACACTCAAGGTCAAATCCAGCTTGTAGGCAATCCCTCTTGTTTGGCTGAAGCTGTCAGTCTATTTAATAGTTAGTATATGACAGACAGTTTTATCTATACAATTTATCCCAAATGACAGTTGAGAGCTGTTTTCAATTTCGCGAGAAGTGATTTCGAAAAAAATTCGGAGCAACCAAATCGGTCGAAATGCAGAACACTAAAAATGAATTAACTCGATTTACAATTTCGATTCCGATCAAAGGTCAATATTATCAACTGATGGATTTAAAATTTGAATATTTAAAACATTTAAATCAGAATTCGCACAAAAAAGAAAAATACGTCGAGACTACATGGAATATGATTGAAGCATAAAAATAAATGTGCCGATCCAATTGTGATATTTTTTTGCGACGCGTTTGCAATCAAATTTAAATTGTTTTCAAGAATACACAGTATCAGATTTAATTGCCATCCTTAAAAGATTTGTTTGATAAGGCATATCAGAGAATTGGTTTGTCATATATTTTGTTGTATTTAAAATGACAAACAATAATTAGGTAATCACTGGTTGAAGGCGGCGGGAAATAAAGACAAACGATTAAACGAAGTAAGAGCAAAATTAAGGTTGGTTTTATAAAAATAATGTTTTTTTTTTAACGCTTTTGTGTCGACTTTGACAAGGGTAACTTTGGGTAATTTTTTTGAATCGTTTCTGGACTTCATTCTTTTGGTTATTTTGACGTTTTTGAAAACTTTCTTTCATTTGAATTCTGTTACTGGCTATGTTCCAGTGTCCGCTAGACGTCTAGCACAAAATATCCCAGATGAAGGAACGCCCGCGCTAGAACTATAGCGCCAGCGGTAAATTGACATTATTTTTCGCATAACTATTTACACACTACAATAAAATAAATCATGCAATGTGTTATAAAAACAATATCTGAATTCCTATTCACTTTTAATGACACTTGAAATCCATGGTCCCACTAGCCAGCTCTGTCCCTAGATAGCTGCCACCAGTTACGCACACCAAGTTATGGTTGACGTTGTTTTCCAATAATGCGAGCCACCTAATGTGGTTTCCTCCTCTGTTACGTTGTCCCTCACTTGTGGACTCGAAGACTCGTCGGGCTGGTGCCTTTTTTCCATACGATCTACAATCAACATGCCCATGGTTAATCTTAGCCATGTTTTTAATGGTGGTTTCTGACTTATTTCCTGGCGGTTTTAGTGTCCTTTTTGCGACATTACTGAAGGTCCGGTTTTATGACGGTATAAATCGTTTTCTTCTCGGGTGGCTTCAGAGTTTGATTTTTGGATCCCTAGGTAGGTGATTTTTAGTTCGGCTTTTGATTTGCTTGGATGTTTTCAGAGAGAAGTTTTTTATTTTTGACACGTATCAAAAAAAAACATCGGGTGTTAAGAGATACGTGCCGATGTGGGCCTCTGTCTATAAAAATGTACAACTCATTCAATTTCACTGCCCAAAAATGTAGCTCCATTTATTCTTTCGAAAACGACTAGGCTGCTTTATGTACTCTCCGACTGTTAACTTATTGTAGGTAATTCTTTTTTTTTCTTTAATTGCCAACATTTAAGATGACTTGCTGCCAACGATACTTTATATAAAATGGAAAACAAGGCTTATGTAAACGACGAAAACTCCACTGTCGCTAACACCATATCAATTGGCACCCAATTGCCTCGAGACACTGAAGCAGCCACCGATGACGTAAGCCTGCAAGCAAGTACAAGAGTATTCTCCTTTATTCTCTGACTTTCTAGATTTCTCACGATGGGTCGCAAACAGAAAGTGACGACGTGCAACGTGACAAATGGGGCAAGGACATCGAATTTCTACTCTCCTGCATAGCACTCTCCGTGGGGCTGGGCAACGTGTGGCGTTTTCCTTTTGTCGCCCTCGAGAATGGCGGCGGAGCCTTTGTGATACCCTACATAATCGTACTGATATTAGTCGGTAAGCCAATCTACTACATGGAGATGCTGCTGGGACAGTTCTCCAGTAGGGGTAGTGTTAAGCTGTATGACTTTTCGCCGATCATGAGAGGTAAGCACGGTAAGCCTCCAAACCCCATACATCAAACTTATTCAATTTAGGAGTCGGATTTGGTCAAGTATTCTCGACAGGGATCGTGGCCACTTACTATGCTACATTGATGGCGCTGACGTGTCGCTATCTCGTTGCGTCCTTCTCGTCGGTGTTGCCATGGAGCTATTGCCGCGAAGAATGGGGCGACTCGTGTATCGATTCCGGCTTCAAGGGCAACCTCACGGGTGAGGGCAAGAAGATACCCTCGGCGCAGTTCTACTTTACGTAAGTTCGAGACAAACTGCACAAAACCACGTTTAATGTGACCAATTGCAGCCACGTGATTCTCAAGGAAAAGGTCCAAATCGACGATGGAATTGGAGACCCCAGTTGGCAGTTGACTATCTGCTTGTTCGTCACGTGGGTAATGGTCTCTGCGATTATCATGAAAGGGGTGCGCAGCTCGGGAAAAGCCTCATACTTCTTGGCCATATTTCCGTACGTGGTGATGGTTATTCTTCTCATTCGGGCGATGACACTCCCGGGGGCGGCAGATGGTGTCCTTTTCTTCATTACACCGCAGTGGGACAAATTGTGGACAGCTCAGGTATGGTATGCAGCTGTCACGCAGGTTTTCTTCTCGCTGGCCATTTGCTTCGGCAATATAGTCATCTACTCGTCGTACAACAAGTTTGGGCACAACGTTTACCGCGATGCCAACATTGTTACGACCCTGGACACGTTTACATCGCTGCTTTCGGGAGTTATTATTTTTGGGATTTTGGGCAACCTGGCCTATGAAACTCAGTCGGATGACATCGCCAATGTTGTTCAGGGAGGGACAGGGCTGGCCTTTATATCATACCCAGATGCAATTGCAAAGTTTGCCAAGGTTCCGCAGCTGTTTTCGGTTCTCTTCTTTCTCATGCTCTTTGTGCTGGGTCTTGGCAGCAATGTCGGCATTGTGTCGTGCCTCTTGACGGTGGCCAGGGATGAATTACCGCACACCAAATCTTGGGTCATTGTGCTATTTATATCCACTTGTGGCTTTTTAATCGGGTTGACTTATATAACTCCCGGAGGACAGTTTATACTGAACTTTTTGGACTTTTACGGAGTGACGTTCATAGTGCTCTGCCTTGCTATTCTTCAGTTAGTCGCAGTTGGTTGGATCTACGGTAAGTTGTACTCTTCAAATGCATTTATGAGCCTCCTTATGTTTACAATTTATGAAAGGTGTAAAACGATTTTGTGCTGATATCGAGTTCATGTTGAAGCGCAAGACTAGCCTCTACTACCGGCTGTGTTGGGCCATCATAACGCCAGCGTTTATGGCAGTAATCCTTGTTTACACACTTGTCGATTATGAGCCACTCAAGTACAATGATTACACGTACTCGACGGGGCTTCAAAGTAAGTGCACTGTAAATGACATGAACGAAATAAAGTCTCTGCTTATTCTTTACAGTCTTTGGATGGTGCATTTCAGCGTTTGGACTACTTCAAGTGGTGGTGTTTGGCATTGGAGGCTATTTGAACACACCAGAAGGACCTAGGCGATTTCTCAGATCATTCAAACCAACTGAGGATTGGGGTCCGTTGGATAAAAAGCTACTCAAGGCGTATAAGAGTAGCATAAGTGAAAATGAGAAAAATAAATCAGCAAACAAGGGGTGCGGGTTCCAGACTTATGATAATATTTTCGGTTAGACTGGACTAGATTGTAGGAGACTTACTTTAAATAGTTTTAAATAAAATGACTGACTGAAAATATATTTTTTATTCGGAGATCAGCGTGTTGTGTCTACTTGATGATAAAACCATAAATGGCTATTGATCAATTAAGATATAACTTGCTGTTGATCAACCGTGAAGCTCGTGTGCTGATCATTCGGAAAAAATTGTAGTAGATACGTTGATCACGGGATCATCAATTTACTATAACCGTCGACCACAGAGCGCCGATCGTCCCTTAGCAAAATTGAGGTTACATCAATTGGCGTGATGTGAAAAAATTGTTTTTATTGAAACGCATTAAAAATTTAACAGCGCAGTCAGACTTCGAAATATTAGAAGACAATAATTGTGAGATGCATGTGCTGAACAGCAGTCTTAACAGAAGAAGCGGTTCAGAGGAGAATGTGGATTGTGGACACAATTGAAATAAAGAGCTGCTGAAGAATTGAACAAATTGCTGACATTTTATGTTTGAAGAAAACACGATCAGTGATCGACGGTTTCTACTTTGATCTGCGATCGTTAGATCCACAATTCCAATCATCAAGGACGTTGATTTATTTTAACCGAATAATTCACGGATCATACAAACAAAAATATTAATCGAACTGATAGAGGGGGTCAAACGGAGTAATTCACGATCGGTGACGAAAAGTGTTCATATCTAGCCGATCGTAGCAAACAGAGACTCACACTCCAGCGGCGAAAGCAACTAAGCCCTTAGTAAAGAGGTGCAACTCAAGTAGCACGATCGGTGATCAGGGTACTTGTTTCCATTTTCTTCTTCCGATAATATTAAAAATTTCTGACTACATACATTGGAATGTTAATATGTAACTAAGAGTTACTATAAAATTTCACACTTAAACCATCATTGACCACAACCTAAACTGTTTTAGGAGGTTCGGCTTTTGCTCTTGAGTTAATGAAAGGGATGGACTTCATCGACATGCACTTCTGTGACTAGACATTGGTTGTAAAATTCCAGAGCGTTTTTACATCATGGTTCATGCGGGTGTGGATATTTTTGTGTAGGTAATATTGTTGACAGCATAAGGGAAAACCTTGTCTATAACTTCATTCCTAGAGGTCACTAAATTCTGCTGTAGCTAGCACTGATTTAAGACGATTTTTTGGTCACTTTGCTTAAAAACGTTTTGATTTATAGCAAGATAAAGGTATTGAAGTAAGAAAAAAAAATTAAATCTAAACTTAGGCGTGACAATAAATGCCATAGATTGTCATCTCGGAATCTTACGAATCATTTTCAGAAAATTTTCATCCAAGTCTTACTTTATAAGAGTTTTAACGTCAATTGGCAGCAGACATAAATCCGCTCTCAATTTTTATTTAATGTATAGATTTGATTTTCCTTAGACAATTTTAAGTGTGGACAGTAAAAGTTAAAATCGTCCCTATAACTACATCTACAGAGCTCCTCGGTTTGCTATATTCTGCATAGCTATCCTTGCTTTAAGAAGATCTTGTGTTTAGTGCTGGCATTTGACACCTGTCAAACTCAGATGCCATTTGAAGTGTCATAATACTAGTTGAATTAGTAAATAGCCATTTACGATAATGGATTTCCACTTTTCGCGCATTACCCGATTATTATGGTCTTAATAATCGAACGACGTTACTGACGTCGTAGGGCCTGTGCATCATCGTATAATGAACGCTCAGTCGAAAATATTGCTGCTGCATGAGTTGCTAATGATCCGAATTTATCGATTTATCAATTCGGAGCGACATATGGTCAAATGTTAACTGATTTTTTTGGCCGGCGATTGAAGACCATGACATGGACGATTTGTGGTTCCAACAAGACGGGACAACGGGCAACACAACACGACAAATTATGGCCTAATTAAAGAATAAAGTTCGTCAAAGGAATTTCCTGAGTTTATCAAACATTACTCTTTCCTAAGAGATCTTTTGTAGGCAAAAGTGAAGAGCGAAACCTTATTCACACCAAGGCATATATTTGCAACAGTTCGCTGGCAAATGTTTCCCACAGATCAAAAGTGCCGCGATACCAATAATCATTTTTAGTGTCCAGGCTAAGTTTTTCGAACTCACAATAGCGAGATTTTCCATACAAAATTGCATATTGTGACCTAGGAAATAGTTAGTGTGAAGGTTAAAAATGATTATTGGTAAGGCCCATTGTCTCCATTCGATTCTAATATCTAGATTACATTTTAAGAAGCTATGCAAACGCAAGCGCAATTACAACTTCTGAAGAAGGAAGCAAGATTGGCAGTCTTAGTGATGACCACTAAAAGCGTTTGGTATTGAATATAGTTTTGTGGTCCGTTCAGTTAAATTTAACATTTGATTTTTTTTCCGTAAAGCAGGTACCATACGCCCCTTTGTTAAGTGCCACCCACATTTGGCAAAGTGATTCCAACAGACAATTCACATCCATTTAGCAAACTTCAAAGCTCAGTCTGTCATAAACACACGGATTTCGCGCTTAATATTAATTTGTTACTTAGACGGCGCCACGCCTCGTCGTTGACCACATTCTGCAAAAGTTGTCATAGAAATTCCAAACTCAGCTGTCATAAAAGTTTTGAAAAACAGGGTTCAGAATTTTCTCTGAACATGACATGTATTTGACGCCTATTTGCTCGATATCGCAGATATTTTGTAAAGTACCTTTAAAAATATATGTGCATGAATGCGTATGACAAGATAAGCGTTAAGTGCGTTCGTTATATGGGACAATGTAGGAAACCTCTTGAAAAAAAAAAAAAAAAAACAGGGATGGTCAGTAGATAAAGATTCGGCAATATTACAGTTTAGTAGATTTGTTCTTCTTGTTCCAAAACAGTCAGTAACACTCCGTTGGAAAATCTGAACAGTAATCGCCTTTTAAAATTCAAAGCAAGCACAGTGGAAAGGCTTTTCAGCTATTTCATAAATCACATCGTAACGAGACAGTAAATATGCGTAATGAGGCGGCTTACCTTGAAATTAAAATTACGACCACGAGATAACTCATTGAACGTCACCATCTTTACAACACGCACCGTAAAACGAACATTCAACCCGCTATCGTTGAACATATTAATGTGGACACGAACCATAACCGCCTAAGTCGAGTTATAACTTAAGTTAAGTTCTTTCAGTATCTAAAGTTCGTTTTGCCATACAAACTTATCTTTATATAGGTTAAGCTTATTCCGGATTTTGTTAAAAAAAAGTAATAAGGAATAAAAACATAAGTCAAGATAAGAAATTTATGGTCATCCATATTTTAAAACTTTTGTTTTTCAATTTTTCTTAAGTCAACATAGGCCGTTATTCCGCAAAATAGAACTAATATTTAATTTTCTTAACTCGAGTTAAGCTGTTATGGAAAATCACATTTCTGTTTGTTGATTAAACTGGACTTAGGCTCTTTAGGCAAACCAAACTATATTTCTTTCAAAATTATAAATCGAGTTAGGCCGTTTTGGTATATTTGAATTTGAAAAAAGACAAATCTAAGTTCACTTAGGCTTTTCTGCCTTAACCAATACAATATTAATTTCGAGAAAATTCCAGTCATAAGTTTACATTATGTTGTTGTGACCAGTCGCATTTGCAGTTAAGAGTTAGTGAAATTTATTTTTAGAAGTGAAAAGTTTGATTGTAAAAGTGCGTTTGCAATGTCTAACAGAGCTGTGAAAATGGTACAATTAGCGAGGATGCTTCCTGAACGTGCTAAAGCCAAAGGTAAGTTTGTTATAATTATTAACATAATTTTATACTCTATAAAGTCGATAATTTAAAACAATAAAACTTGTGACATTGGTGACATAGAAACAGTCATTTAATTCTATTTATACTTACTTTCAAACTACTTTTCAACTACCTATTTTCTACCAAAATAATAATAAGAAAAGCGAGCACATATTCGTACGAATTTTCCGAATTAAACAAAAGGAATCAGCAGAGGAAGAGTTGTTTCGTCTGCTCTATAAATTCGATTGTTTTTACTTTCATTTGTCATTTTGTGTAATTAAACCTTTGATGTTTACCAATTGTTTACTTTTCGGTAGATAATATTGTAATTTTGGTATGCCAAAATAAAGTACTCACTCTTCCAAAATGTTGTTCTCATTAATACAATTTCCTGTAGAAAACGTTCGGGGTTTTGAAAATGGAAGATTTCAGCGTGAAACGGAAACGCATGATGCAAACCAGAGTAATCCTAATCATACATCAACAGAGCAATGCACAAGTAATGAAGGGTTTAATAACGATCTACTGCCAAATTTTGAACCAAGGGTACTAAATGAAACACAGTCATCAATGAACGGGCTTTTCTTTGATGTTGGTTTGCTCCAAAGTACGAAAATAAGTAGTTACGTTTATCAATGTAATACAAGATATATTATTAGGGTTAAAATATTAAGATAAACGTAAACATAGTCATTATTTTCATACAGGTGAACTTAGCCAAACTGACAACGTTGAAACTGATTTCGAATTTGATAAAAATTTACTCGAAAAAGCCGAATGGATGAATTCTGATGATTCAATGAAAGATCCCGATTTTAACTTGCCTAGTAATTCAAACTCTGAGACTGATGATGAAATTATTGCTTTGGGAGCTCAATTAGAAGAAGCTTTAGCAACACCAAAATGCAAGAATAAGAAAAAACTTCGTGTTAATCTTCGAAATAGTGGCCAGTCATATCAATCAGTCAACGGAAAAACAGTTAAAGCTCGATCTTGGAGTACTTTTGATAATTGCAGAAGTAAATGCAATGAGAGAATAGATATTGAAAAAATTAAATTACTGTTCCGCCACTACTGGTCCTTAGGAACCTATGACCAAAGAATTTTGTAAGAAATGTGACACCATAGTAAATGCAATCAACCGAAAGCGAAAACGTGAGCATACTATGAAATATACACTGGAAGTCGACGGAAGCGTTTCAAGTGTATGTAAAAACATTTTCTTCAGTGTTTTGGCGAAACTGAAAGTTTTGTTAAGTCAGTTATGAACAAACAAATTTACTGTCCATCGATTCCATTCAAAAATAGGAGAGGAAAACATACTCCTGCTAATAAAGTTCACGCTGATGTAGAAGAAGAAGTGAGGAATCATATTTCAAGGTTTCCAGCGTATGAAAGCCATTATAGTCGAAGGGACACATTTACCAGCTAGCCTAAAACTTACATCTATGCACCGCTTCTACAGATCAGAATCTTCAAATCCGGTAAGTCTATCGAAATACTCCCAAATTTTTAAAACCATGGGTCTTAAATTTAAAGCACCGAAAGTAGACACGTGTTCCACTTGCGATACGTATGTTTCGAAGATCAAAGTCGCTGAATCTGAAGAAGAAAAGTGTAAGTTAATTGAACAAAAACAAGACCATTTAAATAAGGCCGAAATGGCATATGAAGCAAAGCGCAATGATAAAGTGAATGCAGTAAATTGTAAACATATGAAAACTTTCGCCTTTGACCTTCAACAATGCTTGCCAACGCCATTTTTAAGAAATTCTGTAAGCTTTTATAAAAGACAACTCTGGGTCTGGACCTTTAATTTAACGGTCCACGATTTAGAGCCAAATATCGCAAAATGTTTCTTGTGGCATGAAGCTATGGCCCGTCGTGACGGAAATGAGATTTCATCTTGTATTTACAAGTTACTGAAAAGTTTACCGGAAGAGACCAAATGTATAACATTCTACAACGATTCATGTTCTGGGCAAAACAAGAACAAGAATTTGTTGCTGCAATATTTATAGCATTTATATCCAACTCGGAAAATATTGATTGCGTTGATCACAAATTCCTCGAACCAAGACATACGCACACCATGCGCTAATTGAACGTATGAAAAAAAAACAAATGTCCAAATTGAAACGCCTAGGGATTGGTATCAATTCGTTGATACAGTTGGAACAATGATTGGAACAGTAGAGATGAGGAACGAAGATTTTTATGATTTTTAAAAATTTTCTAAATCAAAATTTTCCTGGAAACGAGTTGATGAAGATGGTAATAAATTTAATTGGCATTAAGTTCGGTGGCTGCGATATACAAAACGCTGTAATAAAGTGGCATACAAAAATTCTTTGGTTAAAAATTAGTCTTTTAAAATTTTAAAAGTAGGAAAGAGAGGAGTATCTATTAATGTCAACGAAATTTCAAACATAATCGACTTACAGAGCATTTCTGAAGAAAAACGAAAGGATCTTATGAGCTTAAAGCAATTCATAATCCCCGATTTTTACTATTTTTATGATAATCTTTTTACCAATAAGGGCGAGCCAAACACCCATCCCGACTTAACAGAGCCTGACTCAGAAGATGTTTTAGCGCCATATTTTTTTATAATATGTATGAAATAACAAATAACTTGTAAAAAATGTAAATGTATAAAAAAATAAAACTTGAATATTAGTAAAATATTCTTTTTTTTTTTTAATTGAATTGTTTGTTTGTTAATTGTAATGATACATACTAAGACAACAAGGGAAATCTTATATCACAATATCATAAAAGGACTAACAACCTAAGTCGTCAAAAGAAAATTGAATCGTTCTTTCTTAATATGCCTTAACAGCCTCACTCAAGGTAAACTTTTTATTTTGATCTTCTTAAATATGCCACAAAAGCCTAACTCGACGTAAGCTTTTTATTTTCTTCAAGATCAATAATTTAATTTTTGCATTTAAAAAATTTTGAAACTAGCATAACATTTTTCTCTAACACGATTTAAAACTTCAAGCTGCTCTCCTGAAAAGTATGAAAAATGGACTAAGGCGGTTATGGCTTGTGGCCACAGAACAAAGTTTCGTCATAGTAAATTTTATTTTTCTATGGTGTAAACTTTACGATCACCGATCCTCAAAATTGCATGTCATGTTGTTTGCAGATCAAAATATCCCCCACGCACAAAACCAAAAAGAAGGACAACAACAACAGCCCGCATAAAACTTTTACTGGTTGCATAATCAGACAAAAGCAAACTAACCTTTATCTCCGATGCAATAAAAGACGTTCAAACTGATAACAGTGTAGAAGTAGAACGTCAACAGTAAAATAAAATACAAGTTTATTGAACCTCGTATCGATCTGTTAGTACCACTGACATAGTGCGGCATGCACTCAGCTCAAACCAAAAGCGTTGACAACAAAGCTTAGGCCGGTATACCTGTCTCGTCTCAATTCTCAAGTGGAAGTCGCGTGCCATGCAAGCCACAAGCACCACCATCATGTTATGCAAATATACTTTTGATGTTTTCGCTATTGTCTTTGTCAGACGATGGTGTGGCGTACTGTAGAATGTAGATACTTTTGTGTTTCACACACGAACGGGTTAGTTTGGGATGCATATGCCACAGTACTCTGAGCTTTAGAGCAGTTTCCTGTCGGCAGTCGGTTAGATCGCTTGTTCACAAAAAACGGCGAGTAACAATTGATCGAAGGTGTTGTTCCGTCATCTGGTATAAAAGTGAGTCAACTTATTGCTTTTTTTTTCACTCAAAAATAAAGGTGAATAGTGATGGAATTTGTGGGATAAAAAAAAACACTGAGGTAGTGTTGGCCAATTGATTTTAATTACTTGTGTGGCATTTGGGGGCAGGCAAACGATAGTATCCGTTGATTGTCTCATGGTGCATGTGTAAATTGGTTAAAATTGCCCGTGCATTCAGTTTTGAAAGTGTGTTTTCAAGAACGTGCCTTTAATTGCATATGAGAGTGTAGTGTCGCCTTAGTAAATCGGTGGCTATTTCGAAATGTGTTACTAGTCCGTCGGGGGAATAACGCGGAGTTAAGACAATGGATTTTCCGACATCAGTTGCTAGCAAGTAGAAGTTCCACGGATGGAGTAATGCTACAACTGAGAGCTGTGGCTTGACAAAAGAGTCCATTTCGATTGTGTCTTTGCTGTCAGTGGTGTTTAAATGTGCGGTACAAATTTTACTCAGAAGTTTATCGAGATAAGTACCTACACACTTCAAGTTAACTCGTTTGTGGAGAAGAAAAATTCCTCGTGATTGCTTTTTTGAAAATTATTTTGCAAGGTCAGCCGTGTTCTCTTTTTGTATGCAACTACATTGCAGCTTGACAGCAGCCGTTTTGTTTTTTTGTGCGATATATACAAGCTGGTTAGTGAGCCTGTTATGCTGGATTTACTTGATGGATTTTAAAGTGATTTTGTGGTCATAAGCAAGCAAGCACTGTCACTTGTAAGCGCCTTAGTTCACCGGGCTGCAATGAGATTTGTCGGCTAAAGAAAATTAAAAGGGAATTAGCTTAAAGAAAAAATGAGTCAGAAGAGGGGAATAGCCGGTTTATTTTTTACTGTGACATCAGACAGCTATTTGGTGCTGTAATTTACAAGACGCAGCATTAAAGGTCGGTCTTTTACATATCATGAAAATTTTGCCATTTTAAAAGGAACATTTTCATAATTTTTGTAGTGTTTGAAGATATTCGGGAACAACACTGATCGATTAAATTCGGATAGAGATAGAGACTTCAACCATCAAATTAGACTCTGGCCAGTTGATTTGAATTTAAATTAAATTCAATTTAACGTTATTTACTAGAAATAACTTCCCATTATTGGGGCAAAATTGTGGAAGCGTCAAATTAATTTTTGAAAATTCTGATTTCAAAATCCGGCTTTTCAAAAACAAAAGCGCGTGCTTTCTAACAATTTCCACACCTTGTTTTTGCAAAGAACATTTTTTTTTTATTTCGCGGTTTGTTCTTAATTAGTTTTTTTTTTAGTTTTTAGTTCTAGTTTTGTAATTTTCATTTTAATATTTTTCTTTTTTTGTATTCCAATTTGGTATTTTAAATTTTTTTTCAATTTCGTTTTTTATTTCTATTTTTGCAAAATCTGCATTTTTGCGAGAGGACCGAATTTTGCAATGCAGCATTTCGACCCTCTCCGTAGGAATGTGTAACAAACGACTCGTGAGTCATCCGTTGCCCTAATATGAAGGACAAGGTCCGCAGGGACCTATTTCTATTTCTATGGCATTTTGCATTTTATTATTGTTTATTATCTAATAAGAAAGCTATAAAAAATTTTAAATGACGGTCTGTTAGTACTAGCCGCAAATGACGGTGCAATTCCTTCTGTTGGTCTTAATATTACCTAAGAAGAACAAAAATGTAGTTTTATTTCGGTTTTGAAGCTTAGAATTATTTTTTACGTTTACATGGAATGCTTCCATTGCGTTTCGTGTCTTTCGATACGCTGTAATGCGGGTGTTCAGAGCATGTTCCTCTATGTGGGGTATTGGCAATTGCTTCGTCAGTATTAGCAGAAATGGCCGACTTTTGTTTATCGCCTTCATTTCATTATATCTTTGGAAACTAATCTTCTCATAACGTCGTCGCTGGTCGTTTTTGTGATGCACTTTTTGCTTTCCGCATCTCTTCGTTGGCCATTCTTAGTTTAGCATGCTCATTATTGAACGACATATCAATTGAAATTTGTCACACTTACATAAACCAAGATCGAACTTCATTTGCTTGCCCTTCCATGAGGTGCCTCTGCCTATATCACATAGCTCTTATCAGCAACGCGAAGACTCTTTTTCATTCCACAATAATACAACACAATCAGACGTAATGTCTGATACCACCAGACATCACCGGACAACTCTGGTCAAAGACGTCGGAGTAAACAAATCCACTGATATACGAATTATTTCCGTGTATCATCTGACACTAAAAAAAAATCCCAACAACAATGTGTGCATTCACCACCCGCTTGCAACATAAACAGGCATTGTGCAATAACTGAGCTGCAAAGCATTCCCCCTACGTGCTGTAATGCAAGTTAATCTACCACTATCTGCATTCCGCCGGCTGGTGTGCGAATGAACAACAAAATTCCTTCAACACTGTATCGACCTTCGCAAGTGTGCCAACATACAAAGCTTAAGAGTGACAGTAAAAAGCTGTTTTTTGTCAATTCCAGGTGCGAGTCGACAGCTGCAGCCAATATGAGCAATAGTGGCTATGTCAATCACGGCTACTACGGTACGCTGGGGTCAACCACCTCCATACCGGGTGCTTACAAGGCTGGTTCGACCACCATTTCCACCATAAGTTTGACCGACAACTACAGCAGCGAGGTGAGTACGCATTTTACTGTCCAATGTTTGGAGCTCAACATGTTTGGATTTCAGAAAGATCTTGAGAAACCCACCACCGAAGAGGATGACAGTGACAGCGAAGTCCATCGAGATACATGGGGCAAGGACATTGAATTTCTGATGTCGTGCATAGCGCTCTCCGTTGGCCTGGGCAACGTGTGGCGATTTCCGTTCACCGCGCTTGAGAATGGTGGCGGCGCTTTTGTAATCCCGTATCTGATCGTGCTGTTCCTGGTGGGGAAGCCCGTCTACTATATGGAGATGATTTTGGGACAGTTTTCCAGCCGCGGCAGTGTCAATGTGTTTGATTTTTCCCCGATTATGAGAGGGGTTGGCTATGGCCAGGTGCTGGGCACGGCCATTGTGACGACATACTATGCGACGTTGATGGCTCTCACTCTGCACTATCTGGTGGCGTCATTCGCCACTGTTCTCCCGTGGAGTTATTGTCGTGATGACTGGGGCAGTTCGTGCATCGATTCAAAGCTAAAGGGCAACGTGACGTTTGCGGAGGGCGTGCAAAGAATCCCATCGGCACAGTTCTATTTTACGTGAGTTGATCCTTTATGCCGGTTGAATGCTCCTTGACAGTTAGATTGATAGGCAAATAGTACTCCGCGAGAAGGAGTCGATTGATGATGGAATCGGCATGCCCAGCTGGGAGTTGGCGGTGTGCCTTGCGGTGGCTTGGATTATGGTAGCGGCGATTATGATTCAAGGAGTTCGCAGCTCGGGAAAGGCATCTTATTTTCTGGCGCTTTTTCCCTACATTGTGATGGTGATACTTTTGGTGCGGGCACTGACACTTCCGGGTGCGTTCAAAGGGGTGATGTACTTCATCAATCCGCAGTGGGATAAGTTACTGGACCCCAAGGTGTGGTATGCGGCAGTGACGCAGGTTTTCTTCTCGTTGGCCATATGTTTTGGGAATATTATCATGTACGCGTCTTACAACCGGTTTGGCCACAATGTTTATAGGTAGGTTGTAGTAGAGCGGGAGTACTTTTGTTTACTTCTACTGATTTACGTTTTACAGGGATGCCAACATAGTGACGACCCTGGACACGTTTACCTCGCTGCTGTCGGGTGTGATCATTTTCGGTATTCTCGGCAATCTGGCCCACGAAACCAACACAGACGATATTAAGAATGTGATTCAAGGCGGCACGGGGCTGGCGTTTGTATCGTATCCGGACGCGATTGCGAAATTCAATTTCGTTCCTCAGGTGAGTTAGATGAAGGTCAGAAATGAGGAATTCAGTGGATTCTTTCCTGTTCAGCAGACGGCAACCATATGCTGGCTCTTACGAATTCTGTCTGCATTTTTTAAGTTAAACTCTGATATACATTTTTCATTTGCTGAAGGTATAGCTCGAACTAGTTCTAGTTTAAACCATCCTAAGTTCAGTGATGCTAGATCGAGGAAATATTTCCTTTTTAAGCGAATTTCTGGTCTCAAAACGAAGTAAATTTTTGTCTTCTAAAACTTCTGTTTTTTTTTCGATAGCCCATCTTATAGACGTTTCCTTGGAAGGAGAAGATATTAAAAAACAAATTTCTTGCAAAGTTTTAATTTATGTGAGCCATAGCTATACTTTAGACCAAAAGCGTGAACTTTTTCCAACAAACAAACAAAATGTAGGCTTTAACATTAGTGCTCAAAATCAAGTTGTTCATGTTTAGCAGTGTAACTCGAAATGAAATTGAACAATTTAAGTATTGAATGTGTTGCGCCTTACGTGCGCTATATTTTAGAACTAAAAACGCTTTTTGTTCCAAAATGTAAGCTCCTTTGATCAAATCTTTACATTTTTGAATGACTCAATAGACTCAGTCTGATTTTGGCAAAAGAAAAAAATTGTCAACAGCCCATTCATTGTGGTTGGTCAACTCGTTTGTACTATCAACCAAGTTTTATTGGTTTGGCCATCCGACACACACGCCATCGGACAGCTACTCACATCTTCATGAAATAGGAAAATATTGCCACACTTAATTGCAAATGACAAACTGTACACAATGCACCAACATCCTGTAGGTTGCTAGATTCCAATATCGCAGAGACACCAAAACGCAAGAGAAAGAAAAACTCAAGAAGTTGAGCAGCTGGTTGAACAGAAAATGCGCAGCACATTGTGTTAGAGTAAAAACACGAGCTTCTACAGTACAAATCAGAATGATCATATATTCAGTATTGGTAGTTTAGGTATGTAATACAAAAAGTAATAGATTAGTAAATTCATGTGTAATTATAGGAAGTATGCGTTCAATGTACTTATAATATTAACTTAGTTAGGTAATAATGCTATTACAATTATACAATTCATATTCTTATCATTATTGCTTAATATCTAATAAATGTATATGGAGTTTGTAAGTGATATTTAACACTTCCCCTCAATTACAACGTCTTAAGCCAAGTTCCTCTAAATGTGTGTAATGCTTCAGTGCAGTGAGTCCCTTGGTAAGTATATCCGCCGTCATGTGATCAGTATCGATATGTCTTAAGACTATCTCTCCTTTATGTACAGCATCGCGAACAAAATGGTGCCTGATGTCTATGTGCTTGGTCCGAGAATGTTGAACTGAATTCTTAGCAATAGATTGAGCACTTTTATTGTCATTGTATATGGTAACACCCTTGTCATCTGTAAAGATAATTTCAAGCAAAAATTTTTTAAGATACATTGCCTCTTTGACTGAATCGGCTATTGCCATATATTCTGCCTCCGCGCTAGATAGAGCAACTGTCCTTTGCTTTTTCGACTCCCACGAAACAGCTGCTCCGCCAAGTTTAAAGACATACCCAGTGTACGATCTCCTGTCGTCTGCATTCGCACCCCAGTCAGAATCCGCGTAACCAATTACATCCTTCCGAGTCTTTCGATATGTTAGCTCATAGTCTTTTGTTCCTTGCAAATATCTCAGAACCCTTTTAGCTGCTGCCCAATGAGGTTTTCCGTAATTTTGATTAAATTGGCTTAGAAAACTTATTGCATAAGATATATCTGGCCTTGTTGTCACTGCTAAATAGAGCAAAGAACCAATTAGTTTCTGATAAGGTAACTTACTCAAATCATTTTTTCTTCTATCATTTTTGGGGCACATTTTCTTTGACAGCTTGGTGTTGGCATCCAATGGTGTTTTAACTGGATTTGAATCGTCCATATTAAATCGTTTTAGGAGATCGGTGATATACTTTCGTTGACTCATGGTAATTTTCCCCTCGCTTTGATTAAATTCGATGCCTAGAAAATAATTAAGCTTTCCCAAGTCTTTCATCTGAAATTGAGATTTCAATTTATTCTTAAATATTGTAATTTGTTGCAAGCTGTTCGATGCTATAATTATATCGTCCACATAAATTGCGACAATTGTTATTTCGCTACCTTTCCGCGAAATGTAAAAACAAGGATCCGCCGCCAATGGTTTCATTCCCATTTTTAAAAGTTGTTCATTAAGCTTTATATACCACTGCCTACCGGACTGTTTGAGTCCATAAATAGCCTTTCGAATATAACACACTTTATTTTTTCCGACGTGGTTATCCATAAGCGCAGAATACATTTCAGGAACTTCCATGTAAATTGTTTCATCGATATGCCCATTTAAATAAGCAGTGACAACATCCAATTGGTGCAAAACAAGATCCCATTCAACAGCAATAGCCATAAGCAATCGTATGGAACATTGCCGAGCTACTGGAGCAAATGTTTCCTTAAAGTCAATTCCAGTACGCTGCGAGCATCCCTTTGCCACCAAACGCGCTTTTCTTCTACATATATTTCCTTCAGCATCCGTTTTTGTCTGGAACACCCATCTGCATCCGATAATATTCTTCCCTTTCGGTCTATCTACTATTTTCCAAGTTTCGTTTGCCTTATGAGCTAAAAGTTCATCTCTCATAGCCTTTTTCCATTCATTAACATTTGAACTACTGAGGACATCGTTAACACTTTGAGGGCCTAGAGTTATCATACATGCCGCATCGGTAAAAACATCTGAGTCCTCCGAGTCAACATCTATATTTAAATAGTCATCCGTTTTCCCAGATTTTTCTGCCATGTTATTCCTTGTTTTCGATCGCGTTCTCATGCTTATTCCTTCAGGTTGTTTGCCACTTACTTGTCTATCCTTGCAGTTTCCTTCCTGTTGCTCATGCTCTTCCTCCTCCGTCTGATTTTCATGCTGCCCATGACCTACATCATCTGCATGATTTTCATCATCTCCGCGCTCTTCATTGTTGCTATGACTTTCATTATCATCACCGTTTTCCAGATTGTCCTTAGCTTTAGATTTGTCTCCAGTCGCATAAGGCTCTAACAAAAGTTCCAGTCTATCTCCGGTGGATGTTTTCTCCGGCATCTTGAAATTGCAGTTGTGATTATCATTTACAAAAATAACATCTCTACTTTTTATGATTTTTCTGCTCGAAGAACACCATAACCTATACGCCTTAGAATTCTCACAATAACCTACAAATGTATATGGTTTTGACCTCGCGTCAAATTTGCCTTTACCTTTACTAGTTATCAAACCATATGCTTTACAACCAAATACTTGAAAGTGATTTACCTTGGGTACTCTGTTTGTCCATAATTTATAAGGGACTTCCCCATTGATACTGCTTGAAGAGCAACGGTTCCTTATATATTTTGCACAAGCAATAGCTTCAGCCCAAAATGATAGAGGCAAACCCGATTGCAAGAGCATGCATCGACTCATCTCCACCAGCGTCCTATTCATCCTCTCGGACACACCATTTTGTTGAGGTGTATATTCCACTGTCAGCTGGTGCTTGATACCATGCTCCATCAAAAAATTTTCGAATTCCTTACTGCAGTACTCTCCTCCGTTGTCTGATCGAATGACTTTAATTCGTCTACCTATAAGATTTTCAGCATATGATTTAAATTGCTTGAAGGCTGCAAAAACCTCATTTTTGTGTTTGAGAAAATACACTTCGCACCACCTTGTAGCATCGTCAATAAAAGTCGCGAAATAACTGCATCCTCCGTTTGACTTACTTCTCATCGAACCACAAACGTCGCTATGTATAAGATCCAGTGGATATTTGCTTCTCGTGGTGCTATTTTTGGGAAAAGGTTTCCTGCACTGTTTCCCTTCGATGCAAATCTCGCATTGAAAGCCACTATTTTCGTCGTTATTTTCCTTTTTACCTAATTTCAAACCAAAAACTTTACTGTGTTGTATCATATCGCGCAATGTTTTTACATTGAGATGACCAAACTTCTCGTGCCACTCGTATAGGTAGGGGTTATTTACATGCTTTCCCATATGGGCAACCTCAACATTTTCCATTTTCTTTGCTACAGCAATAACCTTGTTTTCGCAATTTCTAATTAAAGCCTCATTCTTATCAAACGTTACAGTAAATCCTCTCTCAGTCACTCTGGAAATTGAAATTAAATTTGTCCTAAGATCTGGCACAAACAAAGTGTTCTCAAGTCTGACGTCGTTCCCATATGAGGTACTGATTCTTACTACACCATGACCATTAATTTCGGTAGTTTGTTTGTTTGCCAACAACAATAGACGCGGTTCCGTATAATCGAACTGAGAAAACTTGTTTTTATCGCTGCACATGTGAGAAGTTGCACCACTATCCAAACACCAAGTACGATTTTTTTTGCTCACATCAACAGATAAGGCTTCGTCTTTAAGTGGCCCTATTGAAAATGATTCCTCTTCTTCTGTGATAGCAGACTTGTCTTCTGTGTTTGACTTTACTTTGCAATTTATTGCTTTATGACCTATGCGACCACAGCGGTAACATTTAAAGCGAAAATTACTACTTCTTTTCTCTTCTTGTTCACCAGGTTTCCTAATGCCGTCATGTGAATACTTCGTATACGTGTTTACTTTTGTTTTGTGTCTGTTATACTTCTGTTTAGCAAAAAGGGCTCCACTTTGGTCAATGGACTTCGTTTTTCTTGCGTCATACTCTTCTATAATCTTTACTTTAAGAATTTCTGGTTTTGGCAGCTCATCCCTAGACTCAATTGCAATCCTAAAGTTTTCATATGATTCTGGTAGACTATACAATAAGAGAATTGAAAGCAGGTCCTCATTAATATCTAATTGCATGTCTGCTAGCTTGTCTACCGCGGAACAAAATTTAGACAGATGGTTATGAATATCCTCGCCCTCACACATTTTATTCAAAATAAGTTGTTTTAAAAGAGTTGCTTTTCTCGCGGGCCCTCGTGATTGGTATACTTTATGCAATTTTACCCAAATATCATGCGAAGTAGCACAGCCTCTTACCTCCTTTAATTCCGATGAGCTTATTGATAAGATAAGATCTGATTTCGCCTTTCTGTCCTCTCTGTCCCATAACTCTGCATCAACTATATCCTTTCCTTCTCTACCGGTGGGTCGCTTCTTAAGCCCACATACATAGTCCCAGGTATCACTTCTAACCAAAAGCGCTTCCACATGGAGTTTCCAGGTATCAAAGTTGTCTCTCGTAAGCGGTTCAATTTTTACTAATTGGTGGTTTGCCATAACTCGACTTTTAATGAAAACTTTAGTGCAATAAACGTATCAACTTAATTAATATTGATGATTCTGATTTTTATGGATTTTATTTTTGCCTGGGCCCATAACCCTGTTAGAGTAAAAACACGAGCTTCTACAGTACAAATCAGAATGATCATATATTCAGTATTGGTAGTTTAGGTATGTAATACAAAAAGTAATAGATTAGTAAATTCATGTGTAATTATAGGAAGTATGCGTTCAATGTACTTATAATATTAACTTAGTTAGGTAATAATGCTATTACAATTATACAATTCATATTCTTATCATTATTGCTTAATATCTAATAAATGTATATGGAGTTTGTAAGTGATATTTAACACTTCCCCTCAATTACAACGTCTTAAGCCAAGTTCCTCTAAATGTGTGTAATGCTTCAGTGCAGTGAGTCCCTTGGTAAGTATATCCGCCGTCATGTGATCAGTATCGATATGTCTTAAGACTATCTCTCCTTTATGTACAGCATCGCGAACAAAATGGTGCCTGATGTCTATGTGCTTGGTCCGAGAATGTTGAACTGAATTCTTAGCAATAGATTGAGCACTTTTATTGTCATTGTATATGGTAACACCCTTGTCATCTGTAAAGATAATTTCAAGCAAAAATTTTTTAAGATACATTGCCTCTTTGACTGAATCGGCTATTGCCATATATTCTGCCTCCGCGCTAGATAGAGCAACTGTCCTTTGCTTTTTCGACTCCCACGAAACAGCTGCTCCGCCAAGTTTAAAGACATACCCAGTGTACGATCTCCTGTCGTCTGCATTCGCACCCCAGTCAGAATCCGCGTAACCAATTACATCCTTCCGAGTCTTTCGATATGTTAGCTCATAGTCTTTTGTTCCTTGCAAATATCTCAGAACCCTTTTAGCTGCTGCCCAATGAGGTTTTCCGTAATTTTGATTAAATTGGCTTAGAAAACTTATTGCATAAGATATATCTGGCCTTGTTGTCACTGCTAAATAGAGCAAAGAACCAATTAGTTTCTGATAAGGTAACTTACTCAAATCATTTTTTCTTCTATCATTTTTGGGGCACATTTTCTTTGACAGCTTGGTGTTGGCATCCAATGGTGTTTTAACTGGATTTGAATCGTCCATATTAAATCGTTTTAGGAGATCGGTGATATACTTTCGTTGACTCATGGTAATTTTCCCCTCGCTTTGATTAAATTCGATGCCTAGAAAATAATTAAGCTTTCCCAAGTCTTTCATCTGAAATTGAGATTTCAATTTATTCTTAAATATTGTAATTTGTTGCAAGCTGTTCGATGCTATAATTATATCGTCCACATAAATTGCGACAATTGTTATTTCGCTACCTTTCCGCGAAATGTAAAAACAAGGATCCGCCGCCAATGGTTTCATTCCCATTTTTAAAAGTTGTTCATTAAGCTTTATATACCACTGCCTACCGGACTGTTTGAGTCCATAAATAGCCTTTCGAATATAACACACTTTATTTTTTCCGACGTGGTTATCCATAAGCGCAGAATACATTTCAGGAACTTCCATGTAAATTGTTTCATCGATATGCCCATTTAAATAAGCAGTGACAACATCCAATTGGTGCAAAACAAGATCCCATTCAACAGCAATAGCCATAAGCAATCGTATGGAACATTGCCGAGCTACTGGAGCAAATGTTTCCTCAAAGTCAATTCCAGTACGCTGCGAGCATCCCTTTGCCACCAAACGCGCTTTTCTTCTACATATATTTCCTTCAGCATCCGTTTTTGTCTGGAACACCCATCTGCATCCGATAATATTCTTCCCTTTCGGTCTATCTACTATTTTCCAAGTTTCGTTTGCCTTATGAGCTAAAAGTTCATCTCTCATAGCCTTTTTCCATTCATTAACATTTGAACTACTGAGGACATCGTTAACACTTTGAGGGCCTAGAGTTATCATACATGCCGCATCGGTAAAAACATCTGAGTCCTCCGAGTCAACATCTATATTTAAATAGTCATCCGTTTTCCCAGATTTTTCTGCCATGTTATTCCTTGTTTTCGATCGCGTTCTCATGCTTATTCCTTCAGGTTGTTTGCCACTTACTTGTCTATCCTTGCAGTTTCCTTCCTGTTGCTCATGCTCTTCCTCCTCCGTCTGATTTTCATGCTGCCCATGACCTACATCATCTGCATGATTTTCATCATCTCCGCGCTCTTCATTGTTGCTATGACTTTCATTATCATCACCGTTTTCCAGATTGTCCTTAGCTTTAGATTTGTCTCCAGTCGCATAAGGCTCTAACAAAAGTTCCAGTCTATCTCCGGTGGATGTTTTCTCCGGCATCTTGAAATTGCAGTTGTGATTATCATTTACAAAAATAACATCTCTACTTTTTATGATTTTTCTGCTCGAAGAACACCATAACCTATACGCCTTAGAATTCTCACAATAACCTACAAATGTATATGGTTTTGACCTCGCGTCAAATTTGCCTTTACCTTTACTAGTTATCAAACCATATGCTTTACAACCAAATACTTGAAAGTGATTTACCTTGGGTACTCTGTTTGTCCATAATTTATAAGGGACTTCCCCATTGATACTGCTTGAAGAGCAACGGTTCCTTATATATTTTGCACAAGCAATAGCTTCAGCCCAAAATGATAGAGGCAAACCCGATTGCAAGAGCATGCATCGACTCATCTCCACCAGCGTCCTATTCATCCTCTCGGACACACCATTTTGTTGAGGTGTATATTCCACTGTCAGCTGGTGCTTGATACCATGCTCCATCAAAAAATTTTCGAATTCCTTACTGCAGTACTCTCCTCCGTTGTCTGATCGAATGACTTTAATTCGTCTACCTATAAGATTTTCAGCATATGATTTAAATTGCTTGAAGGCTGCAAAAACCTCATTTTTGTGTTTGAGAAAATACACTTCGCACCACCTTGTAGCATCGTCAATAAAAGTCGCGAAATAACTGCATCCTCCGTTTGACTTACTTCTCATCGAACCACAAATGTCGCTATGTATAAGATCCAGTGGATATTTGCTTCTCGTGGTGCTATTTTTGGGAAAAGGTTTCCTGCACTGTTTCCCTTCGATGCAAATCTCGCATTGAAAGCCACTATTTTCGTCGTTATTTTCCTTTTTACCTAATTTCAAACCAAAAACTTTACTGTGTTGTATCATATCGCGCAATGTTTTTACATTGAGATGACCAAACTTCTCGTGCCACTCGTATAGGTAGGGGTTATTTACATGCTTTCCCATATGGGCAACCTCAACATTTTCCATTTTCTTTGCTACAGCAATAACCTTGTTTTCGCAATTTCTAATTAAAGCCTCATTCTTATCAAACGTTACAGTAAATCCTCTCTCAGTCACTCTGGAAATTGAAATTAAATTTGTCCTAAGATCTGGCACAAACAAAGTGTTCTCAAGTCTGACGTCGTTCCCATATGAGGTACTGATTCTTACTACACCATGACCATTAATTTCGGTAGTTTGTTTGTTTGCCAACAACAATAGACGCGGTTCCGTATAATCGAACTGAGAAAACTTGTTTTTATCGCTGCACATGTGAGAAGTTGCACCACTATCCAAACACCAAGTACGATTTTTTTTGCTCACATCAACAGATAAGGCTTCGTCTTTGAGTGGCCCTATTGAAAATGATTCCTCTTCTTCTGTGATAGCAGACTTGTCTTCTGTGTTTGACTTTACTTTGCAATTTATTGCTTTATGACCTATGCGACCACGGCGGTAACATTTAAAGCGAAAATTACTACTTCTTTTCTCTTCTTGTTCACCAGGTTTCCTAATGCCGTCATGTGAATACTTCGTATACGTGTTTACTTTTGTTTTGTGTCTGTTATACTTCTGTTTAGCAAAAAGGGCTCCACTTTGGTCAATGGACTTCGTTTTTCTTGCGTCATACTCTTCTATAATCTTTACTTTAAGAATTTCTGGTTTTGGCAGCTCATCCCTAGACTCAATTGCAATCCTAAAGTTTTCATATGATTCTGGTAGACTATACAATAAGAGAATTGAAAGCAGGTCCTCATTAATATCTAATTGCATGTCTGCTAGCTTGTCTACCGCGGAACAAAATTTAGACAGATGGTTATGAATATCCTCGCCCTCACACATTTTATTCAAAATAAGTTGTTTTAAAAGAGTTGCTTTTCTCGCGGGCCCTCGTGATTGGTATACTTTATGCAATTTTACCCAAATATCATGCGAAGTAGCACAGCCTCTTACCTCCTTTAATTCCGATGAGCTTATTGATAAGATAAGATCTGATTTCGCCTTTCTGTCCTCTCTGTCCCATAACTCTGCATCAACTATATCCTTTCCTTCTCTACCGGTGGGTCGCTTCTTAAGCCCACATACATAGTCCCAGGTATCACTTCTAACCAAAAGCGCTTCCACATGGAGTTTCCAGGTATCAAAGTTGTCTCTCGTAAGCGGTTCAATTTTTACTAATTGGTGGTTTGCCATAACTCGACTTTTAATGAAAACTTTAGTGCAATAAACGTATCAACTTAATTAATATTGATGATTCTGATTTTTATGGATTTTATTTTTGCCTGGGCCCATAACCCTGTTAGAGTAAAAACACGAGCTTCTACAGTACAAATCAGAATGATCATATATTCAGTATTGGTAGTTTAGGTATGTAATACAAAAAGTAATAGATTAGTAAATTCATGTGTAATTATAGGAAGTATGCGTTCAATGTACTTATAATATTAACTTAGTTAGGTAATAATGCTATTACAATTATACAATTCATATTCTTATCATTATTGCTTAATATCTAATAAATGTATATGGAGTTTGTAAGTGAATTAGAATTGAAAACATTGAAATTTAAAATTGATGCGTTTCGCTCTTAGTGGACAACGGGCATTAAAGTGACCTGGCTTATACTACAAAATATTGGGAAACATATTACACACAGCATTGACCGAAAAGCAAAATAAAGCATATATGTTGCGACTAAGTTAGTGAAAGTAAATTATTTGCCTTCGCATATTTGTTTGAGATAATTCTAAAAATATGATGGGTCGAGTTACCGCATCCTTGAACGGTCAACACGTTACGGGATTCTAAGTAAATCAAAAACAATTTTCGTCCGTAATACTTGATGCGAGAATTCGGACCCCGATTTTATAATTTTATATGCACATTTTTGGAGAGTTTTCAGTATATTTAGCCTTCTGTCGTTTTTAAAATCAACAAACCAAATACAGTAGAACTTATGTAAGCGCGACCTGCCTAAGCGAACTACCTATACCTATTAGTCAGCATAATTCTGGCGTACCTAGATTTTTCTCAAACTAAATTCTGTCTTAAACTGCGACAAACTTTCAACAAAATCATATTTTCATTAGAAATAATTTATGTGTGTGAAGACCTTCTTAAGTGAAAGAAATATTTGCTATATAGTCGCCGAACAGTCAGCGCGATCTACAAATTGCAAGGTTTTCAGGAGTCTCAAAAAACTTGCTAAATCCTAAGCCATTTGTTTTCAAAATCAGAACAGTATTATATTGTAATTGGGCATTCACGGAATGTTTTCTCACATGCAAAATGTCGGATTGAATAATCAACTAATCAATGTTTCAACGTTAAGAAACATGCCGATATCGTCAACTTCAGGCAGTTTTATTTAGCGTCAATAGGTAGACACAAAAATTAAAATTGAAAATACAAGTTATTGGGATGAAATGAAACAAGTTTTTCTTAAAATAGTTTCTTCTACTAAACTGTTGCCTTTATTCGTAATAGTTTCGTAAATTCGATCCGGCATGGAATCGTACAGCCGCTTTATGTAGTCCAGCGAAATATTCCTCCAGGTCAATCTAATGGCTGCAATAAGGGGTTCTTTGTCCTCAAACTGATGGCCAGACTCATATACTTTTCGTACTAATCATCCCCAAACGTTTTCTATAAGGTTCAGGTCCGGTGAGTACGGCGGCCATTGAAGCAATCCCACATTCTGCTACTCTATCCAATTTGTTACTATGCGCGCCGTGTGGAATGGGGCGTTGTCCTGCTGAAAAGTCCAATTTATGGGAAAAATACTTGAAAATTCAGGAAAATTTCTTTCCAAAATTCCTTTATAACTGTATGGAGTCATTTTTGAGATTTGGAACTCACTCAACAATGCCATGTACCTAACTGCTTCCCATACAATAACACCACCTTCTCGACTACGATGCCGCTCTAAAAATCGTTCTTTTTTCCTCACATCGTGGAAGTATAATAAATAAACTTATCTGGACTATCAAAATTAAACTTCTTCCATCGGAAAAAAACAACGTAGCGCCATTAACTTTTTTCAACTCATATGGAGTCTAGAGAATTCTAAGCGCATACACTTCCGTTGTTTCTCGTTAAGTAGTTGTTTCTTTTGAATTCTCATCAGTTTTAGATGTTTGACGCTATTGATAACCCTGTGTTGAAATGCTTGCAGGAACACCGGCTTTCTCCTTTTTTTTTGCGCATAGTCGCAGGAATTTGAAGCACATCTTAAAATTGCTCTTCGATCAACTGCTGTTGTTGCCGTTTTTTGACCTCCTTTCATGTTCCTTCCGTACGAATCTTTGACTCCTAAATAAGAACAGACCACACTAAAACTTTGTCCAATTTTGTTAGCTATAGTACGCCCGGTTAGTCCCTGTTCTTTATCCATTTGTTCTGTTATTCTGTTATGAATTTTCGTACAAAAGGTCGAACTGTCAAAAATCTTTTACGGGCTCTAAAATTGGTATTCTGTGTGGAAACATTTTTTTTTTTTTGATTCTGTTAAGAATCATAACAGAATAAAAGATTGAATTTTGTGACTTTTATTATAAAAGATTTTTATTTAATATAAAGTCTTGGATTGAAATGTTTCTCTATGTAATTCCTAGGTGACGAAATGGTTACAAATGGAGACAAAATGTAATATATGTGTGTAAAAAAAGTATAATAGTCGAAAATTGTTTCTACATATATATTTTTGTTTAGCCGAAAACACCCATCACTTTTGCTGGAACTACGATTTAATATAGTAACCCATTTGATATTCCTGATGTGAGTAATATTACCCGAACTCCTCGGCACGTTTTGCGAACTCGACCGAGCGCCCGTAACGGTCGATATGGAATGAATATATCTACTCTATCCACCAACTTCACCCAGTCGAGCTGCATGTGCAGGACCTATTCTAAATACTACCTGAGTGGCCGGGATTTCACCACTCCTTATAGGAAGAACTAAAAGAACTACTGTTGGTTAACAGTTCGGCCATCCGACGCTTCACTGCCCTCAGTGAATGAAAATACATGTATATCTATCTATCTGTCAAAAAAAATCTAATCTAAATCTATCTATCTGTCTATATATTTATTAATTCCTGATTGACTTAAATCGCTGTTCACAGCGTTTCCTACTCATTTCCCTGCGGCATGATCACAGCCCTTTTTTTTTTGTCTACGGCATGATCACAGCCTTTTATTTTGTCTACGGCATGATCACAGCCTCTTTTTTTTCTACGGCATGATCACAGCCTTTTATTTTGTCTACGGCATGATCACAGCCCTTTTTTTTCTACGGCATGATCACAGCCTTACCACGGCATGATCACAGCCTTTTATTTTGTCTACGGCATGATCACAGCCTCTTTTTTTTTCTACAGCATGATCACAGCCTTTTATTTTGTCTACGGCATGATCACAGCCCTTTATTTTCTACGGCATGATCACAGCTCTTTTTCTCTTTAATACTCTACTACTCTCATTTGTTTTAAAATAAAACTATAACTCAAAAGCTTCAAACTTGACACATACCAGCAATGCCAAACATATTTATACGAATACATGTACTATCTGCCAAATTGCTAGTATCCCACCATCTGCTTTTCACATCAACTCCTAAAAGATCATGTACCATAACTCATTGTGACAGCATCTAAATGCAACCAATAAACAAACCCTAAAAACATAGATATCACACTCAAGGCCCTTTAGCCTACAATTGTTCAGTTTATATAAATTGACGTAAAAGAAACAATAAATTCAATAAATTACTCATCACCTCGTCATGATCTCGATCCTTTTCGAGATCTTCCACCTCGTCCAAATCATCAACGGGACAGATCGACAAACGAACACCAAATTTTAAATAAAAGAACGGCTTCGTAAATGGTTTTGATGACACTTGTGCGGACGAAAAATCCCAAACAGATACCGGTCGTTAGGCAGCACCTTACTTCTTATAGTCCTTTAGATAGCGGCAAGAATTTTCTCGACAGACCAGTAGTAGAAATGTATAGCACTGATCCGGAAGCTTGCTGAGCTTGTAACATATCAATCCAGCGCCGAACTTATTCTCGCAATTCAGCCACTGGAACATTCTCCTTTTGATCTTCAGAATCTTATAATTTTATCATTAAGATCTGCTCATTCCTGTGAGAGTTTTAGATTTAAAAGCAACCATGATTTCTTGTTCTGCTTCTGGCGTTTGATTGATGTTGTGACAATCTAATCCAAATTGTAGTACCAATAAGATGGACTTCCCAATCTATCCGGTCTTGGAGTCAGTACTGATATAGCAGAAATACCTCTCACTTTGCCAATTAGCAGTAATATGTGCTTAATTCCATTAGCGCTGCAATAACTAGTAGTTAAAAAGCCGAGATGAACACGTGGTTCCCTTGTCCGAAATTATTCGAGATGGCGTCCCAACAAATTGTGTTGTCAATTAAAGATCGTAAAACTGCTTTTGATGTTGTATCTCGTACAGCTCTCTTTTTGTTTCTATGATTCTCCAGCGAACACCATGTGGCATGACAAAACGAAATCCTTCTGCCGTTATTTTAAAAAGGCGATCAGCCTTCAAAAAAATATTCTTTCTCGAGAGATTTTCTCCTTGGATTCTTTTTGTCGTTAGACACTAATAGCTATTTGCTTAATGTCGTCAAGTTATTTGCCCTTGCCTTGATGTGGCAACCCAATCCGGATCTTGCACTCCGATGATATTGACGCTTACTCGAACTTCGTCCATATCAACTGCCTTTCCTGTTGAGTTGCGGCTTAAAGCGTCTGCGTGCTGCATTTGATTTGCTGTCCGATGCTGCAGACCGAAATCCAACTCTTGTATTTTGAGCCACCAGCGAGCTATTCTGGGCGCAAGGTCTATTTTCTTCTGCGTCATTCTCTACGAGTTGCATTCAGTAAAAATAGCAATATGTTTGCCTAAATAATACCGGAAACGTTGGAGACTTTGTACCACAGCTAAGGTTTTCTAACTCGTAGCTATGGTACTTATTTTCCAATTCTATAGTCGACCTGCTATAGAAAGATACAGTTTGCTTTTCGCCCGACATCCATATTAAAATATAAGTAAACTCCAGTTAGTCTCTGAGATAGACCTAGGAATTGCATCACATGTCTACTTCCAGTAAAAAATAGAGGACAAGGTACCAGCTTCTACTTGGTCACCTTTGAGCCTAATATCTTCACTGCTAATCTCATCTCCTATTTGTTTCCACAAATTTGCAAAACTTAATAATGCTCTCTAATGTTACGTTGCGCATTCTTCACCGTCTGGTACTTGATAGTATCCACTCTTCATATCAAGTACAACAACAGCCTCACCATCAGACTTTAAAATACTTTACTACTCAAAATTAGTAGTAAGGAAATTATCGCACACAGTTATAACTTCGGTAGTCAGTTCACATTCTCTTAGTGCCGTTTTTCTTTTTCTTTTCATGAGTAACACAGGACTATTATATTCGGAAGAAGAATCTTCCATGGTATCATTTGCAAGCGATTTACTTATCATTTTTTTCATTGAACTAGGCGCTATAATGCTTCTAACTAATAATGGTGGTATTTTCTTTGCCCTTTGCATTTCAGTTGTCAGATTCTTTTCTAATTCCCTTAGTTTAACCGCGAAACAGTATCGATATTTATTTAAGAGCCTTTCAAGTTCTGCTAATAACCTCCCCATTTACTTTTTTTTTGTTTTTTTGATGATTTCTAAGTCTGGGACTAGATTGCGTAAATTCTATGAACGAGCTATTGCACAGTGCATGGAGAACCGCACTGGACTAATATCGAGCATCGATGGCAAAACTATAATCCATCTCTCACGATATACACGCTAGGGATGCAAAAGCCGATACAACCGCAACGAATTCGATACAAACGAGTTTGCCCAAGTACAAAGGTACAATTTAGTTTCGATGCAATTTATCCATCTGTATCTTTCGAATTCTCTTGCATCTTTCAAAAAACAGAAAAACCAAACAATCAACGAACTATTTGTTTTAAGTCTCACACTACGCGTTACTTTCTACTTTTCATAAGAAATTCATCCGGTTAAGAATTTCAAGTGCATTGCCCTACTTCGAATAAAAATGTTAAATGAGACTAATAAGCCCGAAGAGCTCATAGATTAATATACAAACGAAAATTTTTTTTTTCTAGGTTTGCTGTACCTACAGTTTTGTTATGAAGTCATTAATTTTATTCGTGTTAAGTTTTTGTTAATTCATTTTATTAATGATCACTTTTTTTTTTTTGTATGCGCAAGATCGCCTTCAATACAACTGGATCGGTATCAATACGATCCCAGCACATTTGTCAGTACAAATCGAAAATGGTATTTTTCATCCCTGATACACACTGCAATGCTTTCAGTGCGTCACTTCTCTTCTGGTACCCCAAGTATGCTGACATATAACAATGAAGAACTTCGATTTTGTTCAATTGAGCCTCATGGTGGAACAAACGGCTCCAAGATCTAAAAATGCTGTGACAGTGAAATCACCATCCTGCAACAACTTCATCAACCCCCCATTATATCGATGGTATAGCAACCACCGTATTTTGATTGGTTAATGATTTAGCCAACACCAGTAACTCGCCAATAGATTTAGTCATAATAACGTACATCAGTACCTCATCTCAAAGATCAGAAATTCTAAGGGTAGGAATTTTGCTTACACCAAGCTCACCTCTTCTGCCTAAAGCCAAAATTGTATATACCTACTGTTCATATCTTTTATTTGGGTCCTGTTTCCGTTAAAGCATGCAAATAAAAACGTCGGATTCATACGACAACGACAAAAAATCTGTCTCCAAATTAGTTTCCAGTTTAGCCCAACTGGCAATCAGACCTCCTTGAGCATCAGCCATTGCTCAGTTGCCTCTTCCAGTCTCCGGAACGCAAAATGTAACGTGGACCGATCGTCTACAGACAACATGGCTGACGTTGTCTATAGCCTCCACCCACTCACTCGCGGTGTTAGCCTGAACTCGACGAAGGATTAAAACTGAGTGACATATTTTTTTTTATTCGTAAGAATTGCCCTACGATTGTTATACGACTGCGGTTTGTTTACGACAACAAGAACCTGTCTCCCTTTCTAAAGCATTATTCCGCTCTTTTAATTCTTTCAACTCTTTTCGTAGCTGATTCATTTTTATTATGGATATTGTCTTAAAGTCAGTAGAGTTGCATCGCGCAATTAACAACAATTGATCACCTACGCGAAACGCACGACCACTCTCCAATAAACGTCAGCAACGCAAAACACCAAATTGCCTGTCTTCAGCCTACATACGAATCCATGAACCCAAATCCTAATATATAGGGAAAAAATTATCAAGTTCCTCTTCAGCGCTGCCTATCGCATACCCAAACACTACTCACACACAGTTATTGTAGTATATATGCCAATACCCAGATACGCTAGGTGCCCAAATCTCTATGACGCAGCCAAAAGGACTTAAACAGACAGCAAAAATATATCGCAACGAATCAGCCATAATCTATAACTGAATAACATCTACGTACTCCTAACACGACACTCATATGTTATTCCTCCTTACCATCACTACATTTCATAGGCTACCACATGGCAGCCGATGACTTTGAGCCGCACAGAAAAAAAAAAACGATATTGCCGAAAATAACACAAAAAAAATACTTATCCGTTCAAACATCTCCAGTAGACCGATATGGTGTCTTCATGCCGAGAAAAGATAAACGGCTATGTATGCTCCTATTTCATTTTACTTTGGCGCGCGTGAAGAAGGTAGCAGCTGTGATTGAATGTCAAATTCCAACCCTTGGATTTTCCAGTTTTGCACAACGTAGATATCCCATCGAACACCATTGACCATAAGCAGAGCGCAGGTATATTTTACTAAAACACGATCACAACACAACTGCACAAACAACGCCAACGACCCTTTTTTTTCCCCTTTGCTACAGCGCACTGGGGTGTTTAATTTTCTTTTCGTGTCTTTACACGTCACTCACTGATCCCGTATTTCACACAAACGATAACCACACACACAGGGAGAATACAAAGAACGCGACGCAATAAGTACATTTTGCAACCCGAAAAAGACAATAAGCATATTATTGTTTAAACAAAATTCAATTGTGGATATTCTCTTAATTATTCGTCGGTCACTCGCTTAATGTGGATTAAGAATCCCACTTCTGATTTATTACCCGAACTCCTCGGCACGTTTTGCGAACTCGACCGAGCGCCCGTAACCGTCGATATGGAATGAATATATCTACTCTATCCACCAACTTCACCCAGTCGAGCTGCATGTGCAGGACCTATTCTAAATACTACCTGAGTGGCCGGGATTTCACCACTCCTTATAGGAAGAACTAAAAGAACTACTGTTGGTTAACAGTAAGAATTCAAAACTTTATTCCTTTCACCGACAATTTTATGCTATTTTGAAAAAAAATATCAGGTGCCCACTTAGTATTTACAAAAAAAAACAAAGCACTTTGTTTGAAGGTTCGTAACAGATTTCAATTTTCTAAGTTCTATAACAGAGTTACATAAAAGTTCGAAACCCAGAATACGATTTATAAAAGATCTGTTACCTGCTATTATTCATAACAGAATAAAAGATTTCGCAGAATAGGCCCAATTGTAATTTACCAATTTTTCTTTGAAATACAATAAATTGATCGAATAAAATTCACTTAAAGCGTCAAAGTGTCAATCTCCACAGACCTAGCTTCTCACAAACATTAGTTTCGTGAAATGGATCTACGATTTTATGCCGAGTCCAAAAGGACATTTGAGAAGCTTTCCAGAACAATTTTACTTTCGGATGTGGAGCAGTGAAAAAAAAATTACTTAAAAATTTGTGTTTTTCGGGGCTAGTGCAACTGACTAACCACTAAGCCTAATACGGTTTGTCTTGCTCTACTATTTTTCGACTGAAACATACAACCATAAACCTTCTTACATTTTACTTTAATGACGTTACAATTTCCGTTCTGACCAAACAGCTCTTAGCTCTTTTCAGTATTATTCTTCCTCATGCTGTACGTCCTCGGCATTGGCAGCAACGTCGGCATGGCATCCTGCCTGATGACAGTGATCAAAGATCAGTTTTCATCAACCAAAAACTGGGTGATCGTTGCGATCATATCGGTGGTTGGTTATTGCATTGGACTCATCTACATCACCCCCGGTGGACAGTATATTCTAAACTTTGTTGACTTTTATGGTGCTTCCTTTGTGGCCTTGTGCTTGGCCATAGTGGAACTGATTGCCGTTGGCTGGGTTTACGGTAAAAATCTGAATATAAATAGTCAATCATGTGAACATTTTTAAATTTGTAGGTGTCAAACGTCTCTGCAATGACATCTTCTTCATGCTCGGACTGAAGACAAGTATCTACTACAGACTGTGTTGGGCCGTCATAACACCTGCCGTCATGGCAGCGATTTTGATATACACATTGGCTGCTTACAAACCATTACAGTACAACGGATACACGTACACTGATGGGCTATACAGTGAGTGGATCCAGCCAATTCGGTTCATATGTTTTAATGAACTTTTGATTTCTTTCAGTTTTCGGTTGGTGCCTGTCGGCGTTTGGAATTGGTCAGTTATTAGTGTGGGGCGTCTATGCGGTGTTAAAACAGCCCGGCGGATCGCTGCTACAGAGACTTACGGCAGCTTTTAAATCTCAATCGGATTGGGGACCACTGAATAAGAAACTATTCGAAACGTATAAAAATTCTGTGGGCGACAGCAGTGCAGCGATGTTCCGGAAAAATGGATTTTGGCATAGGATATACGACAACATTTTCGGATAGTAACCAGTTTTGGGATGAGTCTCGTGAAGTATTTATAGTTACACAGTAGTTTTACGTATATTCGAGGAAAGCGTAGATCGTTTTCAAATAAAGAGTAGGTATTTTAGACAGAAAGGGAGTTGTCATTGATCTAGATTTGAGAAATGCACTCTAGCACTCTAGAAATTCAATTCAATTTAATGCAAATTTGAGATCGCTACTCCGATCGCCAATAAACGTTGATCGTGCTATGGTTGATTGACTTAAAAATCGTTGCATACTTTTACTCGTTCACACGATGGACTGTCATTGTGCCCATAGGTATACAGCATTTGATTTACTACGTAAATGTATTTATAGCGATCGACGGGATTAGTGGGAATAGATGTGGCAGGTAAGCTCGGAGCTTTTTTGAGACACCAGTTCTAAGAACTAGATCGGCTTCAAAGAAATAGCAGTTTCGCTTGAAGAAAGTGTTTCAACAGATTTGATACCGACAACATAGAGAGATAAAGAGAGAAATAGATAGAGGGGACAAAGAATTTAAAGATCATTTCAATTCAAAAACAGGATAAAGAAAATGGGACCTAGATCCCTCCCTTATGGAACACCAGAGGTACGTCATTGAAGGTTTTCGTCTATACTATGTGACATTGTCATGTAAGCGTCGCAGTAGTCGTGAAACTTATTGTAATTACAGAATCCTGCCATAGAGCTTATGAATAAAATTCGAAAAAATGTTCACAGCAAGGTTTTTCTGAGAAACTTGAAAGAATAGAACCCGTTCTAAAGTAGATCGGTTCTCGGTTGATTGCTCAAAAATTACACTCAGGCCCTAAGGTAAGATCAACCGAGAACAGGTAGACGCTGTATCTCATCTTACATCGTAATGAGATAGCTTTCCTCCAACGGAGCCGGGTTGACCACAACTCATTTTTTCGTCCCTAAAGTGCCATTCCGACCATCTCTTCACCAATCGTCCCCCAACAAAATTCCTCTTACTTTTTATTACCAGAATGTAAGAGGCCTTCGCTCCAAAACCAGTTCTGTTCTGCGCCAGTCTCATGCTCTTCCATTCGATATATATGCCCTAACCGAAACCAACCTAACCCCCGACATAAAGAGCCAAGAGTTATTTCCCCCTTCATTCAATGTCTTTCGTGACGACGAAATTCCTCGCCCCTCAAACAATTCTCCTTGTCGAGGCGTTCTTCTGGCCATCCACAATAGCCTTGACTCATCCCCTGTTGCTACTTCCTCATCTTCGAAACTTGACTTTGTGTCAATAAAAATAACACTCCCCCAGAGATCCCTGTACGTTATATGCTTCTATATTCTACCAGCCCAACCTATTGAATCGTACCAACTTGCCATCGACGCGATTGACAAATTAATCGACACATCTGACTCCCTTGACAATATCCTCATTTTCGGCGATTTTAATCTGCCTCAGCTGCACTGGTCTCCATCAGATGATGAATCTTTCTTCATAGCTTCAAATGCCAAATCAACTAAGGAATGCCTCTTCTTAGATAGCCTGACAGACTCTAGTCTATTTCAAGTTAGCGGGGTCTCAAACTTTATGGGTAGGCAATTAGACCTAATATTCACAACTGACCCCATTAATTCCTCAGTCTCACCTTGTACCCTTTCTCTATCTACTATTGATAACCTTCATCCCCCTCTTCTTCTTTCCTTTTTCCACAACTCTCCACCCCAGTCCAGTTCTTCCGCAGTCATCTCCTCTTACGACTTTCACAAAGCTAACTTCCAAAAAATTAATGCCTATCTCAGTAGATGCTCTTTCGACTTTGCCAATCTATCATTAAATGATGCTCTTTCCATGTTTTACAGAGAGCTATTTACCTCTATTTCTCTCTATGTTCCCTTTTCTCGACATAGAACTTCATTAAATTCCCCCCCGTGGTATAATCGAAGACTTCGTTCCTTACGTAACAAAAGAAATAAACTATGGACAGTATATCTCCGCACTGGTTCTTCTTCCGACTATTCCAATTATCTCGGTATTTATCTTAATTTTTCCCAGCTTTATAACTCTCTCTACCAACGCTATCTAAATGATGCACATACCAATCTAATAAACGACCCAAAGTCCTTTTTCCAATTCGTAAACTATAAAAAAAAATCGGACGGCTACCCCCCTTCTCTTTCTTACGAAAATGTATCTTCCACCGACCCACATACCATTGCCAACTTCTTTGCCACATATTTTAAGTTATCCTTTGCCGATGACTCCTTCTCACCAGATACCTTTTACTTCAACTACCTACCTCACTTCTCTATCGGTCCCTTTCTCTCTCATACTGTTGACCCTTCCCTTATTGAAAATAAGTTACAATTGCTTAATGACGAATTCTTACCCGGCCCAGACGGTCTTCCAGCCATATTCCTTAAGAAGTGTTCTTCCAATCTCTCGCTCCCACTTTCTGCTCTCTTTCATCTTTCTCTCTCAAATGGAGAATTTCCCCAGATTTGGAAAACCTCGTTCATTACACCGATACACAAAAAAGGCTCAAAAAGTGAAATTACTAATTACCGCCCAATAGCTAAACTCTCGCATATACCTAAACTTTTTGAAAGTATTGTATATGAAGTCTTAAGCTTTCGGACCAAGTCCCTTATTTCACCCTACCAACACGGTTTCCTGAAAGGTAGATCGACTACTACAAATCTCGTCGAATTTGTTTCCTTTGCCCTCTCATCCCTAGAGAATGGCAATGAAGTCGACGTCATCGCAACTGACTTCAGCAAGGCGTTTGATAAGATATCACATCAATTAATCCTCTTCAAATTGTCTGCCCTTGGCTTTGAACCTATATTGATAAAATGGATATCTTCCTACCTTGAAAACCGGTATTACAGCATTCGCTTTAGGTCCGTACTGTCGTCCTCCTTTTTAGCAACATCTGGAGTCCCACAAGGCAGCCATTTAGGTCCCCTTCTCTTCATCCTAGCGGTAAATGATCTTGAGAAGGTCATCAAACACTCATCTCTCTCTCTTTACGCAGATGATGCTAAAATCTTCAAAACCATCTCTTCACCTCAAGACTCCTGCCTCCTTCAAGAAGACCTTGACAGTTTTTCGACCTGGTGTCTCAAAAACTGCTTAGAACTCAACATCAACAAATGCCAATCCATTACCCTATCACGCAAGCGCAACAAGTCCCCTCCCCGACGTTACCTTCTCCATGGTCAACCAATTTCTCTCGTTCATTCTCTTCGCGACCTTGGCATATTGTATGACAGGGAGCTAAACTTTCATTCGCATATTGACGAAATAATTTGTAAGGCTAACTCATCACTCGGCTTTGTTAAACGTTGGTCTAAAGAATTCTCCGACCCTTACGTGACTAGATCTCTCTACATCTCTTTAGTTCGCCCCCTCCTTGAATACGCTAGTCAAGTGTGGTCTCCTTTTCATAGAGTTCATGTAGACAGAATTGAGAACGTCCAACGTCGCTTTCTTCGATTCGCCCTTCGAGGTCTGCCTTGGGACGATCCTTTTATCTTGCCACCCTATATTGACCGGCTCAATCTCATTAACCTGAATACCCTAGAGGAACGCAGAGACGCTGCAGACATTCTTTTCATTTTTCGTCTTCTCTCCGGCTCCGTCGACTGCGCCTCTCTTTACAACTCTATATTCTTCAACACTAACCCCCGTAATTTACGTTGCCCTCGGCTCTTTTACCCACCACACCATCGTACCTCATATGGCTCCAATGAACCGATATCCCGTATGCTGCGAAAGGTTAATTCCAACCTTTCAGTTTTCGATTTCAACCGCAGCGCTGCCCACCTGAAACACGATCTCCTTCACCACTCTCCTTATCTTTAAGTCTTTTCATGTCTTATTTTTTAGTGTCTTAGTTTTAAGCTGTTACTTTAAGCCTAAATGTTAATTTTAGCTTGTATTAAGCCAAATATATGGGGGTATTGCCCCCACTAAAATTAAAAATTAAATTTCAACCGGGTACCTACATCGGGAGAAAATCCGGTTAGAGAAGTAAAACAAATTCGGTCCTAATCCGACAGCATAGATGCCCGGAAGTGGTATACAGGAGAAGCGAGCCCAGGGTTGGCACTATTTTTCGAAATTATATTCCTTGAATTTCCAATTATTAAGCTTCCCCAGACCATTTTTTTTACAAATACAAATAAATATAGCAACAAATAGTTTTATGCATGCATGGCTTTAAGTATACAATATAGAGGGTGTCCGCCAGGAAGGTATACTACTTTGTTTTACCGCCATTTTGGTAAACATTAGTCTTGACAGTTCGTATTTGGCAGTCGTGAAGTAGACACGTTGCAATTTATTATAGGAAAATATTCGATAAACCAACGTGTTTTAATCGTTAAAACATTTTATCAAAATCAATCTTCGATTACTGTGATGATGAGAAAGTTACGTGAAATTTTTGGGAGAAACAAAGTGCCATCAAAACGCACACTTTATCGTGCAGTGAATGATTTCGAAGAAAGAGGGTCTGCAGGAGATAGGCCCAAGCATGGACCACAACGTACTGCAAGATCGGCCGAAAATATTACTGGTGCTAAAGGGAGTGTTTAACGCCACAACTTCATCCTTGGGGTTGATTAACATGTGGTTTCAACAAGACGGTGCCACATCGCATACAGCCAGGATTACAATGGAATTACTGCGAGACCTCTTTTCACAACAAGTTATTTCCAGAAATGGTGATCTTGATTGGCCTCCATGGTCGCCTGATTTGACTGCTCCAGACTTTTTTTTGTGGGGATATCTGAAAAGCAAAGTTATGCAAACAAACCAGAAACGCTTGAGCAACTCAAACAAAATATTCGTTATGAAATTAATGAAATACCGCGAGAAATGTGTGAGAATGTAATGAAAAATGTGCTCAAAAGGGCTAGCATTTGTGAGACTAACAGAGGCGGACATTTACCTGATATTGTATTCCATACGTAATTGTCGACATTGTAAAACATTTATCAATATAAGATCCATTCTCTTTCATTTAATCAAAATTTATAAACAAACAAAGTTGTATACCTTACCGGCGGACACCCTGTATATTGTGTAGATATGTATTTTATTCACACCTGATACTTGATCTTCACAATAATGCCCAGGCCCCTCAAAACATAGGTATGGTTTTTTAATATGGTGGACTATATCGAACCAAGAGGTAGCAATCATAAAGCCTAAAAGGATACAACGCCTTGCATGCTTTGGTTTCTTTAGAGCCATGCAAACCTGTCCCAAAGCTGTCATAGCTATATAGAAGGTCTAACACCCCGTTGCATATATACAGAAGTTTGGCACAAAAGACTGAAATAAGTCGTGGTGAACAAACTAGAACTTATTTCACTCAGAACCTTTGATGTCAATAATGTGCTCAGATCGGTCTGATATTTTTTTGCTACGTACTCAGGCTGCTCAGTCAATTTATTCTGAGCTCATAGATCGCACTCTGATCATGCTCTGATTGAAAAAAGAAACACAAATTCGAGCTCAGATGTCTCTGAGCTAAAAAGGAAACACGAACTTTTTGTATAACAGTTTAGGTTCGGCTCTGAACTAACAAAAAAAAAACGCCTAATGTAAACAAACCTCCGAATGCCGCTGCCAACATGAACAACTTGGTAAAAAAAAAAAATGGATAACTATTTTTTGGTGTTATTACCGCACTTTCAGAACACCTGCAATGAAAGTAATTAATTCGCAAACTAGGTAGCTGTAAGATTCAGATAAGTGCAAACGCCGCTGTCTAATTTAAACGAATCGTTCCGAAATACTCTATCGACGCTATCGGTATGCCGCTGCGTGTCGCGAATTCTTTTCTTAACGTATGACGTACAAAATATTAATTATCTCCCTATCACAGATATTTTTACATTCAATCAATCTCAATCTCCGCACCTAGACAAAAACAACACCAATAAAAATAAGACACAAACATCACATGATAAAACAAGCTATTGACTCTATGTTTAATCTGCAAAATGGATAAGGACAGTCTGCAGCTCTAAAGATCTCTTAAGTTCTAGGTAGAACATATTTCGATTTAGAGTAGAGAAAGGTAAATTTTCCCATTTCTTGACAAACAAATCATGTATAACAAAGGAACCGTTTGCAATACGAAAGCACGTATCATCGACAAACAAAAATCAAATCAGACCGTTGCAGTTGACATACGAGCACTGGTATCTATAGTTGAGTACAACAACATAAACATCTGATTACGAACGTAGATTTACCACGCGGTATCACATTTAGTACACAGTATTTTAATCACAATTGTTGACTTTAGCAAAGTCATCTACACACTCAAGAGGAGTGCAGAATTTCTCCGACAGGAATAATCCACCCAAAGAATATTTTATGGAAGGTGGTTTTCCACGTTGGAAATTTAGCAGTCGTTGAAAATCTATTCGGGATTTATAGTGTTTCTCTTTTATGTTCTAGATTTGTAAAAGTCAAATTATGAATTATAGATGAGGCGCAACTTGAATGTGGCAACCCGAACAAAATATTGCATCAGAAGTCGTTGCAAATGTCATTGAAACAGGTGGCAAGTGCGCGCTTTAACCGGCGTTCTAGCATTTGTAAAAAAGAAAACATTTTAAACACTGTTTGCCGTATGAATCAATGCAACAAATAATTACTATAGAGTTTCGCTTGTTTTAGATCTCCAATAAATTTAAATGAAAAGGAAATATATCACTCGGACAGCATCAGAATTTGTTATTTCTCTCAAAGCGATAAAAGTGCATCTTTCAGTGGCAATCATTGCCAAGTCTACTCGTGCTGGGATGGTCAACGATTAGCGATCTACAACGCCCATGAACTCTTGGAGAAAAAAACCTGTACGCATACAGTCATTTGCATCATGAAAGGTAGGACCAAACTTGTCTTATCTTTGATGCCGCCTAATGGCATCTTAAACTTTTTAAATGACTTGAACGGGGAAGTGCGTCCGAAGGTTGGTTGATCTGATTTTAGTTCCCTTACGATAGGGTATACATTATTTAGTTAAGATGGGATTTCAATTAAAGCTCAAAGAGGTAGGCACACGATCGCTGATGAGATACTGCTTATTCTCAAATTTGCAAGCAGTGCTGTGCAGACGAATTTGTTAAAGACATGGTCTAAACCTTTCGACCGGCATGTCGCATAATTTGAACCAGAAAATGTTCAGACTTCAGACAATTCTGCAAATTAGTTAATTGCTTGATAATTGCATTAAATTTGGACGAGATCTGGTCTTTTAAAGCGAAAGAGACTTATTTTTTGATGTAGCCTTGGACCTATTTCATACAATTTCATACAACTGCAACACTAATAATAATTGTTTGTGAATTTACTATTCCAATTATTTACGAGTGACAAGTGAATTAGCAGGTAATTGCTATTTTGGTAGTTGTTTGACAAGGGTCTAGTCTGATTTTTGCCCATTATTTTCTCGCAGACTTTCTTTCTGTCTTTACTGCCTAAAGTACCCTGGTAATGCTTAATTTTCCCATAGCTTTTCAGCCACACAAAGCTGTATTTTGGCTAAAAAAAGCAAAAGTAGAATAAGACCTCATTTACGCTCAGTTTTTATGTAGCAGTTCCAGTTTAAGGGGTAAGTAAGTTAGAATTATAATTTTAGTTCTTAGTCGACAATTTGTTAGGAAGCTGTGATTAAGGAAAAATTTGACATTCGAAATGATTTAAACAGGGCTGTTGTTCAATTCCTCATTTCATTTTGGTGACCACAAGCACAATGCTTGTTTTTTTTTGGTAACAAGCATTTTGACAATTCATATTTTTCTATATAGATTTTAGAAAATTATCCAATAAAACAATGCATTTTAACCATAACAAATCACCAACATGATTTATCAGCGACTAGAAAATCATGAACTTTTTATCATTTCGTAAGAGATTTTAAAAACAAAAGGCTTTAAGACAGACAGTAACAAAACTTGGACACAACGCACGTAAAGTGTAAAAGACTTCTTAAGCGGAACGTGGCGCCCAGTAGCTATTATTGGCGATCAGTATTCTATTATGATTGGTAAGTTTTTTATCAGATTTGGAGACTTTAGCCTTTATGGTTTCAACAAGACGATTTAATTTACTATACAACAACTTGAGTAAGACAGTGTGCGAAAATCCTATTAAAAACTCGCTTTCTTAACTCTGTAAGCCATTCGAAAAAATAAGTTATACAAACTCTATAGCGTAGCGGATACAGTGGTTGACACCCCTTTCTTTTGATATAGTTGTTGGCACCACTGTGTTCAATAGCAATTTGCTCTGGTTCAAATATTTCTATGGAGAACAAATTTTTTCTTCCAATAGCTAGTATTATAAGTTCATAACATTTTCCTGATGTGCTTTTGTTAAAGGCTGCCTACAGTCGATATTTGTAAATCAAAGTGTAAACACATATCAGTGCAATTTCTTTTAGTGCGAAATTTTGTGAATTTTTATAAGGACTTCAAATTTGGTAAGTACAGATTTTTTTTTAATTCTTTAAGTAATAACAAAATCTCTTGCTTTTCCAAATGACAATGTATTAAATATTGTTAAGTTAAGCTTAAATATTGAAATTATTTGCTAGTATATTAAATAAGAGGGGTGCCAATAACTATCAAAAAAAATCAATAGGTTCTATCGTTGACAGGGGTGCCAACAACTTGTTTATATGGGGCTACAGTTGTTGGCACTGCAAATAACTATACATTTCACTGTAGTAAATGACAGTTATTTGTTTCAGATTTTTGAAAATACCTAAACAAAAGAAAAGTTATGATGAGGATCGCCTTCATGGATTTATAATTTTTTAATATAATTTTAATATGAGTTTATCAAGCTGTCTAATTTGTTTTAATAAACTCAAATAAAGGAGAATTAAACAAATTTCAATAAATCGGTAGTTTTTATTTGATAATTGTTTTTGAGTGCCAACAACTGTAGTTTTCTATACTGCCGACTACTAGACAGGGGTGCCAACTTCTGTAGTTTTTGATTGATGTATTTTGTTTTTCATTTAATCGGAAATCGGAACCCCTTAAATAGAAAACTCAATTTTTAGTTAAAAGAAAATTCCTTAAGCATTGTATAAATGTATACGATATTACAATCGCCTTTAAAATGACAAATCAACGCATCTTCAAAGTCAAAAATTCGTTATGGGTGGCAACTACTGTATCCCTTACGCTAATTACATATTCTGTGACAAATAAAAAGAAACGTGTTTTCGCGTTGTTAAAAACTCTAAACATCTCGTACGTGTTCGTTCTTTTTAACTATCTAGATTACGTAGCAACAGAAGGATATTGTTTTCGTACAAGATTTCGAACTCGAGATGTTAATAAATTCTGTCCGTTTGTCTGTCTGTCTGTTTGTCTGTCCTTCCACAGGCCTACAGCGTAAAAGGCTGCGCGGATTTTTTTCAAACTTCGGATTTGGAGTTTGGGGGCTTACAGTTCGGGCGTTTTTTTAAAGGTATAACCTCAATAATAATGGTACTTCAGATATAAAATGTTCATACCAGATCGATTTGTTCATAAACTGCTCTAGCGATTTCAACCAAAATTGATATTTGAACTTAAATGGATGGCATTACCTTGACAATATACCCAATTTTTGGCTAACAATTGGAATAACGTTAATTTAGTATAATTTCGAAATATCTCGAAAACGGTCCATACGATTGTAACAAAATTTAATGTGGAAAGCAAGCTCAGTTTTTCCCTATATTATCGTACAATGGATTTTTGGAAATAGTCATTTATTCAAAAAATTTTGAGAAATAATTAAAAAACTTGTTATTGATTTTTTTTTGAGACAAACAAGTATGTGATCTTAATTAGCGCTGTTTTATTATCCTAAATATGTTTTTCGATCAAAATCGCCGCTCGTGTAAAATTAGCCAGACAAAAAGTACCAAATATAGCAATGTTTAGTTTGAAAAATAACATTGGTTAACTATTTAGTTGAAAACCAATTATAAGTTATTGTTCAGGATGTAAGCATTGCTTCGTCTTTAAAGTTTTATCGAAATCAAAGATGTGGTTTTCGATATATGAGCAGTTTTTAAAATTAGCGTTTTCGGTGCTTCGAATTGAAAATTGAGAACACAATAGTTTTGAAAACATCCATTTGATTGTAGGTATCTAAGCTTGCATTTTGGTCAAAATCGTTATAGGGAAAAACTGAGTTTGCTAGAGTTATAAATGACCACATTACCTTAGAATTTAATTTTAATTACAATCGTATCGTCGAAATTTCAAAAGTACCGTTGCTCGAATTTTTAGCCAAAAACTGGGTACGCAGTCCTTGTAATCTCACCTACTTAAGCTTATATCAATTTTGGTTGAAGTCGTTAGAGCCGTTTTCGATCAAGTCAAACAGGTAAGAAAATTTTGTATGGGAAGTACCATTAATATAGAGGTTACCTTGGAAAACAAAAAACGCTTCCGAACTGTAAGCCCCAAAACTACAAATCCGAGGTTTGAACGTAATCCGGGAAGCCGTTTTTTATTAATGATTTTGCTGCGCTTAGGTGCAGACGAGTTTTGTAACACACTGTAAAACGTTTATTTTATTCAAAACAAAACCTAAAACCGTTTTAAATGTTTTATTTAAATGTCCAATCATCCCTGAAACCTCGGAAAATATTATAAACTAGATTTTAGTTCAACAATTTTCTGAATCAATTAAAAGTGGGAATAAAGTAAATTCATGAATTATATAGCTAGTCTATAATGATGGCTGCTGAGAAAGGGTCGGCACATGGCCTGGGGCTTAGAGCGGCTAGGTATGCAAATCCGCCACTGTTTGGCATAGAATCGGATTTATTCACATCTGACATGTATTTAATCCCCTGAAATTTTCCAAAATCCCTTTCTTAACCTTTTAACTCCTCATTTTACCATAGCGGACTTGTAACGCCATTGTGAATTCAACTTAACGCGGTGTTGTCAATTAAACTTTTGTAGGCTGTCTTTTCTGTTCTTGTCTGTTTTCTGGTTTGGTGCCAGTGCGGCTACGATTTTATTTGTGAATTTGTAAAAAAAAAGCAAAAAATGCCGATAACAACAAAAGGCAAATGCATATTAAACGCCAAACTTTCTAAAAAGATGTTTTACAAATTTCTGAAAACAAAGCCTGAATTGCTTCGTTCAATCAATGCAGAAGACAAATAATTTAAGAAGAAAACCAAAATTGACAATTGCCTGTTACTGAAGGCTTGAGCATCTAAAAACTCACATTGTTATTTGATACAACGGCCATATGAGATAAGTAGGTATCCAAAAATTAATTTAATTTCCTTTTATTTAAAGTCGCCTCTCAGGTTTTTAAACACTGTACCTACCGAATAAAAATAGAAAACAACCAACCAAACTTTTGATGAACGAACAAGTTTCTTCGACAAGATTTTGGGCTCGGTTTTGGCACGTTTTTCAGACCTATTTTGCGTTTCAGGTGGTTTTTCACATTTCACTTTCACTTGAAATTAAATCGCAATTGATCGAAAATAGATTTTTGTGTTCTACATTTCACTGCAACCGATTTCGATTTGTTCCACAATTCGATTTTGCCGATTTCCAAGTGAATTCAATTCGACCTAGGTCATTCGATGTGAAATAGTGAGAAAAAAAAAAAATGAATCCAAAATGGAAGAAAAAAATAAATTTTAATAAACAGTTGTAAACACAAAAATACTGCCCCATGAGGCAATTTTCAGCACCATTTGGAGTGTACATTTATTAAGAAGTTAGTATGAAATTAACCTATATTTCATGGCAAAATTAACAAAATTTAACTGTCCTATTTCGCTTTTATAACGCATTACCTGCAACTTCCAAGGGATTTGATATAACTCTCAGCCTTCGTCTTTTTATTTTTTTCCGTGCATATTTTTTATACCTTTCTGTTTGCACTACCGAGCAATAACAACAGCACTCATTATAACGATTCCACTATCTATGTTATAATAAAATAAGTCTTTTAAAACCCGTGAACAACACAATTGTTTACCAAACAGACAGTTTTATCTAAGCAATTTATCCCAAATGACAGTCGAGAGCAGTTTTCAATTTCACCAAAAGCGATTTCGACAAAAAATTCGGAGTGACCAAATCGGTCGAAATGCAGATCGCTGAAAATGAATTCACTCGATTTACAATTTCGATTCCGATTTCATTTCACTTGAATTCTGGAACCTATCTGAAAGCATGCTCTTAAACCGTTTTTTGACGCCCGGTCTGGTGAGTTCTTCTTTAGATTCTTTAAAGTTTTTTTTAGTACATTTTGTTTTTTTTTTTTTGTAAAGAGTTGGGTTTGGCTTTTTTGACACGTGTTCTTAAAGCGTCTTTGGCACGTTTTTCAACGTGATTCTTGAACGTCGCTGTTGTTTTTTTTTTTTGTGTGCAACTCCTTTTGGGAACCCATATTGCGTAGAGGTTAGGTCTCGATCGAAAAATGTGAACAATGTGAACCATTTTCGAAAGCTATACTCACGTTAACTGCAACAACAGTATATCTCCATTAAATACAATTTCCATAGCACAATCAAAGCTACGTCAATTTCAAACACCCAAATTCTGAAATCCATTTCGGTTCAAAGAAAGACCTTTTGGCCTTTTCGCTGCGCTATCAATGTACTTGATCAGCCACCAATCACTGCTTAATCTACTTATTTGTTTATATTTCTCTAAAGTCTAAATAAATCAAGTCAATCAAAGAAAGAAACACTCCACGCTGACTGCGCTGTTATCAAACAAAAATCCAAGGCTTGTCAGTAAACAGCAGCAGCAGACTACCAGTGAGCGCTGCTTCCCCCAACTACCAGAGATACACTAGAATGGAATCGCAAAACTCTACTGCAGAAACAAATCCGACTCTTCTATATAAACTTGCACACAATCAGCTGTGAGTTTAGTCTGTAGATTGTTACCCGATCGGACGGTTACTAAAGACACAATATTAGCAAATCTAACGCAAGTTAAATTTTGGGATACAAAGTTGATATTTAATTTCATGCATTTCCGCAAAGTGATTGATTGTTTAAAATTTCTCAAGTCTATAATGTCGGAGGTCTAGGCAGCCCAGTCGAAGCAGAGCTCCAAAGCATATATTTCAAAAGAAATAATATATTTCAATAAATTTTCTACTTAAATTTTGAGTGCAAATCCGACTCTAGTTATGAAAGAAAGTCATTTCAATATTGGTGTTAATCAATTAAAATTAAAACTGAAAAAAGTCCATTTCTACTTCTTGTACAATAAATCGATCAAAAGAAAACAATTAAGCTATTCGGAGCTGTCGAGTACATTGAGTGAGAGCCGCAAGTGAATTTGAAAAGAGTGTCAGTGGACGTTGCTAGAAAATACAAATTTTACATTCTAAACGAGTTGGAGTATTAAATCGAGGATCGCAAGGATTATAGGGATTTACGGAGTTTCGTTTGAGTGCAGAGGTGAGTTTCGCTTGGGATTTATTCATGTCGTTTGTTTAATGTCAAGGATACAGTGTCGATTGTAGCACCTTTTCTAAGCATGACATAAAAACACTGCCTAAATCGAGATTTGAGAATTTTGCTAATTGCATTAGATAAGAAACAGAAAGCCAGCAGTTTAAAAATTAGCAACGAGCTTAATTTAATTCGTTTATTTGTTTCGTATATGGTTCAACGTCATTTGCGGCTTGTGTTTTTGGGTTAGGTACAATTTAAATAACAAAAAACAATAGTCAGCTGTTTCGGCAAACAGGATTCAAACACAAGCATACAGAAGTGTGAATGGGTTTATTTGGAAGATTTGAGTTAACACCTAAGGCTTATATTCTTCTTTTCCCTTATCTAAATTAAACAGACGACCGACGCACGGAAAACATCTGCGGGTATTGATATAGCCTTAGCTATAAGATAAGTGTCTGTGAGCTATAGTGAAACTGGAATAACTGATGTATTTTGTTGTTTACAAAATTTACACACCCTCCAAAGGAAACAACATTAGATTGTTTGCCTCTGATGAGAAAAGTCGAACTTACTCGTCAATCGACGCTTTAGATAAATATCTGCATTACGTGAAAGCATTTTCGATCACAGTATTGAAACTCTTAAGACCCCAACCACTGGACTATCAAAATTTCACTACAAATGCCGATGAAAAGTTTTCAAGGTAATAAAATTCGTCCAAAATCTCATTGTATCGTTTTGCGAAACACGGAGATTTTGAGATTTATTTTATAAAAAAGGCTACATCTTTAAGACAAAAAACTTCTAGGAAGTACATTTTGAATCTAAGAAAACGAGCCTTTTCACATACATTTGTGAACCTCTGGTGTGTGGAAACCAGATCGCGGTCCGTTATTCTATTTATTTTGACCCCTAAATACTGGTTGGGTGAAAGTTCCGCAAGAGGGATTTTTACTTCAGAAGTATCCTACCAACATGAAAAAACCTAGTCTTGACATGTATTTTTTATTTGATTGAAAATATGCTATTGTGACCCAAAATTAAGACAGGGACAGTCTATTGGGAGTGCTCGATTAACCGTGACAACTGCTTCGTTTTATTATATTTTTATTTTTTGTCAAGGCTAAAACGGGTGAGGATCTACTTTTTTTCCTAGAGCTGTGCATTTAACTACATGGGGACAATTGTTCCGACTTTAAAATTAAGTAAATTACAATGGTTATATCTTCCATACGAATTTCGCAGTTTTGAACTTCCTCAAATTCTAAGTCCACTCTTAAATACTTTGGGCCATAACAATATACATTTTTAATATGTATTTTAATATTTTCCAAACTAAATTTGCGAGCTTCTTATTAGTACGGCACAATGACACAATCGTAAAATATTTCGTACATAATTATCTACTGTGACCAAACACTACAAACACATTTTATTTGGTCGCAATTGCAATGGCATTTCGATTTAAGACACAACACGATTGTGAATTAACTTTGGTGCAGTGATTTAGGGGAGAAGCGTCAATTTTGACATTTTTTTAATGGAAAACTAGGGACAAGTTTATAAAAAATGGTGCATATCAGAAGTCTCTGTGAAACTTAAATTGTTTAAAAATAAAATTAAAATTTATTTTCATTACAAACAAATTTCAAAGTACACTCAGATTGAGAAGTTCGTACTGAACAAGAAAGAAAACAAATTAACCGAACGTACATGTACAAAAATCAAACGCATTGTACTTAATTTTAAGAGCTTGGAAATGTCTGAATTTTTGTCATAGAAACTATTATTTTTTCAGATGAAATAAAATTCGATTTTCAAAAAAGTTGCACTTTTTTCGAATCAAGGGAAAATAATGCTTTTGCTCTTAAAAAAAAGAAGAACACAGTATTCAAGGTCACTGCTGTGGCGAAGCAGCAAAAAGTTTGGCATTCGAAATTAGAAACTTAGGTTAGAAAGAGGGTAAATTTTCTATTTGGAAATGCATTAAATGTAGGCGCAGTAGCCTAGTAGTTAGTGTGTTATACTACCAAGCATGGTGTCCCAGGTTCGAATCCCGCAAAAAAACCCAAATTACAATTTATTTTTCACTCGCGAAGGTCTGACAAACATCCGAGAGTATAACTGTCTTGAAAGAGTTTCTTAATTCGCCGTTTGGAGTCGGCATAAAATTGTAGATCCCTTCCATTCGTTCTAAAAATGAAAAACTCAGACAAAGCAAATGGTTGTCGGTAGGGACCCTAAGCCTACCCTACCGACCTGTTGAACCAACTATTTTTTATTATGCATTAAGACTGATTTTTTCCCAATTGTTCGCTCTCATTTGAATAGGTCTAAGGTGAACTTGAAAGATTAACATGACTATAACTTTCAAAAAAGTCTTCGTACCTACTTATAGTTGTTATACCTACACTTCACAAAGACTGACAATATGAGCTTGTAAAAATCAGTATATAAATTCCGATCTTGTTCCGATCGAGTCTAAGCGGAATACTACTGATGGGATAAGGTTTAAAAACAGGTTGGCATTGACAATATTTTGATTCTGTAACGAAGAGGGTTATGTAGCTCCCAAGAGCGTTCCCTCAGATCTATAGTGAGTTATCTATCTAGATAATAATGGCTTTAAATAGGAAGGATAAGCCTACAACAAGACTGGAAATTCCCATACCTATTTGAGAACATCTCGGGGCCCAGCCTGTTAAAGTAATACCAAAGGCATTTCTGCTATGTCTAACCGCCGGTTTATTCGCCTCTTAAAAAACCCTATAAACACAAATATGAGCCGAAAATGAAGTTGGGTTTTTTCTTCAAATAACTTGATCATTCAAAATTTCCTGATCTTGCAGTCGGTCTGCTAATTAGAATCTCAGTTTCGATTTCTATAGTAGTAATTCGGACCGTCAGATATTATTTGGAGACTTTGATTAACAATTCAGTATATTTCGGAATTTTGTTTGTTTGCTATCTCGAGTCGTTGATCTTAATATATTAAATACAAGATCTGTTTGTTAATTACGGAATTATGTAGCTACTCAGTGACATGAATTCATAATTAGTTTTAATATTCACAACGTATTGTTCGATGACAGTGATGCATTCTCACAAAATTTCTTCAATTAAGTGGAAAAATATCGACTTTATACGCCAAGAAGTCTCAAGGTTGCTATGTACTCGTATAGACTGTTATCTAATTGACCCAGTCAATAGATGACGCCTAGTCATTCAACATTGCCGTAGACTATTTAAAGAGTTGACTAGTTAATGATTTTGTCGACCCCAATTTGACAGTGAATTCATTCATAAAACGACGGTGACGCTTTGATACGGGCATGTACAATGATGCGTACTTATGAGATGAAATTGTGAACAGTATTCCACACTAGTAAACAAAGTCTAATCAAGTGAATTTTCAAATTTGTAGGACAAGGCGACAGATTTTTTGTGTGGAGATGCTTTATAATGATGCATTTCGTGTTGCATCCCAAAAAGACAAACGTAAATGCCGATTTGTGTGAGGCTGGGACTAGTATATTTTGGCAGTACTAGTCAATCTTACCCCGGTCGACGTATTGCTTATGTAATCGCCATTTTATATACGGCTCTAGAGTTGCACAAGCATTTTCAAGTTTGAGTTGGTGTTGTTTCCTTGCCTTTGGTATTGCGACGAGTCTTTGCTTCCTTCACTGTCTTTAAAATACCACTACCTTCCAGAAGGTGCAGTATCCGGGAATTTCATTTCATATCTACCTTAAGGATTCTACTTTTATGGCTTACAAAATGAATGCGTGTACATCACATAAATGGAGCAAACCTCAACAAGTCAGTTTGTCCTTGCTGCGTTTACAGAATCCATATCCGAATTCGAATTCGAATTCATATCCATGGACTGACAAACATTCCGAGGTATTCTGGGAGTATTCTCAGCATTATACCAATAGTTTTGAATTCGGGCGTGGCACATCCCAAAAAAACAAACAAACTTAAGACCCAGTGTAAAAAGAAACAAAACTTAAATCACAATATTTTCGTACATGTTGCAGTTATAGCTTCCAAATTTGAACCACAGATGTACTTTGTATATGCGAGGCATTTTTAAAAATATGGGCCGCAATGGAAAACGGGGCGTGGCACTTTCTGTACAGCATAGTCACATAAGAAGCTAAATCCTGCCTTTTTTCCCAGTTCCAACTTGGTAATTTGGTAAACCAATCCATATATCCTTTCTTGAACTGTTTGCTATTTTCGGGCGGGATCGGAACACGGGGCGGGGCACTTCTCACACAACAAAGACATTCTAAGTGGTACATATATATCGCGGCATTAATGGACAATTTTATATTTACCAACACCATCCACCAATAGGCAGTCAACAGTCAACGGCTATAAGAGTAGGGTAGGGTTCGTCAGTCTTTCAGGTTTAAATATGACGAGAGGTCTATTAAAACTATAAAGTTGTGCAAAAGCCTACCTGAGGCTTTTAAAGGAAAATATACATCCGCAAGCCAAGCTGCTCGTAGAATCCTGGTACATCTTTTATACAAAGACAGTCCTACGTTCCGTGATTTCTTATAAATGCAACGACGCGAAATTCGTCGGCATAGTCCAGCTCTTGTCGTACTCCCTTTAGTTCGGCTTCTTTGGAAATTAGCAAAAATTTTAAGTAGCGAACTCAAATGTTTTCAATCTCAAAATGTGATCCAGAAGGTCTTTATCGAAATGAATGCATTGACTCGTAAGAAAAATAATTTAACACCTATTTAGAAAGGTTGCCTTCCGCGAAGTGATCTCCTAAAGCCAATAAGCTATTTTCAAGGGTTAGTTGTCATTGTTCAACTTCACCTTCTCAAAATTATACTGCTTTTAAACAGAAATACAAAACTGAATAAATAATAGCACTACACAAGAGTCGAAAACAAATTCATTCTAATAACATCGACAAACTGCTGCCAAATATCCAAACCAAACATTGATATGCTTATAAGAAGGTGTGTTTCCCCCCACATTAAAGGCAAACATGCATGCAAATGCTGTCAATTCATAAACTGCCCCATCATCGCCTGCCGGCATATGCTAATTGCATGAAACGATAAACTCAAATTGAAGTTTATTTTGAATTTTTAACACTTCTGCTTACACATTAGAATGCGGAAAAATCATAGTTTGCACTTGTTGTGCAAACATAAAACGCCTCCATCTCTTTGAAATTATCAATTCAGCCGAAGCGGAGTTGTGTCGGAAAACAGGATCTTGCCATACCATAAACACTACCTATAGGGTATCGCTGATATAAGAAAACCGGCTAAACATTTGACATTTTTGTATTTGGTGCTGACAGCTCTGCTGAATTTCATACATTCGTTGGCAACACGCGACAAGTCCTTATTAGAAAATCAAATGGCAAAAACAAGTTACTGATAGAGAGGTCTGTCTGGTGGTTCATTCGCTCAACTATCAACGTTGGTTGATAAAAATGCAGATTAGATCTTTGGCAGAAATTTAATTAAAAGTAAACGCAAACTGATATATAAAACTGCGTTCTTAAATAATAACAATTAGCATGGCCTTGTCAAAGTATGACCTAGTGATCTCTATCCCTATCGTTGTGATAACAACGCGTGTCTATAAATAAAATACGCCAAGCTCGATATAAGCAGATAAGAGAACAATTGAAGATATAGTTTGCTTTATGTGCGAAACTAAGAATGTTAATCTATACCTATGTTTCGTAAAATTTATTCATCCGAGAGGTGATTTGAGTTCAAACGAAATATATGAATGGGTGTGAGTTCTTTAAAGATATTCTTTGAGTCTTGAGAGCGTCCACCCCTTGAAAAAGTGTTTTTTTTTTTTTTTTTATTTAAAAAAAGGAGAGAATGCTTATTTGCATTAACTGTTGGTATGAATTTTGTAAAGACCTGACAACCGATTGCTCTGAAGTTCAGTATCAAGTGACTTTATTTTCAGTACATATTTTGCATTTAATATAGTGTGACTGTATTTTCAATGTTTAACGTTTCATATAGCCAAATGTCGCACAGAACCAAAAAAGAGGCATTTCAAATACTGAATCTGAAGGAAAACCTTTCGAATTCAATAATAAAAGAAGACTGTTTTTGTTTTTGTATGACCAATAAGGGTACTTTTGACAATCGATGTGGCCATGTCAGTGCGAAATGTTTGGCCTCACTGGGTCGTAGAATAAGCTTCCATACTGGTTTACAGATCAAACAACTTACTGATTATAATGAACCAAAGCCTACTTGTTGAGTGGTTCCACCGGATGAGTTATGTACGATTGTTTTCAAAGAATTAAATATAAAATTTCCTGTACGATTGTCGTACACTATAGAGTCGTTACAATCGGCTAATGAACATAGCCGAAGAGGATATGACGGATAGATCGGGCAAATGCGAGGGAGTTTAGTAAAACTGTAGGAAATTCCATCAATTAATTTTTATAATTTAAATATTTTGCAGAAATAAACTGCATGAACTTATTAAGTTGGGGTTTTCTTTTTGAACTTTTAAAGAAGTCAATTTCATCCTCGAAACATCTATTCTTTAACTTTATGATTTCGATTAGTTAGATCGAGGGTTGTGGAGCATTAAGTATTTGCGACTCTTGTAATTGATAATTCCAGACCTAGACCTAGTGAAAAGTTCGTTTTTAAAACAAGCTAGCCTTCGATTTCCAACTAACAGTATCATGTATTAAAACAGACTGAAGACTGGACTGGACTTGACGAAAAATAAAGAATAATTTGTAAGTTGACGACTTACCAATAATCAAAATTTTTGAAATTGAATGTTTTCTTGAGAGGTTTAAAGTTAAAAGTTTGTTAAACACTCACCTGAAAAGAAAGGAATGGAACAAGTTATTACAAATGTTATGTCAAGAATTTTAGGGCAGGGTAGGAGGATGGAGATGAGACTATAAAAAATACAAATTTAGATGCAATTTAGAAGCAAAAGAATCGGGACTAGTTTGAGACGGGAAGTCGTTAACCAAATTCGTTGTAAGAGTTTAACTAAGCTTCGTCAAAACTTCTGAACATTTCTGTTGCCTTAAAAGCAACAGTCCGGAGTTAAACAAGCCAACGAGCTCGGTTTGGTGCCAGCTGCCTTCATGTTACAGACGTATTTTTGTCGAGATTGCTTCCAGTTAAGTTGTGGCTTACTATAGAACGTGGATTGAAAGACTTGCCAGACGAGTGTGTTGTGTCTTGTTTTATGCACTTGACATAGATATCGCAGTTGTTGGAATATTCAGCCTTATATTAACCCCGAGCTCCCTATTTATTAAAGTTTCCTATGGACAACAAGGAGTTATATGTTGGTATAGGAATGAAAGAATATTTTCAATGAATGGGCTTAATGAATGCTGTACTTCTAAGCGGTGCTCTCCCGTTTAATTGCCAGAAAAAACTAAACACAGACTGAGATTTCATTTTTCAAAAAGATTACTAACTCTAGTCCAGTCACAACCTCACATCTATGAGACTCAATATAGAGATAGCAGTATACCAATATGTAGTACGTCAAAGGAATTAACATTAAACTCGAATAGAGTCACGTATATTGAGAGACATGATACAGCAATACAAGTTGTATCTCCTAAGGCTCTAGTAAAGCCCTTTAAATTGGGAAAAAAACACGATCTTGCACTTGAACCTAGCTTAAGCTGAGGTCCCCCTCTTCGACGATAGACTTTTCTCATCCCTGAAAAAATGACAAAATGTATTTCACACTTGATAATGCAGTCGTGAGCACATTGTAAAGCTTACACGTGGAACCCGTTGAACTTGAAAACCGACGCAACACTTATAAAACAGCAATGAATTTCAAGCTCAGTTTTGCAAGCATTGGAGCCACCAAGAGCGTGCCATAAAGCAGATAGATGCAAAGCGGAATTAAGAGTCTTTCCTGCGTCTTTCGAGGCCTGTAGTCGCTTTTAGTTCGCGGAATCAAGCAATCCAAATGCAAATCAATTTGCCGACTTCTATTGACCCAGAAAACATTGACTTTGCATTAATTCAAAAATATTTAAAAAAAATAATTAACAATAGAAATACATACGACTATATCTGTCAGGCTATGGGAGCTCCCAAAAGATTAGCTGCTCTTTGTCATGAGTTCAGCTAAGCTGCTCACATTTTGGTACATTTTTACAAACACAAAGCCGCGCGCTCTCTTACTGGTTACTGAAGCGAAGATTGCTTCTGAAGATAGTACAACCGCGCTCTCTATCTCTCGACTCACCCCCTATATAATAAAAATCTTTGTGGTCCCAGACGACATATACAATGGCCAGTATGATTCGTAGTGCGGTACCAAATACATCGTTCGACCTAAGATGTGCAGATTTATTTATTTTTCTCATTGGACAGTCTTCAGCTCTTACTCTGTTTGTCTCGGTTTGTTCTGATTTCCGCTTCCGATCGGTGTTATCGCGGCTGCTTTTGTGGTTCAATTAGGCCCAAACTAAAGTTAGATTGATTGCAAGTGTTAAAGTGGTGTGCCATACATTTTTGGCGAGAGATTTTACAAAAAAAAAATTGAGCGAAAAAAAGTAAGCCGCCTAGAGATAAAGCCCCTTATCAGTGCTAAGCGTCTCTTACATCCAGTGTCTAATTAGATAGTTCTATTATACAATCCACATGCTCATCGAGTGCTAATCAAACATAGGCACTGATTGGGAGAGTTTGCCTAGATACATCGACTGCAGTCACATGTGCGTACATCGTACACATAAATAAATTGAAATCGAAGTTGGTGAAGGTTCCTCATACAAATAAAGAATCGTTCAGCGAAAATTTAGATCAAAGTCAGTAACCTGAGGTTAAATGACCAGCTTCGAAGACGAAAATACACTTTCCGGGTGCCATGAAACTACCTCTTTTGTGTGGCAAATTAATACGATGACCATCTCGTCAATCAACTGCAGTTGGCAAGATGCATGTGGGCTACGCTCCTTGTGACGTGATTCACTAATAGCGATTCGCACTGATTCAATTAAATATGTCGGCTCATTCTTTTCTCATTCATCTGCCAATTACAAGGTTTTATCAATTTTATAGTTCTCTAGATTCTAGATATACTCGCACTCGTCTGATCGTCTAGTTAACCTTCACCTTGACTATATACACCCAGGTGTAGATGCTAGTTTTTACATTTAAATATCTCAGCTATTTTTTTTACCAATTCTAAAATCGTTTTAACTCAGTGACTAAATTGATCTGTACTCTCGGAAAAAGATAGTATGAACATTTTTTGATATTTGATTTTGCAGAAATTTCGAAATTTTTGTATATTTTCGACCACATTGACTGTATACACCTGGGTGTAGATCTACATTTACCCTAAGTTGTATGTAGAATTTCTCTTCAAAGATTGTTAATTCCAAAGATAATAGCTATTGACGACATGCATTATGTCGAAGATATTTATTTACATTAACTAAATGAAACAAAAGTGAACACAAGAAAGGAAATAGTACTCAAATACTGATATATTCCAAAATACAAAACAAAATTAATACTTTGTATGACAATCTTGACATTTTGTTTGCGTAAGACTGTGAACTTGGCAAACTGGTTTTTTGCACTGTACGCAAACTTTCCTAGAGGGGCGCTTACTTTTCTCCTCACTGTAGCACTTAAAACATTGCCCTTTTTGCATTGGGCGACCAGATCCATCCCGATCCGTCAGATCATCTGGTATGAAGGGTTCTTGTAGCTCTTGAGCTGGAACGCCCAAAATGCATTCTATTGCACTTCGAGTAGAAAAATTACCCATAACTCTTGGAACCAGAGCTCTTTATGACTGGAATACAAATATGTTCACCCAACTCTTGCAGGAACTCTCTACAGCGGCTTGTTCTGACGTTACGCCTGCTCGACGGATTGTTTTTCGAAAAAATTATGTAGGTATGCTGCGAGCGCTGCACTATCAACAATATTGAAGAACATCGAAAGTGGCCAGCGATTTGTTTTTCTTTTCGTGGTATACTGCGACAACATTTTGTCCATTGTGTCGACCGCACCTTTAGTTTTGCTGTAGAATGTATAATAGCTGGCTTTAGTTTTGGCCCAGAAACACTGTCATCATTATGCTGAGTTGATAAAAGGACTACAGCCTTGTCTTTTTTCGGAACATATGAGTACAGAACCATTTTTTCTCCAAAACCAAAAGTTGATGACAAAACTTCTCTAGTTTTTGAAGTTTTGAATTCGGCAGGGATGCAGCGATTGTTTTTCTTCATAGTACCGACCATAGACAAGTTCCAGCTTAACAATTCTTTGGCTAAAGGAAGGGACGTAAAGAAATTATCCATTGTAACGTTCCTGCCTGTGTTTTTGTATGTGCATTGTGAGGCTTAAACATTTTTGAAATAGTTCAATTAATGAAAGACAATTTCTACACCGGGGTGTTCGCTGTTAGGATAAGGAGTTTTTATTTAGCGACAAAGTGAAGGTTAAATTCGTGTGCGCAGCGCTAGAGTAAACAGAAATCGTTCCAATTATGATTTGTATTTGCGTGTGGTAGTGGTTACTCGATGTAAAATACGCCTGAAGTGTTATTTGGTATTTAGAAAGTGAAACTGCGATCCAGGTTATCAAATCTTAGCTGTTCGAACTAATAGATACACATGCTTCAATTCATGAACGATACCTTGCTTTGGGCATGCTTTTGCAAAACGTGACTGAGTGTACATACAGAAATGGCCATAACAGTCAGTGTAACGATCGGTGCCATTGCTGAATGGAAATCGAAACATATTAGGATACCTAACTGGCTTCAGAAAAATTTACATATATCTATATGTAGATATCCAATCCATTTACTGGTTTGGTATACTAAAAGCTGTCGGCTATCGATGAATGAACGTTGTTTGATTTTATGCTAAACATATGCTGACCCGTGCAATGACAACACGATTCGTGAGACGGTAGATATTGGCGGAATACAGTGCTCGCATAGGCCTCGACCCCAGATCAGAAGCAACTCATTTGCAAAAAGTTCATATAAATCAGTGTAAATAATTGGGAATAGCATAATAAAATATTGGCAAATACAAGAAGTGCCGCCCTTAGTGGGGTAGTCAAAACTAGTTGCTTTGACCCTTAAAACCGAGAAGCGATGACTAAGTAAATTGAGACTCACACGCAATTTTCTTTTCGGCTTTTTGGTCTTCTCTCTCAATGTTACGTCACTTGTTCGTCAATAAAATAACAACTATTCGTAGTGTCGTATATGGACTCTATTTATCTGACAGTAAACGGAGCATCGGTCGTTACAAAAGCTAGCTCTAAACTGGGGTCTTTCATAATACTTTCGGAGAAGCTTAACCATGGCAACGTTAGCCAATTGTACAGCCACCTTAACAACAAGGAGGGACTTAAATGAAGACGTATTTGCTTTAGGTCGATCCAATATTCTTCAGCCTCTTAATGAACGCCCTTAAGTCATTTACATAATAGTTGTTTGTCAATTAACGACTGCAAACATCGATTGCCCTCAAAGAACTGAGGGTCTCTGACTCGAAGTTTGGGGCATACCGCATACCCGTAGTGGTTAGGTAATATTGAAGAGAGCATATTGCTTAAAAAAAGAAAAAGAAAAGGCGAACAACGCCCATGGGCACAGTAGTTAAGTAGTTAGTGTTGTTGGACTACTGTGTGACTGGTCTTTTTGTTAGATATCCGACAAATGAAGTTTCCATTTAAGGGATATTTAGACCTCAAGTGGAATTTATTACAGCTTCCGGAAATTCGCTTCAAGACGTCATTTGTTAGGATTGGTTAAGCGTGTGAGCCGCAAGATGTAAAAATACACTACAGAAACTACAGAAATAATATAGAGGGGATAATTAAGTGATTACGAAATTTAAAACAATATGTACGAAGATATACCTACCAATCAAAAAAAAAAATTGTATTAAATATTTTCAATAGGCAACTAACTTTCATTTTAATTCGTTCTGAAGGCTAAGATAAATATGTGAGCAGCGAAACCTGCTGCAGAGATTGACGGCAACTATACCTAGGTTTATGTTGGCTTAAGCTAGTGTAAAAAATGGGAGCGGATCGAAATGCTGCTTGAAAATACAGCCTAAATAAAATCTGTCTTTGCACACAAAAATCGGCTATTCGAAAGTCTACTTCTCAAATTTAAATTCAGCTTATTATGTTTTTTTTTTTTTTCAATAAACAAATGTAAAAAACCGGCCAAGTGCGAGTGTCACTCGCGCACCGAAGGTTCCGTATTTGGCTAAAGTCCAACACATCAGATATTATTTGAAATCTATATCATTCAATCTTTCCCCTCTTCATGAATTCATCACAATTTAGTTTAATTTACTTACTTAATATTTTTACTCTCAAAAATTACTCACACATGAATCTCATTTTCTAATTATTACCTAGTACCCAACCCACACCAATTTTCCATTCTGTATGCGACATGTCCCAATTGAAAAACTATTGACTAAAAATATATTACTTTTATTTTGTTCTGTACTCCCCAAAAAATGTATTATACTCCCCAACGAAATTATGAAGCGACAGCCCTGGTGTCTTTGATGGGGTCAATTTATTGTGCACAACTGCGTAGTAGATTAGAACATAAATGAGAGCAACGTATTTTACATGGTAAAATTATCTTTTTTGAAAATATCTTGTAAACTATTAACTTTTCGGCAAAACAGTATTCAGCACATATATAGATAAGAACATGATCTACAAAAAAGGTATTTATATATTTTTTTGTGAATCAAGAAATAAACCCTTTTTTGGGCGAATGAAAATATTTTTTTCACCAGATTACTAATTAATCCAAAACCAATCGATATATTCCTTCCATTGGTATTTGTCGTTTAACTAGAGGTTATACCGGATGTTGTGTGTACATTTTAGCCTCCTATGTCAATCGGTTCTTGAGATAGACCTGGTAACAAAATTGGCTTAGTGGGTTCGGACAGACAGACAGACAGACAGACAGACAGACAGACAGACAGACGGAGGGACATCCGAGCGAAACTAATAAGTTTACGTTTTTTCCCTTTGGGTACGGAACCTTAAAAAAGAAAATTGAAACCAATTTTAAATTTATAAAACAAAATTTAAATGATGTTTAGACAAAAATAAAATCTAAAAAAATAGGTAGGTACCTAAAAGTAACAATAAAAAGAAAATTAAATATTGAAAGTAAAAAAGAAGACTACCTATATCTATTGAATAATGAGAAATTTAATTAAGAACAAATTAAGATTAGAAAAGTTACAAATTGAAGGAAAACCTCACAAAAAATTCACCTCATCATGAACAATATGAACACACAAATGTTGTAGAACTAAAGGATAAAAATTATTTACGACATTTGTCACAAATTAGAAATACGAACGTGGAAATAAGAACCAGGACCATCAAATGCAATAATGATTGTCACATGTGAGCCGTTATGACTGGTTGGTTTGGAATTTTGTGAGCTGCTCCATAGGAGATCACAAATTCGATTTTTTTGTGAGCCTCACAAGTTGTGAGTGTGCTGACAGAATACGAGAACCTCACAAACTCAATTTCACCTCACCTTTTGAGGTTTTTGTGACTTGTGAGGTATCAGTGATGTTTTCCAGAATCGGGCTGTAAATTAAAAAAGAAAGAAAATTTCTCTACATCTCAGCTTGACAAAAGTCTACAAAACAATAAAAATGTTTTGCAAAATGTTCAAAAGCCCGGGCTTTTGGAAAGCAGAGTTTTGTAAAAAAAATGTTGAACCTTCCAGAATTTTGACCCCCAACATGTCAAAAATGGATGAAAGTCAAAAAAAAATATTGAAAAGTTGTTTCACATCCAATTATGGTCACAACCTACGATTTCACTGCAAACGGACATCGACTTAAGTTGGATTACTCTCACGTAATCCTATTATCTTTTCGGCTCCACCTTTAAACTTAAACTTAAGCCGACTTCGCGGTAAAATAAAAACAGCAGCTTCAGTTTGTTGCAGGCAGGTATCTGAGGATGCTTCCAGTAATGTCTACCATGGGGCCAACTGCTGGCTTAAGTGAAGCTCTGACGAGTGTCACATGTCTATTACAGAGAGAGACACGACATGCGAGATACGGTTCCAGTCGCGTAATGACTTAAGCTAGATTAATCTGATCAAATCGTATGACGCCTCTCCCTGAATAGAGTAGTAGAAGTTTTAACCCGGATATGGAAAAGCCGATGTTATAGCCGAAGGGTGGTCGGCGACTTATTTTCTAACACAACAAGTAAGAGATTGCTGTTTGTCCTAGCATTATTACTCTGGTCGGTAAAGTTTCTGTTTCTGACAAACGATTTCTAAAAGTGCACGCTACCATGTTTGATCTAAAGATAGTAAAATTACTTCTTGATTTGACGCATTTTGTAGATTCAAACAGTTTGTGTAAATAGATTCAGTCAAAATATGGGAAGTTACTAATTAATAATTTATAATAACCAGTAATTGGCTGAACAGTATAAGATGCACACATTGAACTATGTATCTGCGACTCATTCATCAGCGAAGTCTCCCACTGATCTCATAATTAAATCTTTAACATCTGCTAATTGGATGCATTTATTGTTCAACTAATCAAATATTAATTAGCTTATTTCTGTTCCCATCCCCAGGTAACGACGAACTAAAATGGTTGGCGGTGCTAAGATTAAAAGTGAGCGTACCACTGCTAATGATCCCATGATCAAGTACATGCTGAAGGTGCGCGAAGACCACGCTCGCCAGCAGAAGAAGGACTACTCGCATGTGTTTCGGAACAAGTCGCGCTTTGACTTTGTCCGACTGTCGGCCATTGTGGTGGGCATTGAGTTCGCGTATGCGGCCGAAACAGCGTTCGTGTCACCGATCTTGTTGCAGATCGGCATCGAGCATAGACACATGACGATGGTGTGGGGTCTGTCGCCGCTGTTGGGCTTCTTTTTGGCACCACTTCTCGGATCGGTCAGTGATCGTTGCAGGTTGAGTTGGGGTCGACGCAGACCGATCATTGCTATGCTGTCGCTGGGGATATTCATTGGACTGCTGCTCGTGCCCTATGGGAGGGATCTTGGGTCTTTGTTCGGCGATCGACCTGACGATCTGACGCAGTTTATAGAGTTCAACTCAACGGAGGGCATCGCCGAGGCTTTATTCACGGATTTGCCATCTGACAGTGGTGGCAGCTTTAAGTTTGCGGTGATCTTTACGATATTGGGAACGATCTTGATGGACTTTGATGCGGATACGTGCCAGACACCGGCGAGGGCGTATCTGTTGGACGTCTGCGTGCCGGAGGACCATGCGAAGGCGTTGAGCACGTACTCTATAATGGCAGGTGTCGGCGGAACCATTGGCTATGCTGTTGGCGGCATCGACTGGGAAGCGACCATGATTGGCACGTTTATGGGAGGAAACGTGCCAACTGTGTTTTTGATCGTTACCATCTGTTTTGTACTGTGCTTCTTCGTGACTGTCACGAGCTTCAGGGAGATTCCCCTTTCGCTGATTGAGAAGGAAGATCTGCTCAAACCGTTGTCGGCGGTTGCGATTAAGAACGAGACGTCGAAGAACAACAATCAAATCTTTTACATAAAAGAGGTGGGTAAGCTGGTGAAGTAGGGTTAAGTTAACTGAGATTATAAATTTGTAGACAACCTCGCTGGAGCTAAAGATGGCTGAGAAGGACTTGGAGGCCCAGAACGGCGATCACCAAGTGCCTGCAGCTGGCAACGGCGTGAGGCACGACGTAGAGTCATCCACCTCTAGTGACACTGACGACCACGATGACAAAATATCGTTGAAGCAGTACCTTAAGAGTATTATCATCATGCCCAAGTCTATGCGGATCTTGAGTCTGACGAATCTTCTCACCTGGATGGGGCACGTTTGCTACTGCCTGTACTTCACGGACTTTGTGGGTGAGGCGGTCTTCCACGGGGACCCAACTGTGAGTGAATGACTGGGCTTTGTTAATGGGCTAGGTCTGTAACTGTTTTTTGGATTTCAGGCACCAATTGGCTCGGTAGAGTACAATTTGTACGACGCCGGAGTTCGCTTCGGGTGCTGGGGAATGTCAATTTACGCCTTATCTTGTTCCTTGTACTCGATGACTGTCGAGAAGCTGATGGCTTGCTTTGGGTGAGTTTGAAACTTGACACCCAGTAACAATGAAAACAAGGAAATCCTCTTTTTTTGTCTAGCACAAGAGTCGTCTACATCGGTGGCATCTTAGTCTACGCCATCGGAATGTTGGTGCTCGCAATTTGGCCCACCAAACTTGGCGTTCTACTTCTGAGCACGACAGCTGGGGTTATTTACGCCACCCTGTTTACAATGCCATACATTCTAATCGCGAAATACCATGCAAAGGGTTGTGTAAGTCCACTTGACAGCTTATAATAACAACATAACTGAATTTCTTACAATTCCAGTTTAAGGTGCGAAGTGGTGAGAATGTCCCGCTGAAACAAACTCGAGGACTGGGCACCGATATTGCCATTATAAGCAGTATGGTGTTTGTGGCTCAACTCATCATCTCGCTGAGTATAGGCTCGCTCATATCCTGGATGAACACGACCAGCGCGGTGCTGTATGCAGCCAGTGGACTGAGTATATGCGCTGCTATATCAGCTATGTTTGTTTTGTATATTTAATGGGCGTGGTTATGTGATTTTGTTTCTATTTTTGTTTTTGTTTTGCGTGTTGTGTGAATGTCTGTAAAGGCCTGTATTGGGTTTTGTCTTTTGTATTAGTATATGTAATGCAGGTGAAAAAACAGCTTTTGTATCCTCTTGTTAGTCGTTTAGATATATGCTATGATAATTAAATGAGATTTTTGTGTAAATATTGAACTAGTGGACTTTTATTTGAATTCGTTTCCGACGATGTTGATGGCGCTGAAGACCGATTTAGAGCTACTGGCGTGCGATTTTCATCATGGACGGGAGTGAATTTAGAGCTCATTTTGACAAGGTTGCTCAGAGAAAATTGGTAGTTTTGGGATGGCGAAGATCGTCAACAATTTGTAGCCAAGAAACTGGATTGGGGTCAAAATTCGGGAAGGATCACAAAATAATATTTTTAAAATTCTTTAAACTAGTAAAAAAAATTAAAAATCCAAATTTAAAAAAAACCGGCCAAGTGCGAGTGTCACTCGCGCACCGAAGGTTCCGTATTTGGCTAAAGTCCAACACATCAGATATTATTTGAAATCTATAATATCACTAGCTGACCCGGCGAACTTTGTTCCGCCCAATTTCTTTAATGTAATAAAAATAATAATTTCGAGCGTGCACAATGCTCATGCTATTCGGTCAATTCAAATTATTTTTTCAAAACTTATAGGTATGCAATAGAAATAACTGAAGTATAGCAATGTCGATGTCTTTCATTCACAAACTTGCGGTGCATTGATGTTTCACAACAAAATTATAACTGGGCCGACTTACAATTTCAAATTGTGTATCTAAGGAATTCCAAAATTTAAAATTTTACATTCGTATTTTTTGTTGCACCTATTGAAAGTGGCACTATCCAGTAAATTTTTTTTCAAAATGTGATTCTCCATACTAAATTCTATCCCCATAAGGTATTGAGTTTTCTCGACAAAAAGTAGCATAACATGTTCTTTTTTAAACCAAAAATAATAAAAATCTAACGATTTATTCCCGAGTTATGAGTGCACATACGGACGTCAGTCTTTTTTATATATCTATAGCTGTACCAACCCGTCTTTGACCGTATATTTAGTTTTAAGTCTTGCTCAGATTTCTCAAAGTGTTTTATTTTACCTTATTATACAACTTTATAGAAATAGCGTTTGATTTGATTTTTGAATGAAAGGTGCCACAACCCGTTTTTCGCTTATGGTTTTGCAAGGTATCACCTTTAGGATGGTGTCCAATCATTCAACCGGGAACCAGCCACAAACATGCACAATATTTCATTAAAAAGAATTGTTTGGTTTCGTAGATCGACGACAGCACCACCTATCGGGTCCATAGCCCAAGTGGAAATTGTTGGTTATAGTGTAAGCGATGTTCCTACATTTCTGGCATGCTTCCGTAACAGTAGATAACAGTGTGCATAGTGTATCAGAGTGCTTACTAAAGGGTTTTTCAATAAGAGCACTACAAAAGTTTTTTTGATATAAAACAAAAACGGTTTTGGATATGATGAAATTCTTTATTCCTGTGAAAGTACGTTCGATGCCATTATGTATGGAACTCGATTTCTTTTCCATGCCCACCACGGGCACGCTTGCAGAAGTCCAGACGCTGAACCCAATTTTCGACGGTTTTCAAGCATAAATCGCCCGATACTGCTGCAATTTCACGTTCGATATTCGTACGAAGTTCATCAATCGTCGCTGGCTTGTTGGCATAGACCATAGACAGGAAATAGTCTAACGGCGTCAAATCGTCCCTGTTGAAAAACCCTTTATTTCCAGTGCAGAATGGAACGTTGGCCAAAGTGAGGAAAAAGTTTTAGCTTATAAAATTAATATTTCGGGAAACACATATTTTGGGTATGACTTGTTACCGGAATGTTCCCGAATTTAAGTGAGCTGTAAAATTGGTTTTCATGTGTTTGTAAGTTGGTTCACACGAAAAAGAAAATGTGATATAGAAATACTGGTACCAATATAAAACGTAAGCTCACAACCTTCCCTCTTTAATGGGGATGCTAATGTAGCTAAATGAACAAAGTGTCATGAAAATGGTAATGGAGGTAATATAATGCGAATTTAATAATTGCATATCTTCGTACCCGAGTGCAAAATATTTTAACGAAATTCTGTTTTACTACAAATACCACGCGCTAAAGAAATATTCAGGATTCAGATTCAGGTGGCCCGGCGAAATACATTTGCAATAACCGCAGCGATTTACTTGTCGGCCAACCTACCGCATTTTCACTGAAGTGCTTTATGGAACATAGCATTTTTCGTTCCATTTACGGGTGCGTACACGTACAAAGCGAGAGGTTTGCAGACACGTGAGCACGCCACATACAATTGACCATGTGAGAAACATGGAACGATATGCTGATGATGATTGTGTTGTTGTCTATCTCGGTTTCCAGTATGGACGACTGCATGGTCTTCTTTCCCGAAGTTCCGAAATATTCTATCGATTGTTAATATTCCGATCTGACTGTTCGTCCTGATTTTCTGCGGCGTGAAACGTTTGACCTTCGCACTGGCGGCATGATCAAATTTGTCTTGGAATCGCCGAATCCCACACAAACTTTCATCCCCTATATCATCCTGTCAAAGTTTTGTTTTCGAGACATAAAGTAGCCTATGGCCTTCCTTGGGCCCAATCGAAACCATCAAGCTCAAAATCTTTAAAAACTAACCATCCTCTTTCGAGTTATGTGCGTAAAAACTCACAACGCTCAACAACTCCTGTGTTGCCTATCATCATCATCATCTCAAACATACTTACTCACTCTCATACTAATGCAAGGATCCTGAAAATATTTGGCAAACAAAAATGATGCATTGAAACACCATCAAACAAATCGAAGTATCTACTCCATTTCAAAAAGCTACTTAATGTGACATAGTAAACATAAGCAACCTTATTAGGTGTATTTAAAAAAAGAAAATTCAAAATTGTTTGCAACAACAATTTGCTTGCAAAATAATTGAAATAATATTGACAACAACAATTGGCATTAAAATTAAAAAATTTTTTTTTGTATATGAATATCACTACTCGATTTCCACCCCGTTCATTTTTTTTCAAAGTGCATTTCCCCATACAAACTTTCATAACCTTTTTCATCCCCTCAAAGTTTTGTTTTCGCGACAAAAAGTAGCCTATAACCTTCCTTGGTCCAAAACGAAACCGTCAAGCCCAAAATCGTTGAAATCCAACAATCCTTTATCGAGTTATGCGCGCACACACGGACTTCATTGCCTTTTATATATATAGATTCAATCTTTCCCCTCTTCATGAATTCATCACAATTTAGTTTAATTTAATTACTTAATATTTTTACTCTCAAAAATTATTTGCACATGAATCTCATTTTCTAATTATTACCTAGTACCCAACCCACGCCAATTTTCCATTCTGTATGCGACCTGTCCCAATTTAAAACTATTGACTAAAAATATATTACTTTTATTTTGTTCTGTACTCCCCAAAAAAATGTCTTATATTCCCCAACGAAATTAGCAAGCGGGAACCCTGGTGGTCTTCTGTCTTTGATGGGGTCAATTGTGCACAACTGCGTAGTAGAGATTAAAACTTATGAGAGCAACGTATTTTACATGGTAAAATTATCTTTTTTGAAAATATCTTGTAAACTATTAACTTTTCGGCAAAACAGTATTCAGCACATATATAGATAAGAACATGATAAAAGGAATTTATATATTTTTTTGTGAATCAAGAAATAAACCGTTTTTTGGGCGAATGAAAATATTTTTTCACCGGATTACTAATTAATCAAAAACCAATCGATGTATTTCTTCCATTGGTATTTGTCGTTTAACTAGAGGTTATACCGGATGTTGTGTGTAAATTTTAGCCTCCTATGTCAATCGGTTCTTGAGATAGACCTGGTAACAAAATTGGCTTAGTGGGTTCGGACAGACAGACAGACAGACGGAGAGACATCCGAGCGAAACTAATAAGGTTACGTTTTTTCCCTTTGGGTACGGAACCTTAAAAATGCGTGGATAACGAGTCAAAAAACTCTCAAGTAAAAAGTTTTCAAAAACGTGCCGAGAAACACGCGAAAAGACACGTCAAGAAACGAGTGAATAAAATTAAAACAAGCGTAAAAGAAAAAACAATTAAAAAAGGCGTCAAAACAACGAGTAAGAAATCCTGTGGGAAAACGCGTCAAAAAGTCATTGGAAACGCGTCAACAAAAGCGATGAAAAAGACTTTAAAAAACCTGCAAAAAAGCGGGGAAAATCTTGTAAAAAAAAAAAATTCAAAATCGGAGTGGAAACACGTTCAAAAAAGTATAAAGAAACGCGTCAAAAAATCAGCTTCAAACAGTCCCATTCCGTTAAGCCAGGAAAGAAGCTGAAAACACTGTCTGGCGAGTCATGCGCAAATCCGTTAACGCTGTTTTTCACTCCGCAAGTCTGCGGCTATCCAGTTAAATCAGATTTTCTGATAAGCTTAATAGATTACAATGATGGCAATACCTGACAAACGCCAACAAAGCGATCTATGCACATGTATTAAGTTTGAAGCTTGTAACTCGCTCATCTGAAGAGCTATAGGTTCTAGGTGCGGAGTACAACGTAAGATTATGAAACAGAGCTGTGCAGAAAAATAAAAAAGTGATGAGCTGACAAGATCTTCCATCAGTTGAAGAAAAATCTGTATTTGTATGACAAACAAGAAACCAAAGGTACGAACAAAAAAATGCTTGTCCTATTTCGATATGCTGAATTCCCAAAAAGGCATCGAGATAGCTTCCCAATCTAAGGGCTTCCATAGCGTGGGAGCCATAAGCCAAAAGAGCGTCTTAACCTAGACCTTCAAGGGGAAAGGCAGCCTACACCTAAATCAGTCTGTTTGACAAAATGGCTTCAAACAACGTTTTGCCGTTTTTTTTCATTCACATTGTTAAACCATTTGAGAGTGTATACTGTTCATACCGTAACCAAAAAGGCTGCTACGCAAATCTGACACTTCTAAGCCATATCCCAGCATTTCATGAATCATTTAAAATCCGTTTAAGAAAACCTTTGAAATAACAGTTTCCGCTTTGCCCACATCCTTTTCCGTCCACCATATCTGTTAAAATGAACTGACAGCTTCAGCGTTTCCGCCCAGCCCGAAACTATGCACCAAAATAAACGATCACCCTCCGCCGAAGCTTTAACGATCATACTACACCTCGCCTCTATTTGTTAAACTTGAGTCATCAAATTGCAGCCAACTGATATTGGCAAAAAGCTACCTGAAGTCTGGCGCACTCCACCTAGCCGACCCGATCACACCGTATGCCTCGCATATATGGACAGTCAGAATATTAACTCCACGGCGCGATCGCTTCAAGCTCAGTTTGCTTCGCAACCTCGGTTAAGTTCAACGTGTCTCATCGAACGGAAATAACCGCGCGGAATATGGTGTACAACATTCAAATGTTGATGTGAGAAATATAAAAGAATAACATAAAAGATACAGTGACATTGTGTAATCTATACCAGTGGTGCTCGCGCGGCCAACTGAAAGTGAATTTTCTCTTGCCAACTGCAGTCGCATGTCAGTCTCAGTTTGCGACTTTGGATTTGTGTGTTAAACAACTTTTTTCCAACTTTAGGTGAGTGCAAGACACAGAGACCCAGTTTCAGATTGATTTCCTGCTGCAGAGGCACGCACCTTGGTGACTTTTCGTTTCAATAAGACTGGGTACTATAAATAGAGGGTGCACCGTACGGTGGCATACTATTGTTCCGGAGTCTCAAATTACCAGATCGTATCTCTCTCGACTTGCTTAAGGCCTTCAAGGACCATCCGCTTAATTGGCCACTCACTTGTGCCCGTTTGGTGTGTTTTGTTTGTCTCTGAAAGTGATTATTTCGTCTTTGGGGCCACTTGAGGCAAGCGAGCGCGCTTTGTCTTTAGCTTTGTCTACTTGGTATTAGGTAACTGCGATCCAGTAACACCGGCGGCGATGACGGCTTGATGAGCCACCAACAAGACTATGCGCTGCGTTTTCTTTTTGGCCTGTTCGAATGGGATTGGACTATCCAACAAGCTGTCTTTATTGAATTTGTAAATTCTTTATTATGAATAAGGGAACAACAAAACCCATTAGTCTTGAAATTTCAAGCATTTGGCTTAAAGCGGTAACCGAACGCGGTGGTATTACGAGTATGTTGGCCTTTTGTGTAAAACTGCATGAAACCAGTTTTTGGCAGTTGAAACCGACACTCTCCGGTCATGGTATGGAGAAATTTTGATTTATCTCTTGTCTTGCCATTGCATGGACAAGTTGGGGTTTAAAGAAACAAAAACAATGACAGGTGACCAAAAATTGCATTTTAACGGCATTTTTCACAAAATTATATAATGGGGTTAAACGCGATCGGGATGTGGGCTTTGATAGTGATCTTGAGAATGCTAAGATCGACGAAGGTGGTACCCAATTGGAATATCCGGTTATAGACAAATGAGAATCGCGGGAAAAAAGTCTTCCTCGTATATATTTTTATTGATGACCAAATGTCGGTCGTGAAGAGAATTCATTTTGAATCTGGACGTATTTTGCTAGCCAACAATTGCGGTCGTATTTAAACTAAATGAATTAAATGCGCGTGTTGACGAGTTGCACTGGTGCTTTTTTACAAAATCAAAGTGCCAACTAACAGGCAAAGTGCTATGTAGCTACACTCTTAAAGTGGCTTTTTACAATTGGGAGATTGGGACTGTGTTATTCATTTCTCTACTTTTAGCAATCATCTGCGACGATGATGAATTAGGTAGCACCGGAGAGTTACTGTAGTAGAAAAAAAGGTAGACGTGCTGTTTTTATGTCTAAAAACGAATTGTGACCAATTAAATACTTCTTTTTATTGTTGCTTAACTACTGCACCTATATACAAATTATAAAATCCAAAACACATGCAAAGGCAAAATCAAGATACTTTTTTTCTTGTTCGTTCCGAAACGCAGTAGTTTAATCAGGTCACCCAAAGATTCGGTGGGAATGTTATGAAACCTTGAAGACTATACAAAGGGTGAATCAAAACTGGGCAAATATTTTTCTGGCAAAGCGAAGTTGCTAGAAAGTCTGGGTCGAAGTGTCCCTGGCTATAAAAAGAAACCCCCACGGAACAAAAAACATCATAGAATCACTTCAGTTGCTCCTAGACACCCACATTTTAGGTAGTAATAGTGAAGTGGATAAAGCCTTCACTGTTCACTTAAGAACGGTTTCATCCCGGAGTTTAACCCATTTCGAAGAAAGTGATAAGCCATAAAATAGGGCGGTTAACAGCGGTTTGAAAACGAGCGATGAAACCATTTCTGCGGAAACGCAACGGGCTCTCAAGCCACGAATAATTTTTAGTTTAGACCCTTGATATAAAATACATACACTACTGAAAACATCAGCAAGACTGATGAATTTCCAAAATTTAAGAGAAGCTATTAAAGGTCTAACATGCCTTTAGCAATGGCGGGTCGGACAGCTCCCTACTTTATTGGAAAAATCACCACCAGGGGGATTTTAGGCTTTCAACAAGATACACATATAGGTCCGGCAGCTATAACTAATGCATATGGAAAACTGAATCGCTCGAAATAGGGCTATAATTCAGAACTTGGCTACTGCCCGATAGTTGAAGTCAATATAACGCCAGCACTCCGCAGGGTGGAGTATTTCCCACACATATACCCTATGCCCTGCATAGTTTAAAACTGACATTAGTCATTCAAAAACTGAAGGTATACTTCAATGTTCTGTAGCTATAGGCTTCCCAACACTGTCGAGAAAGCGAGTGCTTTTTATAAAATAAAAGCTGTCGTCAAATTCCCAAAATTACATCTTGAGGTTTTTTTTCCACTGCGCCACCTCTCGCGAACGTCTGACAACCATCAGAGAGTATAATTGTTGTGGAAAAGATTCTAACTTGCCCGTTTGGGCTTGGCATAAAAATGTCGAACCCTTCCACTCGTCTCAAACATGAAAAACTCACACAAAACAAATGGTTGTGAGAAGCTAGGCCTGGGGTAAACTATTTATTTATTTTTAAACTCCTACTGAGCAACGAATTTTGTGAATTTTTAAAACTTATTTATTAAAATCTAAACGGCATTCTTATTTTTCCCACAAGATACCTTCTTACAATATATCGGATTTAGAGAGGTCTGAGGCTTTGCCAAGATTTCTGCATGAAAGACGCTGCAATTATTCGCAAGGTCAAGGAGGATGTAGACGTCAGTCTTTATACAAAAAAAATACCCGGTTTTATACAAACATTTATTTTTAAATTTTCCACAATTTACTTTAAGAAGTCAATAGATAAAGCTTTGACAAAGAAATAAGTCGACATATTCGAAAAGGAAGCGGGGTAGTGGTTATACGTTACAAAAATAACTACAAGGAGTCACTATTTCTACTCTAGCCTTACAAAGAAAGTAACTGCCATCAGCCAATTCCTGACAATAACAAAAAATCTTTAAAAAAAACTAAAACTCAATACTAATTTTAAAATTCATATGCAAATCGTCTTCTTAATTAAAACAAAAAATATTGAGAAATTAAAACTCCATACTGACTTTAAAATTCATATAGGTATACATTGTCATCTCTCCCATGCAGTTGGTACTGTACCAACTGCATGGGAGAGATGACGATGTCTCCGAAGACTTCCCATTTGTCTTGACTCAAAGAATCTGCCTTAGCGGCATAAACTTGTTTAGTAAACATCTCGCAATGATTCACAACATTCCTCGGCCCTAGTTTATATTTTCCTACACCAACACGTAGATGTGTTCACTTTAATATCAAGGTCAGGGCGCCACCTGAAGTTTGTTTCCTACAAAGGCCTTCCCCAGTCATACTTCGCTTAATTCAAGCAAACATGTGAATATTAAATTCGTTGCCATTATTCCGTTTCAACAGTACCACTCGTGAATCATAGAAACTCCTATGGGAATCACCATACTTTAGTCTGACATCATCTGTTGACATATTCGAGGAAGAAAACCAGGAAAAACATAAAAATCTTTTCTGGGCCGGATCAATAACAATCATTGGTTGCCATAGAAGATGGAACCGATTTTATCCGGAATAGTATGCAAGAAGCACTCAAGTTTATAGTAAGCCTTTCTTGGAATGTTTATTCAAGCATTTGGGTACACAAAACAATGGGTAAACCAGTTTCTCGTTCTCTGAACTATAATGAGGTGTCTGTTTTCCTAAATTATTTTTAGTCAGTCGACCACCATCTAGTGTTCTATTGTTTTTTGACTTAAAGACGTTTGCTTACAAATCATCAACGTGATAGAGATATTATATCTGAGATAAGCTTTCAGTGTTAATGGCTCTAAAGATAATAAGATACCGTCGAGATGTCAACACGACTATACAATGCATGTGGGGCATAATAAAAAAGTGGAGCAAAATAGAAATCATCAAGACTCATATCAAATAGATACTGGCGTAAATGAGGTCCACAACAAGGTCTGTCACTCTCAATGCAATCGCTGTAAGTGTTGTATACTTTCATTCAAACGTCATCAGGATTTTGCTAGCAACGAAATTTGTATTCAAAAGTCAGGCAATATTTATAAAAAAGATGTGCTCTTGAATTTTAATTGGAGCACATAACTGACGACACAGCTGATACTTGGTGGAGTGTTTTTTTTAGACGTTAAATAAAGAAATTTCGTAAGTTACAACAATTTGAAAAATATACACTTAGACCAGACTTACTTAGACTCTTACCTACCTCTTAACATTGATTTGGAAATTTTCAATGGCAATCGTCTTCCATCTGAAAACCAGTTCACGTCGACCGACACCAGTTGAAAATAGAAACACTTTGACTGCTTTGCCGAAATTGATTTGCTTATTACAGATGCTACTAACGTACAGCCTTGAAAGACGTCGATTGCAAGTGTATTTTACAACTGACGTGAGAAAATATTGCAGTTCGCTAACGTTTATACGCAGCTTGGAGGAAGACTCAATTTTAATACCTAACACATTTGTTTACTTTTGGTGTGTATATGAATTGTTCGGCAAACGAATAATTCACAATTATGCGCTCCTGTAATGTGATTGTCTGATAGCAAATTGAGGGCAGCTTCTGAAAATAGTTAAGTGGCAACCGTAGTTTTAGTGCATCTGTGGATGGGAATCATGAGAAAAGAGTCACCCTTTTCGGTATCAAAGTTCTAGCTAAAAAACGTCATTCGAAAATGACTCCATATTTTACAATCGTTTTAGTCGTAGTGGCGCAGTGGCTTAATGTGTTGGACTACTAAGCGAGGGGTCCCAGGTTCGAGTCCCGCAAAAACCCAAATTCCAACTCAGGGTTTTTTCACTGCGCCACTTCTCGTAAACGTCTGACAAACATCCGAGAGTATAACTGTCTTGAGAGAACTTCTCAATCGGCCGTTTGGAATCGGCATAAAATTGTAGATCCCTTCCTTTCGTTCCAAAAATTAGAAACACACACAAAACGAAGGGTTGCGAGAAGCTAGGCCCGGGGTCCCTACAGTCTGTTGCGCCAAATATTATTATTATTATTATTGTCAGTCGTTTAGCGGATGGACGCCTGCGTAAACATTTCTCAACGACCTTTCTCTCCAAGTCCAGTCTTATGATAAAAGAAGAATACCAACAGGATCATAAATAGCAACTTTGCCAGCAAGATCAATTTCAAAAGAATCAGCAAAAGTATGAGCCTGGATTGGGGTGTAGTCCAATCTCCATAGATGGCCCTTGAAGTAAATAGTCAAAGGTCCGGTGCAATACTAGAGTTCTATGTAAAATCATAAAATTTGTTGTTTATTTGGCTCACATCAGCGACAACTTGAAGCTCACCTCTGGTGAAACAACGAAATTGAGCCACAATAGTAAGCAGAAGTTGACTGTTGTTAAATTTTTGTCATTTCTATGAAAGGCTATGTGGAGCTAGCAAAAGGAGACTTTGGAATCGAATTTTGTTTTTTTTTTCTTTTATTCAATACTAATGGCTATTTTGTTTTCCATACAAATGTCGCAAGTGTAAGCTTCCTTAAATTTAAATTCAAGACTTAAATTTATTATTAGCTGATTTTTTTTTTTTTTTCATCCGAGGGTACCTAGGTGAAAATCTTCCAAAGACACTATGAGAATAGCAAGCTCGAGCTCTCATAGTAGGTAGTGTCAGATTTTTACTGACTTAAAACACCACCCTGCTACAGATTGTTAAATGCTACAATTAAGATATAACTTATTAAGCAATTTTTCTATCATGAAATACCAACTTTTGACAGGTTACTTTCCAATGAAAGATCCTGCGTGGTTCGCAAATTAGACGCGGTTAATCTTATCTTACCAAGTCGTTCTTTGAAGTCGGCGCAATAAATTGTTCTCGTCCAAGATTTGTCGGTTTCTTTCTATGCTTTCTTGAGAAGCTTCTAGTTTCAGCTTCGATTGTTGGAATTCCGAGATCCCTATGGAATTAATAATAATAACAATTAGTTGGCGCAACAGGTCCGTAGAAACCCTAGGGATAGCTTCTCACAACCATTCGTTTTGAGTGAGATTTCATTTTTGGAACGAATGGAAGGGATCTACAATTTAATACCGATTCCAAACGGCCGATTGAGAAGCTCTTTCGAGGCAGTTATGAGTTGGAATTTGAGTTTTTGCGGGATTCGACCCTGGGACCCCTCGCTTAGTCGTCCAACACACTAACCACTAAGCCACTGCGCCTACTCCCTATGGATATCGTTGTTTCTAATATACCATGGTGTTTATACAATTTCTCTAAGCACTTTTTTTTGAAAAGTTTGTAGAATATTTCTGAGCTGGGAATGTATTCCGAGTAACCAGTACATTTCTCTATATTTGATATCGAGTTCTTTACGTTTCATTTTCACTCGCGAATTCCATTTCAGCTTGCGTCGAGTGTCATTCCCAGGTAATTGGCCAGCAAAGGGTATTCGGGCCAAGTTTAGAAAAATTGGCATTTAGTTTTAGGATTTTAGTTTTGTTGAGGGCGATCTGCCAGTTCCTTGTCCATTCATTTACCTTAATCAGTGCGATTTGTAGTTTTTTAGTCGTTTCTTCGATTGTAAATATTACCTACTGCTAGGATAGCTGTGTCGTCGGCGAGAAACGGTTGTGCCATCTTCCCCTGGTATATCGCGGGTATATAACAGATAGAGAAGCGGCTAAAGGACGCTTCCTTGCGGCACACCGTTCGAAATTTGTTTAAGCTCCGAATATTCGTTTCCATTTCTAACACGGATGAATTTGTCGTAATTTAAATTTCAAGCCGTCGTGCCACACCTTATCAAAGGCTTGTGAGACGTCAAGAAATACGCCTGAGCAAATCTTTTTTTCTTCAAATGCTTTCTTGATTACGTCAGTAGTTCTATGTACTTGGTCAATCGTCGAAGCTTGGCTCTGAACCCAAACTGGTCGTCAGGGATAAGATTATTGTCTTCAATAACCGGTTGTAGGCGCCTAAGCAATATTCTCTCGAAGACTTTGGATATGACTGGAAGAAGGGAAATTGGTCTATACGATTTTACTTCATTTGGCGGTTTTCCTGGTTTTAAAACCATTATGACCTCCGCGACTTTCCATTGACTCGGCACGTGTTTTAGTCTAATATGAAGAAGCTTAATTAATGCTTTCCTTGGTAGAGCTTTGAGAACTTCTCCGGTGATTAAATCATAACCAGGAGCTTTCTTAGGTTTTAGGGATTCTATTTCACGTTTTAGTTCACTTAGCGTTGCACTTGTGAGTGTTGAATCGTCAGATTGTAATTCCGCCCTATTAGTATTGTCGTGGATCCCTTGGCCATCGTTCGGTTTAAAGGTTTCTTCTAGATAAGCGGCAAAAACGTCCGCTTTTTCGTTATCTTCCCTTGCCCATTCATTTTGATTTATTCTAATTGACGGCTCAGGGATTTTAGGCCTTTTGGTGCCTTTTACAGCTTTCCAAAGTGAATAATTGGAATCTTTTTTCGCTATTAAACCTTCAAGGTAAGAACCTATCGCACGACTTTTAAAAACTTTTAATAACTGTCTTCAACAAATTGCACAAATAATTAGCTGAATTTAAATCAGTTTACTACAAAATATAACCGCAACTTATAAATTAAAGTGACCGCCTTAGTTGTAGAAACTAAAGCGCCTGCCAGATAATTATTTATCGCAAGTTCATAACTGGTTAGAAATTTAAAATACATCAGAACAATAGAAAACCCGTTCCCCCGTATAGGAAGTGGTTACAAGCTACACCTCTTTCTGTGCTAGGGCATTACTCCAAACGTCCTTGACCATCAGCCGCACAGTAACTGAATCGAATCGAGTGCACTTTTCCTTTCGATATCCCCTGCTATCCATTCGCAACGAGTGAACTGACCATGTAATCGATTTAACATCGTTGAACGGTAGCTCGTTTATCGGAATAACCGTCCGAGGTGAGCCAGTTATGTATATGCATACGGATACGCACATTGAATCGAATGTGACGCTACAGGAGAGGGGCGGTTTGTGTTCTATAACTGTAGTTCAAACGTGGTTATGTAGGGGGAAATACCCATCCCCCCATTTGCTGGAGAGAGTCATGTCGAAAATATCAATGCGAGAGTGAGTCATGCGGACTTAGATCAACAGGTGATACTCCTTTCGCATAATAATGCACCACCAACTGTCACACATCCACAGTGATGTCTAGACTCTGGTTGCGCTTTTGGGAATACCTCTACGTGACAGAAGAAGATTTATTGACGTCATCGTTTATGATTGAACACTTGACGTTTAATGGGCTGTAAATCTGCTAATATAAAAGAAATTAACCGCAGTTATCACCGAAGTGTCAATTGGCTTAATGGAAGTGTTAAAAGCGGCGTAAATCTTAAAGTGTACTTCACACTAATTGGAATATGATATAGATAACAAGGTGGAAGACAATGATTGACAGTTGGATACATTTGTGTGTAGGTGCACTTGGTAAAGAAAAAGCGTGTTTTTCGAATATCATAACCAACATCCAGTTAATTTGTCACGATCAACCGAATAACGTACACTGACTTCTTTGAAAGTTTACAACTTACCTACGAGTAACTGTAAATGCATCAAACAGAGACAGACCGTCAATAGAATATAATTCAACCGCATTGACGGCAGAGGGTACAATCAAGTACAACCGCATAATTGACTAGGCACAAAATTATCTTAGCTCTTTATTGATGTTGGCAACAAGAGCATCTAGCTAGCTGTCGTAAACTACGTCATGTCTATATATCGTTGCCATTACTCTTTATTGTAGTGTCTTGCGACGATCGGTCTATTTGCATACAGATATAAAAAAATTGTTCAATTCCAACTTGAAAGCAATTCCGCTAAATAGCTTTAGCAGCTTTTATGATATGGCCTTGATCTAGTTCGCAAATACCCGTCTGTCTTTGTTACTAAATTCGCAAAGAAAGATACAATATTAAAAACAAATATGATGGTCAGTTATATGAGGAACCTATGTTGGGAACAGGTTGGGAACGCGTTTGGGGCGAAGAAAATATTGCTATATAATTCTTTGATTGAAATTAAGTGGAGACCTGGTTTGGGAGCCAATTTTCGACCTTCGTATAAAAATTGTCATAACAAAACTGGTAGGAGTTTTCAATTTCCTACAACTTCAATCATACGATTGGTAGTAATCGACGCCGCGAATGGTCATATTTATGTACGTTTAAGGGCTTTAATTTGTAATAGACGCGAAAAGGCCAGAACTCTTAATCTATTTCATTTTAGCAGTGATTTCTTTTGCGATTTATAAAATTGAGACTGTAGTATTGACAAAATCTGTACTGTATTATTCTCGAATATGATTATGTTTGACATAGGTCAGATATTCTGAAACAAGGCGCTTACTACTTGCTACTGCTACGGACAACGTCTTTGACGGATGGCAGTTCAAGTAGAGCGTTCAAACAATAAATGCAAAATACCAATTTGTACAGAAGAACATTTTTAAAAACAACAAATATTGAGATATAGCTACAAACAGAAGCTTCTCAGTGAATTGTAAGTCTTCGAGAACAAAAACCTATTGGGGAACAATGTTCAAAACATTATGTTAACCCACTATATGCCTTTAACCGAACAAGCACAAGACCTGGGGGCAGATTCTGTAAGGCGAAACGATAAAACGTTTTCGTGTGCACGAAGAAATCTGCTTGTGTAACATATGGCCAATCATTCGTGAACGAACGAAAACGTTTGATCGTTTCGCCTTACAGAATCTGGCCCCTGCTCTTGATAACAGCGACAACGTCTAGTAATTCTTGAACAAAGCACTCTTATTTTAGAATATACGAATGCCGTTTGGCCGAAATTACTTTAAGAGCTGTTATTTCTTGTAAAACAGCTGTCTTTTGAGATAAATTGTGGCCTATTATATGTAGCCAGACGACTAGAGGTAGATCTAAATCCAATTTAAAGTAAAGGGGGTTTGCTGGTAAAAGCTTCATGATATAACAAGGCCACATGCGGACGTAGAGCATATTATATGTATGAACTTCAAATTTTGTTTGTTTTATAAATGGATCGAGCTGCCAGCTCCAGATCTATTATACCACTTATTTGCTTTTTGTTATCGTCTTATATCTCCTTTCAGATAATTATGGGCACTCGTGAAAACCCCGCCTTCATTGGTGACGACGGAAGGAATGCGTTTCCAGGGAAAATACAGCACAACCCCCCTCCGGACCCACCAAAGCCACAGTCAAATGTAATTAACCCCATAAGCACACTCCGCGGTACTAATAATCATTTTTAGTATATCCAGACTAAATTTTCGAGCTCACAATGGCGAAATTGTCCATACAAAATTGCATATTGTGACGTAGGAAATATTTAGTGTGAAGGTTAAAAGTGATTATTAGTAAGGCCCACTAATCGAAATTAATTAATCCCACGCCCTCCAACAGAACGCAGCATCAAAGCCCGGATTGGAACGCGACAACTGGGGCAATGACGTTGAATTCCTGCTCTCGTGTATCGCCATGTCGGTGGGCCTCGGCAACGTGTGGCGATTCCCCTTCACAGCGTTGGAAAACGGTGGCGGCGCCTTCCTCATACCGTACCTGATAGTATTATTTTTAGTTGGTAAGCCCATCTATTACCTGGAAATGATTGTTGGCCAGTTCTCCAGCCGGGGTTCTGTCAAGGTCTTCGAACTATGCCCCGCCATGAAAGGTAAGCTTGCATATTCAGTGCATGTGTCGCCCCTCGTTGTCTATAACCACTGTCCCTCATGTCCTGACCGCATCTTGTGTATAACCTAGGCGTCGGCATTGGCCAGGTGATCTCGATTTCAATTGTTAGCACCTACTATGTAGCCATTATGGGAATCACCCTGAAGTACACCTTCGATTCCTTCTTCAGTGTCTTGCCATGGACCGAGTGCCGGGAGTCATATGGCGACTCTTGTGTAGCGTCCATCGCCAACAGCAATACTAGTTTAAGTAGTTTCCCAACTGCCAGCCGACAGACCTCGGCCGAGTTGTACTTCATGTAAGTCCTTATAGTGTGTTGTAGTATTGGGGTGATGGAAATACCTATTTAGCTGCATGCCTAAACTAACTCAATTATAACGCTGTAGTGCTACCGGTGTAGGTCAGTTCCGTGCGGATGATTCAATATGTTAAGACTCTTGCAACAGATTGTTTTTTCAATAGAAATTTAGTATTTATTACAGGGTCAATTGAAATCAAAACACAAATGGATTTGAATTGAAGAATTCAATCAGAAAAATGGCATGCTTTGCAAAGTGTGAAAGTTGTTTTGTTCCACTTAATTTTCGAAGCGTCCCGCGCGACTACTCATTCTCATTCTCATTGGGTAGAGGGTTCAATCTTTGTAGGGTTATTGAAATGTTCCAGCAATTAGATGTACGATACGTTCAAGGTTTCGAAGATGACAAAGTGATTGGCTTCGAAAACCAATGTGAGCGCAGATATTGCTTCCTGATTAATTAGTGTCAATAGATTTTAAGTAGGTAATGGTGGTCTGGGCGGGTATAGTGATAGCGATTCAATTGTCCAAAGGCGGAGGCAACATTTTGAGCAAAACAGTCAAGACTATTCTGGAAACTTTGGAGGAAGTTGTTGTATAGGAAACTGCGAAACTGAAATAAACTTCGGTTGGGGTGACCCATGTCTTCCAGTGAGATCTACGTGTAAGAGTTCTTTGGCTTACTCTAGTAGGGCGCAGTGACTCTACGTATAGTAAGTTCCTCCAAAAGATCAACCAACCATCGAGGTTTGGCGTCGGTAACTTTGGTCTTGGACTAATATTTGGTTTGCTTTGTTCTTAGATCAGAAGACCCAGCACTGATGATATATCATTACAGAGGACGTTTGCCCTTTACCTCGAATTTGCGTAGTGGCACTCGTCTAAAAAATCGTCAATTATTTAGAAAAACACTTCAAAACGACAATCACTAAAAAATTTAGTGTACTGTGGGAGTGCGGTTAGTTTGCGATCTTGTGCTACTATCGCAACTGATTCAAACGACCACGTACACTACAATCCAATTTTTGCATTGTAAACTCCTTTCAAATAATTGCTCAACTCATTGAGTTGCTCAAAAGTACCGCACACCTTAGAGATCAACTAGAATTTTCCTAAAACAATCTACAACTTAAAGCGTACCTAGTATGGAAACGAAATTTTACAGTGATCTCCAAATGGACAGCGGAACGTATGCGAAAAGGCAGCGCAGTGCTACACAAGTAGCAGTGCTACCATCACTGTCTTTTTATCTCCGATTTGGATACTCAGGAGGTCAAGGTTCTTTTTTTCAAATTCTGCTTTCAAAAAAGCGCGCGGTTTTTAACATTTTCCAAAGCTTTTTTTTTATTTTTTATGTAAAACATTATAGGTACCTACCAACTGACTTGTTATAGAAGAAGGTAAAAGTAGTTTTGTTATTGGTTTTAAGTTTACTCCCTTGGTTTAGACAAATATTCTGTTAGTTAGTGGGTGAAAATAAATATAGGTATAAGTATCTGTAATTAAACCCAATAAAGGAAAATATAAGGTCATTTTTTGTCTGTTTTTTTTTTAATGTGTTCCTGGTACCCACCTGTGTACCTTACTATATAAAATATTATTGAAATTTGTAGAAATAGTTGAAAAATATTTGTTTTCTTTAAATTCGTAATTGGAAAAAAATAACAGAATTAGCAGAATTTATTTGTTTAAAATATTGCCTGGCAGAATTTTGCAAAGCAGAATTTTGTTAGACAGAACAGAAAAAAGCAGAATTTTGAAAAGCAGAATTTTTGTGTTAAAAGGCAGAATTTTGCAAAGCAGAATTTCGACCCGCTCGAATTGGGAATTGTCCTAATTTAGACTTTTTACTTTAAAGTTTGGTGATTTTTAGGCTCCTTAGGTATTTATAAAAAACATGCATACTTCAATTGCGAATGTATTCTTTTCGTATAAGGACCCAGCCATACGTAAAACGAAACCGTAAACATTTTCTTTTGCTTTTTTTGACCACTTAAACTTGATGGTTGTACTCAAACTTCGTCTTCAAATGTTGCTTATGAATTATTAAAAAAGTTATTGGCAAATTATCTTTAAATTTTCAAGACAAGATAAATTTTTCCGTATGAACAATTTTTTCCGATCAAGTTCTTATTTAATTCCACAAAAAAAAAAAAAACATCATTCCACTGAATTATTTATTTCTTTTTCTGTTCCATGTGTCAGGAACTTATTTTCCAATAGGTGGTAGTTAATTTGTTTTAATAATTTTTGTAGAGAACATTTTTTCTGCCAGATTTTAATTTATTGTCGTCTTTAAAAACAATTTAATAAGTGTGCCAATTAATTGCAAAAAAAAATGTGCATTTTTGATCTTCATATTTTGAGTTTAGGTATTTTTGGCTAACCACTTTCCCGCCATCATTTCGCAGCATCTGCGTACCAGCTGCGTAGGTACTGCAAAACGAAAAGGACAGTGAAATTTTTCGTTCATGATTTCGTTGTGTCACTTTTGTTTAAGATTTTTCGTTTCGGATCATCTCCGTACTACGCCTAAGTAGTTTTTTCGGTGTACGAAAACGCCTAAACTAGACCAGTCTTTGAGTGCGTTGAGCAACACGTCGGATAACTCGCGATCCTAAGCCAGTCGTCTACTACGTGCGCAACTATAGTTCAACTTACTTCGCTCAGTATCTACTAAATAAATTATAAAATAAATATAAAAATAAATAATATTACGTTGGTCTCGACGATCTACGTAATTCGACTGAACATTCAGGACTAACTTAGGTGATATAGTCATCCAACAACAACAACCTCATTCCATTGTTCAACTTGTGAACTTGATCAACTTGTGCCTTTAATCGAATTGTGGGATAGTTCAAAAACTATCAGTTTCTCTATTTGGTCTATTGTACGCTGTTCGGCATGGTTGCTTAACGGAATGATGTTGTTACCCTCATATGTACACTAATTCAATCAACGGATGTTGATCGACGCGTTGAACCCACTCGGCAGAACCTGATTGGACCAGTGCAGTTTTAGAGAAGGGAAGTCCACCGCCGATCAAATTTTAAAAAGAACGCGCACCCAAAATTGACGAATCGGAGAAAACATAAACAGACAGCTAAAACCTTGAGGTAGTAAAGGTCCTTGTATACCCCAGCTCTGCGTTAAATTTAGAACTCTTTCCAAGGGTTGTTTCTTTCGACTAAGAATAAGAAGGCGATTGAAGAGTAGAGCCCTAATCCGAACAACTAAGGCCTCGAGCATTCATAGTACGGCTGAAGCCTCTTCCCGGAGGTACAACGCAGTAGAGGAAGGCCTCGCCTTAGGTGGCGCGCAATCGTACGAGGGCACCTCAACCGACTTTTAGTTCGCAACTGGAAACAGCTTATTAAGAGGCCTTGGTTCACCTAGAACTGCATAGCCGACCTACAGGATAAGTAGCCACCAGCAACTCACCGACTCAAGTTTTATCAAATTAAGAAAATGTCGGTACCAACACGTGGAAAATTTATTTAGACTACTGACAGGTCACCGTTGATATTTCCCTCGCCGTTTCTGATGGCATCCACCTATAATTCTACTAAACGACTGCCGTAATTCACATTCCACGACTACCTTTCAGCTAGATTCTATTGATAAACTACTTAACCACATTCCGCTCATATCACCCTCATATTGAAAATAACAAAACAATTACGCTTGCCCCAACCCTTTAGCCACCATCCACATTAAGTGACTAACCCAATCATTTAGCCAATCAGAGTTAACCACTATAATTAAAAAAAAAAACCGTTTAAAAAGGTGTCGGGATCGGTCAAGTTTTCATGGTTTTTCTGCTTGCGACATACTACGAAGCGATCGTAGCGCTGATCTGCTACTACTTTGTACAGTCGTTCAGATCGCCGCTACCATGGGCTAACTGCCGTCCAGAATGGGGCTCTAACTGCTTCGAATCGAATAAAGTGGACGAGCAGTTTAATACTTCCACTGCTGCCACTACATCCACCACTACTAACATTGAGTATCTAAAGTATTTGGAGGAGGAAAGCAATGTCACGATCATGACCAGCTCTGAGTTATTTTTTATGTAAGTTCGCTTAAGGGTGTTGGGCTTTTGAATGATTTACATGCTCTGGTTGTTTAATCGATTATTCTTCAGTAAGGAAGTGCTAAAGGAGAAGGACAACATTGAGGACGGTATTGGGCTGCCCAATTGGCCGCTTGTGATCGGCCTCGCGGTTTCATGGATCCTAATCTACTTGGTGATCATTCGCGGTGTGAAGAGTTCGGGCAAGGCGTCATATTTCCTAGCCATTTTTCCGTACATCGTGATGGTGATACTGTTAATTCGAGCTGTTACCCTGGAGGGATCTTCAGCTGGCATCATTTACTTCATAAAGCCGCAGTGGGAGAAGATCTTGAGCCCAAAGGTAAGGGCTTCACATAAACGATCATTCCGAATGATCAGTTATTTGTTTTCTCTTTTAGGTGTGGTATGCAGCAGTCACCCAGGTGTTTTATTCCCTGTCCGTGTGCTTCGGCAACATCATCATGTACGCGTCGTACAATAAATTCAATCACAACGTTTACCGGGACGCAACGATCGTGACTCTCTTGGATACGTTCACTTCGCTTTTGGCTGGTTTTACGATCTTCGGTATTTTGGGCCATTTAGCGCATGAGATCGGAATCGAGGACGTTGGTGCCGTTGTAAAGGGAGGAACTGGTCTCGCTTTCATTTCGTATCCGGATGCCATTGCGAAGTTCAAGGCTGTGCCGCAGATCTTCTCCGTACTTTTCTTTGTCATGTTGTTTGTACTGGGGATCGGCAGCAATATCGCCATGACATCGTGCACGATGACAGCTATCCGGGACAATTTCCCCAGGATACCGCAATCGTATTGCGCGTTCGGAATCGCAGTTGTGAGTTTTTTGGTTGGGCTCCTCTATGTCACACCGGTAAGTTGAAAGTTTTCTCAGGCAAGAGAAAGGCGGTTCATGTTTTAAATGTTTAAAGGGAGGCCAATTCATCCTTACGCTGGTGGACTACTTCGGCGCTTCGATGATCGCTCTCACACTAGGTATCGTGGAGCTGTATGTGCTCGCCTGGGTGTATGGTGTGGACCGACTGTGCAAGGATACGGAGTTCATGATCGGCCAAAACCCCGGCTGGTACTGGCGAATTTGCTGGGGAATCGTAACACCACTGATCATGACAGCCATTCTGATCTATACGTTTGTGGCGTACGAGCCGCTGACCTACAAGGACGTCCAATTTCCCAGCTGGAGTTATGGTGAGTTTAAAATATTCATTGCATTTCGAAATATGTACATTGGGTTTCTGTTTCCAGCAATTGGATGGACAATCTCGGCCTTTGGGGTGATCCAGGTTCCAATTTGGGCCTGTGTTGCGATCATTCGCCAGCCGGGCGATACGTTTATGGAAAAGGTGCGCGGAGCGTTCCGGCCGAAGGCCAATTGGGGACCGAACGACCTGGTACTGCGAGAACAATACCACAAAGAGATGATCAGCTATAAGGAATCAACGCGAAATCTCGGATTCTGGCAAGGCATCAGGAAAAATATTTTCGGATAATGCGAGGTTTTTTTTTGTAAAGTCCATTAGCGACTGCGGCCTTAATTACATTAAAATAGATTTAAACTGACGTGTGCAAGGAGTTATGAGGGTTTAAGTTGATTTGTTTTGTATGAAATAAAGTTGTGTACAAACGGATAAACGATTGACCAAGAAAGATATGGCTTGTCCGTTAGGGCAACCGAATCGAAGAGATGCACTTATCAGATTAGGAATAGGTGTTCCAATGATGACATAAAATTCAGTTGGGAACCATAAAAACGAATGAAGATAGCGACTCTATTTCTGGTGTAAAAACGATCTGGGAAGCAAAAGAGGACTTCAGACTCGAATTTTAAATTATTTGTCGCCGTCATCCTATTCCTACGCATGGCGGGAATGCCTGATGAACTGTGGTTGAAAAGGCCAAACACCTCCCACTTGGCCTATGGACATAATGTTTCACGAATATCTACCGCAAACGGGGCCATTTGCATGAAAGGCATCTATCTGTGCACCTGTAGGCAAACCGGTCACTCCTTTATTCTTAAAAAAAAAGAATACATCCATCAGCGACAATCTCTGCGAAGTCACTCGACAGTATAACACGCATAAGCCACTTCTAAACTAAAGTCCTGTATCGCGATCTTGCAATACTCCTTTTGTGATGCAACTCTAGCTATCAACGAGATGTCCGTCCAAATCGCTATACCTAGCACCAAAAAAAAATCCCTTGCATGATTGTAATTTACATTCAGAGTGAGTTCTTTGTTTAACGCCCTATACACAGCACAGGCCATTATCTGTCAACTCAAGCCAGACTACATCTAGGGCGGCAACACTTCACTGACAATATCGGCAAACTCGCTTATATGTACAAACACCAGCCGGCCCCAGGGCTTTATATTGAGCTCATGTTGGTACAACGCTTAGATTGAGAACAAAATAACAATTTATCTACTCTAGCCTGCCACCGGAACCTAGCCTAACCTATTTCTTAGTTTAAATCCAGATGAAGTGCGGAATATACGGGAGGAGAAATCAAAACGATTTCATGGCATCGACCGAAAATGAGCTATACAAAAACCCTGCCTAGTTTCAATCCTTATTAGAAGTAAGAAGCAATGGGGAGTTGTCGGCCCCTAGTCTTTGAAAAACCGTCGATGAGCCAATCCAGTGTCTCTCCGCCACAATGATAAACAAAATCAGAATACATGGCGTTCATCCATCATAAGCCAAGTATTTGTAGGTTTTGAACAAGATCACAACGTTCAGACCTGTTTCCGTCTAATTGTGGTTGAGATTTAAAAAAGCGGGGGATTAAGGTCGACTCGTGATAGCTTTCACTAACCTTCAGTATTAATGGTGCTGAAATATCAGTGAGCTGTCAATCCCACTTATGGTTTAGCTTTAAGTCTTCGAGTTTTTTTTTTATAAATTTCAATGCAAACGGTAGGGTAGTCAAATCTTCATTGGCTTCTTTGAAACATTCGGAGGAGTTGGTGAACACTTGCCAGCCCAATGAGTCGTATTGAAGTCGATTTAACAGAACTATTCTTTAGATTTCAAAGTGGATGCCTCGGCAGTCAATTTCTCAAATTTGTTGACATATTCCTATGAGTAGGCAATTTCGCAGTCCCACCAACTGGTTTAACACACAACACCACTCAAAATATAAAAGAAAGAAACTACTACTCGAGATACTCTGTATCCCTTTATTAACAAAACCCTCGTACTAAACTAAATGCTTTCCAGCGGCGCTGTCAAAAATACATATCAGATCCCCATTGGATGGATTCACCAAACCAGTTGGCAATGGCTCCTTGTCGACGAAAATTCTCTACAAACACAAAAATCTCATTAGTACGACCTGAGAATAAATCACTTCCATGCCCACCTTAACAATGTCAGCCTTCCCTGCTCCACAGATAGCAAACATACAACACTTAGCATTGTTTATCAGCGGATAGGTCATTGTCACCCGCTGTGGAGGCGGCTTCGGCGAATCGTCTATGGGAGCGATCAATCGGCGTTTTTCCTCCAACAACTCGTGGCCAGGGAACAACGAACAGGTATGGCCATCCGGCCCCATTCCAAGAAGTAATAGATCAAACTGTGGAATTGTCCCGGCTTCGCTTTGGAATTCTTTCAACATCTTCTCTTCATAATCTCTAGCACACTCTGCCAGTGGCAAGTCAGTGTTAATTCGAACGAACTGACTCTCTTTCAGTGTAGTTTGGGGGATGAGGGTCGTCTTATAGGCACCAAAAGTCGAGTCATTATCCATCTCGGGAACAAAACGTTCATCGCAGAAAAACAAACGCCATTTCGTAAGATCTGTGCCAGTAGCAGGTATAGCTCTGCATAGATAGTTGATAACGGAACCGCCTGTTGAACAATGACAGACAGGCGTGATAATCGAATGATTGACCTTGAAGTGCAGTGGCAAACTCACCAGACAGGCCGATACGAAACACACCATTGGCGGCGAGTGCGGCTGTTGCTCGTTTTGCTAGTTCCGTCGTCAGCTTTGCAACCACTTCATCTTCGTTTGGAAGAACGAAATTCACCATTTTGTATGAATTTTATTGAAAACACAAAATTATTGCGGAAGAAGGCAATTGGAATGTAGGAAAGTTGGAAAATGTGCGTAAATGTACTTCACTGTAGTGAATATGAATAGTAATGGCCTAGCACTGGATTAGGAATTGAAATGGATAACAGCTGATTATAGTTGACAGTTGACGGCCAATAAGTTGTTGTCTCAAGTTGGGACACGAACCAGGAAAACGAAAAGCTTCGAGAGAAAAACCTGACCAAACAGATGGCGATGCAAGCCGCAGAGGAAAAAGCTTTACTGTGCAGAGGTTGCGAACATTTTTGTTGTATGACATTTTGGTATTAGTTGTTTGGGTATGAAACTACTGTCAACCAAATTAAATGTTGATAGGTTTTGTTGAATTTTATTTTCTTGTGATTTTATGAGGAAACAAAACATTGATTTGAAGCGTAGATAAAATTTGAAAAAGGGGAACCATATCGCAAAATTGATTAAGTGTCAACATTATAAAATGCTTAACCATAATGGACACTAACTGTGAAAGTATTTGTCTGTTCCCATATTTTCTGGTTCAATATTAGGCTTGTTTTTTTTTAGCTTCAATCTCAGCAAAGCAAAGTAAAGTAGGAAAATGTGCACTTAAACGATTCCCAGCAGCTTTCTGAACAGTCGGTTTTATCAAAAAAGGTGGCAGTGTGGAACTGTTCAGTACCTAGGTAGCATGATACAACATGATTGGGCACATCACAAAAAGTAACTTTTTTCAGTCAAAGAAATACAATTTTTTTGCATAAAATTTTCCTTTGGATATTGATCCTTCCTCATATTTTGGGGTTTAAAAAATATAAAAATATATATCTCAAAGATTAATACACTAAAGGATCATTCACATGAGAGCGACCAACTACCTACGAACGAACGAATATTCGCAAGTTTTGACAGTCCATTCACATGATACATTTAATTTGGTCGCAGAAACCCGCGAATCCAATGACAGTCGCCGTTATTTGTCTCTATAACATTTTGAGTTTGAGGTTAAGTTCGAACGAATGCTTTATTCGTTAGTTTGTGGAACGCGAATTGAATGATGTGGATTGTGAATAAACTTTGACAATTCGCGCCAAGGGTGTATTCGTTCGCGGCAAAAAGTTTGCAATTCGAAATTTCGTTATTTTAACTGTTTATTAACATGTTTTCTTAATACATTTTGATGGATAATTAACTATCCTCCTCTTGGAATAGTAAAATGTACAATTTTCTGTTGATAAATGCATCAAAAGTGTTTTTTTTTCGCATTTCAGCAATTCGTTCGCTCGCTCTCATGTGAATAGTCCTTAATAGGCTTGTTTTTTTGAGCTTCAATCTCAGCAAAGCAAAGTAAAGTAGGAAAATGTACACTTAAACGATTCCCAGCAGCTTTCTGAACAGTAGGTTTTATCAAAAAAGGTGGCAGTGTGGGCCTGTTCAGTAGGTAGCATGACACAACATGATTGGGCTCATCACAAGAAGTAACTTTTTTCAGTCAAAGAAATACAATTTTTTTGCATAAAATTTTCCAATGGATATTGATCCTTCCTCATATTTTGGGGTTTAAAAAATATAAAAATATGTATCTCAAAGATTAATACACTAATATCTTACGATTACAAGTTTAATAAGGTATATTTGTCTAAAACAATATTTGCAGCTTACATAAAAAATAATTTATTGCATATTAAAAGCCCTTATATTTATTTGTTATTTTGAAAATTAGTTCACTTATGCATTTCTTTATGAATTTCCACCAATCACAACCAACGAATAGTATGTACTGTAAATAGAGAAACTTTGTGAACAGATTCATATTATACAAGGAGGGCAACAAAAATGTTCTCCGCCTGGTGTTCAGAAGTATACATTTACTCCCAAGTGAATCTTGCTGGGAATGAATACCTAGTGTGAGTCGTCGAAGTGTCAAGTAGTGTGTACCTATAGTTGTTGTAATTGCGTGCTCAAAATCCTACTTTGCTTTGCTTTGCTGAGAACGAAGCTCAAAAAACAGGGCTATTGGCAATAAGTCACATTTGTCGCATTGCGAGAGAATTCGCTCGCCGATGTGAAATATAACCAAAAAGAAAAGGAACGCGTTGAACAAGAAATTTGAGATATGTGAATATTTTCTATTCGCGAATATTAAAATATCAGTAGTGCTATAGGCAGTGTGACCAATTTAATTTTTGAAATCCTGCTAAATTCAGCAGTAAGGCATTTTTTTTATAAAAAGTGCCAAAAATCATGCTTAATATTTATTTCATGTAAAAACCTGATAAAAACCCAAAAAATTAACAAAAAAAGCTGTTTTTTCAGAAAAAAAAAAGAAAGATATTTCATATTACATATTTCAAAAAAATCACTTCGTGACGCGTTCAGTCTTTGTTTGTTAATTAAAAATCAATGTTATTATTATTAATTTTAGTATAAATTATTATTGCTGGGCTTCGGTTGTTTGTACTGGGGATCGGCAGCAATATCGCCATGACATCGTGCACGATGACAGCTATCCGGGACAATTTCCCCAGGATACCGCAATCGTATTGCGCGTTCGGAATCGCAGTTGTGAGTTTTTTGGTTGGGCTCCTCTATGTCACACCGGTAAGTTGAAAGTTTTCTCAGGCAAGAGAAAGGCGGTTCATGTTTTAAATGTTTAAAGGGAGGCCAATTCATCCTTACGCTGGTGGACTACTTCGGCGCTTCGATGATCGCTCTCACACTAGGTATCGTGGAGCTGTATGTGCTCGCCTGGGTGTATGGTGTGGACCGACTGTGCAAGGATACGGAGTTCATGATCGGCCAAAACCCCGGCTGGTACTGGCGAATTTGCTGGGGAATCGTAACACCACTGATCATGACAGCCATTCTGATCTATACGTTTGTGGCGTACGAGCCGCTGACCTACAAGGACGTCCAATTTCCCAGCTGGAGTTATGGTGAGTTTAAAATATTCATTGCATTTCGAAATATGTACATTGGGTTTCTGTTTCCAGCAATTGGATGGACAATCTCGGCCTTTGGGGTGATCCAGGTTCCAATTTGGGCCTGTGTTGCGATCATTCGCCAGCCGGGCGATACGTTTATGGAAAAGGTGCGCGGAGCGTTCCGGCCGAAGGCCAATTGGGGACCGAACGACCTGGTACTGCGAGAACAATACCACAAAGAGATGATCAGCTATAAGGAATCAACGCGAAATCTCGGATTCTGGCAAGGCATCAGGAAAAATATTTTCGGATAATGCGAGGTTTTTTTTTGTAAAGTCCATTAGCGACTGCGGCCTTAATTACATTAAAATAGATTTAAACTGACGTGTGCAAGGAGTTATGAGGGTTTAAGTTGATTTGTTTTGTATGAAATAAAGTTGTGTACAAACGGATAAACGATTGACCAAGAAAGATATGGCTTGTCCGTTAGGGCAACCGAATCGAAGAGATGCACTTATCAGATTAGGAATAGGTGTTCCAATGATGACATAAAATTCAGTTGGGAACCATAAAAACGAATGAAGATAGCGACTCTATTTCTGGTGTAAAAACGATCTGGGAAGCAAAAGAGGACTTCAGACTCGAATTTTAAATTATTTGTCGCCGTCATCCTATTCCTACGCATGGCGGGAATGCCTGATGAACTGTGGTTGAAAAGGCCAAACACCTCCCACTTGGCCTATGGACATAATGTTTCACGAATATCTACCGCAAACGGGGCCATTTGCATGAAAGGCATCTATCTGTGCACCTGTAGGCAAACCGGTCACTCCTTTATTCTTAAAAAAAAAGAATACATCCATCAGCGACAATCTCTGCGAAGTCACTCGACAGTATAACACGCATAAGCCACTTCTAAACTAAAGTCCTGTATCGCGATCTTGCAATACTCCTTTTGTGATGCAACTCTAGCTATCAACGAGATGTCCGTCCAAATCGCTATACCTAGCACCAAAAAAAAATCCCTTGCATGATTGTAATTTACATTCAGAGTGAGTTCTTTGTTTAACGCCCTATACACAGCACAGGCCATTATCTGTCAACTCAAGCCAGACTACATCTAGGGCGGCAACACTTCACTGACAATATCGGCAAACTCGCTTATATGTACAAACACCAGCCGGCCCCAGGGCTTTATATTGAGCTCATGTTGGTACAACGCTTAGATTGAGAACAAAATAACAATTTATCTACTCTAGCCTGCCACCGGAACCTAGCCTAACCTATTTCTTAGTTTAAATCCAGATGAAGTGCGGAATATACGGGAGGAGAAATCAAAACGATTTCATGGCATCGACCGAAAATGAGCTATACAAAAACCCTGCCTAGTTTCAATCCTTATTAGAAGTAAGAAGCAATGGGGAGTTGTCGGCCCCTAGTCTTTGAAAAACCGTCGATGAGCCAATCCAGTGTCTCTCCGCCACAATGATAAACAAAATCAGAATACATGGCGTTCATCCATCATAAGCCAAGTATTTGTAGGTTTTGAACAAGATCACAACGTTCAGACCTGTTTCCGTCTAATTGTGGTTGAGATTTAAAAAAGCGGGGGATTAAGGTCGACTCGTGATAGCTTTCACTAACCTTCAGTATTAATGGTGCTGAAATATCAGTGAGCTGTCAATCCCACTTATGGTTTAGCTTTAAGTCTTCGAGTTTTTTTTTTATAAATTTCAATGCAAACGGTAGGGTAGTCAAATCTTCATTGGCTTCTTTGAAACATTCGGAGGAGTTGGTGAACACTTGCCAGCCCAATGAGTCGTATTGAAGTCGATTTAACAGAACTATTCTTTAGATTTCAAAGTGGATGCCTCGGCAGTCAATTTCTCAAATTTGTTGACATATTCCTATGAGTAGGCAATTTCGCAGTCCCACCAACTGGTTTAACACACAACACCACTCAAAATATAAAAGAAAGAAACTACTACTCGAGATACTCTGTATCCCTTTATTAACAAAACCCTCGTACTAAACTAAATGCTTTCCAGCGGCGCTGTCAAAAATACATATCAGATCCCCATTGGATGGATTCACCAAACCAGTTGGCAATGGCTCCTTGTCGACGAAAATTCTCTACAAACACAAAAATCTCATTAGTACGACCTGAGAATAAATCACTTCCATGCCCACCTTAACAATGTCAGCCTTCCCTGCTCCACAGATAGCAAACATACAACACTTAGCATTGTTTATCAGCGGATAGGTCATTGTCACCCGCTGTGGAGGCGGCTTCGGCGAATCGTCTATGGGAGCGATCAATCGGCGTTTTTCCTCCAACAACTCGTGGCCAGGGAACAACGAACAGGTATGGCCATCCGGCCCCATTCCAAGAAGTAATAGATCAAACTGTGGAATTGTCCCGGCTTCGCTTTGGAATTCTTTCAACATCTTCTCTTCATAATCTCTAGCACACTCTGCCAGTGGCAAGTCAGTGTTAATTCGAACGAACTGACTCTCTTTCAGTGTAGTTTGGGGGATGAGGGTCGTCTTATAGGCACCAAATGTCGAGTCATTATCCGTCTCGGGAACAAAACGTTCATCACAGAAAAACAAACGCCATTTCGTAAGATCTGTGCCAGTAGCAGGTATAGCTCTGCATAGATAGTTGATAACGGAACCGCCTGTTGAACAATGACAGACAGGCGTGATAATCGAATGATTGACCTTGAAGTGCAGTGGCAAACTCACCAGACAGGCCGATACGAAACACACCATTGGCGGCGAGTGCGGCTGTTGCTCGTTTTGCTAGTTCCGTCGTCAGCTTTGCAACCACTTCATCTTCGTTTGGAAGAACGAAATTCACCATTTTGTATGAATTTTATTGAAAACACAAAATTATTGCGGAAGAAGGCAATTGGAATGTAGGAAAGTTGGAAAATGTGCGTAAATGTACTTCACTGTAGTGAATATGAATAGTAATGGCCTAGCACTGGATTAGGAATTGAAATGGATAACAGCTGATTATAGTTGACAGTTGACGGCCAATAAGTTGTTGTCTCAAGTTGGGACACGAACCAGGAAAACGAAAAGCTTCGAGAGAAAAACCTGACCAAACAGATGGCGATGCAAGCCGCAGAGGAAAAAGCTTTACTGTGCAGAGGTTGCGAACATTTTTGTTGTATGACATTTTGGTATTAGTTGTTTGGGTATGAAACTACTGTCAACCAAATTAAATGTTGATAGGTTTTGTTGAATTTTATTTTCTTGTGATTTTATGAGGAAACAAAACATTGATTTGAAGCGTAGATAAAATTTGAAAAAGGGGAACCATATCGCAAAATTGATTAAGTGTCAACATTATAAAATGCTTAACCATAATGGACACTAACTGTGAAAGTATTTGTCTGTTCCCATATTTTCTGGTTCAATATTAGGCTTGTTTTTTTTTAGCTTCAATCTCAGCAAAGCAAAGTAAAGTAGGAAAATGTGCACTTAAACGATTCCCAGCAGCTTTCTGAACAGTCGGTTTTATCAAAAAAGGTGGCAGTGTGGAACTGTTCAGTACCTAGGTAGCATGATACAACATGATTGGGCACATCACAAAAAGTAACTTTTTTCAGTCAAAGAAATACAATTTTTTTGCATAAAATTTTCCTTTGGATATTGATCCTTCCTCATATTTTGGGGTTTAAAAAATATAAAAATATATATCTCAAAGATTAATACACTAAAGGATCATTCACATGAGAGCGACCAACTACCTACGAACGAACGAATATTCGCAAGTTTTGACAGTCCATTCACATGATACATTTAATTTGGTCGCAGAAACCCGCGAATCCAATGACAGTCGCCGTTATTTGTCTCTATAACATTTTGAGTTTGAGGTTAAGTTCGAACGAATGCTTTATTCGTTAGTTTGTGGAACGCGAATTGAATGATGTGGATTGTGAATAAACTTTGACAATTCGCGCCAAGGGTGTATTCGTTCGCGGCAAAAAGTTTGCAATTCGAAATTTCGTTATTTTAACTGTTTATTAACATGTTTTCTTAATACATTTTGATGGATAATTAACTATCCTCCTCTTGGAATAGTAAAATGTACAATTTTCTGTTGATAAATGCATCAAAAGTGTTTTTTTTTCGCATTTCAGCAATTCGTTCGCTCGCTCTCATGTGAATAGTCCTTAATAGGCTTGTTTTTTTGAGCTTCAATCTCAGCAAAGCAAAGTAAAGTAGGAAAATGTACACTTAAACGATTCCCAGCAGCTTTCTGAACAGTAGGTTTTATCAAAAAAGGTGGCAGTGTGGGCCTGTTCAGTAGGTAGCATGACACAACATGATTGGGCTCATCACAAGAAGTAACTTTTTTCAGTCAAAGAAATACAATTTTTTTGCATAAAATTTTCCAATGGATATTGATCCTTCCTCATATTTTGGGGTTTAAAAAATATAAAAATATGTATCTCAAAGATTAATACACTAATATCTTACGATTACAAGTTTAATAAGGTATATTTGTCTAAAACAATATTTGCAGCTTACATAAAAAATAATTTATTGCATATTAAAAGCCCTTATATTTATTTGTTATTTTGAAAATTAGTTCACTTATGCATTTCTTTATGAATTTCCACCAATCACAACCAACGAATAGTATGTACTGTAAATAGAGAAACTTTGTGAACAGATTCATATTATACAAGGAGGGCAACAAAAATGTTCTCCGCCTGGTGTTCAGAAGTATACATTTACTCCCAAGTGAATCTTGCTGGGAATGAATACCTAGTGTGAGTCGTCGAAGTGTCAAGTAGTGTGTACCTATAGTTGTTGTAATTGCGTGCTCAAAATCCTACTTTGCTTTGCTTTGCTGAGAACGAAGCTCAAAAAACAGGGCTATTGGCAATAAGTCACATTTGTCGCATTGCGAGAGAATTCGCTCGCCGATGTGAAATATAACCAAAAAGAAAAGGAACGCGTTGAACAAGAAATTTGAGATATGTGAATATTTTCTATTCGCGAATATTAAAATATCAGTAGTGCTATAGGCAGTGTGACCAATTTAATTTTTGAAATCCTGCTAAATTCAGCAGTAAGGCATTTTTTTTATAAAAAGTGCCAAAAATCATGCTTAATATTTATTTCATGTAAAAACCTGATAAAAACCCAAAAAATTAACAAAAAAAGCTGTTTTTTCAGAAAAAAAAAAGAAAGATATTTCATATTACATATTTCAAAAAAATCACTTCGTGACGCGTTCAGTCTTTGTTTGTTAATTAAAAATCAATGTTATTATTATTAATTTTAGTATAAATTATTATTGCTGGGCTTCGGTTAAAGCCCCCTCAAAACCATCGGCCATATCATTTTCTTGTCCTGGTGGATAGTAGCACACTAAATTTCGTCTGCTTTGATTTTATTGTATTTTTTAAATTCATAATTTGGCTAAATCAAAATCCTGCTAATTTTTCCTGCTAGCATGAAATTACGCTAAAAAAATGCTGGCATGATTTAAAAAAAAAAAGAGGCTAAAAATAAACTAATCCTGCTAAATTTAGCAGGAAATATGCTAAATTGGTCACACTGGCTATAGGTACAAGCACAAAATATAGGGTAAACAGTCCAACAGTGGATGCAGATTTGATTCGATGTAGTTTTTAAAGTATTGGTTTAATCTTTAAACGGTTTGAGGGTACATACGTATTATAAGCTCCGCTATATAAAATAATAAATTTCAGGGCTCTCATCGCGTAATTTATCAAACGATAGTCGTCGAAACGATTGAACAGAACGATATCGTTTTCAGTTTGCTTCATGTTGCATCATCGTCCTATCGTTCAATCGAATCGTTCATCGTTTTCATTTTGAACAGTTTGAACATGACTGTAAACTAGGGTGTCCATATACCTCAAACGAAAAAAGAGGACACATATTACAGTCAACAACTATCATTAAATAAAAACTTTTGACAGGTTACTTTAATGAAAGATCCTGCGTGTTCCGCAAATTAGACGCGGTTAATCTTATCTTGCCAAGTCGAACGGTTTCGTTCTTTGTAGTCGGCGCAATAAATTGCTCTCGTCCAAGATTTGTCGGACTGTATTGTTGATATGTCCGATTAGTCGGTTTCTATGCTTTCTCGCGAAGCTTCTAGTTTCAGCTTCGATTGTTGGAATTCCGAGATCCCTATGGATATCGTCGTTTCTAATATACCATTGTGCTTGTACAATTTCTCTAAGAACTTTATTTTGAAAAGTTTGTAGAATATTGACATTTGTTTTCTTGGTACAACCCCAGAGTTGTATACCGTAGGTCCACACCGGCTTTAGCACTTGCTTGTATAAAAGCAGTTTGTTCTCAGTACTGAGCTGGGAATGTTTTCCGAGATATGAAAATAAAATAGGTACATCGAAAAAGTGCTACCACTGCTAGTTTTTATGGACGAACTTAAAAGTTTTAAAATGAAGAATTGTTTTTATATTGAAATTGAAGGTATTAAAAAAGAGAACGAAAAGAGGACAGAACAAATAAAGAGGACAAAAAAAGAGCTAAGCGGAAAAAGAAAGTGTAAAATAGATCGCTGACAAAAAAGAGAACGTGTTCTCTTTAAAAGAGATGTTCTGGACACCCTACTGTAAACAAACTCTGACAGCTAAAAAATCAAAAAAATGTATGGAAATAGTTTTTTTTTTCTTGAATTTGTTTATTTTTCTGTGTTTTTTTTATTGATTGACATGGATTTAGGCATTTAATGCAGATGGAGAGGTAGTAAGGAATAGGGCAAGTGAAATGTTAAGTGAATGTGTACGCGTATACGCAGATAGCCAAAAGTGTGCAGGAACCAACCATAGCCCAATGGAATATGCTAAAGTGTGCACAAGGTGTGGGACCTAGGGCAATAGAATTATTGTTTTTCGAAATATTTGTATTTATTAAATCAATCAAAACGCCAATAAATTTCTTGCATTTTTTGAAACAGATGAGAATTTTTATTGCTTAGGATCCAGTTGCAAGAAAAAAAAAATACAAAACAAAACTCAACCCATTTGTTTTTTTTGCAAGGATTTCATTCTTTCACAACTCGGATAAGAGCGAGTCACCTCCAAAGAGAACATAAGTGTGTTTTCCTTTAATATTTCGCTATTGACAAATGTACAAGTTGGCCTGCGATATCTGGTGGCAAAGAAAAGAACCCTATCAGACATACAGAAATCTGTCATCGGTAAGCGGTACATGTATTTTTGCCAAAGTAATTTATTTATTTTATAAATGAAAAACTATTTTAATTGATATAAATCCCTTGTCAGTCTAAAATCCAAGTATTGTTTAGGCAAAATAAACTAACCCCGGGTCAATAAATTATGTTTGAATCGTTTAAAAGTGGAATGAAAAATTTGTGTTTGTTTCGTGTAAACAATAAATGTTTATTGCTAAGGCCCAATTTGTTTATTTTTGGATTATACTCTTTTTTAACTGTTTGAAGTACTTCGAATTGTTGTTAATATTCTATTTATTATGCAGCATTAGGTATCTATTATTGTGCAGCTGACGCAAGTAGCCAAGATTTATCTCAGACTTTCTCGATATGATAATTTTGGAAGGTTTCTGCTGGGAAATGCTACCTCGAGCAAACGCGTGCAGTATGTTTTATTATCTCTTGCAATTGGCTTTAATATATCGCCTTCTTTAAAATGTAAACTACATATTTTAAAGAACTTAGGAAATTATTTTCCCATGCGAAGAACAATTTACCACTTTTTTTTACAAGGAATCGAGTTTTAAACTTCATTTGGATTTTTGTACATGGTTATACCATGTTCTCTATATGAGTTGCACTTGGGTACACCACAATGAGACACTCGATCCAACACTTTTTCTTTATTTTCCAACACTGTAAACTATTTAGAAATTTATTTGTATGTTTTTAATTCACAAATGTATTTATTTTCCACAATATTTAAATATTTAATCTCGATTAGCTTCTTTTACGTATATTTTTTCGCTAATCTGTCAAACTTGTATGTCTAGTAGGGTTCAAATTATAGCCGCTAGGGTACACCCTCCATTTCTCAATACTTTTCTCCAAAACTGAAATTCCCTATTCAAAAATGAAAATATGGGCCAAAAACGATGAAACGATTGCAAAATAGCTGCGTTCAATCGAATCGTTTCGACGAGGGTATTTGACGCTTGAATTAGTAACGTGAATCAACAAAAAACGATGATCGTCCAATTGTTTCGACGATTATTATTTTTGGTTGTTTGGATTAGAGCCCAGGTTTTTAAAACGCAACTTGTTGGTTTCCTGAGTACCTACTTGAGTGTAGACACAGTCAACCTATAGTGTTTATTTATTATTTCATAAGAAAAATATGAAACAAAAACAAGTTATAATTGATAAAAATCAATTTTTATTAACATTAACATTAAAAAAATTAAACAAAACACAAACATCTTCTATATATATAAAAGGCAATGAAGTCCGTGTGTGCGCGCATAACTCGATAAAGGATTATTGGATTTCAACGATTTTGGGCTACTTATTGTCGCGAAAATAAAACTTTGAGGGGATGAAAAAGGTTATGAAAGTTTGTATGGGGAAATGCACTTTGAAAAAAAAATAAACGGAGTGGAGATCGAGTAGTGATACTTCAAATGTAAAAAAAAAATATTTTTAATTTTAATGGCAATTATTGTTGTCAATTATTTTAATTATTCTGCAAGCAAATTGTTGTTGCCAACAACTTTGAAATTTCTTTTTTTTAAATACACCTAATAAGTTTGCTTATGTTTACTATGTCACATTAAGTAGCTTTTTGAAATGGAGTAGATACTTCGATTTGTTTGATGGTGTTTGAATCATTTTTGTTTGCCAAATATTTTCAGGATCCTTGCATTTGTATGAGTGAGTAAGTTGAAATGTTTGAGATGACGATGATGATAGGCAAAACAAGTAACAAAACAGTAACAAAAATGTCGTAGACCATCACCTCTACAATATGCAACGCAAGCCGACTGAAATAAGATAGGTAAATTTAATCTTCAAATGAACTCCAACCAGAAAATTTCAACAACACGATATGGAACAACCATCGATGCAGTCTTCCAGCGTAATCTAGATAGATTAAAGTCTCGAATGTACATCTTACTTCAGCTACCACAATCCGATTGTATCTATTCTACCGAAACTAGCACAGAACGAATAAATTATTGTTATTTCATAATATATCAAGAATACGGTTATTACAACTCCCTCTTTTCTCAATGACGTGTATCAAGCCACACACATACCGCACGCACCGTTTTGCACGTATATTTCGGGACTGTTGGATACAGGCGCACCACTTTTTTTTTATATAATCATATCTCGGGAATAGACTCTTCCGTGTTAGAAATGGAAACGAATACTCGGAGCTTAAAGAAATTTCGGCCGGTGTACCGCAAGGAAACGTCCTTGGGCCGCTTCTCTATTTGTTATATACTCGCGATATACCAAGGGAAGATGGCACTACTCTTGCTACGTTCGCCGACGACACAGCTATCCTAGCAGTAGGTAATACAATCGAAGAAGCGACTACAAAACTGCAAGCCGCAGTGAATAAGGTAAATGAATGGACAAGGATCGCCCTCAACGAAACTAAATCTGTTCACGTGAATTTCACCTATAAGAAAACCAATGACTTGCCAATTTTTCTTAACTTGGCCCGAATACCCTTTGCAAACGAAGCCAAATACCTGGGAATGGCACTCGACGCAAAGCTGAAATGGAGTTCGCACGTGAAAATGAAACGTAAAGAACTCGATATCAAATATAGAGAAATGTACTGGTTACTCGAAAAACATTCCCAGCTCAGTAGGTACTGAGAACAAACTGCTTTTATACAAGCAAGTGCTAAAGCCGGTGTGGACCTTACGGTATACAACTTTGGGGTTGTACCAAGAAAACAAATGCCAATATTCTACAAATTTTTCAAAATAAAGTGCTTAGAGAAATTGTACAAGCACCATGGTATATTAGAAACGACGATATCCATAGGGATCTCGGAACTCCAACAATCGAAGCTGAAACTAGAAGCTTCGCGAGAAAGCAGAGAAACCGACTAATCGGACATATCAACAATACAGTCCGACAAATCTTGGACGAGAGCAATTTATTGCGCCGACTACAAAGAACGAAACCGTTCGACTTGGCAAGATAAGATTAACCGCGTCTAATTTGCGGAATACGCAGGATCTTTCATTGGAAAGTAACCTGTCAAAAGTTGTTATTATTTAATGATAGAAAAATTGCTTGATAAGTTATATCTTAGTTGCAGTATCTAACAATCTTTAGAAGGGTGGTGTTTTTAGTCAGTAAAAATCTGACACTACTATGAGAACAAGCTTGCTATTCTTTATAAATGTGTAAAAACCAAGGAGTGTTTGTTGAGCATTTTTTTCACTTCGGCCACCAATCCAAAGCTTTGCAACAAATCGTTCCATTTTTTCAGTTTATTTGTTATTTCAGTGATTGATTTCTGGTTAATTTTTTTTTGTATTTCTCGGGTCCTTTTGTTTTTGAAAAGTAATTTGTTTACGTAGATTTTTTTATTAATGTACCTATGTATTTATTTTTAGTTTTCTTACTAAAATTAATGTCAAAATCCAATACCTAATACAGGAATTTTTGCAGAACTGAAGAATGAAACTTTGTTTTTGTGAGACAATAAGCAATTTTTATAAACCAAAACCGAAATAAAGGCAAAATCAATAAAACCAATAAAATTTGTTACAAATTGATGAGCTTCGTGTTAATTTGTTCAACAAAAATCCTAATTTTCGTTATCTCTGTCAATATTTCCTCTAATGCGTGTGCTTTATATCAATTTATGAGAGCTGTCATCGGCTAAAAATTTTGCAAATAATTCTTTTTCACTCTTACCTTCAATCGAATGGCGTGTAGTGTACCTATTCTTTAATATATTTGTCAGCTTAAAACGTCAACGAATCCGATGTGAAAGATTTTATTGGTTCACAGCGTTTATACACATTTTTTTTGTATTTGAAGTGTCACTACTCGATTTCTACCCCCTTTATTTGTTTTCATAACCTCTTTCATCCCCTCAAAGTTTTGCTTTCGCGACAAAAAATAGCCTATGTCCTTCCTTGGTCCAAAGTGAAACCGTCAAGCCCAAAATCGTTAAAATCAAACAATCTGTTATCGAGTTATGCGCATATATTATATAGATTTTTTTTTCTCTTTTTCTTTTCGTTTCAATAATGTCTCATAAAATGTCAGTTATTATATGACCATTTTTGTAAACCATGAATTACTCTTACTTTGCTTACATACATAATTCTTTCCACCATTAGCTGTTCTATAAAAGACAAAGTTTCAATGTATACCATTGATTTTATAAATAAACTTAAACTTAAACTATATTGAACGACAACGGTATCTCCTCGAACTATATTTTCAGTCCAATGTCTCAATTATTTTAAAATACAAGTTTTAAAATACAAGATTGCAATGTACTTTATATAATGAAGTTCAACGTTCTATAATTTATAAAATTCCTTCCTATCTATATCCCAACCTATTCTATAGCATACTGGATACTGCCTACTACTTATAGTGTTCCTTGTGCTAAATTCCATGGGCGGACTATTTGCAACATGGAGTGAAGAATGCTTCGTTTGTCCCAAAGGATCCAAGGTCTTACTGAAATTAAGGTTCAAAAATGAGAACCGTTTCGCTGTGAGTGAGGAAATCAGCCATTTTAACCGATAGTCCAGAGAAACGAGCGCCTCTTGACCATATCTAGAAAGGTCGCTAAAAGACAAGATAAAAAAGCCGGTGAAGGAAAAGATGTTACTTTTTTTTAGTTTTTTCTGCAAGTGAATTAAGAGTTAACTATTTCTATGAGGTTTTGTTTTCATAATTTTTCTTAAAATCAGTTGACACATATTGTTTTACCCCTCCCTATGCAGCGTGGTTAATTGTATATTTTGAGCAGACTTTATTTTGCTCCTTTATGTGAATTTTGTTCCAATGTAGCTCGTTTGCAAAATGTTAGGAGCAGCTTCAATTCACTTCTAGCCCGGTTCTACCTCTCATTTACGCCGTGCACGAGAATTGAGAATGTTTCAATCAACAAAAAATACTGCAAAGTTTTCCCATATACCCGAATTGGATCAATTAGAAATACAAAGCTTGTAATTCCAATAACTAAACAAAAATCGACGCTTCGATCCAAATTTTTGGGAAAATTCGTGGCCCTTACAGTATCATAATATGCCACCACCCGACGCTTTCTATACACAATTAACCACCAAACCAAGTCGCTGAAGGACAACTCTCGAAATGAAATCGCTGTGATAACACTAGAACTCAGTTCAAACTTCAAAGTCTTGTCATGAACATTTTTCTTGAAAGTGAGCGCCTTAGCGCCACGGTCAGAGTTGGCCACGTCGTGGCTGATGACACATTCCAAACATAGTTCCAAAGAAAGAGTCTATGGTGTTGTAAAACAAAGCACTGAACTCCACTTACAAGATATCAAAAAAGTTAGTCACGTCCTTTTTTAGAGGCTGCTAGACAAGAAATGCAAAGCAATGCAGTCAATTCCCGGGCAAGGTATTAGTACTCAAGATTATCCAAAGCGCAGCATAGCAAGGTGTTCTGTCTTTTGGTCACGCCAGAAATAAAACAATGCTTCCACTTCAAGGTACAGTTTATTACTACTCACAAGACACCACTCAGTACACGGGCTTTGACATTAGTCCGCTACTTGTGTATATAAAGAGCCTATACTTGTCAGCTGAATATACATCATTTCCTCCCTTTTTTAAATTAAAGACTTAAAACTAACAACAAAAAATCCAATAGTTGTATTCTATATCAATTATTATTTATAATTAGTATATCAAAACTTATAGTTGACTTGAACCCTTTTTCTTAGTCTTTCCTTTATCGGTACTTCATGGACTTCTTCTTCTTTTACTCCATCACTTCCAACTGACTTATCTTCCGCGTCATAAAATTCGTCTTCGCTTACATCTCTTTCATAATTTCCTACATTTTCCTTTCTATTGGTCGTGTTTGGTACATACACATCTTTACAAATCTTTTTTAGCTGATTCCTATGTACAACTTTTCTCCTACCATTTACTTCAATTAAGTACATTACATAACTTATTCTTTTACATACCAAACCACGTATCCACTTAGCATAACTTTTATCATTAGGGTTTAAATATAAAATTCTTTCATTAACTTTTAGGTCTAATGATTTTACCCCACTGTTTTGTTTGAAATCAGAGTATTCTTTTAACTTTTTGCTTTTATAGTTTGTTTCTTTTCCATTTCCCTTACACTTATTATTAACTGAACTCTCCAGTGAGCAATAACTTAACAATGTTCTAGGTTTATATATGAATACTAACTCGCTGGGACAAACTCCGGTGACGGTTGACGGTGTATTCCGTATTTTAAAAAGGAAATTTAAAATTTGATCTTGTATGGACAAACCTTTTCCCTTACTGAACGACAATCCCGCGATCAAACTTTTTTTGACTGTTTGAACCCCCCTTTCTGCCAGCCCATTACTAGGAGGATGATAAGCTGGACTAAACATTTGTTTTATTCCATTTGTTCTTAAAAACATTTTAAATTCTTCACTGCGAAATTGAGGTCCGTTATCACTCACCAGAGTGGCACAAAAACCAAAATTTGCGAACAACAATTTTAATTTGTCAATGACATTTTTTGTGCCAGTTTTCGTTAGATATTGTACATCTATCCACTTGGAATAATCATCCACAGCTATTACAAAGTCGTTATTTTCAAACTGAAATAAATCGACATGGACCCTTTCAAATGGGTACGTTGTGGAAGGCCATGTAAAATTTGGACAGTCCTTTATATTTTTTCGAAGCTTTTGGCATATCGTACACAAAGAAACAAATCTCTCGATTTCTTTATCGATCGAGGGCCACCAAGCCATACCCCGAGCTAAAAGCTTCATCCTAACAATCCCCACATGAGATTCATGAAAAAGTGCTAGAATTTTTTCTCTAAAAATGGTTGGCATTATAATTCGATCCCCATAGAATAAACATTCTTCTCTTAGCTCCAAAGACAATCTACAACTATGATATGGTGATAACAAAATATCTGATTTGGCTTCCGCTGGCCATCTATTATTCCTAACGAATTCGGCCACTAGCCTTAGAACTCTGTCCTTTTCTGTAAAGTCAGCAATTTGCCGAATTGATATTGGAATACATACTTTCATCGTAATTGAAAAAGTTAACATTCAAATTGTCAACGTCGGTTTTGGAATCTACAGGTAAGCGTGACAACGCGTCAACGTTCTGCTGTTTTAACCCCGGACGATATTTAATTTTGCAATTGTAGTTTGACAAAAACAAAATCCATCTATGAAAACGCACTGAGACAATATTGGCTAATGCTTTCTGGTCTCCCAAAAGTTTCTCCAGAGGTTGATGATCGGTGTAAACCGTAAATGGATAGCCGTATATAAACTTGTGAAACTTTTTTATCCCAAAAACTACCGCCAATGCTTCTCTATGAATCTGAGAATAATTTTTTTCTGCGCTACTTAATGTTGATGAAACCATATAACAAGGCTTCTCTTGTCCTTCGTCCAGAACACTGAGGATAGCGCCCACACCATACGGGGAAGCATCACATGCAATGACGATGGGTTTCGTGGGATCAAAATGTACAAGCAAGTCGTTCTTGGCTAAGAGTTCCTTGCAATCAGCAAACGCCTTTGAACAATTTTGATTCCAAATCCACTTCTCGTCCTTACGCAATAATTTGTATAGGGGTGCTAAAGTTGCGGAACTATTTGGGAGGAATTTAGAATAGTAATTTATTAATCCTAAAAAGCTTTGCAACTGTTCAATATTTTGCGGTTCTGGTGCTGCCAAAATCGCATCGAATTTACATTTTGAAGGCTTAATACCTTCAGGGGTAATGGTATGACCCAAATATTCCAGAACATTTACTAAAAGTTTACACTTTTCCCAGTTTACTTTAACGCAGAATTCTTCTAATCGTTTTAATACACAAAACAATCTTTGCTTACATTCGACAATGTTAACTCCCGCTACAAGTATATCATCTAGATAAACTGCTACCCCATTTAACCCATGCATGATTTGATCCATAATCTTTTGAAAAATCATTGGAGCTGTGGCAACTCCAAATGGCAAACGACAAAATTGGAACAAACCCATGTGAGTATTTATTGTCAACAAGTGTTGAGAACTTTTATTAACCGATAATTGTAGATATGCTCCACTTAGATCAAGTGAACAAAAACAAGTGTTACCACTGATGCTAGTCAGTATGTCATCAATTAACGGCAGAGGATATACATCCATTTCAATAACTGGGTTAATCGTTATCTTAAAATTGCCACATATCCTAACACTGGAGTCCTTTTTAAGAACACAAACTATCGGTGCCGCCCAACAACTACTGCGCACAGGCTGGATAATTCCTTCTGTACACATTCTATTTTGACTGCTTCTCACACCGCATACTAAGCGATCCCGCAATGCATTTGACAAAAATTCTCCGAATTCACACGGTGCCGCCAAAAGCTTCAGGTTCACTATATACTCCCCCACTTGCTCATTTGTTTTTTGGGCACAGTTATAAAATTTGAACCGCTCAGCGATAACGTTTCTTACCGGCGTGAAATGAGGGAGAATGGTTTTTACTAAATCCTTAAACGCTTTGTCTGTCGCTTTCTCCGGCAACACGATTGATTTTATCCTCTTATACGTATCTGGGCCTACTAATGTTAGGAACAGCGCAACTTTTTGTGCTTCCTCAACCAGATTTATTTTGAATAGTTGTTCTATTCTTTCGAGATATTCTTCGAAATCGTCTCCAAATGCGAATTGTTCGATCGAACCGATTAGAGCCATGCCACCGCGTGTAAGCTTTCCAGTTGAGTTAGTCTTCGGAAGTTGATTTGTCTGTATATAGACACTTAATTTTATTCAATTAGTTTAGACAAACTATCGATTTTATTTGCGTTTTATTTTTACAGAAAAAAATTTTTTTCTTTTTTTTTGTGTGTGTGCACGTTTAAAGGTTACTTTCTCGTCGCCAAAATATGTTCTGTCTTTTGGTCACGCCAGAAATAAAACAATGCTTCCACTTCAAGGTACAGTTTATTACTACTCACAAGACACCACTCAGTACACGGGCTTTGACATTAGTCCGCTACTTGTGTATATAAAGAGCCTATACTTGTCAGCTGAATATACATCACAAGGCCAACTTGTTTCCTAATGAAATTATAGCTAAGGAGACGTGTGCAAGGAACACTATCATTGCCACAACATTTTCGCCGACAAAGCAGTCAAAACTGACTTTAAGACCTACTCCATTATTTTCTAAGGACACCTAGACCTACTCCTTCCGACGTCAAATCTAATATAAAAAACAATTGCACTTACCCAAATACAAAAATGGATACTCGACTGAAAAGAAAAGACACAGAAAGTTGATTAGATAATGCCCACTCGAAGGTGTTTACATAAGAACTGTCACGAATTATATCTACACAAGACCACGTTACAAATTTCAACTTAAGCAAGCAATTTTACGTTGACCTTGTGCAGTTGCTGAGAGACAAAAGTCCTTGGGTTACAGGTACAACCTATACCAAAATCATATAATACAACCAACTCAGCATTCAGTGTTGGACCACTTTCTCACCACCACCGTGCGGCGACACTAAGCCCAGGGTGGGTACACATCTACACAGTGTGTTTGTATCTTATCAGCTCCCAAGTACACATTCAGCTTAATTATAGCGCGCAAATACTCATTACGATCGCATATTACCGCACCACGAGCGTCAAAGCGTTTTGCCACTCTGTCACGAGGAATGCCGGGGGCATCCCTTATCTCGCGCACTCATTGCAAACATTCACATCCCACCCCATTATTTGTAATGGAGCGGCAGGCCGCCCCCAGCCCCCAGCCCCCAGTCAGGCATCAGGACGAAGGACATATTATACAAGTGCGAGTGGATGGCATTTTGCGCTATTTGTGGAATGTGTTTGTTTTGGCTCCGAAATCTACGCTTGCCAGCCACGTGCAGGATTAGGTGAAATGCCAATAGAGCCCCGAGCGCGCACGAACGTCACCACAACACCCTCTGTAAAATGTTGGGGATACAATAAAAATCAAGTGGAGCATTACGATTTTTTTGTTCTGTGCCTTTTTGGTGGTAGTATGAGGTGACGACGATCGACGGTAAAATTCACATCCTGTGTGCGGATGTGCTCAATGCGGAGAATAATACTGCTGATGATGGCGTTGGTGGTGGTGGCGACGACGAGTGGCTGAGCCTATACAAACAGATAAGCCACGTCCTTGGATTAGTCGACAAGGAAATGACACCATGGCATGGAGGCAAAACTAAACAGTAATTGCGGGAGGACGACACAAGGAAAAAAAAAACCTATTCGCTATTGTCGCTTCATTGCTGTGCATGCAGAGATAATAATGCATGATGACATGCAGGGACATGATTTGTATATTACAAAAATTTTCGTTTATGGCTGGGAGAAGGGCGCCGCTGTTACTGAGGGACCAGGGATATACCATATACGTATCCCTATCCATACATCCGCATTATCTGTCGTTGGGTTTTGGGTACTGGAAATAGGGATTATTTTGCGAATTCCAGTTGGGAGTGCACAGTACACACAAATCCTTAGTCGGAAGGGAGTTAGTTTTTAAGTAGGTATACGGACGAAGAGTGTATTCAATCGATTTCGGCTTACAGCTGAGAGTTGGCACATCGATGACGATTGAGGTGGGAAAACTGTAATTAAATTTACGTGAGTAGTATGAGTGTTGTATGAAACGGAATGGGCATTAATTGGCATCAACTTGGTGGTTTCCTGTTGCAACTATCACATCAGTTGTGATTACATTACCTTCCAGTGGTAAGCACAGACTATTCGCCCAACATTCGACTTGCTAAACCTATAAGCGCGAGTGTTGAACAAGAAAATAAGAAAAATAGCAACGGCAAGGGTCTTATGAAGGAAATACTTCGAGGAGATTTAAGGCTAAACGGCCACAACCGCAACAAAGCGATAGAATTTTTGCCGATCGAGTATCCTTCAACTTATCGTGAATCCCTGATCAGTCAAAATCAAGTGCTGCGGAGCAATGGTATCGATTCCAAGAGGCCATCAGAAACGCCGCAACTGATTTGGTGGTCTCACGAAACCCTTGGTTTGATGAAGACAACCGACAAACGCACATACAGCATAGCAACTCTACAAAGCGGTTATGCAGAGAAGGCTATATGAAGACATAAACCGGTCAATTGATATTGTGCAGTTTGTCAATCATATAGATGAAATTGCGTGAAGTTTTGAACTTAGTAGGGTTATACCTAGTATGATATATATCTATGAAGTCAAATGAAAAAAAAAAAAAAGATTTTATATGTCCTAAAATCTTTTTAGACCCTTTCGGAGTATTAGGAAACGTGCGCTCACAGAGATTATTAACAAATCATTAGTTTCGGGATATTTTCCAAGCTCGTGGAAGGAATCGTTGGTTGCACAGAAGGTGCAGGGCTCGAGAAGGTGTGAAGATTTTCGACCAGTTGACGCGTTACCAGTGTATGAAAAGATAATTGACAAAATAGTCAACTACAAAAATACATAGACACTAAAAACATTCCCCGGTACTAATAATCAGGCTTAATTTTTCCAATTCACAATGGCAAAGTGTTCCATACAAAATTGCATATTGTGATCTAGAAAGTATTTAGTGCGAAGGTTAAAAATGACTATTAGTAAGAAGAAGATTTCGAAGATATCATTATAACAGTATTCTTGGACCTTAAACGAGCTGTCGAAACTATTGACAGAGAAATATTAGCTCAGAAATTAAAACATTACGGTATTTGTGGCAATGAGCTACAGTGCGGTTCAGGTAATATCTATAAGTCAGCGAACTCAAAGAATATCAGTCCACGGTAAACTTTCGGACGGGTTGGGGTCGAAATTCTGGCGAGGTCAAAATTCTTTTTTCAAAATTCTGCTTTCAAAATTCTGCTTTTCAAAATTCTGCTTTACAAAATTCCGCTTTACAAAATTCTGACTTGCAAAATTCTGCAAATAAAAAAAAGTTTTGGAAAATGTTAAAAGCGCGCGCTTTTAATTATTTATTTTAAAGGGAAACCACGTTTAGAAACATTAATACAAAATGTCTTTCCTCATTCGTCATATTAAAATTATGTTGTATTCGTTTTTTTTTTTTTTGCTTTCAGAGCAATTTTTATGTGCGTTAGGTACAAAAAAAGCAATCTTTTTCAGATTTCGGAACACTTTCGCGAATCTAGATATTTTCTCAGATTTGCTTCAGATTAACCATACCTACAAGTGCGTTTGAGTTTGACAACTGATGGAGTTTGTTTACGCTTTAGTGAATTTTTCCTACAGCAAAGAAAGGCATTGCATAGGGTGAATCTATTTTTGTAAATTATTTATGTATAAATATTTAGAAATCAATCGGAACGGAAATTTCGAATTTTTTCATACAAAAATTAACCAGTGAACGGAAATCGCTTAGAAAAGTGTCGAAGAGTACACATATTCAAATCGCACGAATATCAACAGCATATCTGAAGAAGAAGAAGTTTTGACACAGCTGTTTTTCGATAGCTTACAGACTTCAGAAATAACTAATGAATCGATCTTGACCTATTTGGTGCTGGTATCCACCCTGTGCAAGAAATTTAAAGGTTGCTTTCTCTCAGATCATCACTTATGCTGTTCAAAACATACATAAATGCATCTTTTGAAAGGCGATCATTTTTTTAAACTAGGAAAAATATTTAGTACCTTTATGTAAATAAATTATTTCGTCATTAAATTTTGCGTTTTATAACATTACCTTTTACTTGATAAACCCATTACGTTAGAATTGTCTCTAAGTATCTTTCTTTGAATTTTTTCTTCAGCACAAATTTCTTCATCAAGTCTCAATGCTACCGAATCTATATCCATTGCGAAATTCAATTATTGTCAACGAACAAGTTTAAATAATCAAAAACGAATTATTCGACTTCTGTTGAATTTAAAATATAATTTTTAACAAAAAGCAATGACAACAAACGGTTGACATTAGAATCGGAAACAACCTTCGAACAGTTTTTACTTTGGAATCGAATTAGAGAGTCAGGCCCCCGAGCTTAATTTAAACTCACACATTCCTCATTGCGTTATGTTTAAGAATAAATTAGCTTATCTTAAGTTTACAATGATCTAAAATCAATATATTTGCATCCTTCGAGTGAAATGATTTATATGTCCTTAATTGAAGCTTACACGTTCTAAGTAATGTAATAGAACAAGTTAAAAATAAGAATTAAAGGTTCTCAAAAAACATTCTTAAAGTAAGCTTACCTATTGTACGTATTTGGATTAAGAATTCTCGAGCTTAACAGACTTTCGTCAACGGATAGGCTTGATCTGACACTTGATTTTATCTCGTTTTTTGCCTGAGTGATACCCGCTACCCGCATGCAAAATATTCAAACGACAATTAGTTTTACCACAAATATCAATAAGTTGTAGTGGCCAAATATCTATAATATTCAATTTCGTTTCGAAGCTACTTTTATTTTGCAAGGGACAACTTTTTTTCTGATAATGGTTCCCAATAAGAATCAGAAAACGGTTATTTGCTGTCATATGAGGCACAGGGTGCATGTACAATTACATTGTACAATCTACATACATTGAGGAGATGTTTTTTTTTGCGTTTATCATTATTAAGTCGTATAATGTTTAAATGATTCATTATATTGAAATCTAACTTTTAAAGTATGAGAACACGCGATAAAAGGTTGGTTAAAATAATAAAAAACGGATTTGCAAATTTTACGATGTTTTCGCCCCAATTTTTGGTACGGCTTTTCCATAGGTATGTTAAAAGCGACATAAAAAGTGAACAATGTAGGAGGTATGCTACTGATATACAAATTTATAAAAATAACTATAATAATAAATATGGGAATATTTTCTTAAAAAAAGACAAATTGGGGTACTAAATCGGTGCAGATAAAATGAATGATAAAAGTTTGAATATTGTTTTTTTTTTTACACTCAAATGTAATTATTTCGCACTTCATTTATTGTTTCCAATTTAATCTGCTGCAGTAGTGCAGTTTATGTAGGAAATAGATAACATTCTCATTTCTCTCCTACGGGAGCGTATCGGAATCCCGCTTTTTGAAATCCCGCTTTTCAAAAATCCCGAAAAAAAGGTTTTAAAATTCCATCTGCTAAAATACTGTTTTTTTTTAAATCCCGTCTTCTAAAATCCCGCTTGTTCAAAATCCCGATCTATTATAATCCCGCTTTTTAAAATCTCGCCAAAGCCCGCTAATCCCGTTTTTTTTCCAAAACATTGTTATCAAAAAAATAGATGTTGGTTATATGCGCTTTTCTATTAGTTTATTATATATTTAAAAATACCTACTCGACCAAAACGAAAATGCATCTAGTTTTAACAGCATTTATTTTTAACTATAAGAACATTTTTGTTTTTGCTTACATATTCTACTTACATATAATACACTGTTTTATACGAAAACTATAGTTCCATATTAGGAAAACTCATTAGGTAAAAGATATACGTGTTCTAAAATAATGAAGTCTCTAAATTAGATATTTCTATTATTCTTAGATAAATTCATTAATAATAATAATAATAACAGTTGGCGCAACAGGTCTGTAGGGACCCGAAAGGGATCTAAAATTTTATGCCGATTCCAAACGGCCGATTGAGAAGCTCTTTCAAGATAGTTATCCTCTCGGATGAATGTCAGACTTTCGTTAGAGGTGGCGCAGTAAAAAAACCCTGAGTTGGAATTTGCGTTTTTGGCGGGATTCGAATCTCGCACCCATCGCTTAGTAGTCCAACACACTAACCACTAAGCCTACAAAATTCATTGTTCATCATTAAAACATGGTGTTTTTACCGACACCCTCCGAGTGTATCCCCTTTTTAGCCTTGACAAGCAATATCATGTAAGTACACACCTACGTGCACGCCTACATTAAAAGAAGCATGTTGCGTGTGTGAGTATAAATGCTGTACCTATGTACTTCGTTTGTGTACCTACTCTTACAGCAGACATTAGTTTGTAGTATGTGTGAAGATTGTTTGCAAATAAGAGCTTCAAAAATGCACTAACTTTCCGAAATTTATGCTGTGTGCAGTCCATTCCCGTAGCTGTTAAGTGGTAACATTAAATAGCAGCCTCACAATTTTTGTGTGTTTTTAACGGTAAAGAACATTTGGATCTTTGAGACACGTAATGGTGACAAAAATATCAAATAGTTACCGTCTTATTGGAATGACTTTATCGATACAAAACCGATTGAAATATACCATGCGGGCATGTGGTGACTATGATTTAAAGTCAATTTTTATAAGAGTCACAAATTTCTAATAGGGAAGACCCGAACAGAAACCTGTAGAGAAACTCTATGCACGGCGATTGATTAAGGCCTTGTCGAAAAAAGGAGGAAAGAACTCCATCATCTGATTCCTGCTGTAATGTGCAAAAACATGGACGTAAGATTGGGCGGATGATAATTTCAATTGGAGCTTTGCAAAATTCTTCGTGTGTCCCATTTGCGTAGATGGGATTTAACAGCGAACACTACGATCTTATGGTTAGGACCTACGAGCGAATGGACACCAACTCTAGAGCCCGAAGAGTCTTTGATTCCAACCCAGAAAGACAATGCAGTAAAGGCGTAGCCATTGCCTTAGGTGTCAGTGTAAGGGGACCTCACCAAACTAAGAGTGAGCAACTGGAGGCAGTAATTCAAGGATCGCACTAACTGGAGAGGCGAATTGGTTGAGGTCCAGTTTGTAATAAAGCACCACCAAGAAACACATTTCGAAAGGTAAAATGCGAAAAATAATCAAAAAACGACTGGACTAATTCATGTTCAATGGTTCCCTCACTTCTTCTTTTCAATAGCTCCATGCTCTGTCTATGCCCAGAGCCCAGCCCACCCATTTTAATTTAGACGCGCTTGTCAAACACAATTTCCGTTGTTATCATGCCTCTTTTAATTATTCCCATCGACCACCCGCTCTACCATATCCTCAATCACAAACAACAAAACACAGAGGCCTTCGACTTACATAAAAATACCCAGGTGCAATTACACGTACACATGCCATTTCAATTTATTGCAACCGAATGTGTAAACAATAACAAAATTATGCTTGCGTGCAAAAAAAAAACCCTAGCCCACACAAACAACATTCACCAATCATCCCATTCTAGCACCATCAGCCTCCATCTACCTCCAGCCACCCAATTAATGCGCCAGGCGGTATTGGGACATTTTTAATGTCCACCCTACCCTCAAACCCATTCAGTTCCTGGCCAATACAGCACACAGCTCACTGGAACTGGAACATTTTAATGGCCAACGGCATGTGCCATGTCGGTGAGTTTGCTCATGTGAGAGCACAAGTGCGTGAAATGCTTTGCACGGATTTTTAAGCTTCGGCTCGTTTTCGGGAACATGGCGTGAAACCACAAAACGTTTTTCGCGGCAACCGGTTATGGAGATTAATTGCAACACACCCCCAACTTCGGGTTGGATAGAAAAAATAAATAAAACAAAAAAAAAAAACACCATCCTGGTGGTACTTTTGCGTGCTATTAGCGCCAAAATATCCTCAATAGGAAGGTTTTGTTATATCCGATGACCACCATTACCACCGCGCTGCTGTGGCAACAAAAACATATTTTCGGCAGCATTTAATCGCACCGCCGAACCGCTTTTAAAAATTCTTCAGCCTGCAGCTGTTAATTGTTGGGGGGAGAATATAAATATGTACACATTTATGTGACAAAGTTGGACACTTATTTTGGGAGACTATAGAAAATTTGTTGTAAGGCAATGGGACAAATACTTGAAAGGTGGGGTTAGGTACTGAAAACTGCAGTAGACCGACGAAGTTATTAGTCAGGTCATAGAGCCCTACTGGGCTAGGAATGAAGCCTATAATAAATTACCTAAGACGCTAACACAGCAGGTGGATGAATAATTTGCTTCGATTTAAGCAGTTGTCGGTAAGCGTGTCATTGCGTGACTTGGATGTAAGGTCCCGAGGATGTATAATACAAGTTTGGTCAAAATATTTATTGTAAGCTTCTATCTTCCCTCTCAAAAAGCGTGCCTTTGAGTGTCTTTCATACAGTTAGAGATGCGAGGTGAACTGAAACTTTACGTGTAATCATATTGTCATAAAATTGTTATTTGAGCAAATCAAACTGCATAAATAAGCCCCACATATATAGATATGAATTCTATAACTCTCTAACCAGAACTTGCGACAATTGCCTGTTACTGAGAGCGTCAATTTATTAACACTCACATTGCTATTTGATTTGATACATATATACTCTATACTGCCATATCAAATGAATAACCCAAAATTGGATTTTATTTAACACTATTCGTATATTTTATCTCTTTTCTAGCATCGGTTCTCAGATTTTTACCTAACCTAATAAAATAATAAAAAAGCCATCCGAACTTTTGATCAACAAGAAGGTTACTTTCGTCCCACTGGCGCACTTAATTTTTTGATAATATAGCTGACGTGAGCTGTATTTTCTTTGTCCAAATGTGGATGGACGAGTTTAATTCATGGGTCCATTGACCCTTTATTGTGTTATCGCTCTTAGTCTGCTTTTCCTGAAGTAGGTAGATCGATCTAACCATCATCATAACCATTGAGTATATTACATTTTCCGCCCATTGCAACGGTCGAAAGACACTCACTTATGGGTGCTTCTATCTGCTTCGATGACGCTATTTTAAAACAGCCCACGAGCTGAGTAGTTATGTCTTATTTCCTTTTTCTGTAAGTATCCCGGCCAAGAACGGAGAAGAGGCCTATCTGAGTACTTCTTATAGCAGGATAATGCTGGCATATTCAGATCCACTATGGACCGCATTCCCAAACGGTTTAGAACTTTTTCCAAACAGCATTTCGTGCAGAATCTTTCCAATCTTTTTTTAAGGTTTCCAAACGTTTTTTAGATTGGGAACATTTCGGAGCATTTTTTGAGACTCTTGGGTAGTTTTCTTACGTCTTTTTCGGGGTGTGCTGTTTCCTAAGGGTTTTAAGGAGAATTTTAATACTATGCACTTCGAGTCGTTTCTTCGAACTTTCGACTGGTTTTTTTCGTGCCATTTCGTTTCTTTGAGAGTTTTGCTCGTCATTTCTTTGAACTTGTGTGTATAGTTTTTTTTAGAGCGTTTTTACAGTGTTTTTTTCAGGCGTTTTTGGGTGTTTTCGGAGCGTTTCTCGCACCTCCTCTTGTGGCTCTTTTAGGCGTGTTTTGCGATGCTTTTTTTTAAAGATTTTTGGCGGGTTTCTAGTGCACTCTTTCCAATCTTTTTTGGGGCTTTTAAGAGCTTTATTCGGAGTTTTTTCAAAGTGATTTTCTTGTGGTTTATTTTGGATTTTTCGGAAATATTTTTACTGCATTTTAAGGCTGCCTTATGGACGTTTAAACTTTGAACTTGTGTGTACAGTTTTTTTTTAAAACGTTTTTACAGCGTTTTTTTCAGGCGTTTTTGAAAAGTTTCTCCCACTACTTTGGGTGTTTTCGGAGCGTTTCTCGCACCTCCTCTTGTGGCTCTTTTAGGCGTGTTTTGCGATGCTTTCCAATCTTTTTTGGGCTTTATTCGGAGATTTTTCATAGTGATTTTCTTGTGGTTTATTTTGGCCTTTTCGGAAATATTTTTGCTGCATTTTAAGGCTGCTTTATGGACGTTTAGGAAATTTTGGAAGAGTTTCTTTTTTTGCATTGCTTGTGTTCCGGAATCCGGATAGTTATTTAAGTTTTTCTATGGACATTTACTTTTATTTACGTTAATGGAGACGTTTCTTATAGGGTTTTTTTTTTCTTATAAAGTTTTTGGAGGAATTTCCAGTGGTTCTTTTTTTACGTCGTTATTTTGGGGCCTTCTACTGCGGCGTTTTTTAATGTGTAAACATCTAAGCGCGCGTTGTTGGAATCTGGTGGAGTAATTCCAAACATAGAACTTGCCGCAACGGATATGCGTCACGGTGTTTTATCATTGCATATATCTTATCATTGCATACGTTTTTATCATTGCATACATTTATGAGCTGAAATAAAGCATGCTTTTGAAGTTATTACTTCTTTAGGCGCGTTGGGCAATTTGGATGGGAAGAAACCAATAAACTCGCGTCACTGTTACCATCACCGTCACTGTTACCGTTACCGTCACCGATCCCAATGAAACTTTGTATGTGTGCATGGTTGTATGCAGCTAGAAAGCTGGGATAGTTTTGGACCCGATAGGTGGCGCTGTTGTCGATTTTTTTGAGAAACTTAACCGATCTCAATGAAACTTTGTATGCGTGCATGGTTGTATGCAGCTAGAAAGCTCGGATAGTTTTGGACCCGATAGGTGGCGCTGTTGTCGATTTTTTTGAGAAACTCAACCGATCTCAATGAAACTATGTGCATGGTTGTATGCAGCTAGAAATATAGGATAGTTTTGGACCCGGTAGGTGGCGCTGTTGTCAATTTTTTGTTATTTCATAATATATTAAGAATACGGTTATTACAATTCCCTCTTTTCTCAATGACGTGTATCAAGCCACACACACACATACCGCACGCACGGTGTTTACACGTGCATATTTCGGGACTGTTGGATACAGTCGCGCATATTTTTTAAAGCTAATTTTTCGCTTTTTCAGTAGATTCTAGTGGCTTTTTTAAACTTGCTTTGTATTGCTTCGTTTCGAGGGACTTTTTCTGCGAGCTTCTTTTCCAATTGTGTGTGGGTCGTATTAGAGTATTTTTTGCCGTGTTTCGTTAAGTGTTTTCGGGGTGATTTTCATCTTGTTTATTTGGCTTTTTCGAGCTTTTTCGCGTCGGAGTTTAGGTTATTTTTGGGGGGCATTGTTTTTTCTGTGTTCTGGATCGTTTTTTGGGTATTTTTCGGGAAGTCTTTCCCAGCAGGCATTTCCCAGTAGGCATTTGCGGCGTTTAAGGGGAAGTTTCTTAAAGTGATTGTTGGGCATTTCTTGAGGCTTTTTCAAAGAGTTTTCAGTCGAAGCTTGCTTTCAGAGAAGCTTGCTAAGATAGTCGATGGATAAAAAAATGTAGGGCTCTACGTACAATCAAACATGCAATGAGTATAAGAACACATAATTTGTATAACAATTGATATAGATTTCAATGTGATTTACCTGACTGTAGGTTATCGAAAGATATATTATTCTATTACAAAAATTAGATTTGAAGGATATAGTCTACAAAGTTACATTCCTTTCATCTATTTATGTCAATCTCTGGCATTGCTGATTTTACGTGTTCTGAAAGATCAAATTCTATTATCAGTCTCATTTATTTCGCTACTATACGAATTAAAATCTAAATCCTCTTTCTTTCGTCTCCTCCTATTTACTTTATTGCGACTTGTAAAACACAACCTAACTGCCTGCATTTGAACAAAAATATTATCCACTCAAAGTGGCAGGTAAAAACAGCTTATGTCATAAATAAAAGAGTTCTCCGCTGTTATGTGCTTCGAGCAGACTATCCACATGTAATCTTTTCTCCAGATGCAGGTATACGCTTCAACATCATTCCCGACAATTACGTAAAAGTTACTCCAAATAGAGACAATCGATCCAACCTCACTAGGTACACGATTATGAACAACAATTGTTTTGAAATTTTATCATTTGCAGCCCACCCACAAGTCGACCTTTCGCTGGTACACCTGTTACAGCCAGTACATAACCCATCACTATCACAGCCAGTCAAGTCTTTCCAATCGACAGAACAAACCACTCACCATGTCAGTATGTTACAGGGGCATATAGAGCTGTGCCATGCTGTGCCAGGACTTATGTACGAAAGCCCCAAACGGATATAATATTGAATAACATTTCTTGAATCATCAGTTGGCGCTTCATCGGCAACTGATGCCATAATTAAGGACGGTGACATCTGCAGCGACCTTCTTTGACTGATTATGGAGTCTCTTTCGAGTCGTACATTTCTGGTTGTCAGTTTGTTCGGATAGGGGTAAAGAATTTCAAACAAAATAGAACATAAATAGAATGAAGGAAACCTTTGTCCTTTCGCCTCGGTGCTATTGCTACTATTTCATATGTAAATGGGCTACCCAAACCTTGCCTCGCCCCATCCTCATTCCCATCATCATCAGCAGAAGAACTGGCAGAGCACAGTCATACTTGTGTACCACCGTTGGCAGCAGCAGCAGCAGCAGCAGGGTTTGATGGAATTTTTCACGAATCCCTCCTTAGAACCGCTTGCTTGCTGAGTCTTGTGTGTTTGTGAAAGCTGGGAAATTGTGAAGCGATGTAGAGATGTGAGTACACCATGTTGAGTATGGTTATTTTTCTCTGTGCAGTGCTCTTTCTCTGTGTCGTTCTCTTTTCCCCGTACCACCCCTTCACCACCCGGCCAATTGTGCAAAAGAGCCACCCTCACCCATCGCGCGGTATATACGGATTTGCATGTGGCGCCCGGCCCGATGCCAGACAGAGCGAGAGCGAGAGCGGCGAACGAGAGAGATAGAGAGAGGTTACGGGCGGGAGAATTATTAAAGATTTTGAATACCTAATTATGAAACTGTCAGATGCAAAAGTTTTTGGCAAAATGATTAAGTAAACCTCCATTTTAATCATTGAATTGCGATGGAAATTAATTGTCACTGGCTGTGATATATTCCGCCAGGCAGGGTTTCTGTTCTACTGGTTTCGTGTTGGCATGGTAGTAGTTTGTTTCCGCTGCTGGGCTGCTGCCATTGCCAGAAAGTCATTCTAGTAGCGTTGCACTGGGCTACACACAGTGTTGATGTTGTTATTGGGCGCTGTGCTGCTGTGCAAGTGGCCAAGACGGTGGCTGTGCATAGTTGGGATTTAGTGTTCGAAAAACAGCCACACAGACAGCGAGAGAAAGAAAGACAATGAATTCATAAGTAAGCTTAATACAGGTCCTGACCGGTGTTTTTATTAATCTTCATAATTTAAAAACTTTTGCCAATGCAAAGAAGTGTCAGTTGCAAGTGTGTGGTTACAAGATATGTCTGCAGGCGGGTGGTGTGTCCATGTCCAGTCCACCCACTGCAATTCCTGATTAAGTGGATTGGAATTTAATCAGCAATTTACAGACATTGAACGGTCGGAAGTAATGAAAGCGGCTTCAAGGGGAAGATTGGATTATTTTACTTTCGACAAGTGGGTAAGGTGGGTCCATGCAGATATGCGCGCCTTTTGTAGACGACAGGAAAATTGTTTTGCGGGGAGTGCGAACAAAGAAGTAACTTGGAATAGGTACAAGGGTGCTTTTCTGATTACCAACTTGAAAGGAACAGTTTCCGGAAAGTTAGTTGCCTGCGTTAGACTGGAGGGAGTTCGAAGAAACCCATTTGGGTAAATATTTTATGTATATGGACATTTTTAGGAAATTTGTTGAGGTATGCCTATTTTAGAATTGCTTTCTAAAAAATCAGCACATTTCGATCGGTAACGTGTTTTGCTTTTTATACGTTTCCAGAGTCTTAATCAGATCGGATGGGCGTCAAACGTTAGTGGGGTAGTCTGAGAGTGTTTTTATAGCACTACACGAAGGGTTTCGGATAAGGGGGCGTGGCACTGATTCCGACCAAAAATATACATTAGAAACTATTGCCAGGAAAACTCGAAATTATAATTAAAACTGGCAATGCTCTTTACGCAGGCAACACTGTTCAAAATGTGAATTACTTAAATACTCTCTATTGTAATTATTTAATGTGCGGTGTTTCATTTTCTTGTGCTCTTGTCGATTTCCATATTTCTTTAGAAAACTTGTTAAATTTGGGCGGTAATGTGGAAGAGAGACGTGGCTACTACCATACACAGAAAAACGCTGAAGATGCCTTTTCTCGACACTAATGGGAGCTAACTGCTGAAAAATTTAGAACACAGATGTCTTTGACTGCACAAAACATTTATCGCAATATAGGTGGGATTAAAAAAAGGGGCGTGGCAACTCCAATACAAACAAAAAAAATATAAAGACTGTAGACAGCCACATTTATGACAGATTTTGCCTTGAAATTTGTTAAATGAATATATATTTCCAGATGGAAGCATTTAAAACAAAAAACATGGGCTGCATTATGGAGAACGGGACGTGCCACTTTACACAGAGACAAACCGATAGACGGAAAAAAAATAAGAATCGATTCGTATTAGAAAACCGCCACGCTCAATCAAGATGCTGCAGTTAGTTTCAAGTTAATCTCCAGCGCTCTGTAGAGGAGGACGCCTTTTTTAAAGGCAGAGACGGCTTTGATTTGCATTCATACATTCGGGAAAAGTGCCACTTCATAAGGATGCCTTTAAACATTCTCTAAACCTTACATCAGCTTCCGATGATCCCTTCCATTCTTTTAATAAAATCTCAGGCAATTGCTTGGCTCTTGAAATGTCAACAATAATTCGTTTAACACAATTGGACGGTGACTCCCAAACGGCCTTAAGGAGGCCTCCACTGAGCGGTATTAAAAATAAAAACTAATTGGCGCAACAAGTCCGTAAAGACCCTAGGTCTAGCCAGTTCACAAACATTCGTTTTGTGTGATTTTTAATTTTCGAGACGAATGAAAGCGATCTTGAATTTTATGCCGAGTCAAAACTTTAATTGAGAAGCTTGAATACTGAAGATAGGTTGGTTTTTCCGGTCGGTGAGCGTAAGATAGGTCCGCTATAGGAAATGCTTGGTTTACCTGTGATTTTGGACATTGAAAACTACAAAGCGGCAACAAGAGTTTATAACTACGGACAGCCTGAGCTCTGTTTCTGCTTTTCGAGAGATCCATCTTACTTTTCGAAGATTTTTCCAATCCAAGGACCGATGAGCTCGTAGAAGGTTTTACAAATAAGACCAGTTAGTTAAATATATTTATACAGTTCTTCAAATTAGTAGAGCGACTATATTATAGGGACAGGCGGCAGGGACCTTGCTTAGTTTAAAAATCTTTTTTCCGACAGTTCTTTTATGGAAATTGGATTTTTCGAAGGTCTAAAAGGACATGTATAGCAGGGATATAATTCACAGGTGCCATTTAGGCTGCAGAAGCACTTTTATTCAACGCACTCCGATGACTACAACTGATGCCATTAGTTTTAACCTTCAATATGAAGCAAGAGCAGCAACTTAAGCACGTTATAAATACTTCTACATATAAGCAATGTTTTAGCAAAAGCAGAAGATTTGGTGCTAATGACGATACAATCAATCGAACTCACAATGGCGAAATTCATGAGTGATTTTAACTCACTGTGAGCTGTGACCTACAACAAAACATTTAGTGCGAAGATTAAAAATGTTTACTAGTAAGGCCGAATGACTTGACTACTTCCATAAGTACCGCGGAGTATCTATTGTAAACGAACATCAGTCCTTAAAGACTGAATTTCGGTCCGCAAATAACCGCCCCAACATTTTAAACTAATCTGCCCTAAGTCAAGGCGTAAACGTTTGGGTCGATTTGTTAATGCGATTGATGCAAAATGCTTTTCAACGACATTTTGGAGATGCCTCGTATCGATCGAGGCCAACAGAGGTTAACGATAAGCTATAGAGAAGCTCATATCTCAGTATGGATAAGAATCGGGTAATGCCAACATCAATATTTAAGGCTATCCAAGGACTCATCTCCAAAGCTTTTGACATTCTGGGAAAAAAAGTCGAGGTCAGTGACGGCAAATAGTCAAATTGAAGCTTTCAAGAAACGTACTAAGCATCATGATGGAAAACCTTGCAAGCATCATGATCACAAATCAGTTGCAATGGTAAATGATATCAAGGGCATATGAACTATATGTATATGCTTCTATATACCTATACTAAATAGCTAATGATTTAACCAGTGTTATGATATAGTTGACATGTGTTTTCCCTAGGGGATTTTTTCGTTTCCCTTCCCATAATGAGAAATTGATTTGAAGTGGAACAAATTTTTCATTTAGCTACTAGATAAAAAGCAGACCAGAAAATCATTCCTAAAGTAGCTTTCACAAGCTGCCACTGGAAATAGCTTAAGAAGATTTTTTTCTGGTTTTGTTCTCGAGAATTCGAGACCGCAAGACAATCGACAAGTAGTCAAAAAAGTTGGCCGTGGTTAGATAGATAGATAGCTTTATTTCGTTTATAAATTTACAAGGGTTTTGTTACCACACATTATACAATTCAGAGATATGACAAGTTATCTCTTTCTTCTGGAACATTATTTTTTACCTGAAGATGATTTTAAGATTTACGTTGAAATATTACTTCTGAAGGAAAAATACGAAAAAACCTTCAATTAAAATAAAAAAAATAAAAACAGATAAAATGACTAGTTAGTGAAGGAAAATAAGGTACCGAACATTTTCATGTAATACATAGGTGAATAAATAAATAAATAAATATATGAGTAAAATAGAACTAAATATGTGAATAAATAAATAAATAAGCAAATAATTTAATAAATAAATAAATATGTATGTATGTCAATAGTCGATTGATGCCACGGCAAGTTAAGCATTATTTTAAGTACCTTTTTTGCGAGACCTGTAGTTTTTTAATGTGGCATATTGCGCAATTACTTGGCAACCATATAGCAGTATTGCTTGAAAAATTACCTTGTGTATAATTATTTCATTTTGATTTGAGAGCTGTGACTTTCGATTTATGAAAGGATACAACATCTTGATAGCAATTGCAATTTTGTTGAGAGTATTCGTAAAATGTACCTATACAAAACGTCAACTTGGTGTCTAAATGTATTCCTAAGTATTTTACAGCCGGCTTCCAATTAATATTTATACCATTTATATTAAACCGCCTACAATTAAGCTTGACAGTGAAATATGCAGCAAAACTATTTTCTTCCAAACGTCAGTTTTTAACCACCAAAAATAAGAAAATTTTCACTGCTCAGTAGTTAGGTCCTGATCTACTCCATCACTTCGTATAGGCCTTGGCCGCCTTTTCTGAACGACGGCTTTTCATTGATAAAAGAACCGCGACATTCGACAATATATAGTTCGAAGACTGAAGTCTCCTGAATACGAAATAGAATGTACACCTTTATCGTTGGCATATATTTTCACTCAGTCACTTTTTTTTATTTCAGTCGATTTCAATTGGGCTATTTTATTGCGTACTTCGCAAGGAAACCATATCTTAGGCAACTGACACAAGCTGGAAAATGCCATTATGGGACTTGAAACCGCAATGCTATTTAGATAAGAAACCAAAACATTTCTTAGTGGTTTACGAAAGAGAAAAGGTATTAGTTCAAACCTCAAAATCAATCATTTTGAACACAAAATTAAGAAGCGAAACTATTTCTTTTCACCACCAACATTCTTACAACAAACTAAATTTCCCACGGCCTACGAACACTGAATAAGACAACTTATTGCAGTAGATCTATGCAAATTTTCTTAGACCCGTTTTCTGATACTACTCATAGCGATTTTAGTTCCACTTAAAATCTTATGTGACAGTTTATGACAAGGAAAAAGCAGCCCATAAGGTATTTAAGTAGAACTTAAATCGCTATGAGTAGTATCCAGCAAACGGGCCTTAGTGTATCTTTTGTGAATCAGAGTCAGTTCAAAAACATCAGTGAGTCCAAGTCCAATTTTTTTTACGAATAATAGACAACGTTTCGTTAAGATGTTGTGTGGGATTGTGATTTTTCAAAATTTGTCCCTCAAACTATTTATCTCCTCCTTGACCCATTAAATACAATTGTGGTCCTGGCAGAACAGAGGACAATCAAACGACATAAATTGTGTAATTCGATTCAACTATAACCGCTATTTGATATTTTATTCGGAAAATCTAATTAAGACAACAGCTGTTGCCACATTATTAGCATGGCAACGGCCGTATCGCATCAGTGTCAAGCCAACTCCTGGTAGCATCAGGGGGTCAAAGTATTTTGCCCAACAAAAATAGAAAAAAAAAATCATCTGTGTACTCTCATGTCGTGTTCACTCTGTCAAAACATGAGTGAAATGTAGATTCGGCGGGCTGATTCGATGCGCCCATTCCAAACATATATACCCACACACAAACACTCAGACACCCCCTGTGAAGGAAAAACACCCCAAGGACCAAAGTCTCCTTTGGCATTTTAATGTTGCCCAAGGTGCTTTGTGCATGGTAACAGACTGCTGCTACTGCTTTTTCCACACCCCCATCACAATTTGAAAAAATATATATAAAACAAAGAAAAAAAAAACGAAAAATAATGAATTGGCCAAAACGATGGTAGCAGTCGGTTTCTTCGGCTTAAGTATGAACACACAGCACATTGAGGGCCCCCATCTGCAATCGCCTCCATCGAGTAATTCTGGAAATAGAAAAGCTCCAAGCGCCAGCTTGGATTGACAGGCAACCCTCATTCACACACAGGGTAGTTGCTCCGCGCGCCAACTATACGGACGGCGACGACGACGTCTCGTTTCTTCACATCAGGCAACGATCTGTGGGAACGGGCACAGCTGCCGCTGCTGTGGGGATTATTTTCGGGTGTGCTGAAGGGGCCCGGCTACCACTATACACCAAAAAGAGTGAAGAGAGCTTTTTTGGGGGTGGCGGCGCTTTGGGTGTTTGCCATTCATGAACTGCTGAGGTTACTCTGTTTACACAAGAGGTTGTTGCTGGGGGGGAGGGGTTCGGGATTCGAGCATCGGGACCACCTTCAAAGTGTAAAAACGACGAAAAACGTAACAAAAACACAGCAGCACACACAACACATTTCTTTGATATTAGCAGCAGCTGCGACCTTCCGACGATGGTTGTTCGGTGTTCGGTGTTCGCCGTTCCTCCATAGATATATGCGGGGAGGTGTGGAGGTGGTGGTGTGGCGGTGAATATGGTGATAGCATGAATTGGCACTCTTATGCGGGTGCAACGATTAACCGAAAGGGGTTCGTTTTTCTGGGAAATCGTTTGGAAGAGTTGTCGCTGTCGCCTGTCGCCTGTCGTCGCTCGTCGGTCGTCGCTCTCGTGGGTGGTGATGGAAAACTCTTGGAACACAAAAAATTGTCAATCTTTTCCGGGGTGGGTGGCTGGCTGGCTGCCTGGGTTAGGCTAAGGCAGATAGAGGGATTTATGTTGATTTTGCACCCATCTGCACGTAATTAATTGAAATGTAGAAGAGAGATGGCAGCTGTGCTACGATGGATATTTGCATGTGAGAGACTGGCAGCCTGTCTGTTGTCTGTGTTGTTCTAAGGATAATTGATTGCATTATCACATCGCCCAGCCTTTATCTCGGGGAGGGTTCAACTCCAAGTCGAAGTAATCCAAAGTAATCATCTCCATTGGCAGAGCAAAAGGGGTTTCTGCTTCTGTTTCTGGCCCAAGTGTTGAATGCCACGAATGATGATTTTATTTGCCATAACGAGCCGAAAACTGCTGAGGCTTTTCTTTTAGACGATGATTTGGTTGGTTTGCTTGGTTTGTTTTTTTTTTGCTTGTGGTGCCGCATCGTGTTTTCCGCGACTTTTGGCGAAACATGGTAGCGTCCTTGTTCATGTGTCACGAATGGCTCTCTCGTTTGTATATCGCTCGGATACAATTTTTTTTTGCTGTTGGCTGCTGCTGCTCTCAAAACACTGGTAATCGAATAACATGCAATTTTGGCGATGACAGCACCGGTTCTGTTGTTGGTGGTGGTAGTGGTTATGATGGTTGGCTATATGCGTTCGCATGGGTACCGCAGGATCAGAGCTTCTGCTGCCGTTTGGTGGTTGATGACACCGTCAACGTTGCTCAAGCTGAAGTGACTGCGCCACAATTTAGAGCTTTTTGCTTTTTATTTTCATGTGTGCCGGTTGAAATGGAAATATGCCGATGGATGTGGTATGCTCTTGTCGATATAAAGCAGCTACCAATTCGAATTAACATGACTGCTAACAGATGCCAAAAGACCGTGGATGTAGGACGATGTGAATAGGTATTTGGGGGAAATCCACGAAGGTGATGGTGTTTTATAGCGGCGTTAATTATACAAGTATTTGTTAATGGCGTGAGCTGCGCCCACATGTTCGTAGTCGAATCGGATTAATGTGGACAGGTGTACACTTGTTTCGACAGGGGTCTAATTGGCAGTCAAGTTTCTATGGCGATTTCTAGGTCTATGAATTTCTTTTTTTGTGTAGCTTCAACAACATTTGGACCTTTGGATTATGGTGGAGAGAGTATTTTTGAGGTGCATTTAACAACTGTTTGAAGATTTTGTTAAGCCGGATTCCATTTCAGTAGCCTTTGAAAAATGCTATGGTTCCATGCCTTTGCTGTTAAGTTATTTAGTGGATTATGACTACAATCACTGTACCTACCGAGCTTTTTGTTGTATTAATTAGGGCGTTATTTCAAAATCTGACTTTAAAAAATATTAAGCACTGGCAAGGTGAGTCTCTGAGGGTTAGCTCCAGCTTGTACTGTTTTGTCACGAACCACCAAAAACAGAAAGAAACATAGTCGTTGATTTATATATAGCCTTGACACAGAAGAGCGAATTCGTTGCATATTAATAGGCTACACGCTACACGTTATATAAAATTCCATTGAATTAATTTAGTTTCCTCTGAGTTCTAAAAGCTGTTGTCCATTGAGTTGGCGTTGATTATCATGCGATGGTAAACATATCGTAGTGTAAAGTGAAGGGCCAACACCATCAACACCATGGGAAAGCATTACCTTATTAATTGACATCCAGGCTAAAAAGCAGCAACACCCTCAGAATGGGAACGGAGAATTCCATAAATGAGTCGAATAACACGTAAAAAATGCTTTAAATAAAAAAAGGAAAAAAACGGGTCAAAAACTTCCCAAAAAACGAACAAACCTTGTGTCAAAATTGCTTGAAGGGAGTGTTTCCCAAAAAATGGTGTTCCACGGCACCCCATCAGGGTTCTAATTGTAGGGTCAAAGGGGTTCCGCATAACTGCGATAGAGCAGCAGCTATATGACCTGCAAAATAAAAGGAACTGTGGGAAGAACAAATGTTTCACCGAAATGCAGTAGCAGTCACTGCGTTTTACTTCGTCATTTTTACAATAGTTAATTACGTCCAATTTGGATTATTGGCCGATTTAGTCTATAAACTGAACTTAATTTGCCAGTAGGTACTTACAGGTAGAACCACAACCAAATTTGAAGTTAAAAACAAAATATCTTCGCTTAAGACCAAATTCGGTTTCCGGATAAAATGTGTTAAGCATACACAAAAATTTGGTTACCTTTAAAAGATCGTTATAAATGTATTTACTCGATAAAAAGCACGACATGGACAGTGTTAAGAATCCATTTGCAAAATTAAAGCCAACCAACCTTCTTAAAAACAAATTTTTGAATCGGAAGATTCTAACTTGAATACATTTTCGATTGCACTGAAAGATGACTGATGAGTGCCCTGCAGTCGCAGAAAAGGCTCTTATGGTTCTCCTTCTATTTGTAACAACTTACCAATGCGAGGCTGGTTTTACGGCTTACACTAACACAAGAAACAAATACAGAAGCAGACTGGACGCAGCACCAGGCCTTCGCATTCAGTTGTCGGACATTAAACTTAATTTGAAGGAAGGAAGCAAAAACCCAAATTCAAACTCAGGGTTTTTTTACTTCGCTACCTCCCTCGAACATCTGACAAACATCCGAGAGTATAAATCTCACACAAAAGGAATGGTTGTGAGAAGCTAGGCCTAGGGTCCCTACGGACCTGTTGCGTCCAAAATTATTATTATTATTGTAACCTTTGTATATACTTTAGTCTTTGGTGGATTCCAAAGATCACGTGCATTTCACTCTTTGCATGGATGTTGGAGCATGAAAGATGGAGGAAATTTTCTACAGAAAGTAACTCGACAATCATGCCGCAAAGTCCGATTTGAGGAGGGTTTCCACTTAGAGAAAGTCGACTATATGGAAAAATTAAAATCTTATGTCTAAGATTTAATACTTTTGTTCGACTTATGTTTTCATTATTCATATTCGACTTAACTTATGGAGGTTTGGCTGCATTAAGATTTTGCAAATAAATAGTTTTTTTTGGCGCAGGGTCATAAGTCCACAGGCCAAAAGTCCACAATGGACTTTTGACCCATCTATGTGGGTTATAAGTCCACAAATCAATTGTGGACTTATGACCCACCCAGATGAGCCAAAAGTTCACAATAATTTGGGCCATAGGTTCAAAATTTTAAAATGGAAGTAGGTCATCAGTTCACAATTATCCATATGACAAAAAGAGTTGTTTTAACAACTCTAAAAATATGGGAATGTTTGATAGATGCCGTGAAATAAGACCAACTTCTAAAAATGTACCTTATGTCGCTCTTAAGTAGTGTAATAAGGATAATTTCCAACAGTTGGTCTTATTTCACTACCACAAAGTGCAATAACGCCAACAAAATTTGAGTAATAAGAAGAACCTTGCATCCACCCCGTAATCCATCAGTAAACCTAAGCAGGGGGGTTGCAGGGGGGCAGCATGCCCCCCCATACAGAATTTGGAGGCAAACACCGCAAATGAGGTCATTACTAGAATTTTTAGCTTTGCTTTCAAGCTCGTTGTCCTCTTCTTCACCTTCTTCATCCGTGAGCCATAAGTCCACAATCAGTGAGTCAAAAATTCACAAGAATTTTGTGTGAACTTTTGGCTCACCTGGGTGGGTTATAGATCCACAATTGATTTGTGGACTTATAACCCACCTATGTGGATTTTTGGCCTGTGGACTTATGACCCTGCGCCTTTTTTTTCGATTCTGTGAGTTATTCTATGCAGGTACCTACCTTTATTTTCCTTTTTTAATTAAATAGCTGTTAAAGGTTCATTTCGTTTAGAGTCAATCCTTTTCCTATTTTCTACGTATCCCTATAATATTCCCAATTTTTAGACTTCCCCAGAGCTCATCCTGAAATGTTAGCCTGGATGGTCCTTGCAGGAAGTCGTAGCCTGCGCAGTGCATCTTCGTAGATAAAACTAGCCTCCGATCAAGGATCGAGAAGAGCACGTAGAGTGAATTTGTTACCAAGATGAAAGATATCGATTAACGCAGTCTCAAGAATTACACGTTCAATATTTTTGGAAAAAAAAGAATGGACTTGTAAAAAGGTGTTGGGCTAGTTGACTGTATGTGTTGTTGAGAGACTGAGAAATACTATATAGAATGATCATCCTGCTGCACTTGTGCTTGATATCGGTAGTATGTAAGAGTGTGTGATGTCGTAGCCGACATAGCTTACAAGTGAACTGACTTCGACAGTCGTTAACCGTGTGTGTTGATGAAAGACAATTTCACAATAGTTAAGCATTGAAGCTTTTGCAATTCTTTTGGGAATAGTGAGTTGCAAAAACTTTGAACAGAAACGAAATGTATGAGGGGATTTGCATAAACGGGAGTTTAAATTATTCGTTTTAATGTGAAACACGCGATTTTTACGCGGTTTTTGAGCCTTACGATTTGAAACCCTAATATCAGAAACTGATTCTAGGATTTGATATTACTTGGTTAGAAATGCGTCCAATTCTGAATGCACAAAAAATTTTTAATATTTTATTCACAAAATGTGGGAGTATTTCGCGAAGCCCATTTTTCCACAGATGGGCTCTTTTTCATTCAAACGTAAACAAAAATGTAGGACTACAAAATATTGGTTTTGTTCAAATATTGTTGAAAAGCGTACAATTTCCATTAATTTATCAAAAAAAAAAAAACTTTAATTCTACAATGCTTTTATTCAGTTTTTTGCTATTTATTTTAAACTTTTCCGTACCTACCTATTTTTTTCAACATCATTATGCTGCAAACATATAAAATCTGTTTTGTTCTCCTACATGTTTTTCAGCTGTAACTTGTGAATGTCGTCCACATCTACATTGTTATAATATCTACTTCAGTTTAACTTTTAAATAAAAAAATTGAATTCACCGAATTACGCATAAAGCATGAGTGCTCGGAACTTTTTATTTTCATTACCTTAACGAATTTGGGCGAAACGAAGTTCGCGAGGTCAGTTAGTGTTTCCTAAAACTTGCGATAATTATTTTTATATCACTTATTCTTTCTTTTCTTATCCAGCATAAAAATATTAAAGCCGCACTTCAAGGACTGATGTTTTCTGTTCATATCAATATTTAATGTTTCGTGGCCGAAAAAAATGGGAGCCTCTGCTGTAAGGTAGGGTAAACTGTCCCACAGTTGCTCACGTCCCACAGTGAATCTTTTAAATTTACTTAATCTCTACTTATAAGACAAAAACGAAGTAAAGAGAAAATAAACCGCGTTACGATCCTTTGTGAATTTACCTGGGAGTTGAATTAGTGCGCACGTCTGTGTCAGTTGTGCTCAAGAAAAAGTGATTTTACTTATAAGTAAATTAGAAATTGTGCTTCGTATTTTTGTTCCATTAAAAAAAGTATTGTGCTTTATGAGATTTGTGGGATACAATTTAAAATGTTAATTATTATTATTATTAATTTAAATTAGTATTTCAATCAAATTTGTGAAACGGTTTTTTTTATAAAAATATTTTTCTCCAAAAATGGCACTTGTCCAACAGTGAACCAGCTCCTAGTGGTACACAGTGAACAATGGTAAATATGGTAGCACTTCCCAGCTTCAGAATTCTAAATTTTTACTAAGCATTTAGCAACGACGAGGCGCAGTGGCTTAATGGTTAGTGTGTTGGACTACTAAGCGAGGGGTCCCAGGTTCGAATCCCGCAAAAACCCTAAATTCCAACTCAGGGTTTTTTCACTGCGCCACCTCTCGCGAATGTCTGACAAACATCCGAGAGTATAACTGTCTGGAAAGAGCTTCTCAATCGGCCGTTTGGAATCGGCATAAAATTGTAGATCCCTTCTATTCGTTCCAAAAATTAAAAACTCACACAAAACGAATGCTTGCGAGGAGCTAGGCCCAGGGTCCTTACAGACCTGTTGCGCCAACTATTATTATTTAGCAACGGCCTTACAGCATTTAACAGTCGTTACTATTATTTTTCGTTAGTTATAAGTTTTGTGATATTACTGAAGTCCTTGAAAGTTTTTTTGTTAATGTTTTGCTATTGTTTATTGTTGTTATTTCGCCGCTTTTATTTAAAACTTCTGGCTCGCCAAGGCGATAAAGAGGCACGTCGACTTTTATTACTTATGTTTTTGTTTTGTTAATGTAAATATTAAATAAAAACTGATTTGTACCAATCACTTGTTTTCGTTCTTTATTTTTCTTATGGAATAAAAAATAAACACTATAGGTGCACTGTGAACTACCCGGTGTCTCACTGTGTCCACCCTCTAGTACACAGGGAACCAATTGAGGTGCGTTTTAAAAAAATCAAAATTTTGTATTTTCTACAATCTTTCTAAAGCTGGATGTGGCTAAATACAAAGCTAATAAAGCATATAATAAGTATCTACCTTCAAACCGTTTAACCCTAATCCTACCAAGGTATTTTCTTTACATGCCATACCAAGGTGTGCCTCTCAGGCACATTGTATTTGACTGTATATCTAATTGATTGTATAGCTAACTGTAATAAATTGTTAAACAGATGTATAAACAAAGAGTTATATTATACATTTTATTCATTTTAACTTTTATTGAACATATCCATTTACCCATTTAATTCATTTATTTTCTTTGCAGTTTCTGCAATTTATTGTTTTCTACGAATACTTAATACATACTGCTAGATTACATAGGGGTAGAGGGTGTCAGTAAAGTATGTTTATCAAGATATCTAAAATTCTGTAAATATATTCACTTTTATTTTAGTTGTTTTATGTGTCAAAAAGCAATTGTTTAGAATACTAAAAGTCACAGTTCGATCAAAATTGTATCTTGAGAAATGTTGCGCTTCTTAGAATGGAATGCGCCTCCGAGGCACACCTTGGTAGGATTAGGGTTAAAGATTAAACAAATAATTTATAAACTAAATCTAGTCAAACGCAAATTGGTCCACTGTTGGACAGTTTACCCTACGATCCAAGAAAATCGCATCCGTCGTAAAAAGAGTTTTGAAGAGATGATGACGGAATTATTAAGGTCTCTAATACTTCAGGAAAAATTTCTTCATCTTTCTTATCCAAGTCGAACTTTCCATCAGCACTTCAACAGATAGGAAAATTAACTTCAACAAATCCTGAGGATGGTTTACTAAGATGTCAGCACAGTAAGTTTCCATAAAAACTATAGGTAGGTACATTATAGGTACCTATACGAGGGGAGTTCAATATATTCGCGGTATATTGATGTGAAAAAAATATTTCGTTATTTTAGTAGCCCCCTTATTCAAGTGTTTTATTGTAAAATTTAATTTTGCTGTGATTATAAGTTTGCTTTGTATTTTGCGTTGAACGAAGGTGAAATGGCTGGTGTCGCGATGATCACTAAAATTAAGAACTGCGCTATGATAAAATTTCTTACGAAACAAGGAAAAAGTAAAAAAAAATTTCACGAAGAGATGGTGGCTGTTTTTCGAGATTCTGCACTCTCGTTGTCAACTGTTCAAAAGTGGTCAAGTTTATTTCAAAGGGACAGGGAGAGCATTGAAGACGAACTTCGCTCAGGCTGCCCACTAATTGGCTGCACCGGAGAAAACATTACACAAGTCGAGAAACTTGTACTTGAGGATGCCCGAGTAAAGGTTAAAACGATAGCTATGAAGATTAACCTTTCTAATGGTACCATACACACCATTCTTCCTGACTGTCTAAATCTTTCCAGTCAGTGCAAGATGGGTGCCTCGAATGCTCACATCGCTCACAATGCTCACAATGCACACGGCATGGATTTCAAAGGCTGTTGTACGGGATTGTGGTTTCGAAAAAAATCAACATCCAGCCTATGGTCCGGACCTTGCTCCTAGTGATTAATTTTTGTTCCCAGATTTAAAAAAAAAAAAAAACCTTCGTGGTAAGCGATTTACCGATGATGAGGAGCTCAAAACTGCAATAAATGAACATTTTGGAGAGAAGAATGAAAACTATTTTTTTGAGGGTATAGAAAAGTTAATCTCAAGATGTAATAAATGCATTAATGTAATTGTGTGGATTATATTGAAAACTAAAAATATTTTTAATTTAATTCGTGTTTTCCTTCATATCGATACCGCGAATATATTAAACTCTCCTCGTTCCTATAGTATTTGATAAAATACAGCCTTTTTCCCTCGATGGATAGCAGAATTGGTCTGTGGTAACCGAGTCGTCCATAGCTAAAAAACCTAACCGAACCTTGTAATCAGATAGGTAAGCACTACAAATAGGTAAACCAAACATTTAAATATTATCCCAATTATAGAAAATCTTGTTGCAGAGCAAAGGACGCATTCTAACCATCTTGGAACACAATACCTGCATAGGTACCTATTCGTTCTAAGGGTTCTTGACTCTGGTACACTTAAAACGATGATAAAGTTGCTGTCTATTCCAATTATCTGCATTTCCAGAGCAGAATTACTCACTATAGCTAACGGCGGTCTGCAAGATAGTTTTGAAAAAAAGGTACTCAAAAATAGGAAGGTAGGGTGATGGCACCAGTAGTCAGCCCCTTAACTTTTTTTTGAGTTTGATTGGTCCTTAAAAATCCATTTTTCAACTATTTAATCAAGTATTTGGCTTTTCTGAATGTTTGAAGTCTGTGGATTGGAAAATATTAAGCTTATTAGGGATATGAACTACCTAATGCAAACTATTTGCAAAATAAGTGAAAAAGGTATGAGTTGCGAGTGGTCAGCCCCCTCAGCTCCAGTAGTCGGCCACGCAAGAATCCAGTAGTCAGCCCCAATGTAATTTACAAATTTTCATAAGACGACTGGAGAACGTTTAAAAGAACCGTGTCTCTCATAGTCAGCCCCCATTTCTCAAGTAAATGTACAGGGGGGCTGACTACTGGAAATCAAAGAAATTTTATCGAAATTTTTGCGAGAATCAATACTGATTGAAGTTTCCATTCATTTTGCATACTCAGCTATGAAAAATAATAAATTAAGGTAGTCTCCAGTAGTCAGCCGGGGGGGCTGAGCTTAGGATAATCATACAAATAATGTCTCATAAGGTCAGCCCCCCTCTTAATTATTTAACCGAAAATATTTTTAACATTTTAAGTTAAGAAAAAAGATAAATAAAGTGTTAATATCATAATAATAATCATAAACTGCACATGCCTTCAGCATATTCGTAATTATGTCACTTTTACAAAGTCACTTCAACTATTTTTTTTTTTTGGTAAACCACTCGTATCCTGCACTTATGAAAACTGTACGCAGACTTATATTTGTTACGCTCGAAGTAACAAGTGTATTGTGTCAATTTTTTGCACAGAGCGAGAAGAAGTGTTACCCAATAGAGTAATATTTTTTGTTTGGAAGAAAGGCAAAACCATTTACTATTGCGCTGTGATTTGTATGTCAGCGGCTGACTACTGGAGGGGGCTGAACTTAGGGGCCATCACCCTACGAATCACATTTTCTCTAAACAAAATTGTTCTAGGCTCTTGGTCTAAGAAGTTTGATAATATTTTATTGACGAATTCAAAGTAAGAGGTTAACGCACCTACCTACTTGTATCAGAGTTACCCTTTCTTTGTCGACACTCCTCTGGTTTTAGTTCTTGTGACGGTTGCACCTATGAGTTCTTGCACAATTACAAGACAGCGATTATTTGATTTATCCCGATCTTATATGTCACCAATCTACACAAATATAGGTACGTGTAAATATCCCTCCTAGTCAAGGACCTTCATTGCAGCTGCTTGAGAAAGAGTCCATTTAGTTTCTACTTTCTTGGGTAACAGCGAAGTCTCAAGCCGGCCGGCTGTACTATCATCAACTACAACCCATATGCTGTGCAGCTGCGAACACTCTACGACGTGCACGTCCACAAAACAGCAACAACACTATGAGAAACATGGGAAATGGGATATTTTATTTGTGCAGCTGCAGGTAAACCGGTACGGCAGATGGAATGGCAGCTGCCGCAAAACAGAAATACACACACGTGCATGCATACCTCGAGTAAGGGTGTGTATTGTTTGCTTGGCGATCTTGCATCGCAAAAAACTAAGAAAAACCTACACAAAAGTTCCTCTACAACGAGATAACGTCCCCGAACCCACCCTCTGTCTCTTCCTATACGGATATAGCTTCCATTGAACGAATTTATTGAAAATTTAATTGCAACAGTAATTAAATTGCTATTGTGCAATAAAATACCATTCTCTCTCGAATGGAGTCCTTTAAAATCAACAGCAACAGCAACACCAATACCGTCGACCGATAGTGTATAATAGTGTTGGCTGGCAAGTGAGATGTTGACAGTTGATTGTTTGCTGGTGCGCCGGGACGGGACTACTGGTGGTGCTAGTGCCTGCCATGCCATCGCATCGCTGTTTCAGGCAGGCTTCATTTCTTTTCAATGGAATGGAATTAAATTATTTAATTACTCAAGCTCACCAATCACAGGCAGTAGCAACAGCAACACAGGGCACCTACCCACTCACCCACTTACCGCCATTCTGTCGGTAGTCGCCGTCGTCGTCGCAATGAACCCCTTTTCGTATACTGCACACACACGCTGGCTAACCAACCACCCACCCACCTCTGGTATTCCATTTGCATTGTAATTTAAATTTCCAACCCCCTGCTGTTGACGCCGCATTCCAGAGCCGTCGCTGTCGTCGTCGTAGAAACGTCCTTTAACAAACAGAGGCCAACAGCAGTTTGAGTCCGCCACTGTCAACACTTTGAGCGCAGTTGGGGAGCAGTGTTCCTTGATCGAGAGTGTGGCCGAGTCGTGGGCTTTTTCCTGTGAGGACTATGGGTGGCTGGTGCGGGCCTTTAAGAAAATCCTTCCTCATTTCCCATCGCAACGGAACAACGGCTACGATGATGTTGATTATGATTGTGGCGATGATGAAACAGTTTGTTTGCAAACATCTGGCAAGCAGGTGTCTTGTGTCTGGCACATTGTTTGATTTCGATTAGTGGCATTCACTGTTCTCCTCTCGTCGAGCTACTACTGTACACTGTACTGTCTCTGCTGCTTTCGTCAGTGCAGTCATGCAAGCAATTGAACTTGCTAGCAGTTGGCTGGCACACTGTGCTGTTCCTGCCGCTGCGCTGCTGTGTGCTCTGCTTTTCACAAAGTGGCGACATGAATTTTCAAAGCAGCAATTCATAATATTTTCGGGGTAAGCACATGAGTAATGCCTTCTGTTCGAACAAGTGTATCTAGAGAGAGAGAGAGATACGGCCACGACAGGATGGGGTAGAAAAGTTGAATATTTTTGACATATGGAAATCTTTGTATTTCCACTTGAGAATGAGATCAGAAGTTGAACGGATTGCTGTGCTGTGTGCTGTGCTACTGGCGCGCTGTGGTGTGTTGTAGTTGCAAAAAGTTTTTTCTTTTTCTTTTATTTTATTTTGAAAGGAGCACACACATGTGAGATGGATTTTGTTAAAGCAAAAATATGAAATACACATAGGTATTATGCGATTTGATTTATAGGTATTTGGATTTTGGTGTGAATGCGAAGTATTGTTTATTTTTGTTGATTTCTGTAATGCTGCAGCAGAGGTTCACAATTTGATGTAGTCGTTAGAAACACATTGGTGACGAGCGAGGAGTTGGATCGATTGCGGGTTGGCAGTGGTAGAGAACTACACGCAAAGTGTTACTAAACACTTAAACAATGCACTATGTTTTTGTGTAAGGACACAAGGAAAAGGACCTATTCTATACCCAATTCGAGCCGTCAACTTGACTGAGTACCTAAGTCATGTCGGTATGTATAGGTATCTCAATTTTATCCTATGAATTGACGAAGCGGGACTTTTCAATGCGGACATATTTTCGTTGAAATTTTTTTTTTGCATCCCTTTAGCTGGGCACTTCTTTAAACGGACGTGAATAAGACTATATCTGTCAATCAGTAAATTCACACAAAATGTAAGGCTTACAAGACTCTTATCGTACCATGTCTGTTTTATGGCGCCGAGTGCTAGGCGATAAGAAAGGGAGGGAGAGCTGATACTGTGCTTCTGCGAAAGAAAAAATCTTAGGCGGATTTATGACGGAACCTCCGTTTCAAAGACCAAGCTATTGCGGAGCCAGAACGCTTGGTCGGGATCACCTACGATTGAAGGCTGCAGTGTCTCAGGCAGAGACTTTTTTGCGGTCCGATAAGTCAGAAGCAGTATAATTTCCTGAATGTACGATAGCTCCTTAAGGTGGATCGCTTCGGTTTCAACTTTGAAAATGATTGAAAATGTGCCCGGCTGGAGAGTTGAAAATCTCTTTAAAGTTTCCTATTGAAAATAAGACAGCGCAGGTAAACCGCTGAGGGTTGAGCCCACAGGAAAGCCGATTTTTTCGTAGTCTTTAATACCACTGTTCGAATCGATGTTGGCAGTCTTTGACGGCTTTGTTGTTTTGGTAGCGTCTGTGTAATATGGTGTTTATTATTCAATCACTGATGCCGAGTGATAAAACTTTTAAACCAAAATGAGTGTTCGTCAGAAAATGAACCCCGTTGGCACTAGAAGGTCGACTCTCCAACACTTTAGTGGCCAAATTCGAGACAAGCGGTTAGGTGAGAAGCCACGGTGCCAGTGGATATTTCAACGAAGTTATATCTTACACAAAATAACATAGAGTGTTGCAAAAAATATAGTCTGTGAGTTGAAGGACCAAATTGAACAAGAGATTAGGTAGATACATGGTAACAAAATCGGACACGAAAAAAATATTAATGGAACAACCAGAAAATAAAATTTGTTTTAAAATTTATTATGTAGAGAAAAGTCGAGACAATTAAGTCCGAAATCTATATATAAAAGGCAATGAAGTCCGTGTGTGCGCGCATAGATATATATAGATTTCGGACTTATTTGTATCGACGTTTCACGTTGCAGAAAATCGTTATGAACAGTCAGATCGGAATATTAACAATCGAGAGAATATGTCGGAACTTCGGAAAAGAATATCATGCAGTCGTCCATACTGGAAATTGGAGACCGAGATAGACAAGAACACAATCTTCATCAGCATAGCGTTCCATAGTTCTCACATGGTCAATTATATTTATTATATATTTTTTGAATAAAGAATTTAAATTGACGGGAAGCGAAAGCTCGGAGTTATTAATTTCATTAACTAAATTAACGAATTTTTGCGGAGCGAAGTTCGCCGGGCCAGCTTGTTTAAAATAAAAGTCCAGTTTTTCTGGGGTGTGTCGGAGTACCTACGGCAGACAAAAAAGGAGTACCTACCATAGGTTCACCGATTTTAGTTCATCCAGCAGTGCTTAGTGAGTGAAAAAGCCCTTATTCTCGGGAAGCTAACTTTGATAGTCTAGATTTAACCCTAAAAGACTAATGAACGTCGACAACCAGTATTTTTATTTATTTTTATTTCTTTAATTGCTCAAATTCGTGTTTTCGGACTTTTGTCGGATCACGCGTTAATTTAATATTGCTAAAGAAGAAATGCTAAGACTTTGACATGTTAGTAATAATAACTGAATAACAAGAAGAATTAAATAAATAATTAAAAAGTATTTATTTAGTAAAAACAAGGTTTTTCATTTATCAACACCTTTCTAAAGCTTCAGGAAAAAAAGTAGAACTGTAGATATATATTACACAAAAATATATTTTAGTATTGCTCGTCGAATCGACGAATGATCACTGATCAGCTTATTAGGGGTAGTAGCTAGTAGGTAGCCTTAGCCTTTCGACTTTCGACAACAAAGTCTAAGTCTTACTAATTACATAAAATAAATACATAGTTGGGGCAAAATCAGGAAGTACCACCCGATTATAAAAGTTTAAGGCTGAAAGTGGTACAAAATTTGTGCCAAGTCCGAACGAAACTCGGATATTTGTCAGAGCGAGAGGTTTGGCTTAGTCTAAAAAAATTAAGATACAAATTGGTATTTTTCCGGAGTCAAACCAGAGACGTCTTGGTCAGTAGTTAAGCACACTAAGCTAACTAACACCACTGTCTACGTAAGACTTATTACGCTTCATAATACAAGCCGTTTGTTATGGACGAGCTTCTTAAGCCTGTTTATAGTCCATAATGCTACAAAGCATTATTAAGTGTTGAGCGTTGAAAATCATACTAATGACCTAAAGGTAACGATGGGAAAAATCACGGCAGTGGATGTGTAAATGGACAACACTATCACACCATCACGCCATCTTTGAGTTTAAGACCGAACCTTTTAGTGGGAGCATAGTTGCCGTTAGTGTGTTGGACTACTAAGCGAGGGGTCCAGGTTCGAATCCCGCAAAAACCCAAATTCCAACTCAGGGTTTTTTTCACTGCGCCACCTCTCGCGAACGTCTGACAAACATCCGAGAGTATAACTGTCTTGAAAGAGCTTCTCAATTAGCCGTTTGGAATCGGCATAAAATTGTAGATCCTTTCCATTCGTTCCAAAAATGAAATCTCACACAAAACGAATGGTTGTGAGAAGCTGGGCCTAGGGTCCCTACGGACCTGTTGCGCCAATAATTATTACTATTATTATAGTTGCCGCACAATTTTCTATGTTGAGCGGTTATTTGAACTAAAGTAGGTACATAAAATATTGGAAAACATATTACACACAGCTTTGCATCTCTGCACAATCTTCCCAGCAAAAAAAAAATCAAGCGAATATGTTATTATATGAATTTTATATATTTTCAATAGCTTCAAAAGGTAGCTACCTACCCATGGAAAATTTAAAGAGAGTTTTGGGTTGTGAAATCGTGGAATCATGAAGGTCGGTGGTGGTTAATGGCATCATGTTCGCCCACATATTGGTAATTAATAATTAACGCCGCTTATATACAGTCTGATGGTCCAAGCGAATCAAGTCCCTTTCCGTCAGGTTAACAACACTGACAAAAAGACCACGTCGTCACTATTCGCGACTAAATTGGTTCCAAATTCCATCGAAACATTGACGCAGAATTCTTTTTTTATGAAGAATATAGGGACGATTGCAGTCTTTCATTTTTTTAGTGCAATTGTCGCAATTACCACAACAACCATAAATCAATGAAATAGTTTCCATTTACGAAAACTTGTGAAAATGACAAACATTTTAAGTTGCCTTTGACAGTTCTTAAAAGGAATTTTGTGGCTAATTTGAGATGAACCGAACAATTGGTAGGCATACAAATTTGTTTGTTAAATAAACGGCACAGTGCCCTTGACCATAATTCTCAGTCTAAAATTGTCATTTGTTATAGTTCCACGCAAAGTTGTATATTGTAACTATTTTCACCAAACAAAATTCACGTCGAAAGGAAAAATTCCCACGAACTCTAAACACTGTTTAGATAGAAAGTTGGTCTTGGTATATAAACAGCCTCATTTGAAGTCGAAAGAAAGACGGACTTTAAGCATTTTTTTGAAAAATTTAAAAGAAATTTAGGTGAGCATAGGCGGAACTAATGCCGATTGAAGAAGACCTTGTCTTGGCTCAAGAAAAACGGGAAATCCGCTTTTTTTTAGAAAGCCAAATGCTGCTCGTAAGTAGTTATCAATATTAATCTCGAAAATTTCGAAAGTCTGTCACCGCCTCTTTCGAGATGGCATTTTAGTACAGACTTTTAATGGGCGCCGGGGCGAAGGGATGTTAAAGGGAATTGAAGGGCCGATGAACTCCCTGACCAAGTGACCTATTTTACTAGATATAAAACGAGGTATACTTTCTCTGTACCTGCAATTACTGACAGGAGAAAACTTCACCTAGAGGCTTGATGCTCCAATGGTCCGAGCGGTCTTTTTAATACCAATTTTAGTTCGTTTCATAAGAAGCACAAATTGGTAGCTTTAGTGGAAGAAAGGACGTGCGTGAAATGTCAATATTATTACATAGAGTTTTAACACGCGTTAAAATAATTATAAACTGGTCTCCGCAGTGTCGTTTAAATTCAATTGGCTAAACACCGGTATGTTAAAAAAAAAAAAAAAAACCAATCGGGTTCAATGACTGAATGTTGTGCAATTTGGATTAATTTTTGTAGTGTATAATGTAATATATTCGATCGACTTCAAAAATTAAAACTGGAACAAGTAATATACTCAAAATTGAGAAGTGGTAGGTCCCTACTTTCGTACCTACTCGGGAAAGTCAAATAGTACAGAAATCAGTACAGTAGCAACAAATATCGGAGGGTTCCTCAGCCTGACCACTTGTATAAGTTTAAGTATTTAATGTAATTGCACACTTTGACCCAATCCCATGGAAGAACTAGTCGACAAATAAATATATGCTACATGGTTGAGAAAAAGTACCTAGCTCGTAGAAGAGGAGTCTTTGGAAACCGTAAACAATAGAATTAGAGGCCCAATTAACAACTTCGACTGAACGGAATACTGAAACAAACTTGCATCCATTTTTGACACTGAATGCTTTCACGCAGTCCCACATATATACCACCCCAAGTTCGAATCATAGATTCGTTATAATAACTTAGAAAACCTCCTTCGACGCAGTCGGAAACGAGAAGTGCTTGTCCACGTCCCTTGTATCAAAACTAACCTACCTCATTAATTCGAAATGGCACCGGACTGACTTGCCCATGCCTCCGCATCAATGCCACCGTGCTAATTGTCGCACACACAAATAGCAGGCAACCCCTTTGCCTGCACAATACAGAACGGACACCAACAGCAACATTATATAACAGAATGTGTGTGTTTGGACAAATATTCGCAACAAAATAATGTTGGAGGCAGCAGTGTCGTCAGTAGCCACTTGCCAGCAGTTATCAAACACAAACAGGGTGGCCATAGTGGTGCATTTGGTGGGAACACACAAATGTACATCGTATATACACAACGTAGTCATCTCCATTCACCTACCCCATTACCGTGTCGGGGGTGGTGCCGTAGCACTGTAGCAGTATCTCTACTATGGCCTGCTGCCATCACCAGCAGCTGTGGGGTCGTTCGAAACACCGGCTGTCCCATCCATCTATTCAGCCAAACTGCGGCGCTCTGGTGGTATGGGCGCCTCGCCTCGTCTGTTATCAACAACTCTCCGCGAGTCGTTCAACAGCTGTTTGCTACAGAGCGCAGACTCCAAAATTTCATCCCCCAAAGATATTTCAGAAAACAATTCAGAACACCACCTTATTCGGAGCACAGTCCTATCCAAAACACTACTAGATCGACCTCTGTACGAGCAGGGTGTACAAGTAGATGTTGTTGAATTTATACCGGCAGCAGAAAACCGAAAAGTGCTGCACAAAGAGAGTTCTCTCGGATAGATAGATATTAGAATTAGATACTCTGCTTCTGCTCTGCTATTGCTGCTTCGCCTGCTTGCCTGCTATTTTGCGGCATAACATCGGTATTTTTCCGTGCAGTTCAGTCGAAACTTGGCTGCGGAACGGTTCGGACGTACTCGTGTTCGTGTGGAATTCATATAACTTGTTTTCTGCACAGCTAAACACTGAAAGATACACTTTCGTTTTGTTTGTTTTGTTACCGGTGCAAGGTGTACGCAAGCACGTATAGTGAGAGGTCAGTGTGGCTGCAATGTAAGCAGAAATAAAAATAGTCGAGTGCAAAACTGAAATCAAAAGGTGTGCTAGTGCTATAACAATCCAGGAATTTAACTGCATTCAAGTGAACACGTGTTTCGGGATAATAGATGCGACTGGTTCGTTGCAAATAACGCTGTTGTCGCGCGCGAAATACACTCCACGGGGGGTAGATAAAAAAATAAATACAGTGCCATTGACTCGGTCATTCCATCAACACTCGGAGTAGTGACTTATATACTCCATTGAGTGCGCTACTAAATAAATATATATACAGAACAACAACTGATACCAAAGAACAAAGCGGAGGAGCATCATCTGTCCGGTTAATTATGGTGAGTCAGTGAGGAATGTTGCGTTGCCGTTGTACGGAATGCAGTTTGTGTACGAGTATTAACTGGCTGTTGTAACTTGTAAGTCAGAGACCTCTCTTATCGCTGGTAGCACTCTTTGTGCTGGTGCTGGATTGGGTTGTCTGCCGCTGCCCGCTGGTAGCGTGATTGTGGTGGAGGTACAATATACATCGGTTTTTGCCAGACATTTGTGCAGGTGGTTTGAAGGTTTTGTGCGACTTTTTATATTTGTATATAGATATAACGCTTTGTGTTGTTTTCGTTTTTGTTGCTGTTTCATTACGTGGGACAACATACACACTAATCTTCGCACAGATGTTTTGTGGATCTGTTTCGTTGTTGTGCATAGTATCTGGTCCATTGTGTAGATTTTAACGCGCGTGTTTATGAGCTCACATACGAGGCGCCTAAGTACGGTACATATCTATCGCACCGAAAATATATCGTAAAAAGTTTCTACAGACAACTGTACCCAGTTTATCTCGGCAATGTAGCTTAGGTCAGGGTTTCGCAAATATATTTGTTTTCAAATTCAAGTGAATGGTAGGTACAGAGCCTACGGGTATATTCTGTGTACACGAACAGCAAAACTGGTTAGGTAGTCTTACATCTGGTAGGTAGGTACCTACTTATCGAGTTTCAGAAAACAAACCAGAAAATCGTGTCTTTCGCTGAATGTAATAACTAAGTACGTACTTAGGTAACTCGCGAGTAGAGTGTAGATACCTACTCGGTTCTGTGGTAAATCAATTGTGAAATTTCGCCTGTGCAAACGAAATGGCAAACCAAAACTATTCACGTCCAGTTTAATATTTATTTACAGACTTATGTGAGAGAATTTATTTAATTTGTATTGAATTGCAGAAATGTAAATTGTTACCTAAAATCGACTGTGGAAACAACCTAACAAATGCTCAATCGAAAACGTGAACTACGTATTTGGGATTTCGCGCGTAAAGTCCCACCCCGAGTGAGAAAATTTAATATTCTTGTTTGTCCACATGTAACTACACTCAAGTAAAAGCAGAGCGCGATACTATGAATCATATTGAGTGCCAGGCTAGATTTAAGGAATCCACAATGGAGAAATTTTCCATACAAAACTACACATTGTGACCTACAAAATATTTCGTGTGAAGATAAAAATGATTTAATGCCCAGAGTTTTGTTGTGATTTTCCTACTTTAGTGACATCTCACTAACTAGTTTGAAGACTTAAAAAAGCAGTACTTACTAAATGATAAGTTTGTGACTTCAACAAGTTATTTTTTTAATTTAAACTACCTACTACAAGTCGTCTTAAAACTTCTTTAAATATCATTATAAACCAATCAAGACCATAAATATCGTGTAAGTAGGTAGGTATATATTTCCCTGTCGTTTACACACAAATTTCCCTTTTTAACTTGTTTGTTTCATCTATTTGAAAACACCCAGAATAAACTATTTTCACTTTAATATAAAAAAAAATTGATTTAATTAAAGTTAAAAATAAAAATCTTAGGACAATGAAAAAAGTGAGGCAATACAACAACGGACAAAAAAAATCTATAGGTAGTTAACAATTTTCCGATTTTAGTCAGACGTATAACTTCAGGTCCGTATAGAAACCCCAGGCCTAGCTTCTTACAACTAATCGTTTTGTGGTGTGAGACTTTCACTTTCGGAACGAATGAAAGGGATTTATAATTTTAGGCCGGCTAATGGAGAAGCTCTTCCATGATAGCTACACTCCCGGATGTTTGTCTGATGTTCGCAAGTGGTGCCACAGTGAAGAAAAGGCCTTAAGATGTATTTTGTGTCCTTCCGCGAAAGATGTAGGTATTTGGCTTTACTAATATTCACATACAAACTTCGTCATCTTCAGTTTATTACAAATCACATTAAATAATTAAAATAAAAAATGAAAGACCACTGTGAGATTGTTAGGTATAGGGTATAGCGTATGTATAGGTTAGGTTAGGTTAGGTTGAAGTGGCTCTCGGCTAGCCGACACACTTAGACCATTATAAGGGTCCCTTGTGCTTCCTATCAAAGGAGATCAAATATATAGAACGTTTTAGATCCAGCTTTGGCCAGATCTGTTTTGTCGCTAGACATGTCGAGCCCGTTGTCCACCTAAGATTTGAGCTATTAATAGCATCCAGCTTTGTTATGAGTTTATGGAATCCGTAAATGGAAGCGTGTTTGGCGAGTTCATCAGCCTTACAATTACCTGGGATATCCCTGTGCCCCGGCACCTAGCAGAGGTGAATATTGAACTGCTCCGCAATCTCTCTGAGAGATGAACTACAGTCTTCAGCTGTATGAAATTTGTAGAGACTGATTCCAATCACTTGATAGCAGCTTGACTATCCGAGAAGATACAGATATCTTTAGCAGATATCACGTTTTCTTTCAGCCAAGATAAGACTTCTTTTATCGCCATTTTTTCCGCCTGAAAAACGCTACAGTGATCAGGAAGACGGAAGGAGACTGTCGGAAAAGACACCTCCACCAACACCGTCCACAGTCTTCAAACCATCTACAGGAATGCCCTCTCCTCGTTAGGCAGGAGCTTGAACTGGAAACTGAAAATAACTCCTACCTACCGCGTACTTTAAATGATCCTTTTTGGATAATCGGCGGACATTGCGCGATACCTATAATCACATTCGTCTAGGCTAGATTTTACGAGCTGGCAAAATTTTTCATATAAAATTACCTATGTTGTAACCTACAAACCATTTAGTATAAATTTAAAAAAAAATATTATTAATAAGAGCCATTGTTGCAAACAAAATGCGAGCGAGAACACCAAAACCGTGAAAAGAGGAGCCAATATCAGTAGGCATATCCCTGCGTTGTATACCTACATATTGTGTCGCCCCCACCTTCTTGCGCAACACACACAGACAAGGCTATCTTAAACGCTCGATTGAAAGGACTATTCGGTCCCATCAGCTCAACAACTGGAAACTCTACGACCACCACTACACTAAGATCAACCCAACTAAGTCTAAACCTAAGTACCCAGCCTCCGACACCAAAGCAATGCTTAAAAATTTCGCCGTTACCCACCAATACCTACTAAAAAACGAACCACCACCAATCTGCAGCAAATGTAGAAACCCTTTAAATATGAAACACATATTTGGGCACTGCTATCTATCATCAGATCAAGCAAAGCGTCATCTAAAACAGACATTGTCAACATACTAAGTAAACCATCATTTGGCAACATAAAGATAGTCAACAAATTACTTGAAATGTACAATATTACTTTGTCCCCCTTTATTATCTCATTTTACTATTTTAAATTTGAGCAGAAAGCCTCTGCAGCTAGCGCTCGTTAAATTTCGTTATTAGCAGTGTATTTTAAATCCATAAATTAATAATAATAATAATATAACCTTTCATTTCATTTAAAAAATAACCTGAAATATCAAAAGAAATGTTATAGTAACAAATTGAATGAAGAAATAAATAAAGTTAGTAGTGAAAGGTGAATTCTAAGCGGTAAACTCATGGGTTTCGCCCCAATGAATATTAATATACATGTATGTATTTTAAAATCAAAAACAATTTTCAAAATTGCAAAGACTATCTACACAAAGTTATACTATCCACAGAATGGTAATGAATGATCTGCCTTTAAAATTAAAGAAACAAATTGAAGGTGGTCGCAGCTGCTACAAAAAATAACTATTTAAGTTAAAGTTAAAAACTACCCTAAAACTATTTGAACCTAATTTATTTTATCATTTTTAACCTAAATATTTTGTAGGTCATAATACGCAATGTAAGGTACCGCGCAACAATCTCTTAAAACATTAAAATGCACAATTTTATGCTGTAGACCTACAATTTAAAAAATGTAAAAAAACCTAAATCTGTTCGCTAAGTTAAATGATTCGCTTGCTCCTAATGTGGCGGTTTTTATTTAGGTAGCTCAAAGCATAAGCTGCAGAAATATTTAAAATCACTTCTGTCGCGATCACAGCCTCCTCTATATGGAAGGTTTCTGAAAATATCAAGCCTTTCATATTCACTTACATTGAATGCGATAAAGTGCTGTCAACTTTCTGGCAGTGCAAAGGAACTTTTGGCAAGACATGGGGCTTATTTCCTAAAAGGGTCCTTTGGATCTATACGGCAATGGTAAGATCACTTCTCTCATATGCATCGGTTGTATGGTGGAACAGGCTTTCGCGGAAACGTGTTACTGCCTCTGCTGCCAATCTTCAAAGAACGGTTTCGGAACGGAATCATCCCTTGACCCCTGTCTTATGGATATGTCGTCTGACGCAATGATACCAGAAATCGTACTGCGACATAACTACAAAGTCAGCTTTCCTCAGGCAACGGAATGGCTTCGGACAGACTCTGAGCCAGGGAAAGAATGCCATCGTGTATTCACGGACGGCTCCAGAAGCGAACAGGGGTCTGATTCTGGAGTATTTGCGAAAAACGAGAACATTAGCCTTCACTACCCCTTAGGTAACCATGGGTCTGTCTTCCAAGCGAAGATTTTCGTTATCCTTATGGCCATGCGCTATATTGTGACAAACACGTCGAAGTTATAGTGCTCAAACTCAGCTCTCTCTGAACTAATTCGGCAGGGCAGTGAATCTTGTCTGGGCCCCAGGTCACACTGGTATCCAGGGAAATAAGATCGCTGATGAGCTTGCCCGGCTGGGTTCAAAAGAAGATTTCTCAGGACCTGAACCATCGTTGGGTCTGTCTGCGTCTTTGGTTAGGCCATCCAATGAAACTTGGGTTTCTCGTGAACACGAGTGTCGGTGGCGTGACTGTGCTGGGTGTAGACAGACCAAACGACTGCGTCCGGACATCTGTTAAAGTTCTGCATCTTTAGTTCTGTCTCTTAGGAGAATCGACTGCAGCTTGTGGGCGTCCTTTCGGGGCACCAATCTTTGTCCAAACATCCAAAATGTTTGGTTTTTCAGAGCTCAATTACAACAACTACCTACGCTATATTTAACACTTCGAAACTCGCTATAATAAAATAAATACCTTATGAATTATTTGAATTATTGGTATGCAAAAAACTTTATCTCGGTTGGACAAATGTTTGAACCGCAAACTGTGTTGCACGATCTTGGTTTTGCCTCAGATGAAAATGAATGCATTCAAATATTTTAAATGAATTTTTTATAAGAATAAAAATATTTAATTCGATCGTAGGTTGACTAATTCTTTTATTCTTATTGGAACTAGCATTTTATGAACAAAAATTGACCAAAAAGTAAAATCCCCATTTTTTTAGGTTTCAAAAATCCCTTTGTCCCTTTTAGATTATTTTAAGTGAGAAAATCCCACAAAAAGGGATAAATCCTTCGATCTGGCACCACTGTTCTCGATTTAAAACCAGTAATTGTAATAAGCCGATATCTATTTGATAATCGATATAGAAACACATTGAAAAGTACCTTCCTCTTCAACTTCTACAATAATTATGTCCACTATCGCACAAAGCACTAAATAAAAATAAAACTTACCAGGTTCTCCAAAAACTTACATCGCCAGCCGCCATGGCTGGGCTCCTCTTTCGCTGCCACAAGTCCTGCGTTGAAAATCTCCGATCATCATCATCACTGAACACTTTATTCACTTGCGAAACCGAACAATACAATTTCTAAATCTAAACTAATATAGCAACCAATCGCGTTTAAAATAAATAAAATCCATGTTTGAGTGCAAATTTTACCTGCAAAATTTGACAAAATTTCAACCACCCACCAACACACACAACAGCCATTCGTAACCGCACTGAAATGCACAAGCACATTGCACACTTTAAAAACGAAAAAACCGCACACTACAATTGCAAAACCGGACGAAATTCACATTGCCAAACATTTCGAAGACGCGTTTTTTATTTTAAAACTAATTAAACGATGGAGGGCGATTATAAATTCACTTTTTCTCGATTTTAAACTTTACGGTTTACGTAAACGAAGCGAACACTCAGACTCAGCACTCGGCACGGCTGCTATTGACACTTTTATTGTTTGGAACGGGTGGGAACGAAACGCCGTCGTCTATTTTTTTTTCATTCAACAGATCGTGTTGTTGACGCGACTGTAAACAAAAGCAGGGTTGTAATGAGGTTTTGGTTGATTAGTGCATGTTGTTAGTGATGGAGACGATGAATAATAATTATTGTAAATATGTAGACACATCCTTGTTACTATTATTATGAAAAGGTATGAATTATGGGAGTTCAAGTCGACCTACTAATTATTATCGAATTATTAATTGTAGTGGTTATTTATGCAGTTCATTTTTGAAGAGTTTACTCCGAGTTTATTTGGTCGGGTAGAGATAGAATAGGTAGAGTTGGGTTCGTGGGAGCAATATATTGTTGCCGTTACTAGGTAAGTTTATAAAGGTTTGTTTCATAAGTTTTTGTATGCTATTTGACGTCTACAAACACCTAACTTATGCAGATTTGTTTGTTAACATGGTGGTTAGTTGATTTATATGTATTTTCGGAGTGGTTTGCCCACACTCCGAAGTGCTTTTCCCCAAATGATCATTTTTTGATATTAAGGTAATTAGTTAGTTTATGTAAAAATACAAATTTAACGGATCTGACTAAGCTGCGTCACTTATGCGAATATTGAATTACAAAAAAAAAAAATGTTTAATGCCCAAAACACATGTGCAGAACTCACTGCGCAGCAAGATTAGAATACACACGTTGATATGGTTATAGACACACGAAAATTCTGCACTCACTGCAGTACTGCAACATGTCTCTATTTCTAAATTTGCTGCAAAATTCAAACATACCACAACACAAAAGAAAATAAATTGCAATATCAAGTATTTGGCATCATCGGCTTTTGACACTGCTGGTTGTGTTTGTTTTTGTTTTGGTTGTAAACACATCAGCTGCTTAGTCGGCGAAAGACAGTTGCCATATTAGCCGATGCAATGGTGTTTTACTTGCAGCACTGCACTCTGCGCTGCGTACAGAATTTCTGCACATGTGTTTTGGGCATAACAGATGAAGATGTTGCATACAATCAAAGCAGGTACGGTAAGGTAGGGAGGTGAATACAAAATAAAACTCATTTTACCAATAGCAAATGCTAGCCTCAAATTAAACTTACCCACTGAAGCACACAAGTCGAAACAAAAATATTATCGGAATTTTACGGCCGATTATACGTTTAACGAACTTCAAACAATGCTGCGTATATGAAATAAGCTTCCAAAGCTTGTGGGAAACATTAGACACCATTGTTAGTATATCCAACTCGATATTATTAACAATGCGAAGAAACGGTGAGAGGAAATACTGGGTGGCTTTAAAAATTGCATTTTTTGACAGATTTATAACGTTCAGCAAATCTATAGAACCATAGACGTTATGAAATACGTTACTTGATTTACGCTTGAACAACTTTAAGAAATATATATATAAACCAGAGTCAGTGCTGTTCCCATGTCAAAATGATGGCAAATAATGTATATTCGTGATCATCCTGTGGTCTCGGCCAAAAATACTATAATTATTGCTGAAAGTTCGCCCCCCAAAAAGCAAAGCCGTAACAGATCTTAGCAGCTGAGTTTTAGTATGAAGACAACAATGCAACCCCTCATATTATTCCCTTAAAAGGTTCAACTGACTAAGGTATGAAAGCCAATAGCCATAGCCAAATGACCAACCGCTTCTATAACCTTTCTCAAAAAAATTTATCGAATATTTTTTCGGGTAACGCCAATTTTATTTATCTATTTTAAGCACTTTATACGGATTTTGAAATACCTTAGTCAAATCGCTACGCCGAGTAGGAGGAGAATAAGTAATTTAAAACAGCTTCAAAATCTCAATTTTTAACCAAGTCTATATCATAAAGTTGGTACCTACTTTACACTGACTTTAAAATTTCGGTGATTATCACCTATTATCTTGCCTAATTTTAGCTTGAACCACGATTATGGTACTGAATACGATTATTAATAACGAATAGATTGAAATAAATGTTAAATCGAGGGTTCTACTTAATATTAGGTGGCTTTGTAGGCGCAGTGGCTTATTGGTTAGTGTGTTGGACTACTAAGCGAGGGGTCCCAGGTTCGAATCCCGTAAAAACCCAAATTCCAACTCAGGGTTTTTTCATTGCGCCACCTCTCACGAACGTCTGACAAACATCCGAGAGTATAACTGTCTTGAAAGAGCTTCTCAATCGGCCGTTTGGAATCGGCATGAAATTGTAGATCCCTTCCATTCGTTCCAAAAACTAAAAACTCACACAAAACGAATGGTTGTGAGAAGCTAGGCCCAGGGTCCCTATAGACCTGTTGCGCCAACTATTATTATTATTATTATTTGTGATGACGCTGTGTTATAAATTGTGACACTTCAAATTTGTTTAGACCGTTATTTGTTGCACGCCTTAGAGAAATTCTCTACGACACTTATGTACCTACCTATGTGATGTTACATAAATATAAACACAAAGTTTCATAGCCCGAAATTTGGTTTTGTACACAAATTTGTGACAGTTGTAATTTTTTGTGGCACTTTATGCCCAATTCACAATGTCGCGTTGACTCGCGCGTGCGTTGACAAAATACAGCTTCACAGGCGCGTTAAGTTGACTTTAGATCGTAAATATCGTAAAGTTCAACGCGACGTCTGAGTGGAGCTACTTTCTACTATCACGCGCGTTTGACAGTTTGGAAATTAAATCATGAAATGGAGGATTTCGAAGAAAATTTAATCGCCTGCATAAAACAGAATTGAGTATACACTTGAATTCTGCTCTAAATTTGTTACCTAACATTATTTAAAAAAAACAACCGAACTTTTAATCTGTCATACTCTACTCTCTCAACGCGCATTGGCTTCAAAGCATCATTTCGTTTTACAAAATTGTTGCTCTCGCGCTTTGGCACATAAAATCGTAAAATTTCGATAAAGCGTGTCAAAGCGCGCCTACGCACGCACGCGTTCAACGCGATATTGTGAATTGGGCATTAAGCAAACATACGATGACACTTCGATATAAATGTGTGTAATTACAAAATGACAACTAAGCAACGACTTTTTCCGACTTAAAATTTGTTTTTAGACGACTTTGTTATGTTTTAGTAGAAGGTACTAAAATTTGTGATGACATTTTTCACATTGTAATGATCAAAATACTTTCAAAGACACAAGACACTCTGATCTGAACCAAATCGAAATTAGAGGCAACTTTTCCCGGTTTTAGACATTTTTTAATACGCTTTTTGAAATGACTGCACTCAAGCTTATGACAGTAAACCTTTCGCTTTACTTTAAATGATAAATGACTTTGCAATGACTCAATGAGATTTTCGACATACCTACTTAAAAAGAGGGAATTTAAAGGCAAATTTTCCAGGCTTGAGACATTTCGTTGTAATTTGTTGAGCTGATAACCGATGGCACTTTATTTAAGAAAAGAGTGATTTCGAGGCAGTTGAGACAATTTTTTAGATCGCCATTTTGCTGAATTTTCATTGACATTACATCGTCGATTGACAGATGTAGGATGACAGTTGTACACTTCAATCAGAGGTATAAAATTTCTAGCTTAGCGTTAAACTGGAGATGAAAAGAAACCTTTTAGTGATCGTGCTTTGTTTCGTTTAGCATTCCGTCTTCATTTGACAGATGTGCAGTCATATGAAACCGGAATGAGTTGAAAAATTGGGGTCGAGCTCAGCGTTAAATCGGAGACCAATAAAAAAGTATTTTAATTTGTGTTTTATATACGTCCCAAATCGGGTGACAATAAATTGTTAGGTTTAAGAAAAACTGGATTTTTTTTTCGATTTTTTCGATTTACGTTCCATTCGTTATTAATGACAGGAAAAGACTGTTTAGTGTTTTTGGACTTGGTTAGTAGCGAGAATGGTTTGGCCTAGGGGAATGTTTAATACATCGATTTTAAAATCAGCCCTGTCTTTGCGGGTTTTATTGAGGTGTAATAGTAGGTAAACAAAAAGGGCATCCAGTTTCTTCCCATAGATATATACCCATTGAAGTAATGTGCCCAGGTAAAGTGGCCGCAGTACGGATCGGAAAACCGTGTTATTGAGGATTGCTAAAGGTTGTATAAATGTATACATTTCAAGTTCAATGGCTGTAAACTAGGTAATTGGTTGAACTCCCCAATAAGACTTCTAGAAAGAAGTCCTAGGCTGGGTAAGATTTTTTTTATGACGACTATTTTACAGTGGGATCCGCAAATCATTGCTACATCCCTACATCGATCAAGTTGTTCAATTTCCCCGATGTACTCACGTTGTCGTTTTTCATATTTGTATACCTAATTAGACATATGTAGTTAAACATGCCAATTTGAGAAAAAACACTAACCATTACAAACACTTGCGCCAGATTATTTAATTCCCACAATTAAATATGTAGTTGGACAGCAATTGTGGAAAAAGGCATGTGTGCACACACAAAGGCCAACTCGCTGTCACAATTCATATGGATAGGATAATCACATCGCAGGTTTGTTGTACACCCTTCTGTCAAGAAACGCAAATGACAAGTAGGTAGTGTAATTGGCCACGTTCAATTGTCTGATGGTTCAACCTGCCAATGTCGGTCAAAATGCCAACTCACTTGTACTGTCTCTCGAATTATACACTACGTTGAGCTTTAGCCTAATGAGCATGGCCAAGCAATCTTAAATCAATTTTGGTCAATTTGCATTCATAATTTATGAGCAGACACTTCCGAGTTCTGCACTTGTAGTCAATTGAACCACAAGGATATTGTTTAACTATACTGTTCTGCACTACATGTCGCTTAAGCAGGCCTCTCAAATATGAACAATTTATGTTGACAGATATACTCCGTAGAGTAGGGTCAATAAGGAGGTGAAACTGTCGCCTTAAGTGGGCTGCTTTGACAACGCTCTTTACTCTATAGCCGTAGGTACACATGCATGTGATATGTTCAACGTTCAATCAGGTGCAGAGTGGAAAAATAAAATTACTGCTAAATGTGGCGACCACCTGGCGCAGTCTATCCGCTCCAAAACTCATCAGCGAGGATATAATATATCTAGCCAATTAGCAGCCCCTACGAAAAACATACACTCGTCAAATGTCGACACCACCACAGCATGAAACGGATCTCATTCCACCCAGAGTACCGAGGGCACCCAACATACCACCACCCACCACCCACCACCCCATTAAACCGGAGCGAATTCTGCTGTGAACAAATTGGCTCTGTACTGAAGAAACGTTTTCGCACCCTCCTCGTTAAACACACACAATCAATCAATCACGTGATTAGCTAGTAAGCAATTTTGTTTCGTCTGCTGTTGCTGCTCCTGCTGCTGCTGCTGCTGACGACGACAACAATGACGACAACACACTATGCGTCATAGCGTTCTACAGCTACACACACACCACCAACACCCCAGAAACACACACTTGTATGAGTGTAGCTATAGCTAGAGACGAAGACTAATGATGTGACATCCGCAGGCACAGGTGAATGGAAGCGCGCATATGAGGCCCGCAAAAGCATAAAAACCCGACTAGGGCGGGTGCATAGTTTTATGGTTATTAGAAAAGTGTACGAAAGTAAAACAATTACCTACTGGCGGTGGGTTGCTTGCCTTGCGTTCGTTTGGCTCTTTAAGCTTAATACCCAGCTAAGTGTTTGTACCAGTTGTGTTGTTATGCAGACCAGAAGGGTTATTTTGAGGCCACAGTTGTTCGATAGAAAAAAAAAAAAAACTGCATAAGAGGGTAGTTTCTGTGTTATGGGGGAAGTTTGTGCAAATTGTGAATACCACATTGACAAATTATTGCTATTCGCCTCGTTTTAGGACTTTGCTAATGTAACGGCATTGCTTGTCCACATTGCAATGTGACAGTTGGTAGTAAGTTTAAGTTGACAGAGCGTATAGCGTATTCACTGGAGAAGCGGTGGTGTTTTATGGTTTGTAATAAGAGAAGCAACATGAATATTTGGTGGGTTCTATAAAGCGGGATTTTTTTTTTTGCAACAATTGGCAGGCTGTCAGGGTGCAGTGAACTTGGAGTAAATGCGGTTACCAGCAAGTACTAATCTTTTTTAATGCAATTTGTGGGAAAAGGCTGAAGGAGGGTGCGTTTGTGGGCAGTGGGTTTCTGGTGATGGAGTAGACAAAAGCCTGCCCTTTGTTTGAATGTGACAGTCAGAACTTTGACTAGATAAAAAAGGGTTTAGTGAAATAACCTAGAAAAATTCCTGTCAAAAACGCATTTTGTTATTTAGGATCGATCCTGTGAATCTTAATGGTTGGAAATATTTGAATATTTTTTTTTTTATCGGAGGGTAGGTGAAAATGTTCCAAAGACACTATGAGAATAGCAAGCGCGTTCTCTTAGTAGTGTCAGATTTTTACTGACTAAAAACACCACCCTTCTAAAGATTGTTAGATACTGCAACTAAGATATAACTTATCAAGCAATTTTTCTATCATGAAATAACAACTTTTGACAGGTTACTTTCCAATGAAAGATTCTGCGTGTTCCGCAAATTAGACGCGGTTAATCTTATCTTGCCAAGTCGAACAGTTTCGTTCTTTGAAGTCGGCGCAATAAATTGCTCTCGTCCAAGATTTGTCGGACTGTATTATTGATATGTCCGATAAGTCGGTTTCTATGCTTTCTCGCGAAGCTTCTAGTTTCAGCTTCGATTATTGGAATTCCGAGATTCCTATGGATATCGTCGTTTCTAATATACCATGGTGCTTGTACAATTTCTCTAAGGACTTTATTTTGAAAAGTTTTTAGAATATTGACATTTGTTTTCTTGGTACAATACAACCCCAAAGTTGTATACCGTAGGTCCACACCGGCTTTAGCACTTGCTTGTATAAAAGCAATTTGTTCTCAGTACTGAGCTGGGAATGTTTTCCGAGTAACCAGTACATTTCTCTATATTTGATATCGAGTTCTTTACGTTTCATTTTCACATATGAAGTTAGAAAAGTTGTTCAAATGCAAAGGAGTAGGATTCTCAACCACGTTAGCTTAGAAATAACCGAACCTTAGCACGGCATGTTATAGGATACCTACCAAATGCAGCTTCCCTCTCTGCATTGCAAGGGTGACAGGCAGTAATACAATTTTTAATATAAATATAAGGAACTCAAAGTCTCTTTTTTAAAGGCTATGTCACGTTAAGCCTATAATCCTAACTAGACTTCGAAGACGCGTTGTAGAAGCCGGACCATCGGACAGGAGTCCTCTGCCCCATACCTCTGCTCTTGGAGGCGTTGGTGAAAGACTGACAATTATGGATCTGCGACTTTAAGTGGCGACGAATATTTTTTTAATGAAATATCCAACTTTAGACTAGAGTTTATCTGGATATGAACTATTCTTTAGCCTCGCAAGCGAAGAGTCTTTTAAAATATCCTAGCCTATCACTGGCTATTTGAACGCAGAAAAAGACAGTCCTCAATTTGTATAGAGATAATTTCTGTTTCTATAGAATGTAGTATCAGCCCCAGCCGTCCTCTTCTAAGACGGTGCTCCGCACCGCGCTCATCTGGCTGCGTCAACTTATAGTAGCCACAAATTTGTTCTCTTATGTCATTCATTTCGATTGACCACTTAGTGACATGTGTTCCCCACAAAGATCATTGAAGATGTTATTACACCGCATATAGATATCCATCATATTGCTAATATGGGCAAATTGACAATTTTATCAAACAAAAGTCCAGATAAAAAAAAAATCCACACACACTCAAATGACACAGACACATTATGGGTTAACAATATTCCATTATTGAAACATCTGTTCATGATTCTGCACTCAATTTCTTTCGATTGTCTACTTTCGAACACATGTCGCTAATTCATTCTGAATATTTATGTGACAGATGTATGTGGTATTAGGTTGTGTAGGCCTTGGAGTTACACCCCAACTCTAAGGGGTTGCAAATGAAATCTAGAAACAAATAGACAAAGGTTGACTCATAGAAAGGGATACAATATACCTAGTTGAACTATTAATAAAATAAAATATACATTATAGGGACTCCGTATATTCAACTTTGAGGGGTAAAAGGAACTGCTCGAAGAAGCAATTGGCAGCTGCATTTAGAAGATCATTTAGATAGGTTGGCCCCTTATTACAGCAAGATGAAGATGAAAGATATTAGATAAATACAGATACCTGGGACTTGCAGCTGCAATTATTAAAAATCAGCCAATTCGTCCATGCAATGGACACTTATGTGTTCTGTTCAAAATATGACAAGGATAGCTCTTGCGAGTGCGGTTGATGTCAGATATTTGAATGTGCACTTAATAAAGTGGGCATGTATTTCAATTCTATCAGACATCAGACTGTCTGTTCAAATTGACACATTTTTGTCAAAGTGTACTTCTTAACGAACCTAGAAAAACAATTGATGATCCTACAGTTATCTTGGAAATAAACATTCATGGCTAACGATTCAGCACTCTAAAACTTCTACCTTATTGTGTTGAAAGCGGTTTTGAGTATGATAACTGATCACTGATCGGAGGGTCAACTTAATTTATAAGCAATAATGATTGCGGCCATTTATATATAGGTATATCAGGGGAGGAAATCATTTTTGCTGAGTTACTCAGAGGCCTAATGTGATAAAGTTGATGATCACTTATCCTGTTCCCAGGAGGATGGCCGGAACATAAAAATAAAAAACTTGTTTTCCATCTAACTAACTGATGTGTGAAACGTGGTTTTTTGTCGAAGAACTTTAGTAGAGGACTAAACGAATAAGTTGTCCATCATTGACCTTTCTTCGATCGTGGGTCTAGGATAATCGAGAATCACAAAAGAACAAATTTGTCTGCGACCACCAACCTCTCTAGAGTGGGAAGCGTTTCTGCTGAATAACCTCTGCAGAAATCTCAGAAAATTAGTCTGGAATCACTGAACTTGCTCGGATCATTGGTCTGGCGTCTGGGTTGGAATCTGCGATTAACTATCTAAGACGTGTTGCCGAATTACCATTTCAAAAATCTCAGAAAATTTTAGCTTTTTTCAATTGATCGTGTTTTTGTCGACTGGCTTATGTAAAGTCTAAAGGAACTGAGCAGATATGTCATGTGATCCAATCAAAATGTAATAATCTGTGTGCGATCGCATCACGATTACTTATCTTACTAAAACCATGGTTTTGCTTACTTAATTCTATAGGGAACTCAGCAAATATGTCTACGATCACTGAAAGATTTTAAAGGAGGATCGCAATCCATAAAAACACAAAATTGTCAGCGACAACCAACATATATCTGCTGTGGGAAAAGTTTTTGACAAAAAAACATCTTCGGTAAAAGTCTCCAAAAACGAGTCTACGATCATTGATCTAAGATTTGTTTTCAACTATCAATGATGTTGAATGGCTTTTCGTCGAATTGCTTTTTTAGAAGTCCCAGAAAATGAAATTACGATCACTGATCTCGTTTCCACGGTGACCGCATTACATAAAAAGACAGTTTTGTTTGGGACCAGCAACCCGTCTGACTTGAAGAGTATTTGTTGGAGACACATTTGGGATCGTTGGTCTTACTTAGATTAGGCGTTTGAGATCAGTATACAGTCAATGTAATCTTGAACTTCTGTAGAATTCTCACAAAATAGTTCCACGATCACTGATCAAGCTTAACCCATGTTTCAGTCAACTTACTTATCACTGATCTCACTTTTTGGAGGTTCGCGTAGCTGAAAACGACAACTTTGTTACCTTCACAAACAGTTCGCCAAAGTCCTAGGTACCTACTCTAGGACGCACCAAATGCTTCTACGATCACTGATCCCATTACTAAAAGGATCCAATATCATTAAAAGACAAATTCCAGTTCAGAAAATCTTTACCACTGATCTTGCATGGATCACTTTTCTAAAAAGACCGTTTACTTACATAAGCTTCTAATAGACCGACAGTGGCCTGGTTATCATAATGGAGAAGCACCTTACAACCAATCACAATGGCACATCCTTCTTCTAGATCAATTGCATTTCCCCACTCAAAACCTACAAACAGGACTCATTCAACTAAAAACTTGAATGGACATTATAAATGAAATCGGCATAAATGCCAACAAACCTTACATAACACATAGTGCCACTCAGTGTCCATTCTCAAATCCACAAATTGTCAACGGCATTATGTAAAAATACAGCCATAACACAAATGTTTTCTGGTTAGGTATCAGAATCAGAGCAACCCCCTACCAACAACTGCCTTCAAAACAACAGAATACAAAATCTTACACAATCCGTCAAGCATTTAAAAGGTCACCGCTTATTTTTAAACCCCTTACATGAGTTTCCGGGACATTCACCGCTCTGTCGTTGCTCGTGCAACCGATCAAAATAATACAAGTCGACAGTACTACTTATGTAACAACAGCCGCAAAATTTCCAGTTTAAAAAAAGAAACAGAAAAACAAAGAATATCCAAATGAAAATTTAGGTATACTGCCATAGCCAAGCCTCCTGGGCTGGTGTCAATTCCACCTGCAAGCGTGTGTTACCAAATCTCTCAATTCAATTCGAACAATTATAGACTCGACATCCAATGAGAATGTTTTCCTTGGCTGGAATAACAAAAAAAAAAAAAAATACATATAGGTAGGTACCTCATTCCTAACTTATCTGCAAATGTCAGCTGACATTTGAACCAACGATAGTGAACGTCGTTCGCTTTGTGTGGTTGTGTGTGTTGCCAATGCCAAACACACACAATATTATTCCCTTCTTCGCTAACAATATTTTCCAAAAGAAAAAAAGGAGAGAAAAAAACACTTTTTCGTATTTCTGTTTTGTTCCAAGCATTCAGCTGTTATCCCATTCCCATTCCTCCTGACAAGGAGAACCTGAGTCGAATTCTTCGAAAAACTACCCCCAAACTGAGGACTCAGGCGACTGGTTGTTCCTCTGCACTTGGGCGGTCGGGCCGTGTATAGATGTGGGCGAAGGTAGCGGTGGTGAAAAATCCATCGCCGAGTGTTCATGACATTTCTCTTATTACCTTTTTGCCAAAGTGGAAGTTTTCCGGGAGATTACTACCCGCAAGGGGCATGGGAAAATTACTTCGCCATATCGTGTCTTTGGCGGCGGCATTTTGGAACACACAAATGTTTGTCAATCTAAATGGGGAACATTTAATTTTTGCTTCTCCCTCCCTGGTTCCTCTGCCAGATGAAGAGGGTAAGTTTGATTTTTCATTCCATTTTCTCGTGTTTTTTTCTCTGTGGAATGGCAGGTGTTTGATGTTGGCTGCGTTGTCGAAACAATCGAGTAACACTTTGCCTGTCCCCGCACTAAGTGAGTTATATATCTCAATAGGCCTTGAGAGAATAACAAGCCACCCACTCGGCGCATTTGCGGGAGGAAGGAAGTCGTCTAATATTACTTTGCCAAATGTTGCCAAGCTCTATCATGTGCACAGAGAACAGCGAGCACATACAACATCAGGCATCCATCATGAACACAAGGCGAGCGGCGCTGCTGCTGCCACTGCTGCTTTCCAGCCAACACAACACACACAGATTTGACGGTAATCTCGCTGCAGTGATTCTGGAGGTTCCATATACCATCATGTGGAAGAGGCCAGATGAAGCACAGATGCTTGAAAATGTCTGGAGCAGATTCTTTTTAAGTGTGCAAACGTTTGTGTTGGTTGCTCTGCGGATAGTCGGCCGACGATGACGGGGCGCAGGGGATGCTGAATGAAATGGAAAAAAAAAAAAATTATAATAATACAGTGCTTGGCCAGTGAGGGTACTATGCCGTACTGCTTCTGACAGGCATGTGGCGCGGGGTATATTTCCAAAGTCGTGGCGAGATGGGGGCTATTTGAAGCTTGATTCTTTTTTTTATATTTTGTTCGCTCTGTGGGCAGCTGCTTTAAATATGGTGTTTGGGCGAATTTGTATTGAATTTCGAGTAACGTATCGATTGAGTGAATGGGAGGGCAGCGAATGTCAAGTGAGTATATAGAGTTGCCAGGCAGTTGGTAAATTTGCAATTAGCAGATGAGATGGGGTCTGGCAACCTCTTCGACATGGCGGCTCTATAGCTTCAAAGTTCTTATGGAAAATATTGGCGAAGGAGCGTGATTTCATTTGAGTGAACGTTAATAAATTCGATGTGGTCGTTGGCTATATTACCAATAGGCCTTAACTTACCAACTAGTCCTTTACACGGAGACAGGATAAGAAATGAAGGTACAAACAAATATAAAAACATACTTTCCATAGACTTTTTCTTCACAGTCTGGAACAGGCTGCCCTTTCCAGTAACTTATACGCAGGTATTTCACTTTACCTCTTGTAAGAATTTAAAAATAATTTAACTGAAAAGCTGGTATGACAACACATTTTGTCTCCATGTGTTGGTCCCATAGACAGTCAAAATGTCTTTACTTACCTCGAGCTCATCGGAATTCGTGCATAAAAACTATACAAACTCCTCTCGAATGGACACAAGGCTGAACCCTTCATTAAGAACGAAAGACGTAATATGCGCACGTGCCCGATGTAATGTGCAGCTATCTAGCAGCTGCTGCGCAACAGTATACGTTGTAATTGCATTTTTATGCGGGCCGGATGGAGGTTATTGTGTCGCAAAGAAGACACTTTAGAGAAGAACGCTTTGAGGGGGATTTATGTGTATTTCAACGGCTGCATGTACAATTTTCTAATTATCATTCAGCGAAGCAAGGACAGTTTGCATGCACTAGAATTAAAAGGAGATGAAGTGAAGATTTCACGAATTTAAGACAAAAAATTGAGTTGGTTAACATATAAATAAAGAGACAGGCTCCGCTAAATTTGTATGCTAACAATCAAGCACAATTCTTTCTCCAAACTTTAAAAATGTCAGTCAAGATATTTCAAGGGAAGAGCAAAAGAAATTCTTTTAAAATCCATGAACGGGAAAACCCTTTTATACATGAGTATGAAAGAGTGACAAGCTTAAAAGTGGATTTTTAGATTCTTAAGTCATGAAGTCGGGGTAGAAATTTGATCTACATCCTTAGAAGGTTTCCTTGGCTGTAGGTACATAAAGACACACGTGGGAATGACAGACAATCAAAAACATTATCCAAAAACTTCGGCTTGGTCTCCAAATTATAAAATAGTGTAACTTATCACAATTGCGTATGAAGCGTAGTAGGTACGTATGTATTTTAATTTTTAAAATATATTTTTTTAAGCATTTTCCTTCCTTCCTGGAGTGGGATCATCTAATCTGCGATCGAGCAATACGTGACAGAAATCACAACTATTTCACCCCTTCCTTGATACAAGCCTTCTATACGAGTGAAGCAGTCATCTTTCATAATGCCACCGCTAATTTGCGTATAGGTACCTACATAGTTAAAAAGTGAATAGGTACCCACAGTTTTTGTTTATTTTTTTATTTTTTTACATGAGATTAAGGCTGGTCGTAGTTATGTTTCGTGCAAGAAAACCTATAAACCGTTTTTTGGAGTTAAAAATATCAGCAGTGTGAAAGATTTTTGCAATACACTTGAAACTCTTCATAAAAACGTAGCTCCAAATCGACAAGGAGGTGAAGAACCAATGGAAGGTTTGTTTCTTCATGTATATAATAAGAGGTAAATATTCCTGTTCAGTGGAACATAAAATGTATGAAAATAGAAGCACAATGGCTTGATTAGAAGAGTTTGCAGTTCTTTGGTATGTGTCCGTAAATGGGTGGTATCCATGGGCGATTTCACAGAAGCGTATACTTCTAGTCCAGGTTAAACTTCTATCAGTATTTTTTACCAGTCCCGCCATAGCAAGTATGGTTTGAAGATATTGATGTTCTATATCAACATTTAAAAGGTGAAAATAGGTACAAGCGTCAACCGATGCGACTTCTGCGCAACTCCTGGCCTCTTTCAAAATCAGCAATGATTTCGGTGTTGCAATAGCACAAAAAGCTGACAGAAGCTAGTTACATATTTCAAAGTCTGAGAGTTCCAGTCGCTCAAATTCTTAAACTTAAAATAAACCGCAATCATATCCGCTACTGGAACCTAAACAGGATATCACACGATGTGAATCATGGCTGACCTCCGAAGATCACTGATCTACCAACAAACCCGACAACTTCGAGGGATAATCCCATAATCCATATAGTCTCCGACTCTCACTATAGGTACTAAGAACCAAAAGAAAAATCTTAAAAAAAAACAAGAAAACTCCTCTAAAAAGATCATCTTGAGTATACCTATCTCCCGCGCTGCTATCAGTACTGATGCGGCCCTACTGCCTGCTTACGGTGGACGAAGTGAAAAACGTTTCCTAAAAATACTCATATAGGTACAAAACACTAAACATTTCAATGATGCTCTTAATATACTGAGTAAAATATATCTACTGAGGTTAACAGCTCTCGCAATCTGTTAAATGTTCTCGACGTCTGCGTGTATTCTGTTTTTATTTTCGACGATTCGACGTTTTTTTCATTTCGTTCGTTTTGTGGTTCTCCCTTTTTAATTTCTATCGCCATCTGTGAAACATCCGCGCGCAAACTGACACGCTCTGCAATCGAAAATTCAGCTGCTGCAGCTGGCAATCATCACATCCTATGTATATAGGAAAGCGGACGAAGAAACACGTATTGTACATATGAATACAGCAGCCAACTGATGAAATATCAACAGAGGTTGAGCACACCACACGTGGACGAGGGGGGTGCAACATATTGTATGGAAAAGATGCTTTCCAGACCTCGTGGATATAAAAAGTTTTTATACGCATATGTCGGTATACTTGAATTTTTTCTTTATTTTCGGAGCTGCTCTAAACGGTATTGAATTGGAAAAAAAAATATATATATATTTAATGTAGACAAAAAAATCGAAAATAGTAAACACCCAGTGTGAACTGTGAACAGATACCGATAGCGAGCAGAAACTCGAATCCTTTCGGTGAAATGAGAGCACATTGGCAGCAATCAGTGGCTGATGAGGACTCTGGAGTTTAGCAAAAAGTTTGATATTGCTGTCAAGCAGAAAATATTACAAATAAATTTGGAAATTTGGAGTGAAAATAATTGTCAGGGCCCCACACCAAGGAATCCATAGCAGATACGTCAACCACGACGTATTCAAAGGGAGTAACAGTCCTATAAAATCTGAGCACTCATAATTTTTTCAAAAGAAAACGTCAAAGCTCGAGCTAAGTTCTGGGTGATCAACAATAAATTGGATCGATGAGGTGCTATAGCGCAAGCAAAGCCGTGGTGGCTTTAAACGATACCCTGATCCTAACAACATATCTAATGCATTGCCCAAGCTTGAAAAAAAGCAATAACTAAATTGATATCTCAAAAAGCTGTAGTTTTAATTAAAATTCGAAAACCGACCACATAAACTCGTAACTTAGACCACGTTTTGTATATTCAAATCGTTCGTTTTATGGTTCCACCATCAGAGCTACTCCAGTAATTCGACTTTTTTAAGTGCGTCTTTTTTCAAGTCGACTTATTGCCTTGACTTATCGTAAAAAAAAAACGTTCAAAACTGGTTGGTTCTAGTCGTACTTTTGCGTTTATTGTGTTCAAGTGCAAAACACCTGCACTTGTTTGCGTTCGATGCCCTGTCTCGCCGCAAGTGCAAGACATCTGCGCTTGTTTACTAACTGCGGAGCTATCTTGCGTGCGTTTCTCTTGGTTGAGTTCGAAACACCTGCACTTGTCGGTCGTTGAATTATGTTAAGTGCATGACATGTACAATCGTTTGCAATGTGCGTAATTTAAATAATGGCATCTGTATTTCAAGGTACGAGTATCTCCAAATGACACAATGAAACGAGAATTATGTGAACTTAAGCTAGTGTCAAAAATTAACGAAAATCTATTTAAATGCCAAGCGATAAAAATGAGTCAGTCTTGGTCACGGGAAATAATTATGAAGTAATTTGTTTATTGGCTTAAGTTGGATTACCTATCTAAAAAATCTACACTTGGTTTTGTCTAATACATGTTGCTCCTTCCAAATGCGAAATATCTGTACTTGTTAACGAGCTTGAGCAATGCTAATTGGAAACATCTGTACTTGATTGTTGTATATCGCTTTTGAATGGTTTGGTTCTTAGTTTCGAGTAGATATTATTTAAATCGCATATCCGTCGTTGGTTGTCTTTAAAAAATGTTTCGGAAAATGATATCAGAGGGGTTGTCAATTTGAAACAATTAAGTAGAGAAACTCCCGTCACACCACCGATCTCGATGGTCTAATAATGTTTCCTTGCTTAGCCTGCGAGTTTAAGACTTTGGGAGAATTTTAGCCGCCGCCTGTCCCCTTTTCGACAGCTATTGAATAAGACATTGACTCCGAATCAACACGTTGCAATGTGTCTGGGTTTCCTCTGTTGTTGTTAATTTTTTTTTGTTGTTAATGGGCGAACGTCCAGGACGGCAATTTCGAATTTCTCGGTCGAAGAAACAAACACAACCACTTGTTTTAGAAGAAATTTCAAGACAAACAGAGATTTTCAAATGTCAGAAGAAATAACAACAATGTAAATGTTTAAATCAAAAATCGGTGTCAGTAGGTAATTAAATTTATTAAAGCAACTAGTTTGGTGTGAACAGACCCTTATTTTGTATTCAACACTGTCGTTAGAGGGCGATCTTATAAAGCCAAGTAAGTTGGAATTTTCTGTAGTAATTTTTAACTTTCTCCATTAGGGGGAAAGCGGGAGACTTGAGCCACTTTTTGTTAGATCGTTAATAAAAATTTGTTTATCAATCACAGCCACCTTATAAATGGATTTTTTTATAGCTACATTTATCTATTTTAAGACCGGTCTCTTAAACTTATAATAAACGCAAGAAATTTTTGGCAAATGCCAAATGTTTGAAAACAGATTTTCGGCTCAAGTCTCCCGCACCACCGGGAGACTTGAACACCCCTTCGGGGAGAGTTGAACATACTAAAATCCTATAGGAGAAAAACAATAAAACGAATAATTTATCAATTTCCAATGTGATTATAATTTATTTTTATTGTTTTAGTGGTTTAGGTACTTCAGTTTCTTAGCATATACAAAGTAAAAAAAGGTAAACAAAAACTAAACTTCAGAAACATAACGAAAACAAATCAATAACTTAAATAACCTATTACAAGGTTTATTTCTTTGCGTTTTTTAATTAAATTATTTTTTTTTTATTATTAAAATTAAATACAAGGCTTTAAAACACTTACATAACATTTCATCAGAGCAAATGGAGATTTGAGCCACTGATCAACTCTCCCTTTAGAAACTGTCTCAAGTCTCCCGTTCGCATTTTTTAACAAATTTATATTCATAATTTTTGTTATATACAAACTAGAATGGTATCATAGGTACTAATATTTACAATGTAGAATATCAATATTGTTAGGTAACATCAAATTGATTTATTTAACGCTTTACAGATCAATTTTATAGAGAAAAAAGAAAAAAAAATTTGTTTTACTATTGGCATTGCAAAACACCTTTTCTCTTCCACCAACCAGAGACAGCTGATGATTTAGAATTATTTTTGTGTGCAATTAGCTCGTAACTGTCTGCATCGAATACACTTACACTTGTTGGATTTCAATTTAATTTGAGCAAATTATTGAGAGTGGCTCAAGTCTCCCATATGTTCAAGTCTCCCGCTTTCCCCCTACGTAGTAAGAGAAAGATATTGGTTTCGTACAAAATTTCGAACTCGAGATTTTAATCAATTCTGATATTACGATGATAGAGGAACTCAAAAAAGTGGGTCGCAAAATTCTGTCCGGTCTGTCCGTCTGTCCATCCTTCCACGGGCCTACAGTCTAAACGGCTTCCCGGATTACGTTCAAACCTCGGATTTGGAGTTTTTGGGCTTAAAGTTCGGGAGGTGTTTTTTTTTTTCAATGTAACCTCAATAATAATGGTACTTCCCATACAACATTTTCGTACCAGTTAAGTAGGTGAGGTTACCACGACTACATACCCAGTTTTTGGCTAAAAATTCGAACAACGGAACTTTTGAAATTTCGACATATCTCGAAAACGGTCTATACGATTGTAGCAAAAATTAATTTCTAAGGTTATGTGGTCATCTCTATATTATCGTACAATGGATTTATGAAAAGAGTAATTTTTTAAAAATATAGTTTTGTCTCGTTAACTTAAAACGGCAATAACGATTTTGAACAAAATGCAAACTTAGAGTCAAATTGATGTTTTCAAAACTATTGTGTCCTTAATATTCAATTCGAAGCACCGAAAACGCTAATTTTAGAAACTGCTCATATCTCGAAAACCCCATCTTCGATTTCGATAAAATGTCGAAAACGAAGTATCTACCTATTTCTATAATCCGGAACAATATCATACCGTCAATTGTATTTTTCCAAATAAAAATTGCAATATTTGCAACTGTTATGTCTGGATAGTTTTACAAAAACAAAAACTTCATTTGCACCGCACACACGAGCATCGGGATATTCAATTTATAGCTACTAATGCAAATTCACAAACGCCTGAATTAAAAGATATCACGAGCAATACTTCCAATAATTGAAAACTTAAATCATATTCCAATCAAAATTAAAAACATATCCTTAGGTCAAAAACAGAAACTGCTACTAGGTACGCTTGTCCTGTATATCGACTCAAAAATCAAGTGAGAAGTAAGACCTTATAAAATAGTACTGAGAGCTTTAACCTTTAAAAACTTATATTGTTATTTTATATAACTGCCATATGAGATGAATATCCAAAAGAGAATTTTGTTTTCTTTTGTCTAGTATGGAGAAAGTTTCGTACGACCCAGTCGTGCACTTTATTTCTCTTGGTATAAAATCAACGTCGACATTGTTCTCGCTCTCTTTTTGTCGCCTTTAACTAATCGCATGGATCTTGGAACATCGTCCATAGTTGTTCGCCTTAAAGATAAGTTCATTGTCAAAATTCTTTGACGTATATTCAATGTTTTGGCATTTATAAAAGCTAATAAATGCCAAAACATTGAATATACGTCAAAGAATTTTGTTTCCTCTACGAAGCCCACCTTTATTGCTACGGGCAATATTTTAAAATTCCGAATAATGAGCAAAAGAAAAAGACAACAACTTCAACACAATTATGTTCAATTATAATTTTTTTTTTCATTTGATTTATAAAACAACTTAAAAAAAAGTTTAAAGGAACCCACTTTTTACTAGGTACTAGATTACTTGCTTGTTCGTTTTTCAAGCTATGGTACTTTAGCGTGTTTACTTTATTGTTTAGAAAAATATAAATTAGCGACTTCTAAAATACAGAATATTGTATGATTTTTGTATACAAAATTCATAATGAACATCAAACATAGAACTTTTCATTATTATAACGAGCGGATGGTCCCCGCATTTATGGTCCAAATTATGAGCTTTAATATATGCCTTCCTGGTAGCATTGTAGATGAAAAACACCCCCAAAAAGTAGGCGTGTCCATTGTCCAAACATATATTTCGTTATGCCAGTATTTTTCTCTTCGTTTTGGAAGGAAATCTTCAAACTTCCCCTTTAAGTGCGGCCTTATCAAGAACTCAACTCAAATTTTCGTCTCGAATTCAAATTTACGAGAGCTCAAAATAGCGAGATTTGTAAGAAAAATATAGCCGCTGTGAACAACTAAAATTTGGAGTCGAAACTAAAAATGGTTATTGGTAACCCCCATTGTCTTATAAAAAAATGTTTTCTAAACAAATGTTTTCTACACAATTTTTTAAAACCCTAATTACCCAGATAATAATTAGCATTTTTATTTTGTAATTAAATATGTAGTAACTACGTGCGTTTTCGGGATATACTTAATGTCAGCGAATGTTTAGCTCGATAACTAGTTACCTACTTAAAAATATTTGTGGCAGCTCTTAACCACAATTACTTATGTGGGAAGGCAATCCGCGGTACTAATAATCAATTTTAGTGTCCAAGCTAATTTTTTCGAACTCACAATAGCGAAATTTTCCATACAAAATTGCATATTGTGACCTAGGAAATATTTAGTGTGAAGGTTAAAAATGATTATTGGTAAGGCCCAATAATTTCACAAATAAACACAAGAAGTCATTATTTGTTCAAAAACTTACCACAGATGTTGTAAGTTCAAGCCCACAGACTAAAAAGGTGAGAAACGTGAAATTTTATTTAAAACAAAAAGAAATAGAAAACCACCCAAGATGACAAGACGAACTAACAACCCCCGGATATTGGCAAGTCTGTCAAATGGGGCTCTTTAAAACCAGGGTCCAAATCGCCATGTTAGACCCCGGGGATAAAGTGCGCCAGTTTGCCTGTATTCTTCGACAACCGGGCATATTCTACTTCGAAAAGGTTATAATCCACCATAATTCAGAGCGATTGTACTATAGTCATCTGCCGTGTATGGTCACAAATAGTGGACGATTAAGGTTACTCGACAACGACTTCGGCTAAGGGAAAGACCTATAGCTATATAGTCGATGACTAACTTCTCTCGCAGTCGGTTGTAGATTTTCCTAAAATGTCTAAGTCTTGTGCTAAATGCAACCTAGTTATAAAACGTTCACAAAAAGTTGAAGTTGTCGAGTGCGGATATTATTGTGGTCGTCATTTTCATAAGAATTGTGTCGATTTATCCGACGATGATTATAAATCATTATCTAATCCCAATTTGTATTGGAAGTGCAACTCTTGTGCTAGTCTTAACCTTGTCACATTCTTAAACAGTTTTCACGCGCTCTCTAATAGTGTAATTGAGATTAAAACTGATCTCGCTGCTCTCAAAACCCTGTTAAATAGCAACTCTCCACCGCGTAAAACAGCGAAAAAGAATTCGAATAGTTCTACAAGAGGCACAGACTCGTTCTCTTCTTGTTTGGTGAATTCTGTTAATTGCCCTCAGAAGAACGATCCGATGTCATCTGCTGCTTGCCGCAACCTGGAGAAGGATCCTGATTCAACAAAAAATTCAACGTCCTTATCGGAAAAAAATGTTAAACAAGCCCAATCTGAAAATAATGTTAAACCAACTCAATCCAAAAACAATAATTCACTAATTCCCCGTATTGAAGTCAATACAGAATGGAAGCCAGCTAGCGCTATGAAAAAATCTTCAAAACCCAGAAAAATAATCGGCACTGATACTACTACTTCTCTTGGTGTATTGTCTGATTACAAGTGGATTCATTTGTCTAAATTTGAAAAAATACAAAACCTGATGACATTATAAATCATATTTCAATGAAAACCAACATTCCAGCTAACCAATTTAAATGTTATATGTTAGTTAAAAAAGACTCTGATTTAACTAATTATAAATTTGTGACATTTAAACTGAGTGTTCCGTCTTCAATGCTATCAGTGGTTATGGATTCTTCAGTATGGCCATGCTTTGTCCAAATAAAAAAATTTGTCTCACATCAAACTAACACAATACCAACAAACATACAAAACCCCACATTGTCATCGCCCCCGCCGCCGCCACCATCACCACCTCCACCAGCCGCCGAACTCCCAACACCGCAATTGCCTCACTCTACACCATCAATCTGACAATCATCATTTCCACCATTATCGTCATCACCAATGCACTCTACTAGTACATTGCTCTTCAAAGAACCAAATCTCTCTGCCACGTCACTCTCATCTCTTCAACCATCAGGGATATTAACATCAACATCGCTTAATTCTAAAGATCATTGTCAACTCAAAACAATCTCTGGCTCTTCTTCAAACGATTTTCTTATGTATTATCAAAATACCGGGGGCTACGTACTAAGTTAAAACAAGTACTTCTCTTTTTTTCATCTTCTCAATACGATATAATCGCTCTCACAGAAACTTGGCTTAATGATAATCACCACGATGCCGAGATGTTTATTGATAATCAGTATGCTGTTTTTCGCAAAGACCGCAATTATGATTTACTTGATCGTGAGAGAGGTGGTGGAGTGCTTGCTGCTGTGCGCACTACTTTTCATTGCACTCAAGTTGATTTGCCGTCACCAGCTGATAATCTCGATGTCGACCAAGTAGTACTAAACATCAAATTTGATCTTATTAACGAAATTTTTCTTATTGTGTCGTACATTCCACCAAGTAGTTCATTTGATTTGTATAAAGCTCACATTGATAATTGCAGTTCTATATTAAAAAACCGTAAAGATAATCAAAAAGTTATTATTGTAGGTGATTTTAATTTGCCAAATGTTAAATGGATTTATGATCCTGATGAGAAAATACTTGTTCCTCTTAATGTTGTTTTTAATCATGATTGTGTAGTTATGGATACCTTGGCACAATTCGATCTTAGGCAGTTAAATTACTTTCATAATTCTTTTAACAATGTGCTTGATTTGGTTTTTGTCGATTCGGATTTGTGCGTGGGTATTAACAATAATATGGTTTCACTTTTTGATAATACAATTCATCATATCGCATTCAGTTTGAATTTTGAATTTTATAAGTATTTTTCACCTGCAACTCCTGTTTCTAATTTCATTTATAATTTCGCTAAGACAAATTTCGACTTAATTAATAATGATCTCAGTGGAAAGGATTGGCAAGCGTTATTTGTTAGTGGGAATCTCAATGAGTGCTATGATTTATTTTTAAGAAATGTGCATAATGCAATTGCCTTATACACACCTAAAATAAAAATAAAAAGTGGCTCAAAGCCAGTGTGGTTTAACAGAAGAATAATAAATCTTAATAATAAGAAAAATAAGGTTTATAAGCAATTTCGCAAAGCTGACAATGATCGAGATCTTTACAAACAATATAGAATATTGCAAAAAAATTTTGATACTCTAAATAAATTCCTTTATAATCAGTACTTATTGTCTGTTGAATGTGATTTGAAATCGAATAGTAAAAGTTTTTGGAAATTCATAAACGCTAAAAAAACAATCAAATGGCATTCCTAATTTAATGCGTCACGATGGCATATCATCTTCCGATCTTTTAGTAATAGGCAATATGTTTGCTAAACATTTTCAATCCGTTTATTTAGATACCTCTCCGAATATACCTCTTGGTAACCAATTAAATAACTCCGATAGTTATTTTAGCTTTGGTAGTTTAGTCCTTTCAACTTCAGAAATTGAACAAGTGTTAACTAAGATTAAAGTTGACACAAGACTTGATATGGATGGAATTGCTCCTATTATTTTACAGAGGTGTGCGAAAGTCTTTGCTGTACCTTTAAAAATAATTTTCAATCGTTCGCTTGAAAGTGGAGAGTTTTTAGAAAAGTGGAAGCGCTCTATAATTACACCAATTTATAAATCAGGAAGTAGACAAGAAGTTTCTAACTACCGCCCTATTTGTAAAATTACTACAATTCCAAAAATTTTTGAAAAACTGATCTATATAAAACTAACTCAACTTCTTAAAAGTACGATTTCTCCCCGTCAACATGGTTTTGTTGCTGGTAGATCTACTAGCACAAACCTTACAATTTTTTCAAATTACATATTAAATGGACTTGAGAAAGGGTATCAATTTGATGTTGTGTATACAGACTTCTCCAAAGCATTTGATCGTGTTAATCATGATATCTTACTAATGAAGTTAAATAAAATAGGATTTCACTCTAACTTATTAAGCTGGATAAAGACATACTTAAAGGGTCGTATTCAGTATGTTCGTATAAATAACAATTTATCTTCACCAATCAATGTTACCTCGGGTGTGCCGCAAGGAAGCCATCTTGGCCCCCTCTTTTTCTTGATATTTATCAATGACATTCCCAAAGTATTTTTAAATTCTGAGTGCCTTATGTATGCGGACGATTTGAAAATCTATAGGTGTATTAAAACTGAGCATGATTGTATGTTATTACAAGAAGATCTTGAGAGATTATCAAATTGGTGTTTGATTAACTCCTTACACCTCAATATTGAAAAATGTCAAAGTTTAACGTTTTGTCGAAATCGATCATGTATTAACTTTTCTTATAGAATAAATGGGACATTTCTTTCAATGATAACCTATAAAAAAGACCTAGGTGTAATTTTTGACCAAAAACTTGATTTCTTAAAACATATAGATTTTTTAGTCGCCAAAGGTAATTCGATGTTGGGTTTCATTCTGCGTAATTCAAAGGAATTCTCTGATCCACACACTTTGAAATGTCTATTTTTTGCATTTGTTAGATCCACTCTTGAATATTGTAGTACAATTTGGAGTCCTGTATATGAGGTTCACTCTTTTCGAATCGAGAAAATACAAAAACGTTTTACAAGGGAATTAATGAAAAGACTTCACTGGGACATTGATATGCCTTCATATGGAACAAGGTGCAAATTATTTGGAATCTTGCCTCTTAACATTCGTAGAAAGTTCTCTGAGATTATGTTCATTCGTGACGTATTGACTCATCATATTGATTGTTCTGATATCTTAGGCTTAATTAATTTCAATGTGCCTGCGAGGTTGCTTAGAAACCAATCGTTTTTTAAGATTCCATATCACAGAACAAATTATGCTGCCAATGAACCATTGTGTAGGTGCTTAAGAGAAGCCAATACAGTTTGCGATATGATCGATTTTAGTCTAAGTAGATTTTCATTTAAAAATAATTTGCTATTAATCCTAAGCAACTCTAATGGTGGCAATGTTTAATTTTTATTTTATTTTATATTAGGTATATATTATATTCATGTAATCACTAAAGAATTATAACTTTGTTTGATGAAATAAACTAAACTAAACTAAACTTGTGGGAAAGTGTGAAATTTCAACTTGATACAGTTGTATAGTCTTCGTAACAAAGCAATTGGCTTATCAAAACAGTGGATCTTGTAGATGGTCTGGGAGCTTTTTTTTATTACAGGAGTGGCACCGTCAATACCTGCTCAGGGGTAAGTGGGGATACTCACATCTCACAAGTCCTAGCTCTTAGAAAGGTTGCAGATGAATGAAATCCGAAAGGCGAAGTATGATGACATGCTGAAGATTCTTTGAAAAAAATATCTATAGATTGTTTATAGTATTGGAGAAGGCTTTCCACCGACTACCACGAGATAAATTCTAGAGTGAACTGAAGGACTATGGAATGGAAATGACCTCATTAAGCAAGCGAACTCTTATTTTCGCAGCGCAAAACCCCCAATTGATTGAAATGGAAATTCCCATGGATTGCCTCCATTTAAATTGAATCGCATTACGACATTACGTTAACCCTCTCATAGAGTTTCTCAATGGAACACCAAACAACCCCTGCCAATTTCTCTGTGAACCGCTTATCTCTGTTTACCCAAGTACACGCACACATTGTCTAACAGTATACAAAAGAAAAAAGAAGTCCGTCTTCTTCCTATTCCACATCTCCGCAAACGATTTTTATTCCTACAGTTACAGACACAGAGCCAGTCAATGACTATACCCCCACTGAGAGGGAAAAGGTGGAAATGAAAAGCAGCGGCTGGCATCCCAAGGAATTTTCTCACACATCACATCAGATTTTCCCACACCCCCGTAGAAAAATTCGAGTACAAACTCTGTGATTTACAGGAGAATGTGTGCAAACACATATCATTATAATAATGCCAAAGTGGGGGCGGTTTTTGTCTACAGAACAGGCAAAACGCTGCGGTCACGAACACGAATGAACTTTCTGTCGATTGGAATATTTTTGGACGGCTTTTGCGTAACCCACCCATTAGCCCGTGTGTCACGCATGGATTCCTTTACAACTGTTATTCCGGCTAATTATTGACAGGAACATACACACTCATTCGCACACATGCGATGACGTATGAAGCAGACTCGCTTGATACGTGATTGTCAAATTAGTCAGTCATAATGAAACTATGACGCGGCCGAGGGATGCCTCGTTATCCTTTCCGCCAGCGTATGTACGGCCTGTGACAAATTTGAATATGATGGCCACCGCCATCTACTGGGGTATGTTCTGTGCCTTTTTTGGCGGAAAAGGATGCAGCAATCAAGTACACCTGTGTCCAGAGTTTAGTTGACTTTTATTTTTTGTTTTCGCTTTTTTTAATTGAATTCCAACGATGGAACACGTGCCAACATCTGCGACACGTACTGCAAATGTGTGGAATGTGACCAAGCGATTTGGAGTCAAAAAAAAAAAAATCCCTTCCCGTATGCGGATATAGTTTGTGTACAAAGTGTGTGACTCCAAAAGGGCACATCAAGGGAACATGGTCGAGGATGCAATTAGGCTTTTACACAGCGAGCAGCTCTATTGGCCTGAAATTTAACACGTGTGAACTGTGTGCTACTGTATTCCTATGCGCGGCGGTGGTAATGGAACGAGGACGTGCCTGATTGCAACCCCCTTTCTTCGTCTTCCGATGCGATGTCGGTTTTGTTTTCTTTTTGTTCTTTTTCGTTTGTTTTCTGTTCTTCAGTGCAGCTGCTGGACTGTGCTGTGCTTCCTTTTTTGTAAATGAGTCTGCCGCATGTCCTTATAATACAATTCGCTCTCGGTCACACATGCACAAATACAGACACAGAGCCGCAATATGTCTGCAGCGGTTGTAGGTTTTCAGCTGCTCCACTGCTCTGCTGCTGCTGGCGGTTGGCATAGAAGACAAACCAACACCGCACAAGGACAATGTGGTGAAGTAATAGATATTCACTATTCCGGTCGACTTCTGGTCCTGCCAGTTACAGCCCAGGCGAGTTTTTCTTCGGCTTCCTCTCCAGCAGTCACATACACAAACGCACATGTTGGAATACCCCATTTTGAAAAATACATTCCTCTTTGATGGGCACAGGTGTCGGAAACATTCTCCAGCTGTTTCCATTCATTTCAAGACAAGAAAGTATTGGAATTATCCCTTTTTCGTCCTTTGAAGGGCTTTGCAATGTATGCTATAAATATATACACTTGTGTGTGTGAGGACTTTACTTTTGTTTTGCATGCGGTTCCGATTAGGCATTGCCATGTGCTGTGTAGCTGGTTGGTGAAGAATGCGATGCTATGCAACGGCAACAACAGAGGTGTGTTTGGGGTGAAAGGATCCTCCAAGGAGAAATGAATGAAATCGTAATTTCTGGCCGAGTGTCGCAGGTTTGTGTTGTGATAGTTTTCTGCGGTTTTGGGGGACATTTATTTTTCCGGTTCTTTGTCGAAGGTTGCGTTAAGGAATGCAGAGTGCGATGAATGACTTAGGGCGACTTAATGGCCGATTTTTGAAATAATAGATGAATAGCTTGATGAACGATTATCAAAGGGAAAAGGACGAAAACTTCGTTCTTTGAGGATACTCTACCATTCTTAACTTTCGATCTTGGGCCACTGATTGGCGTCTAAGTCAGGAGGGAAAATCTGAGAGATGTCGGACTTTAGTTCGAAAACTGCTGAAAATTCTGAGGCCGCGCTACCTCAAGTTTAAATTAAACGAATAGGTATTCGTACGATCCTTCAATCAATCAACCCCAAGTCGTACGAGTACAGTGATGCATTAAAATCGCATTTAGTACCTTAGCAAACTTGAGAAAAATGCTTCTAAGCATGTTCTGTCAACGGAGAGGAGATTATGTTGGCTTACAGTACTGTCACCTAAGGGCGAAAGAAGACTGACGTTCTCTAAGGTTTTGGAAATGTTATGTTATGGTAACAAACATGCTGTAAAATCGAGTGTAGTTCCTATGTACATAAAAAAAATTAAAAAAATGGTTGTGTGTACGTTCTGTCAACCGAAAGGAGATTAGTTTGGCTTAAGCTACTGTCAAATAGGGGCGAAAGTATGGTGAAGTTCTCCAAAACTCTGAAAATATGCCACTTATCCAATTAGTGTAATGTAACAATGCAAATGTAGTCGCACGCTGGCTTAGGCTGAATTACTTTAATAATATTTTATTATGAATTTCACTTAAGTGTGGGTACTCCACCGATAGGAAATCCTCTCAAGATGGTAAAGATGACACTTCTTGGGGTATGGTCTCTTTGCTGTAAGGTACAACCTAAAAAGTATGTGAGATGTTACAGCTATTTACAAAAAAAAAAAAAAGAAACTTAAAGCATTCGCTCAAATTTACAAAACAAATTCAACTAACGCACTTATACAATTTCCATTCCAATCGCAATCAATTTCGAAGCAAGCAGACAATCGCCCCCAAAAAGAGACCCCAATCTCTGACCGACACCTTTGAGTTTTCGATCTAGTTCAATAAAGCATCCCCCCGACTATTAGCAATTAAAGCAGACAACAGCAACGCGTAGCTCGACACACCACATACTATATACATATATACACTATACAGATCTATGATTAACAACTCAAAACATCATGAACTCTGAAAATCGCATGTTTTCAATTAATTGCACGAGAAGTCTGCCTCGCACCGGGTGCGCTGTAGCTGTAGCGTTTCATTTTGCCTCGTAGCGTGCCATCACCTTTTATTGACAGACCACCGCACGCAACCACATGGCCCGGATTTTGTGCGAGTGGCACACACATACGGATAACAGACACGCTGTGATATTTCAGTACCATAACCACCCCCAATTGCAGATGAGAGCGGGTGGAGTATATATAGGGTGATGATGATGATGATGACGAGGAACGATGATGAGTTCTGCGTTTGATTTTAAAGCCCCTTCTGGTTTCTGTCCAACAAGTTGAAGGTGTCTGCCGGTGACAGGAGCGCTTTTTGTACTTTCCGAACTCTTTTCCCCGTCCTTAAAAGTGTTGCCCCATATTTTACGGATTTTTTTTTATATTTTTCTTGTATTCATCTTATATTTTTGTTCGTTTTTCCTGCTTTCAAAAGCATTATGACGAATGGAGAGCGTGTCAACAACACCATGTGGAGCTTCTCTTTAGCTAGAGCAATTCTCGGTGAGATGCCTTTACCATTGCCATATAATACATTTGCTTGCTCCTAATGGAATGTCTAATTTTTGCTTTGTACGAGTTGTGAAGTGTTCCACGCTGGGTTTCTTTTTCTTTTTCGTTAAGTATGTGTGGATGTGTATTGTATGTCTGACTGTCTGGGATTGGGAATAGGGAAGAAGGAAGAAAGACGAAATGTTGTTTTCTTTTTTGTTATTTCAATTGAAATTCGAACACCTTTCCATCGATTTCATTCAAACGTATGACAAGAGTTTCCATGGGTAAGTAATGCGAGTTGAATGGGAAATCGACGTGGGAATTTTATTCTCCCGTCAAAATCGAATAAGATTTATTTTTCAATCTTCTTTTGATACAACATGCACGTTTTGAATTGGGAGTGTGGATGTTTTGGGTTGCAAAGTCGTTATTGGTCTGGCTGTCATAATTACGAGGCCCATACACGGTGCGATTAATTGGTGGGATTTCGGAATCGTTTCAACCGTTTTTGAGCTGAATCTAGAGATTCGGAGTAAATTTGCTGCAAATTGATGTAAAATGTGTGGGCCACTTAAGGGGCAGTTTTTTTTTTGTGCAAAGGGAAAGTGGCTCAGTTTCGCTTTCCCGCTTAGGTAATTAAGCGTGTGCGTTGAGAAATCATTACAAGCAAATTATGTGCAATGTGCATTTCTCTTTTCAAATTCAAATCTATATAAAAGGAAAACTGAAGCGCAAAAATATTGCATGCAAGATTCTATTTGGTTTAAACGTGTATGGGGCACCTAAGGGAGATGCCATTCAAATGGTCTAAGTTTGGTAAAAACTTTAAGCTTATTTCTTAGGTTTTATGTGGAAAATACTGACGGAAAGTAGGATTTTTTTCCGAAACCTACCTATTTGCATTAAGCTTAGTTATTGATTTATAGTTTTTCGATTACCAAGAGCTACCATATTTTTTTGGTAAATACCTACATCTTATGGCCCGTTATTCAGGCTTACCCCTTACGAAAATATATTCAATCCTGCTGTTGTCATCAGAGCGAAAAAATGTTGCTTGCTACATAAGTTGTAATTGCACCGAGTGCTTCTGAATATGGTGAATGAACTGAGCTTCAAAAGTTATTGATCAATAACAGAAGCTGCTAACCAAGTTTTGAAATTGATGAAGCACAAAGTTCAACATACAGCCAACAATCCTTCCTAGATCCTAAGTCAGCTTCAAGATTACCGTAGAAAATAAAAATGAAATAGTTGGCGCAACATGTCTGTATTGGTAAAACCTTCCATTTTTGAGAGTTTATAGTTTTAGGGATGTAAAGAAGGGACCTACAATTTTATGCCGAGTCCGAATGACTGTATTAAGAAACTCTTTCTTGACAGTATTTTTTTTATCTCTTTTAAAAATGTGGATTTAAAATTTTGGAGCACTCAGACCAATCCCGTTTTATTCCACTACAAGCCGAAACCCCTTCTTGTGTTGTGGATAAGAAACTGTGAAATTATTCGCTGTTCTTTTTATGTTTTAGTGGCGGAGTATTGTTTCAACCTGCGCCACCCAGGTAACAAGCTTTGACTCTTTTCACTACACCATTACCACTCTTGACAGTTATACTCTTGGATATTTGTTGACAATTCGAGAGAGGTTCTGCAATGAAAAGATCCTAGAGATGCAATTTGTATGTTTCCGAGGATAGAACCTGGAATCTTTCGCTTAGTAGCCCAGTACGTTAACCAATGAGCCTACAACTTTATCAGATGCACAGACCAAGAATATGATGGAAGCCCAATTAAAAACTACCAAGCTAACCGATCGAAGACTCAACTTTCCTCAAGGAATCAACTTATCTATAAGTCACTGGTTAATATGTGGCTCGAGGGACCATAGTAAAGTTTAGTAAATACGCCTAATAGCATGTTCCCATCAACGTGATTTAGGTAAATCCACTTGATTTAGGTAAATCATCTCATAAATTACGTGGTTTACCATGCATTTTCGTGATTACTAATTAGATATATGATTTATACGTGTTTACATTTTAATTACGTATCTGTCATCGCAAATCCACACAGCCTTGCAGCTGTCATAATGAAAACTCTATATTTATAAAGATATTTGGAAAATGCTTCACCCCCTACAAAGTCAGTTTTGCTGAATTGTACTGTATACTTCTTGACAAATAAGGGTCCAGTTAACGTATCCGTGAACAAGCCCATTAGCAGTGCGGCTTCGATTGAGGGGCGGGTTACCAATATGCAAATATCTAGCTTTTATCCATGGTTTTAAGGAACTGCAATTACTTGTTCACAAATCATCTGTGGGCTGTTGTCTGTGATAGTTCGCATCTAGCTTTCCGTCACTTCCTGATACTGCTATCCGTAAAACATATTTTGAATTGTAGAGCAGTCTTATACGCAAAGAATCTTTCATATTAGAGCTTCGACTCAAATAGATTGAAGGGAACTTTACAAGTAGTGGTAAGGAAATCAGTATACGACTTGTATCTCTGTGTTATGGAAACTTGTAACACACTACATCTGTCGCTATGTATTAACCGTCTTTCGGACCTAACACCGAACATCAACTAATAGTTAGTACCTAAGTGTTACACATTTCTGCAAAACCAAATTACAAGTCTAACTGATACAAAAATTTGGGGAAAATTCTATAACCGAAACGCAAAGCTAGTTACTGTGCCGATCTGATAAAGCTTTGTAAACAATTTGTATAAGTCTCGGTAGGTACACATCTTTGGAACTCAGAATTACAAGTCCAGTTCCTGTTATCACTTGTAGGACTTGTGAAATTTTCGTAGTTTCCTGTCAAGTAGAGTTACACACAATTTTTTTTTTTGTAGGGAAAGAATAAATCGTCTACAGACTTATTTCATGTCTCAGACCTATTCTTTTATGTTTCCTATATGACAGGAACATGTTTCCTGTATGAAAATAACATTCTAAACATGAATTTGTTAAGTCAGATGATAAAAATATCATCAGTCCCGCCACAACAATGTAGTCCTAAGCACGATCGGTACACAAAAGAGTTTTATTTACTCAGCGGCCCATTCCATTAGTGACTCGTCGAGTAGGAAATACCAATCCAATCCATCACCACACCACCTAAGCGGTATTATTTTTTCCATTCAGCAGACAGCGGCATTCTTCCTCTTCTATAGATTGAAGAATCAAGCAACACCTGTACATTAGGCTTCGATACATTTGAAGACAAGTAGATGGAACGCCAATGTCGATGTGATGTGATGGAGGAATTCCGTACGTCCCAGTCTAATAGCGGAATCAAAATGTTTGCCTTTCGGTTAACCGGCAGTTCATCAACAACGTGTAAACACAGACCTCGTGTTATGGTGAAAGATTTTTGAAAAACAACCGAAGAATTTTGTATCTTTAGGAACCGACAGATGTGTATTTATAATCAAAACGACGAAAACCCCTCTCGATGACATAACTATTGTCCTAATTATATAAATTAATTTCATAATTCGCACAAGCATCTCATACCTAGCCAATCTAATCTCTCCCCAGATGGCGCTTGATGGCAAGGCAATTATTAAAGAAGAAATAACCGACAAAGACGCATTCGAAGCCACAGCAACCACAAACAATCGACGAAGCAAAGGTAAGCAAACCCTTCTTATTTATGCAAATAGAGCCGACAACCCCTTATTCGGGGAACAACCCTTGTCGGAACACACTCGTTCGTTCCCATCAGCATGATTAATTACCGCACAGACAAACCACCGCCCCGACCGGTCGTACGCCCACTACCCACCCCCCACTTTAAAGATTAAGAGCAGACAACGGCACGACGACGACAACATTTAAATCAATCTTTTCTACTCCTCTCAGCCCTTCTTCAATTGACAGGTGTCCAGCATGCAAAATTCTCACAGTTTCCCCCCGATTTGTTTTTGTTCCTTGTCCGTTTACACAGCCACCCTCGTGCTGCGAAAATATTTTGATATGTTCCCACCATGTTACATCACACAGTTTACCATTTACCATCACGGACGACCGTCACCATGGCCCATTAGGACTCGCTTTGTTGATGACCAACCATCCTTGAATGGAGAGAGAGTGTTTGTTGTCTCACGATGGACCAGGACCATCTCTCTGTCTGTGTGCATAAAAATGTGCAACAAGAGGGATTTTTTTTTCTTTTTTATTCTTGTTCGGTGAAACGAGATGGTATCCTTGGAGCAGCCCTTCTCATAAATTCGCAAAGGATGTGAACATTCCCATCGTATATAGGAGAACACAGCAATGCAAGAGCTTTTCGCTGAATTCGAATCATCGCTCTGTGTATTGTGTGCGATGTGATGGAATGGCGTCGAAAATAAAGGATGTTGACGCTTTACTGTTGTTAAGCAGTGTGGGCGATGGCAGCTTCTTGAGTGGGTCGGCGTATGGTTCACGTGGTGATGTTTCATCTGCAGTGTCCTGTGTTTTGTGACGATTTTCAATGGGAAGGAAAAAAGTTGTTCAAGGTGTGTGCAAGGGATAGGGCATATGCATCACAGATGTTGCCGATTCTTAAGAAACAACTGGCGATGCATGCAAAATATTCTCAACACAGAACTTTTGCAATGGAAACGAGTTAGATGCAGTATGCAAGGGAGCCATGTAATGCATGCATGACCTACGGTCTACTCAGTTAAGTTCCTCAACAGAGAGTAGAAACTTTTGCACAGTGGCACATGGCATCAACGACGACCAAGACTATAGAACTACCCGAAAGGATTTGCCTGCCCCTTTCCATTGTAACATCGATTATTTGGTTCAACTGGAGTAAGAAATTCAATGCTGTTTGGACAAGCTAATGGGAAATCTCCCCCGATGAGAGCAGCTGTTGAAGCACAAGTCTTGTTTGCTATAGTCGACAGAGGAGTCTGCTGCCAGTTGTCGGCTCTTTTGCCCACAATCTCACGATAAACGCTAAAATGTAGAATGTCTGGCGTTTGATTTTTTTTTTGTACTTACCCTCCTACTGTTTAGAAACTATTTGCACTTCTAGTAGAGAGAGAGACTGGAACTTGGCCATTTGCCCTTAATTGAGAGATAAGATGAGCGATTGATGTGTAATTTGAAGACAATGAGGTGTAGTTTGGGTTACTCTGGTACGTCTCCTGGCAACTTAAGGTATCCAATTCACTGATTGTGATCGTTCCAATTAAATCGCGTTGAGAATGAGTGATATTTGCACTAGGAATGTACATACCTGATTGAACCCAGTTAAAAATTTTTCAAGAAAGTGTAGACAAAATACAATCTCAAAAATGCCCCATAGCTTCATATATGAGGTCCTGAAACCATTTCCAGGAGATAGACTACCCACACTTATATCGAAGTAGTGAGTTTTAAAATAGACGTTAGATGGCGCCAGTTGTCTGACCGCCAGAATCTTGTTATTTTGAAAAGTTTTTACGAAAAACCAAAGTGGAACAATATTTTAATTACAAATTTACTGAAACATTTATGTTGAATGACGTCTTCAGTTGTGCCCATAGTGCATGAGTGATAAAATAACGTACTAAAGTGCTCATCTCCGCACCTTTGTATAGGGGCATCAGAAGCAATTATTTGTAGTTCTGATCTTCAAGAAAGCTAACAGTTCTGATTACCAACTGGTTTGAGAAAAAAGACTACACAGCGTGCCAAACAAAATATTGATTTTTTGAAAGCGTTTCTAGAAGACTTAGAAAATTCCCTTTCGTAAAAATCGGATTGAGTTTCATTAAGCTCGGTATGCGTAAATTCATATAATGTCTAGAAGGGTTATGGAAAAGTCAACAGATGGCGCAACGGTCAATTTCTGTAACTTTTAACCGACTCCTATGAACGTTGGTTATTTTCAAAGCAATTCTATAATACAGACTTTCGCAATAATCGGCGTTTGTAAAAATGTTAATTATCATTCATTGAGTACCACTCTATAAGCACATGAATGGGAAAAATTATGGAAAAGTCAACAGATGGCGCCACGGTCAATTTCTGTAAATTTTAACCGACTCCTATGAATGTTACTTCAAAAGAATCAAATTTAAGGGGTTGATGTTTTAGGTCCTGTTAGTCATTTTTCTTGATTTTTACCATTACAAGTTTTAAGGCTTGAAGATCAAGTCAAAGGGATTGAGGGTATAAATAGTGTTTTTTTGCACTTTCATGACCAAGCTGTTGACCATTGACTGCCCTTCGACAGTATTTTAAATGTATGAGTATATATACTTAACTTCCACAACGGTTCGTTCAGCAGGAACAAAATAAAGTTCTTCATTTATACAATTTTCAACCTTCAAATTGAAATTCAGACAAAAGCAACCCTCATATGTTTTCGAAAATCCCTCAATATTTGCGTGAATATTTAAAACCAACTCTGACATATGTGTTGACAATTATTACTCAACTGGGACATAGAAGGCAACCTACAACTGCATTGTAAATACCATCACCACAGCTACCCCTCCTTAGTAAACGCATTGCCAAGCCACTGTGCGGGGGTATGAACGAACACACATCAGAGAAATAGAATAGACCATATGACACCGATTTGTATAGCTTGTTCTGTGTAGAATGCATTCTGCTGCTTCTGCTGCATTATTTGCGATCCATAATGTTGAAACATGTGTTTGCATTTCAATCTTTGTGTGATTTCCACAACTGACACAAAACACACAGGCACCGGACCATATATGGTACCGAAGGGATGCATAATGGATAGGAGTGCCAGGTCTGTGTGCAATTGCTCTGTGGGTTTCTAAAACATGGTCGAAGGATTTTGAGGTTACCTACACGCACATGTGTGCTCTGTGAACGCACCTACAACATATTTTATATGATAAATTCATTTTGCATTTAAATAAAATTCGAACACACAACTGAAACCCATTTGCAGGTGGTAATGCGTGCAAGGACAACTGCAGAACACCAGATTCACCCGAAAGTGCACGAGCAGTTGCGCCCCGTTCGCCCATGTCACCGCAGATACATCACTCTAGTCTGGCACCACCTCCAAGACCGAATCGCAATTCCAGCTCCTCACCAGTGGTGAATGGTGCAACAACCACACCACCACCACCACCGCCACAGACGGCACATGTTGAACAGGCGAGGCTGTTGGGAAAGATTCGAAAGTTTCTTGGGTCATTGGTGCAACTGGCACAGGATATGCATCCGGAGGCCAGTGAGCGGGTGCGAGCGTTAGTCCTGTCATTAGGGGTGAGTTCATCTGCATAATTTAAAGTTTCAAAATTTAATCGGCATTCATCTTGCAGAGTGGCGGCATTTCCATTGAAGATTTTCGAATAGCGCTCCAAGAGGCTATTAATCTTCCACTGCGACCTTATGTCATTCCATTGCTTAAGGGACATGTGTCGTTGCTGCAGCGGGAAATAGCCGCTTTGTCCAGAGCCACAAACCAGGTAATTTATTTAACTGCCCGCAAGGATAAGTGCAAACTAAAAGCTTCCTTTGATTGCAGACACCCCTTCAGTACGTGACGACGAACGAGAATGGCGTCATGGAGTTCACACATGGTCCATCCGAGTACCACGACATCTTCATTCAACTCGACACTGGTTCAAGCAATGCTGGATCAAATGGGAATGGATTGGTTTTCAAGAGGCGCTCGTCCGACTCGATAATGGAGCACCCTAACGGAGTTCAAGAATGGAACGATTACATGTATCCGTCGGTGAAGAGATTGCACACGCAAAATGCTCCGCCGAGTGCATATGGCTCGGGGCAGCAAGCATCTCTCTTTGAGTATCCAGGAAGTGGAGCCAGCAGTCAGGGTGAAGGCGGATTCGGTGGCCTCTTGGATAAGGTAAGATTGGGGTGCATGCTCATATGTAGAAAAGAGACGTAATCGAGTTTCGTCAACAGCCGAATCACAGGGACGAGAGGGAAATGCGAGCCGCTGTTGAGTCGCAGCGCATCAGTCGCATGGGTGGAGAGGAGGAGTGGAAGAACATTCACACCATGCTCAATTGTATATCGGCCATGGTCGACAAGACTAAGCGGGCAATAACAATTCTGCAGCAAAGGGGAGTTGATCCTCAGCCGAACAGCTTTGCAGAGGCTCAATCAGCGGCGGTCCTGGAGATACGACGACAAACCGAGGAAAAGGTAGCCGAGTTCAAGCGCAATGCCGAGGAGGCTGTCAATCAGGTAAGTGCTGGTAGCGGTGTAGCAAAATGTGTGCCCATGGAGACGAAAAATGTTTGCGCACATGTGCGATAAATCTTATATTTAAAGCACCCTGCCTATTTAGCAATTAGCAAATGGTTAGATACAACAAAGGTTTATCGCACATGCTTAACGGATGCGCACTTTCCTATGTGTTAGCGTTAGTGGTTGATGTCATTCATATAGATCAGAAAACTCAATAAGCACAATGAGCAAGATTATATCAATGTATCGCATTTTGACAATAGGATCAACACCTTCTTGTGTGCGCAAGGAGTTTTTCTTAAGAAATTCAATTTCTTCCTTCTATGTATGGCTGCTTGGTACTTGATATACCTGAGTAAAGTCAGTGAGTACAATGAGCAACGTTAAACTGACCTATCGCACAACTATTACTTTAAAGTGCGTTTAGACCAAAGCGAAAACACTTGCGAGTGGTTGGTACTCGTTATAATAACTCTGAAAACTTATCCAGAGCACTACGCACGATTGAACTGACCTAACGCACACGCAATGGTTAACACTTCCTTGCGTGCGTAAGGAGTTTCCATTCGAAATTCAGGCGATTGTACTGTCAAGCACTTAGCATTCCTTAAAATTCTATAGTAAACTCGATCGGCACTTGCCCAGCACGAACTATTTCCACAGCGCACATGGGTGTGCGTTTACCAACCCCGGCTGTCATTAGTCTTCAAATGTATATGCAACTTATAACTGACATTTAACCTCCAGGTAAAACGCCAAGCATGCATCGAGATCCAAAGAGCAGTGACGTCCGCCGAGAGTCGAGCCGCCGAAGTTATGGCACAAGAACGTCTGCGCATGGAAAAGTTTTTCGGCGAAATAAGCCGCAATCCCAATGAACGCGAGCTCGACAACAAGTCACCTACTATAACAACAGGACAAAATGTAAGCTAAGCCCTAATATTCTTGTACGAATCTCAGAATTGGAACATTTCTAGGCCTGTTGGAATTGTGGACGAAAAGCAACAGAAACCTGCTCAGGGTGCAATCTAGCTCGGTACTGTGGCGCATTTTGTCAGCACAAGGATTGGGAACACCATCACCAGGTAAGTACAAACCAATACGTCTGTCAAGACGAACAATAAAAAAATTTTTCCTTCTAGATTTGCGGCAGTTCACGATCAGATGTCGCCGCTGCTGCTGCCAAACATCCATCCCAAGTTATAGCCCTCTCGGCGAGTATTCGCGGAGCCCTGGCCCGCTCACCATCCACTCCATCCCAATCATCGCAGTCCGCACAGCCACCCCTAAGTCAATTGAGCACCTCGGCTCTGGTTCCAAATGGTGTCAATTCCGGTGGCAGCACCAAATGACGAATGAAACCGAAAAAGAAATACTTGTGCTAGTCAAATTAACTCTTAATCTAAAATAAAATTTTATTATTTATTATTATCATAAGAATATTATATTCAAAACACAAGAACTACACGCACCCATTATAACAGTCAGACTTTTGTTTTGATTTTGGTCAGGCGGCGACAGACAGCATGGTACAGTGATGACAGATCAACACACGAAATTTAAATCGCAAGAACTTAAGGAATTTAATTAATGTTAACGAATATAGTTAAACAAGAAAAAACACTACAAATTAATATATATTTTATTTATTTTAAATGTAACCCTGTGTATATGTATAATTTTATGTGTGGCAGCTATTCTCATCTTTCGTCCATTTAATAAGATCCCTGAATGTAATTACTAGAGTTTTAAGTTATTATTTGTTTTGTTTGGACCTTAAGTTTACAACAAATAGATATAATATTGCAACTAGTGCAATACACTAACTCCGTACAGAAGAGCAAAAAACATAAAACCTAAAAATGTGTATGCTACTTCTCAATGTGGGCATTTTTTTTTAAATGTAGGTATGTATACTTTTTTTAAGTTGATGGAATTAAAATGCTTACACGGTAATTGGTTATGAGATGACTAAACTATTCGCAACAAGTGGAAAAAAATTGTCTTAAAACTATTATAGTATATGTAACTGAGGAAAACAAAAAACGAATGTGATTGATTTTAAAATTTCAAATGTTTCATTTTGTTAAATAAAAAGAAATTATTTATTAAAAGCATAAACAAGGGGTGTTGTTTGTTTGTTATTTGCCAGCGAGATCAACAGAGAATAGTCTGTGAAATTTTGTCAAACGGATACACATGAGTGGAATTTCAGCATCTTTTGTTCGCTCCTACTACATTGGCTTATAAGTGTCCTCGAAATTGCAGACAAAACTTTGGGTGCAATAGTCTGTAAACGCATAAAGCCGGTGGACGACAACAACCTGATGGATTCATATCAGTGAGGATATGGGTCAGAAAGTCCATCAAATCAGCAGAACTTGAAGAAAGCCCAGATATTTCAAATCGGCGCCCACAACCTCCTCATCGATTTTGAAGTTGCCTTTTATGGCGTACACTCTGTTTGTGCAAAATGACGTTGCAGAACATTTCGTTGTCAGCAAAAGTCTTAGAGTCTTTCAGTCAGTCCTTCAAAATCCGGTGCAACTCCTCGCCGATGATATTGACATAACCAAAAGAGAGAAATGCCAGTTACAATTTTGAAGTGGCAAAAGACTGTGCTGTGAAGAATTTCTCATACCAATCATTGCTTATTGGCAGTTGAAATGACGTCTCATGGGAAATTCTGCAGATATTGTATAGATCTCCACATGACCCTGTTGAGGACGGACGGCAACACAGTCCATTGCTTTGAGCGTTCTCCATCTAATTTTTGGCCCCTGGTTTGCTTCGCAGGAGTTTGGCGGTGAAGGTGCAGTGTAAAACAGTACTGCAAGAGACACAGAATTAGGGCTGAATAAGCAAATCAAGAAACTTTATTTAATATTAAAATAGGTACTTCAAAAAGAAACTTTTATATATATAAAGATACAAGGAATGATTTTGATTCAGGATCGAGTTATCTGCAGCTGCTGTTCTTCATTTGGCTTGTGCGCTATCAAGATGGAAAACTTCGAAAGTCGAAAAGCGAAGGTACTAAAGGTTGAGTTTTTATCGACGAGTGTTGCCACACGTGCATGGAAACAAGTGGAATTACTAACATACGAGTATGACAAACAAAAACATATTCCGTCACTTAAATCGCCTTTTTGTCAAGAATATTCGAATAAGTTGGATAACATGACTCGAACACATACAGCGAATGGACATCAATGTAGAAGACGACCTTACATAAGTATCAGATGATGAACCTAGTATTGTATTGTATTGTAAGTAATAGGCCCTGTACACTGCGACCAGAAGAGATCTATTGTGTTGGCCTTTATTATTTAACCCAAGGAGCTGTTGAGGCTCTTTATAAACCTCAGTGCTCTTCTTGGTTCCATGTTTCCTATATCTGCAGGACTCAGATCAGTCCAGTGTTCGGCAATGTGATCATCTTCCCATTTACTGAATTTTGAGTGTACATAACCAAAGGTAACCCGAAATAGAGCTCAGGACCAGTGAGCAGGCGTGATGCGCCTCTTCTCGCCAGACAGTCCGCTCGTTCGTTTCCTCCGAATCCCTCATGGCCTGGTATCCACGCAACGGTGACTGTGTTGTCCTTGGCCAGATCCTCGAAGAGATTAAAACTTTCCGAAACTACCTAGCTTAGATTTGAACGAATACGATCTCAGGGCCTTAAGTGCTGCCTGTCTGTCTGAGAGGATGTAGATGCGGGCACCTTTAGTGCGCCTTCGTAAGCATTCTCGGACACATATCTCTCTAGCGTGTACCTCCGCCTGAAAGATGTCTGGTGATTTTCCCAGTGCTATGGCTCGCTGGAACCTGGGCCCATAGACCACAGCACCGGTGGCATCATCTTCCATCTTTGAGCCGTCTGTGTACCAGATTTGTGATCCTGATGGTATTACGAATTGGTTGGTTCTCCAGGTACCCCTGTAAGATATGACTATCTTGAATTTTCTGGAGAAGCGGAGCCTTTTAAGCATGGTGTCTGATACCTTGAGCAAAGGATCATATTGAAGCATTTGTATAGTACCCGAAGGTGTCCTGTGAGGTTTCCTGTTTTAAGTTTTGATATATCAGGGAGTCTTAGGGTACTGAGACCTGCTTCCTTCTTAACAGAAATATGTAGAGGCAACAGGCTGAGCATTGCCCCTATGGCTGCAGTTGGACAAGTTTTCATTGCCCCCGTTATACTAACACATGCTAAGCGATATATCTTGTTTAGTTTTTGTGGAGCCGTTAGTGGTTCGGTTTTTGACAACCATGATATCGCTGCATAGGTGATCATTGGTTTGATGATCGTGTTGTATGACCAATAGATCACTTTTGGTTTTAATTCCCAGGTTTTGTCGTTTAGACGCTGGCACATATAAATTGCCTTTGTCGCCTTCTTTGTGACTTGATCGAGGTGAGAATTCCAGGTGAGTCATGTCTAGGATTACTCCTAAATATTTTACCTCTCCTGATACGTCGATGACTGCGTTATGAACCTAGTATAAAAGGGAACCAAAACTAACATGACGTGCGCAACTGAAGGCAGATAGCAATCGAAGCTGGAGACCCATGTCAAGCAATTAAACATTTGGACACAAACTATACATCTTTGAATGATGAAAAATATCTCAATATACTCGCATTAGTGGCGACAAAAATAAGGAGCCTACTCAGAAGAGAACAGTTGGTTAGATAAAAATCAGTCAGAAAATAAAGTCGTCGATAAGCTTTTCCTCACCCGTCAGATCACAGCTGACGTTTTGACACGTTTTTGAGAAGTGGCATAGTAGCAAGTTTTCGAAAATTCCAAATAAATCAAGAAATGTTACAGCGCTATACTAATAATCATATGAAGTGTCCACGCTAGATTTTACGAACTCACAATGGCGAAATTTTATATACAAAGTTCCACATTGTGGGTCCAGGCTACAAGGTTTAAAAGCCAAAGCTATAAGTTGTCACCGAAAAAGAACTAACCTCCCAAAGACGCCCTCACCGTATGCATCTGAACATGAACTACATCGGTAAGGGTGCTGAAAAGGCAAATAAATTTGGTCCCGCATTCCACTTCAGCTTCAAGGTCTCTATGTGTGTGCTAGAAATCGGAGGTAAGCTCTTTCCGAAAGAAAGACAGTTAGCTAAGCAGAGATTTGTCCGAAAACGACACAAGTTCAGAAAACTTACATTGGTAAAGGTAACGATTGGAGTGACCAAAGTAAAGGAATGTCATTGCCTAAAAGGCACTTGTACATATAATCACCATTCAAGGTAAATTGCCAATTGTGGGCGTGGAGAATCTTCCGCCCCACTTATAGATGGAAAGATATGCTGATGAGTGCTCGTGGTATTCCCGAGTATCTCTGCGTATAGTTGACTATTTCAAGGATTCCGATCTGTGGTATGACAAAGAGCTCAATTGCTCCCTTCTTACGTATGGAGATGGTCGAATGTTTTTTTTAAGTATATGGTATGAGACAAGTATTAGCCGTTTGGAATCGGCACCAAATTGTAGATCCCTTCCATTCGTTCCAAAACAAAAAAAAATCGCACAAAACGAATGGTTGTGAAAAGCTAGGCTAGTAATATGAAATGAGGAGAATGAAACTTTTGTTATTTGAAAGGTGCTGTGCCATAGATGTGCACAGACACAAAATCGTGGTTATATGTCGCCATTAAGACTGGTAAAATTAAGTTATGACTTCCCCATACAAAACAAGTAATAAAAGGATTTTGGTGACAATCAATTTGTCGCCGTTTCCATAGTAACGTATTTAATCATCTAAGATTAGAACGTGTTGGAGAAAATCATTTACCCATAAAGGTATGCAATTTACTTGCCCCTAAAATTAAGCAATAATTGCAAGAAATTTATTTAGGGGAATTATTTATTATTTGTTGCCACCATATTACCATAGTAACGTACCTATTTAAATGTAGATCATCTTAGATTAGAGTCTGTTTCCGATGGAGCAGCTCTTTTACGTTTTTTAACTTTCTCCATTTCGTAGGTAGTAAGAGCAGTGGCGTAGCGTGGGTTGGTGCCGCCCGGGGCAGACCCAAATTATGCCGCCCCTATAGTATTTTTTTTCACACACTAAAAAAAAGCTTTGCCTACGGTTTCAACCAGTTTTACTTACACATTATGTAATATGTCAATAAACTTGGTAAAAGTTCTACATTTCTGCTATGCTTTCTTTAATAACAGGAAGGGCCCAAGACAAAACGTGTTATTTATCTGTTTTTTATTTAGAAGATGTCTCTTACAATCGGGTAATTTTTGGTAATACATATCTACATAATTAAAATTAGATATCTATGCACGACATGTCGTGTTCGCACAACACGAGATAACAGCTTATTTTCTATTTTCATAAGAACGTTTAAAAACACTACTTAAAACTTTTTATTTTTGTGCACTTTATATTTGATACCTACATAAAATAACACGAACCTATTCCGAAAGAGTGTACAAAAAAAAAAACAATTATTTTGTAACTAAGAAAATACTGCTTCACTGTTCACGCAAATATCCGCAGCTTTGCAGCGCCAAAATGTTAAATCTTCGTATCTACATTAGGTCTGTTACTTTACTTTTGTAGTAAAAATGGAAAGACTGCCAAAATGGAAGTTGTGGGAGACACTTACGAAAAAGTTCGGGAACGCTTGTAGTAATAAAGAATTTCCTCGCCACTTTGGAAAAGAATCTTGAGGAGAACATTCAATCTTATTTTCCACCTGTTGATACCATTTTAATACTCAAAAAATCAAAACAAATGCACGCATTTATGCCAAACAGGGAAACAAATTTCAAATCATCTGGTAATTGTAAGGTGACGTACGTACATCCTTTGTAATTATTACACAAAGAAATTGTTTGAGTATAAATTCGTAAGATTCTCGGTGGTCAAGTCATTTTGGCGTTTGAGCACCGGTTTTAAAATTTTCAGCGTTAGTTTTTACCTCTTGGGCACCAAAACTGCATTTTTTTTTTAAAACAGCTCGTAAGTTGATAAAAAAAAATAAAAGTAAAAAAACAACAACAACATAATCATATTCATATTCAGCCATAGCGAGTGCGATGTAAAATAAAATAAATATTTCAATAACACTCAAAAAATACATAAGTACATTAAATTTGTTTTTTTTAATTGAAATTCAACGCTGAAAGCACTGACTTGGCAACGCTGCTCGGTGGATTGGTAATATCTGGCTCTCTCAACGACGCTCTCTTTTACGAATTTTTCGAGTTAAGAACAGCGTTGGGTAAAAATTCGTAAGATTTAAAAGTAAAGGTAAAGAGAGACCTATTAGTGAGAAAACGCTGAAGATTTTTTTCTTCTTAGGTACCTTGGTAATTAAATTTCAAAAATAAAAAGCACGTCAACAAGACTAGACTGCAACTTTAATTGCCAACTAGAATGCTTGTGTATGTTTGAAAACTTCACTTCGTTTGAGCAAAATATAACAAAACTACACGAACTTATCGGAGAAGTATCTGCAATGTAATAAAATGTAGTTGCACACTAGGGAACAGCTTTCATTCGATTTTGTTTGTAAGCAACACAAGGAATGTCTCATTTCTTACTGTGAAGCAGTGTTAATGTTGTTAAACCTTGTAAATAAATTCGTTAAAAGGGAATAAGAATCCGTTATATAGATCTTATATATTTAAAATTTTTAGCAGCTCCAAATTGCCGCCCCTAGTAAAGTGCCGCCCGGGGGCCCCCCTTGCCCCCCTCGCTACGCCACTGAGTAAGAGAAAGATATAGTTTTCGTACAAATTTTTGAACTCGAGATATTAATGAATTCTGATATTACGATGATAGAGGAATTCAAAAAAGTGGTTCGTAAAATTCTGTCCGTCTGTCCTTTCACAGCCTAAACGGCTTCCCGGATTGCGTTCAAACCTCGGATTTGGAGTTTTTGGGCTTACAGTTCGGGAGGTTTTTTTTTTGCAAGGTAACCTCAATATTAATGGTAGGTACTTCCCATATAAAATTTTCGTACCAGTTTGATTTGATCGAAAATGTCTTTAACGATTTCAACCAAAATTGATATTTAGGTTTAAGTAGGTGAGATGAAGGCGTACCCAGTTTTTGGCTAAAAATTCGAACAACTGTACTTTTGAAATTTCGACATACCTATCTCGAAAACGGTCTATACTCTATACGATTGTAACAAAAATTAATTTCTAATGTAATGTGGTCATTTATATCTTAATAGCAAATTCAGTTTTTCTCTATATTATCGTACAATGGATTTTTGAAAAAAGTTTTTTTTTTTAATTTAGTTTGTTTCAGTTTACTGGAAAACGGCGATAACGATTTTGACCAAAATGCAAACTTGGAGTCAAATGGATGTTTTCAAAACTATTGTGTCCTCAATTTTCAAGTCGAAGCACCGAAAACGCTAATTTTAAAAACTGCTCATATCTCGAAAACCACATCATTGATTTCGATAAAACTCTAAAAACGAAGCAATGCTTACATCCCGAACAATAACTTATAATCGGTTTTCAACTAAATAGCAATAGTATTTTTCAAACTAAACATTGCAATATTTGATACTGATTTGTCTGGCACATTTTACAAAAACTGCTACAACGATTTTGACCAAAATACATATAAAAGACAATGTAAGCATTCTTAATATGATTCTGTTAAAACTTTGGGGGCAAGAGTGATGTTCTATCGCCCTGCTATAGTCCATCGCACTACATGAACTGCTAAACATACTCAGAAATAAGGCATTCTATGTCCATATGGACATGGACACTCTTAACGAGAAAGTTTCGTTCGACCCAGACGTGCAATTAATTTCTTATATATTATAGATGTGGTTCTTTTCGTTTCGTTTATAAAAAACATAAATAAATAACGAGAATAATATTATTACGTTTTTTAACATACTTATAAAAGGTATGGTCGATTTTCGACCACAAGCGATACTAGTTATTATTATTATGAGACAAATGTGTCTGGAGTCGATTGAAAATGGCCTAGCAACAAATAAACAGTAAGATGCCTAAAAATGACTTTTGAGAGAAATAAGCTTACATGCTGGCAGGCAATAACTTGCTGAGTAGATTCATGGCAATCGCAGGAAGATTAAGTTGGGAGCAGCAATTCTTTGGTAAGTGTGTTTGATCTATAAAACAGAAAGAAAAACAAAATGAATCTTAAGTGTTTTTTCTTTATACCTACAACGACTGGCAAAAATTTTAAAGAATTCTGTTCGTGAGAATGCTTCTTAATTCACCCTAAGAAGCATCAAATTCTGCATAAAACTGTGGGTGCCTTCCAGTTGTTTCAAAAATGAACACTTACGCAACAATTTTTTTGTGAAAAAAGGGGCGTTTCCGACGTCCTGTCCTGCGCCATCGATTTATTTATTTTACATGCAAATTGACGTGAACAGAAAGACGTAGAGGGTATGGACGTGGGGTCATAGACCGGTCACCTTTTAACTTCAACTAAATGACTTTATTCCCTCTGAGTATAGGTCCTAGTTGGATCCCGTGTAATTGAAAAGTCCCACTCCGCAAAGCTCGAAACCTTTAAATGCATCACAACTTTCTATCGAAATTGATCGATACGAGCCACTTCCGTAGGAGCGGTGGATATTATTCTTAATAAGACAGAATAAAAGTAAATCTAGGGAGGAACTGGTAAGTATAAAATGAAAACTGTAAACAAGGAGAGATGCAAAGGAAGTCACCAAACGGGAGTGGGAAGAAAGATTAAACTCAACAAAGAAGAGCACCGCCCCCATAAGTTGTAAAAGGGCTGATAGCAGCGGATTAGAAGTTCTGTTGATGGGGGCAGCTTGCTTGAATATCACTAAATTGTCTTGAAGGCCTACAAAAAATTTAGACAGCCTGTTTTAATGGCTCCGTTTTGTTGCCCTTAATTCAGAAATTCATTCCACTTGTAGGGTGTACAAAGATTGAATTTATACTTGGCGGACACTGTACTAATTGGACATAGTTACCTTCTACTTCATATAAAAAGAAGTGTTCACGACTGGGTAGCACGTCACTTGCTCCGAGAATCCATTTAGAAAGACCTGTTTATTTTAGAGCTAAATACAAAGTTGTTACCGTCCCTCAGAGTGTATATTTCAAGCGGTTAGAAACGTATGATGCATAAGGGCTCAACTGCACTGAATAGCGGGGCTTCTTTTTATCCGCATTCGGGGTTTCCAGTAATCAACTTTATTCTGGCAGCTTACGCTAAGACTCCACACTTTCCAAAATCCCTTTACCAATAAGTAAATATAGTTTCCAGAATACTGTAGGGTCAAATATTAATGTTGAGAAAGGCCTGTTTATCTCTGGCATTATATAAGTAAATCCTCCCTTAATGTCATTTTGAGCAGAATGGCTACCCTGAGCGGAAACTTCCTTTATAAAAATGGTGAACCTATTAGGCTCGTCATCGGTAGTCTTCTTCTATACTGGCTGTTTTCGCCATTTTGACTCTAAAAAAATTGCATAATGCTCTGGTCATGTTTCATAAAAGTACAAACCAAGTTTAGCTCACCAAATTAGGAAACACATATCGGTCACTTGAACAGAACTGTGTTTCGTTTTCTCTGTTGGAGCGGAACAAAAGAAATTTGAATTCATAATGTCGGAAAATTGGCTCGTGTAGGCCTGGTGAATACCGAATTATTCTACGTCAGGGCTTTATTAGCCCCCAACAACCATATCGACTGCGTACTAACTCCAACACCCTGTATACTTTCTGACAATAGCCGCCCACCGTCTTAGGCTCCTCACGAAATCACAGCCCCCCCTTCCAACATGCCCCTTGACACACATCCAATTTTGTTGGTCAGCAAATAAGTATATATCTACCACCCCTCGGCCATATATTTGATTACTGTTCACACAATCAAAACCAAAAGAGGAGCACGACGTCGAAAGTCCTTTGAACACGGAACTCTGTATTCGCAGCTGCCCGCGCCAGAAAATGCCATCATCATCCGCATCCCAAAGTGACGTCGAAAACAGAGCAACATACAAAATATTTTCCCACACATTTATACACGAATTTCGCTCTTGCACCCACCCCCGCTAGGCTGTTCAACCATTACGCATCGAGCACAAAGGACTTTTGTAAATTATTACGTCGCCACCACTGCTGGCACCATTCACCAGAGCTCACCACCACTACATTGCTGCTGCTGCTGCCGTCGGCAGGGACATCAATCAGCTCTGCTGTTGACAGGACTTTTTAGTTATGAAGAACACCAGCCACCAGCCCAGTGTGCCACTACGCGACTGCAAAACTAGGAATGGGTAGATGTGGGAATACTCGCCGATAGATCCCCTCTGCATCCACTTGACATAAGCTTTTTGTTGTGTTCCCACCAACATCAGCAGCGCAGTGACGAACCCGCACCGAAGGTGCTTCTGCCAGTGATTTCCCAGTAATTGAAATTAAACGAAGATGAGGAAGATCTCTGCTCTTGCCAGGGACACAAATTACAATAATTCCGTATGTGGCTGGCTCCGTTCGGTTTTTATTTTTTTGATAATTTATTTGTTTGGGAACAGAAGCAGGTTATGACAGCAGTCTTTCGGAGAGATTGTCCCTTCTACTCCATTGGACTCTGGGAAAAGTGAACGAAGAGGAACACGCTCCGAGACCGAAACCGAAAACTCCCTCAAGCCACCAACCGGTGCGGTGGTGAATTGTGCAGGTATTACAGACTTTAGCTCGGCATGGCCAACAAGAAAATCTATCGGACGTCTCCGAGTGCAGAGTTTGGAAATCCATTCGGGCATTGTTTCCGTCAGAATATCTCTATATAGCAGAGAATCTTTTCCCTGTCGTACGAGTTGTCGTTGTTGATAGTTTTCGTCGATGGTTGAATGGATTCCTGCTCAGATTTCATCCGAATTGCCCCCGAGGGACATTTTTCGCCCAACCACTGAACACACTCGTACAACCTGTACTCAGACACGGCACCCGCACCCAATTCCGGGAATATAAAATGTAAGCGTAGTACTGGTGGAGGTGGTGCTGATTGTGAAGCCTTATTTTGGTTCAATCAACATCTGGTACTGATTTCAAAGAGAATGAGAACCTTCAATGTGGCCTTAGATGAATGTGGCGACTGTGTGTAGAGTGGGTGGGTTCTGGTTGTGGATACCTTTGCTGAGTGTACCTATATTGGGAAACCGCCCCGGTTTGCGGGAAGAGAACGTCGTTTTTCCTCTACTTGTTGTTGTACGTGTGCAACTATACGGTACAGTGGGAACATGTGTCAATTACAGGAGTGAATGCGTTTGTCAGCCTTTTGCTTTTTGCTGGTGCGGTACCTTCCACTCGAGGATATGATGATGGTATTGATGATGGGGGCAGGTATATGGGCTCTGGGCCAACATGTCGAGAGATAAAAGCATTTTGTTCTTTGGTTCTTGTGCGGTCTTTCGTTTGCTATTTTTGGTTACTTTTGTGTGTGCGACGAAAGGTGGTGAGGGGATGTTTTTTATTCTGCTTTCTGATCGGGGGTGTTAACAGCTTCCAATTCGATCAAGTCGGAAATGGAGTTCAGGGGACTTGCTGATATTGTATTGTGTGCTTATCCGAAATTATTAGGTATATATATGTGTTTCGATTTTGTGGATTGTTCACACCTTACAAAGTGGATAAAGGATGACGGATGCATGGGTATTTGCTTGGATAAATTAAAAAAATCTGGCTTGTTGAAAATGTGAGAACTCTGAGAACTCTCCCAAGAAACTGGAAATGTTTCCAAATAATCTGTACTAGAACCCCTGCTGTTACACAGCTTCTCATAGAGCGTATGATGAGCTCAGAAGACGACTGGCTGGAAATATGTTTGTATAGTAGCTCAGCGAAATTGTACGCACAAGAAGTATTACCCGTCACAATCCGAGGAAAACAAATTTAAACCATCAGACAAATAAAAGACAAGACAATTATAGTGGAAAAATGTTATAAAAAACCACTTTTGTTTATTAATCTTATACAACCTTCTCGGTTGGTTCCTGCTGAAAGACTGACTCTCGTCATACAAATCTCAGAACCTTCTCGGTCTTTCGTTAAGTTTATATACATATTTGCTTAATACATCGACTGCAGAGTTGCAATACTCATGCAGTTCGATACAGTCCCGGCGAAAACCTACGGTTTTCTACCCTTTCGCTTTTTATTTAAACATATTTCTGCTAAAGATAAATATAAATTATAATAATTATAAATCATTTCAGCTCTTCGATTGGCAGGATACAGATCTTTTGTACTGGCCTCGTAAGTTGATTGGTTGCTGCTCGCAGTATAACACTCCTCTCTGCTTGGTTTTAATCTCAATATCCGCCCAATCGCCCATGTCGATGGTGGGTAATTCTCGCTCTTTATAACGCTCAATTGTCCTTCCCTCAAGCCGTATTTCGCCATTTCTTTCTCTCATACACAGTAGATAGGTAATCTTCCTTTCACCTGCTCCAGAAATGCGCAACCATAGTTTTACGCTCCTTCCATAATTTTATACCTTTTGTACCTATTTGGCATCTCATTCGTTACGAATGGTAACGGTAACACGAGTGCCTCACCAACCAAAAAATGTCCCGGCGTTAACGCCTATAGATCATTGCTCAATGAATAAAGCGGTCTTGAATTCAAGATGGCTTCCATTCCAAGTAGTAGTGTCAAACCCTGCTCATATGCTAAAGCCTTCACACCAACAATTCTCGTCAAATGATTCATTCATTCATTGACTTTACCGCTGCACCTTGATGTGGTGCTGCAGGAGCCATACATCTCCATCCCGTCCCTTTCGAACTTAAGTGTTCAAAAGTATCCTTCACTAGCCAACGCTCTTTTGCCTTCTGAAATCCTTCGCTGCACTGACAAATGTGGTACCATTGTCGCTATATAACCTTTCACACCTGCCCCTTCTCGCTATGAATTGTTCGAAACAAGCAATAAACGCCACTGACGTATGATCAGATATCAAATCAATATGCACTGCTCTTATTTGAGACAAACAAAGACGGAAACCCAACATTTCTGCTTTGTTATTTGCTCACCTGCTCTGTCGATCATTTTGATCTCAAACGGACCTGCGTAATCTACCCCTTAAAAAACTTTTCCTGCTGTAACTCTCTATGGTGGCAAATCAGCTATTAATTGCATCTCAAAGCGACGGTTATGTCGCACACAAATCAAGCACTTATGCAGATAATCCCTCAGCTCAATTCGGAGCTTTGGATTATGTCCTGCCCTGCTCCATGCGTAGTTGCTTAATGAGCGCTATCCATGATTAACCAAGCTAATCGAGAACCATTTGGCACGATTGCTGGATGCCTTCTCTCATATTCCATCTCTGCTCTCTCTGACCTTCCCTAAACTCTCAGAATCTCTCACCATCCAGAATTGGTTTCAAGGATTCTATCCTGCTCTTGCCAGGTAAACACCTGTGCTTCTCTATACAAGTAATTTCCTTCGCAAAATAATTTTCCTGCTCTTTTCTTCGTAAGTGATCAATTGATTCCATTTTCTCTTCGGAAGACGGTTGTTCAAGTACTCCTGCTATATTCTCTGCTCTATTTCGTGCTATGTTTCCTGCTCTTTCTCTCCTTTTCACACGACGTACAGAACGTCTCCGTCTCTTGCCATATCTCTTCTCATCATCCTTCCGTCATCTTATCTTTGCTCTAGTTGCATTGATAAAGTGAAGTAGGTACATAGCTGATTATTTTTATAGCCTTCTCTAATGTAGACGTGTATTCGATGAATGGAATACTCCTTCTCCAGCACTTCATATAAATAGATAAATTGGCTGTGAATTTCGTGATCACAAAAACCTTATTCTCATCCCTCCCCCCATCTGAAACATTTGGCACAAACTTTTCAGATGACCAGCTCGACCGAGGTTTTGTCAACCATTCCATTATCAACCATAATGCTGATGAGTTTACTCCTCTAGTTAGGAGATCAGCAGGGTTATCCTTCGCTCCAACATGTCTCCACCTTTTGACTTCAGTGTTTGTCTGTATAGACGAGACTCTATTCGCTTCACATTCCATTGTTTTGATGTCGCTAACAATTAGTCGTCCCAATAGCTCCGCTGCTGCAAGCTCAAATCGCGGTGTTGGTTTTGTCACTGTTTTAAGTGGCGCAACCCGTGTTATTGCTGTGAGAAGAATGGCTTAAATACAGCCATTTGGCTTTGTCACAATATTCGCTGCTCCATATGCTCTTTCGGAAGCATCCGAAAAACCATGAATTCCTTCCGTACCTTTTCCGAGGTACCTATCCATCTCTGAATTCTTACATTCTCTAAGAATGTTATTTCCTGCCAAAAATCTCTCCATCTCTCATCTATCTCTCTTCGTAATTTCTCATCCCAGTCAACGTTTAAACGCCATATGTCTTGGATAAGAATCTTCCCTACAATCGTAACGGGAGCTATGAACCCATTAGAATCGTAAAGTTGCACAACGCAGCTCACTACCTTCTCTTCGTAATTTCCTGCATAGTCACTGGTGTTTTCACTGCAAGTGTGAATTGGTCCTTCTCTTAAGACCAAAAATCGACGCCTTTTCATCATCTTGAAACAAGATTGACTCCTGCTCTTCATAGTTCATGTCCTTCACTATAGCCTTGGAATTAGATTTCCACTTTCTAAGCTCATAACCTGCGCCTTTTAAAACATCATCGATATTTTTCGATAATTCGATCGCCTTCTCTTCGGAATCAGCACCCGTGGTACAGTCATCCATAATTGCCTTAGCAGCTTTTGAAAACTCCTGCTCTGCTTCTCTGTATTAATGCTCTTACAGTGTTTTAAGCTGCTGAAGTCATACCAAAGGTGACTACCGTCAGCCAATATTCTCTCAAATTGTCCTGCGGGCTTATCTCCAGAATATACGCTGCAAATCCCACTGTTCCTTCACAACCTTCAACATTCTGATCATCATTTTAATATCCGCACTAATAGCAACTCGATGCCTGCGGAAACGCATTAAAATTTCGTGCAAATCCTTCTGTAGTTTTTCACTTAGCATTTCACACTTCATTTAATGAAATGCCCTTATTTGTCCTGCAGCTCGCATCGAATACGACTCTAAACATTTTAGTGACGCAATGATGTGGCATGTGGTATATAAGCCTGCCATGCACTGTACCAGTTACTGGTGTCATGTGCTCTGCTCTTTCATACGCTCTTATGAATTCTGTTTTAGTTCAGAATCTCCTGCTAGCGTTCTCTCTAAAGCAAAGAAATAATGTCTCACTGTAAGCTCCAAGCTTCCTTCTCTGATTCCTTCAAAGGAATCGTCACAAACAAACCTGCAAGAATTATCACGTGAAAACGTATTGATGAAATTCTGTTCCACATGCTCCTACTCCTTTGACCTGCTTGATGACATTTCAATGCCATCCAACTGCCATAAACGCTTAAGCGATTCATGATGTTGATTGTCTTCGATGTACACAACATGTGACACCTGCTCAAGCTCAATGCCCATGCTATCCTTCTCGCTATAATACTTTCCGAGTATGATCCTGCTAAAAATAGCTTCCATCTCTAGAACATCATCAGGCTGATGCCCTTAAAAAGAAATACATGTCTCTGCTATAAACCTTGGCAATAAATCTACGGGACCTGCTTTCCAATATTCTGGATCCGCAAGTGGCAACCCCGTAGACATGTCCATCCGTGGCGATCCCAAATTGTGTGTAGGCACAATTGGCTCCCATTTACTTTCTTTGGGCAGTACCCAGAAATCCTGCTCTACTGAAACCTGCGAATTGAACCATGGACCTACAAGAAGTGTGGTTCGCCTTTCACACCAATCACTCTCCGCTATTTGCACCTTTGGCAAGCCCAACTTTCTAGATCAGGTTGTGCCCTTATTGGCCAAACTTGCTGCCATCCATCTCGATTATTACCTGTGCCGTAGGCATCAAAGTAAATTTTCGCTGCTCTTGCTCATTATAATTAAAATATGTTAAATAAATGCTACTTATAGCTGTATTTATCCTATGACTCACTCTCTGCTTCCTTCACTCATGCTGTACTTGCTATTGCTTTTGTCCTAGTTCTGTCCAAATGAGGGCGTCTCTCGGAAGGGACAACTAGTCAATCTATCTTCTGCTTATTTCCGCCTTCCTGCTAGCTCCTTCTCTTTCTTCCCCTTTCCTGCACATGGAAGATCATTGCTTCAACCTTCTTAAGCTCTCTCATAGAGTACAGAGTACACTATTGTATTTGCTTCCCAGTGCACTGTACGCACGGTCCCTGGAAGCACTCCTTCGGTGCATGTCTTACATCAGACAATTCAAGCAGAGTGTTTTCTCCTTCACGAAGTCCTGCTTGGCCCGCAAGTTCGACACCGCAAACTCCGGGCAACGCCATATTGGATGACTCAAAGATTTGCACGAGTGGCTAGGTAATGGTTTTTTGTCAGCTTCTGCTTCCTCTCTCCGGGCATTGCTGCCACCTGCTCGCACATTCTCACATTTGCATAGAGCTGACCACGCCTGCTGTATGGACGACACGGCTGCTCAATTTTCCTGCTTGCTGCTCCACCCAATGCGTTACCTTTCGATACGAAAATATGTAGGCGGGCGCTATTATATCATTGTCATAGATCGCTGCCACAAATCAATCTCAAAACCCTGCCATTTTATAAAATCACCATTGAACGATCGTCAGGTGTTCTACACATCGTGTTGGCGAATGGAAGACTAACCTGGACTTCGATGGGATGTCCTGCTCTGCCTGCTGCTCCTGATCTTGGAGTTCTTTCTGCTACCTTCTCCTTTAATGCTGCATAGGAGGCAAATATTTTGCCTCTGCTTCAGCAACCCTGCGTTGCATCTCAACGTTGATCAACAAATCGTTGGCCAACCCAATCCTGCTCTCAGTCACCTTCACCTGCGACCAAGCATCCTGCTAGGCTTCAAAGCTGACCTGTGCTGTTGCCATCGTGGAAATCCCAAAGGTTGGAGATTCCCCAAAGGCCAGCATCCTGCTCACCGAAAACATTCCGGCAACGTATATAATTATCGTTGCGTGCATGCGCTTTTTCCATCTCTTTCACCTGCTTGCCTGCACCTTTTTTATTATCAATAAAAAATGCCTGCTTGCCTTTCTTTTCCTAAAAAGTGTATTGCATTAGAAATTGAATTTCAATAATGCTTTATCATGCTGGTAGGTACAAAATGATGTACAGTGCTATTTTTTCGCACTACCTGCTGATGATACGCCACTTCCTGTACGCATCATGTATTAATTTCCCGCGCACATTTATCTTGCGACTGCGTGATTTTCATCGTAGCGCAATTTCACCATCACCATTTTAGTTTTTCAATAAAACGAGACCTGCTCACTCACAATGCACTTATTTTTTTTTCAAACAAAAACCTGCACCATCACGTCACTGGCACCTTATCCGGCTCGACACGGACCAAAATGTATCGTAGCTCAGCGAAATTGTACGCACAAGAAGTATTACCCGTCACAATCCGAGGAAAACAAATTTAAACCATCAGACAAATAAAAGACAAAACAATTATAGTGGAAAAATGTTATAAAAAACCACTTTTGTTTATTAATCTCATACAACCTTCTCGGTTGGTTCCTGCTGAAAGACTGACTCTCGTCATACAAATCTCAGAACCTTCTCGGTCTTTCGTTAAGTTTATATACATATTTGCTTAATACATCGACTGCAGAGTTGCAATACTCATGCAGTTCGATACAATGTTCATACATAACGAGCGTACAAAACGAGCTAAGAAGAGCCGAAAGACAAATAGAAGGGTCGAAGTGGCAGACGTTGACGATTTAGCATGAGTTGCTAACCAGCCCCGCGAAGTAATACCTAACGGCAGTCCCGCGGGCAGAGTGGTAGAAGAGTACATGGGTGTGGTTTAGTGCGTAAGGCGCGAGGCACTGGAAAAATATATCCCGCGAATCGTGCATGCTAGTAGCACGGGCAACTAGTATCTTTCGAAGATTACACATCCTTTGGACGCAACAAAAAAAAAAAAAAAAAAAAAGAACCCCTGCTGTCGAAAGTTATGTATGGCGAAATTCTGCTCCAATTACTGGATAGCGTTGGTAGTTGTGGCAAAGAACTCAAGATAAAGTTTAGCGGTTCTGTACAACTGCATCCATTTCGCTGTACAACTCCATCCATGTCGATAGTCAGATAGCCGCGGTTGGCATGCCGCTGATGATAAAACTGAAGCTCATTTCGAGCGGGAAATCTCATCAACTGATAACGTTGGAGAGTTCATCCTTCATCGTCCAAGCGCACTAAGGGTTACCATTACCTGTGTCTTTTGAACGGTGCCTCACTCGATGTGTTTATTTAATAAATTTTTTGTGGATTTGTGCACGCATCACATTAAAAGCAGAAACTTTTGGGGTTTGGCTAAATGAAACTTCGAACACGATTACGACTAATTTCACATTTGTTTTCCATAAACTTAATTAATTTGTATGTACTTAAAAATATTTCAATCCAATCGGTTGAAAAAAAAGAGAGCGAGAAGACGAGCGCGTCGCTCTATTTATTCTTATAAGACCGGAAATGCGACGAACCGAACGAAAGGTCGAGTTGCGAGAATTGTGGATGAGCAATGTCATCGATTGTACTGCAGGGTTAGTTTGATTGCCAGAGCAGCAGGACAATATACCTGAAGGGCGACTTAGCAGCTCGGCCATGACAATAGGATTAGCTATCACCACGGAAGACATTTCCCACCTTCTATGGGAGTGCCAAGCAATTGCTCGGAGTATAGAAGGAGGAACTTTGGCACGTACTTCTTTAATCACTTATAGGATGATGGTTCCTCAAACAATATTGAGACCATATTAAATTCTGTACGGAAATCGATTTTTTAACGTTGGCATTGAATGCATTCTTGCTAATTGATGAAAGGCCAGATGAATTTAGGGTGAATTTATGTACCTACTAGCTGTGCCCGCGTACCAAGGTGACACAAATTGTGTTCCTTTTTGAAAATGCTCCTACAATATCTTGGCGGAATGAATAGGCGCACCTTGTCAGTATGGACACAGGACACGTCACAATATAATTGGCTGCCGATATACCCACTATCGGAAACATTTTCACGCCAGACGCTAACCAGCGTTATAGCTTTTCTCTCCCTTCTGAGCTTTTCGGATATCAACGCAGTCAACACTTTCATAAATTGACATTTCTTTAATTCTGGAGAATGCATCTGCCATAATGTTCTTATTAGCAGGTATTTCGTATTTGTTGAAAGTCTGTGGTAAACTGAGAAATCAGGTCGTAGTGAGGCATTCGCCTTGTCGTACGTATTTGCTTGCGTTCATTTGATAACTTGACAGAGAAAAAACCTGGAGGTTGTCAGTTGGAGTTCAGCTTTTGCTGAACTATAAGGCTCCAATGTAGGATTCAGAAGAATCAAGCACCAGGGCCAACTCAGCGTTAAGGACTGGAAACACAAGTAGAGTCGCCTTGCCCAGCTGAGCCTTGCTCTCTTCGAATGCCTGTGAGACAATTGGAGTCCATTCTTTCTCCGGCTTGTCGTTTTTAGATATTTGGACTATAAAAATTTAGGAAAGAAATCAGATAAAATTATCAGTCGTTTACGGTACAAAGGATCTTGTATGCAGTCTTCGATAAGAATACTCCGTTTTCACCCAGATCTTACATTAGTAAAAGAATTCAGTGATTTTGACACAAGTCTCATTGGGGAATAATTGCGTTCCGTGCGCTTTTAATAGTACATTTGTTCATAAGTCGGGCTCTTTTTGTTCGTTAGTTGCTGGGTTAGACCCTTTTAAAGTGGGAAACAAGAAAACAGTCAATTAAGTTCTATGTAAGCGTTCGTTGTGTTGGCTTTTGGATATGAACTAAAAATGTGAACAGTTTTGGACCACAGGTACCTAGGTGTTGCCTTTTCAATCTGAAACTTTCAGTCGGGTGGTGTTTATGGTAGCTAGCAGGTGGTGAAATTTTAAAAGTACCTACCTATAAATACCTGGCGTAAACAAAGGAAAGAAACTTTAAGTAGCAAAATATGAATCCTCCATCTCACATATCACATGTCAGCTATATTTCAAATGGAAATGTGACGAATCAAACCTGAACCGACTTATTTATTAAACGAACATCGCTCCTGAGAAGGAAAAATGTTTCGGGTGTTTGGTCCCTCGTGCTAAGTGGATGAAGTATCGGCAATAACATAATTCAACCATCATGGAGATGTTAAGATTTAACCAATTTATTTTTCAATTAACAAATGCCTAATAACTTCCTAGATACACATTTGGGGGCTCGACCGGGGCACTAGTAATCGTAGGCATGTAACGCTTTACTTTAAGGGTACTATAGGTATTTAAAGAAATTTATACAGCTAAGTATGAGGTCCACTCAACTAATAATTCTAATGCTCTACCCGCAGATAAAGAGAAATTTCACTTTATGGATAGTTTTACAAAACATTCTCCAGTCAAAGTTGAATAACATCCGGGATTTTTTTTTTTATAGGTCGCCTCATGACAAGATTCCCCCTTCGAGCTTAAGATTTAGATAGACCCGTGGTGTCAAATGAATCAGCTACGAAGTTAGCATTCGTAGGGCCAAGGAGCAGATTTGGCTAGGATTTTAATGACGACTAGCTCAAATTGATATTTCTCAAACCTATACTCTGGTTGATCCTCCTTTAGAGCTTTGTCTTTTTTGGTGGAGTTAGCTCAAGTCGACATTGCATCTAGCTGACTTGTGCACTTTTGTTTATAGGGATTATCGAGTGTTAAAAAACAAGTTTATCGGTTTACTATGTTGACCTACTAACCTATAACTATAACCTACTTTTCTTGTAGTCAACTTTCGTAGTGAACTACTTGAAGCTAACTTCCGCTTTCGCTGGATTTCTTACGTTTTTTTTTTAATCCGAAAGCGGTTTTCGTTTCGTTTTTCACATAATTTCAATACTCTTGTCTTGGCCTAATATCTGGAATGGACGTCGCAAGATAAAAGCTTTAAGCGATTCAATTTCCAACAAAACTGTGCGGAAAAGTGAAAACTGCTGAGTATAGGTAAGTATTCTAACGACTTTGTAACAGCTGTTGCTTAACACCACTAATGTAAGCATTCATCAGCTTCATCAACTGATTGTCGGCAGCTTGCAAGCACTGTCTTCCAATCTATTCACTTTTCGCGATCGCAATGTAAACACCATTACACTTGTTTCTATTGGAGGACATGTAAATTAACCCCGACGGAAAGTCCAACAGTTGATTGTTTTACGAGAAAAAAATAAAAAAAAACAAGTTTACCAACAAAGCCCCTCGCTGTGTATGCATTCAATAATAATGGCGAGTAAGTGTGACATGGCAACTTTTACCATCAATCTCACCCCTATATATTCAATGCACAGACCTCTTTTCGGTTTAGTCACAGTGGATTATTAGGACATCGGGTTTCATATAGTTGACAAGAAAAACATGTGTAAGTGCTAGAAAATAAATCTTCGTTCCATCATAAATAATGTGGTGTTCCTTCGCTTGGCCGTGTATATACATCCGCCGCGTGATAAGAACGAAATAGCTAAGTGACCATCCAATTGATTGACCCAGCGGGCTGGCCGCCCACCCCCAGCACATGCAAACGCTCTCACAACGTATTCCCGGTAATCAAAGTGACTCCACCACATACGGATACGGATACCTCTAGCTCCCCCCTAAGCAGATGTCAGACTACTCAGTATCCATATACATAACGCTAAAACAAAAGCAAAACGAAACGAAACCAATTTTCGTTATCACATCATTGTGACAATGATGTGATTACGCAATCGGTGTGTGAGATCTAATAGCCGCAACTCGAGTTCGATCTGCGGCTTTGTCGAATGAACGTGCGCTCGCCTTCAAACGCCAATCTTTGCGTTGGCGGTTAGTCGTTCTACTATTTCGATCCACAAACTCGCCAGTAGTACAGTAGAAGCTAGAAGCAGTGCTGCTCCCACAGCGGCGAATGAATTTTCTATCTGACATCAAGCGAAGCGACTCGAATTAGTCACTGTAAGAGAGTGGAAGTGATCGGTTGTGTTTAACAGTGGTTGTGGTTTTTTTTTTTTTTTCTGTTTGCTGCTTCATCTTTTGTTGTCAATTCGTGTTGGATTGCGCGCAGTAAAGTGCAGTGCTGTGTGTGTGCTCGAACCTGACAGAAACCTTGGAAATTTGTTTGTGATAAAAATACGGTAGGGAAAAATCAATTTACAGGACCTCCAGTTAAACTTTTATTCGGTATTCGTGCCTGTGAAATCTAACCAATTAGCGAACCAAACACACCACATAGTTAGTTCTCAATTCACGCCAAGTGTCAAGGTCCAAATACAAATTCTTAATTCCATTCACAATTCATTGAGATACACTACCCAACTAACAATAACACACAGCATAGATGGTAGGTATGTGGCGGCACGGCAATGGACAAATTCAAATAGATAGAGGAACACACACAACTCTGATGTGCTTTGTGTTGCATGCAAACAAAAGCGCATTTTTTTTTTTCTTCTGTTCCAGTGGTCTGTCATAATACACCCACACAGTTGACAGAGAAGTCACACGATTTGCCAAATTGATGGGGGTGCAATCTGCAGAATATACATAGATATTATGTTCTTATCACATCGTCGCAGTGAATTTACGAGTAGTGGCGAAAGCGAGTGGCGCGCTTTGGCTTTTGTTTGGGCGGAATAAATTCGCTCAGCTCTCAGATGAATGTGACGTCTTATCTGTCATGTTTCCATCCACAGCTGGTGTATAGTGTTAGTGTGCGATAACAGTGTGTAGGTGTACAGTTAGTCGGTGGATTGATCGAACAGATTCTCGGGAACTTTTTCATATCTTATCAGAAAATAAAATTATATTGTGATGGTGTAGGGATTTATTTGGAGAAGGTTTACTGGTCAAATTATTGTTGTTTTGTGAATATTTTAGTGGTTAACGGATGAGTCATATCCTCATATCGTATGAGTTTTCTAGGTGGTTGTCACTCGCACAAAGTTGAATTCAATTTAATTTTTAATTTGATACCTATAAACGTAAGAATATTGTTTGTGAAGTGACCAATAAACAAATAGTTGGAATAAGTTCTTCGATTCCTTGGCAAGTTGTATTGAGCCCAATCTGCGTACGCCACTGCCATTGCCGAATGGATTATTCGTCGTAAAATGTTCACTTATTTAGTACAACATACTATTGGTAAATGTGACTGGTTTTCCGGTGTTTCCTGTCAAAGGGAGATGGATTTTTTAGTCTCACAACTCACGGATCCTGTCCATTTTGCGAGAGAATGCTATCCTATAGAAACTCAAAACTTACCTTTGGAGTAGAAAAATCTGATCTGATCTGATTTTATTTAAATGGATACCTTGGACAGCCGACATGTCATGAAAGGACTACCTTATGCACTGTGCCTGGTTTTGGATAGTGTAGAACACTTACAAAGAAGATGGAACAAGCTATTGCAGAGCGTGATATGGGAGATGCCAAGCGTGGCTGATTGAGTTTCTAAATACCGCTAATCTGCGCTGCGTGCCACCCAAGCAACGAAACTATCTTTTACGGAAAAAGTTTCCGGGCCGTGTTATCTCTTGAAGAGGTGATCACAATTGGCCACCGAGATCTTGTTATTTAACACCTTGCGACTTCTTCCTTTGGGGCCACTTGTAAGATAAGGTCTACGCCAACAGCCCAGCGTTGATTCACGACCTCAAAGATACAATTCGTGAGGCTATCGAGGACATAGGGCAGCCACTTTGCGATTTGGTTATGGAGAATTTCATGAAAAGGATATGGGCCTGTATGAGTGCTCGTGGTGACCATTTGGCTGATGTTGTTTTTCATTATTAAAGGCATACATTCCTCTTTATTATGAAATAAACATCCGATCATTTATCTCCAAAAATGGAATTTTTCTTCGAATACCAAAATAACACCTCTTATTCGAAAACCCTTTATATGTACGTACATCGTACATATTTTGAAAAATAAAAAGTGGACGTTCATTATAACGAATATTCGATATAGCGAATTTGCAGACATACATTAGTAACTTTTAAGATATACTTTAGTAAATCTTTATAGCGAATGGTGCCCCTGATTTGCTATGTTTACCTTTTAAGTAAACATATTTTTCAATGAATTCTATTTTTAAAAATAGTATATATAAAGTCGATCGATATAACGAACGCTCTTGATTTAGTGAATGACATCAGAAATTATAATCATTCGTTATACTGGACGTTCACTGTAGTTGCCCAACATTACAATCGTTCAGCAAAGCAAAGAATTTCATTGGCCGATTAGATATTGTAAGATGTAATTCAATTAACTTAATTTAACCAACCGACTAAAGTGTCGGCCGATCAAAAGTTTGTATTAAAAAGAAAATCGTTATTTCACAAAAAGACGTAGGTATCTCTTTTTTAGAGATACGTGGATGTAGGATACTAGTGTACGGGAGTTTCAATGATAACCGTCTCGTGGGAAAAAGGGGAAAAAGTACAAATTTGTGGGCAATTTGGTAAACATCTTCTTCTTCCTTCTTATATAACAAATCTAGCACAAAAAGGTGTTTTATTAAAGAATATTTTTTTATTTTTAAAAAAAAATTGAAAATAAAGTTTGGAAAGTAAAACCATTCCAACGACATACCAATACTGCCGACGACTCTAATATATGAGGGCAATCGAAATTCGGTTTGCGGGGAAATGCCGCCTTAACAAGCTCATTGCGAGCGAATATAGAACTAGAACCCTTCTCTCTTCGAATGGGCGGCACACCGAACAACGCTTAAGACAACTCATCCACAACCAAGTCATCCGTCATTTCACACGCATTATAGGTAAATAAGAGTCACTTGGGTCGTCATTCTGTAAGGCGACACATTTAGAAGAAGAAATCATTGGTGCTCATGGAAACTATTGAACGTTTTTGCCTTAGAGAATGCCCACCCTGATTTAAAGGCCAAATCATAAATGGACATTTCATCGCACCTAGATTAATGCATAGGGAAATATTTAACCCTTTCGACCCCAACTTTTTTCCTGTAGCTTGTACATTTTTTTTTTACGTTTAGTCTTATCGTAATGATTTAAGAAGTTTATTGTTAAAATTTTAACTTGCCACGCCCATCGGTTTGGGCGCTACCGAATGTTGCTTTGTGAGCAACGTTGGGCAATGGTGGTACATAAAACAATTTGTTTTTCTATGAAAACCGTTACAAATTTGTTAATTTATTTTGAAATTTTAGGTATGATAGGACAAAAAACAGTTTTTATTGGTATTACAGCAAAGATGGACCTTACACTTAAGGCATTTGGACATTATCGATCCCAATCGACCCCTTTGACAGACCTTGCTCTTGCGGTGTCATATCTAAGCGCAAATATATTGGTCACCACAATTGCCCAAGGTTGCCCACAAGCAACATTACTATTTTAAAAATCACTCACTTGATAACTATTCAAAACTAATGAAATTCAACTTTTACACCGTTCAGTTTGATCTTTGGTGAAAACTATTTCATTTACAGAATTTTATTTTTTTTTCTACATTAAAATTAGTCACTGACTTTAATACCTCTTCCAAATTTCACAAAAGTATTTTCGACGACGCACGTGCAGTCTATTGAACATAAATTAGCTAAATGATATTCAAATGTGTTTTTATTTGCACAAATGTTGGGCAGACACATAAAACCACCGTTATCATTAAGAATCAAACGAAAAAAACAAAAGAAACAATTTTTATTAACCCTTGAACAACAGAAATTGCTCTCAGGCAACGCTGGGGTCGAAAGGGTTAAAAGAAGAACATCCAATCGCATAAAAATTTTAAATTAAAGTTAAGAGGCTTGCGCGACGCAACCAGTAGGAAAATTATTGTGGATGAATTGTCCTATACGTAGACGAGTTGTCTCTTGTCTTGAACATGTCTATTTCGTGGATGAGAGCGAGTTGGTCATCAGGTTTGTTCCATAAACTAAGGCGAAGTCGCTGACAAAATAACACCCACGGAGGCAGCGAAAGAAGAGTCTTTTACAATTCACCACCGATGCCACACGAGACACGACATCACTTCTCAGTTCAAGTGCTGTTCGAAATAATTCTCCCCCTAGTATGATATACCATTTAAACACAATGCCCACACAAATTTGATTGTTTTACAAAATTGGGGTTGAGGCCAATCACTTTGGTTTTGTTTCTACCCTCTTACAGCAGTGACACGGCCACTTGCCAAAAATCACAATTGTCACACAGATTGCCTGTGGTCTTTTGCGTGAGCTTCGTTGCATAGATTACGTAACTGTCGTCTAATACGAGTAAAACAAAATAACAAAAAAATATCTTCCCGACTGGTTGACTGACTGTCTGGTTCAACTGTTACAATTTCCGTCATCCAATCGACTCTAATTCGCTAATCATTTGGGTATGTCGTATCCGTATGTGGTCTATGAAATAATTGACGGAGATACATTTTGCTCTCTCCCTACACACACACTTATCTATTGATTTATTAACAAAATAAAAGAAGAACTTCGATTCCAAGACACAACACAACAGTGACCCTGCCTCACTGTCACGTTTTAATGCTCATGGAACATGCAGAGTGCGTCATACTCGTAGATAACTACGCGAAATATTTTTAATCAGCTTCAACAGTCGACACACAAATTATTATCTTGTTCTTCTTCTATTCGCGAGGTTCGGTTTGGTTCGGATAGTTTGGTTGAAGTGCTTTTGAGATCGCGCAGTTGAGTTTGTTAACATTGGCTTTGGTGTGCTTTGAGTACTTGTAGAATAGGGTGTCAAGTTCATCCTTGAAGTGCGAGTATATATTGAATTAAGAGTTAATAGTCGGTAAGATGACCTCTAAGTGGAAAAACAAAAGACGAAATTGTGTCAGAAACGCGATTCAAATTTTGTATTAATCTTCAAGTTCGATTACGTTATCAAGTGGAAACGTTTTGTGTTTACAAAGTTTACCTATTAGATTTGCTATTTTAAACAAATCGCCGTATCAATTGTGCGGACAAATGCGTGCGGTATTTTAGCGGTCATTAGTTGATCGTACATCGCACGATCCGATCGTTTACACCGTTAACAAGTTTGTTGTTCAGTTGTTGTATAATTGAGAAGTGAGTGTTGGTTTCCGGCTAAATAAGCTGCAAGTGTGGTTAGGAAGTTGTGTGCTTTTTTAAGAAACGGTCTCTAGGTGGATATTTTGGTTTCATGGTGGTAACTTGTAGGTAGACCTTAAAAAGCGTTTATTACAATAAATTGATATATTTAGGGTTACCGATGCCACTATATATGAAACACAACATCTCTCAAAATGTGTACTAGAGTAACGCACTGCGCCATACCTTCCATTAGATATGCGGCCATAATTTGAAACTCATCACTCATTTCCATTGACTACGGGCTTGAAATAGCCCTTAAGAATAAAAAATGTAAAAGCCCCAGTTGCATGACCAAGACAGGCGATTTATTGGTCCATTTCTGGAGATTTTTAGTTTCTCTACATTCTACAAGACATTATATTAAAAAGCACTGGAGAGGGTATCTTTGGCCGAGAGTGCCTGTTAATTGTCACACACACGTTCTGGAGAAGAAACAGAAGCTTTATGAAGCCCCTTACGGTCCAAATTATTATCTTTCAATACATCCCGAAAATAGGCTACAGGCAGTCAACATGATTCGGTTAGCGAAAAGTAGGCGTGCTAATGGGCGAAATAGCACAAAACTTTCTTGGAGCCTTAAAAAAACATTTGAAAAAGATTGTTTTTGGAATACGTGCAGTAAGCGTAGTGTGAATTGGTAAAAAAAGGATAACATCCTCAAAAATTGTATTTTATATGAAGAATAATTTGTAAGAATTCTAACCTTGTACTTTACAAGTAGGGGAACAGCATTTGCCTATTCAGATTAACGCAATTCATTTAATTCTAAGCTTTCTGTAAAAGGTGGCACTTCTATAGAACCGAATAAAAATAAAGGCTGAGAACAGTACCAAGGCCAAGCAGCTAGAACAAGCTTTTTAAAGTAAATTTAAAGTCAGTGCGCGATACTAATAATCATATTTAGTGTCCCGGCTAGATTTTGCGAACGCACAATATCGAAATTATCGGTGTAGGGATATAACTTCACGGGCAATAACTTTACATGGGAAATAACTCTACCTTGAGTGGGAAATAATTTCACTTTTATTATGTGAAGTTATTTCTCACTTGAAGTGGCCAATAACATCACCACCAATTTTGTGGAATTATGTCCCACAAACAATTTGAGAATTTGTTGATTCTAACTGGAAAACAAAACCAAATTATGTATAAGTAGTACCAATAGCTAATTTATTTAACTTTGTATAAGCCCAAACTCGCAACTACTCCCACCCTTAAGCAGAGACTCCAAGTCGGGGGGTTGCAGAGGGGCATCTTGCCCCCCATACATTTTCCACTGTTTATGAATTGTAGGCTTACATAATGTTGTCGCATGTTAAGAGATATTATATCCCACAAGATAGGCTTTGCGCACTTTGAAATTATTTCCCATATGAAGTTATTGCCCGTGAAGTTATTTTCCTGCACCAGAACCGATATAAAATTACCCATTTTGACTTCGAAAATGTTTAGTGTGAAGATTGAAAATGACTATAATTAGTAAGGGCCAAGCTATTCACGTCGGATATAGGCATATTAACTACTATTTCCCATAGCTCCAAAGAAATAATGAACATCTTCGATATAATCTTAAATTTAGCACACGTCCACTGTAGATACAAATTCGTCATTTATTCTGCTGTGTCAGCAGTTTTTTTTTTCCTAAACACGCTCCATAGGTGACTCGTGCGTTCCAGTTATGAGACTTAATTGATAAACAGAACATGCATTCCTATAGCCCATGAGTGGGGAGATACATTTTATGGACGTTAAAGTGCAAATTATTTATTTATTCAAATTGTTTATATGTTTATATTTATTATATGTCTGTTTTTATGCCTCGTGTATGCAGTAGAATTATATTCTGACCAGAATGTAATGCACGTTTCTATTTATTTGAATTTTGCAATTAGGGTTCTGATTGGTCACAATTTTGGTGAACTTTCTGTTTACCTTTGCTAATATGGCTTTGCTAATAATAACACTTAGTGTCCAGGCTAGATTTTACGAACTCCCAAGGGCGAAATTTCCCATCTAAAATTAATCATTGTGACCCGCAAAACAGTTATTGGTAAGGCCAGTTTCTTGTTGTTTGCCAATTGACTGATTTTCAAAGTCTTATCGCAACGATTTATTCGCAGTTATTTCATTCGTTAATTAGTCATGAAGCAAAAGTTTGATAAGCTAGTTGCAGGTAAATCTATACATAAACTGACAGCTGATAAGAGTTTGTTGTGACTTTGAACTGACGGCAGTCACAACGAGAAACGAGAAAGCTAAAATAAGATTGTTGCTTATCGCTACAATTGTCTAGCTATAAAAATAACTGTGTAATCTTCATGTACGTACCAGAAGTGCTGACATTTGAAAGAGACTGATTCAGAATAATTTTGCAGTCATGTAGGTACTTGTGTGGTATTCGATTGGACTTCTTCAAATCCGCTCTCAGATTTCAGATTTCGTGTATCTAGTTGAACATAAAAACGTCGCTTGCTCTTTTTTGTGTTTATATTCGTGCGATTCGAATATGTGCAGTCTTTTGATACATACATTCAAAGTCTGCATCCCAACTGATTTCTAAATATTTATACATAAATAACTCACAAAAAAATTCAAGAAAACGTAAACAAACTAGACCAGTTGTCAAACTCAAACGTACTTGTATTGGTAAATCTGAACTAAATCTGAGAAAAAAATTCGGATTCGCTAGTGCTCAAAAATATAAAAAAAAAAAGAGTTTTTGTTTTGTATACCAAACAAACATTATGAAGTGACCTAGAGCAAAAGAAGTGCTATGATAGAGCCCAATCGAATACAACATTAACTTATCTGTACCCACTTGAAAAACATGTAAGAATATAGAAACAAATTGAGTTCGGTAAACGTCGTTTAAAGAGAGATAGGTAATGGAAAGTATTCAGCGGTAGCTGGTAGGTATTATTGGGCTTTTTTCATTTTATTACTGATAACATTATCATAAGCATGCAGATATGAAAAAGCCATTATTTATAGAACGAGATATTTATACGCATATGCTTATATTCATTTTGAATTGTTAGATAATATTGTAAATTTTACTGTAAACAAAAGTCTGGGTTTCATGTTTGTGGTATTAAGCGTTGAAGATGACAAGTGCAAGTGGTTATGTGAAAAAAATTGTAATTGAAGTGGCCACACTGAATAAATATTTTCAGGCGAAGTAGAGTAAGATTAGGTTAGTTAAAAGGGGGCACAAGGCACCATTGAAGCCCATCGCGATGTATAACTTCTTTCTTCGAAAGCAAAATTAAGCGTCCTGTTTTACTGTATAATCGAACAAATTGTGAGTTTTGATACCTATTCTTAGTCGACAAGGCTCAGAATTTATCTGGATACACATTTGAAATCCTCGGCCCCGTCCAAATATTACAATTCCAACTCCCTCGAGTGTCGATATAAATAGCTTTTGTAACTTTGTTTTTGTTTGGGAGGTGCAACGCCTCCTTGTTAGATTTTTACCCAACTTAACAGGAATGGCTGCAAGTTTGAGCTCAATCGGTCCGGAGCAACGATGCCGCTGAACATTTACAAAAAAGGGACAAAAGATGAGTTTAAAAAAAAAGCAACAGAAAACACATTTATTTATAACAACAAAAAAAAAACCGGCCAATTGCGAGTGTCACTCGAGCACCGAAGGTTTCGTATTTGGCTAAAGTCCAACACATCAGATATTATTTGAATTCTATATCATTCAATCTTTCCCCTCTTCATGAAATCATCACAATTTAGTTTAATTTACTTACTTAATATTTTTACTCTCAAAAACTACTCGCACATGAATCTCATTTTCTGTATGCGACCTGTCCCAATTAAAAACTATTGACTAAAAATATATTATTTTTATTTTGTTCTGTACTCCCCGAAAAAATGTATTATACTCCCCAACGAAATTAGCAAGCGGGAACCCTGGTGTATACCACCAGTGAGGGTCAATTGTGCACAACTGCGTTGTAGAGATTAGAACATTATGAGAGCAACGTATTTTACATGGTAAAATTATCTTTTTTGAAAATATCTTGTAAACTATTAACTTTTCGGCAAAACAGTATTCAGCACATATATAGATAGGAACATGATCTACAAAAAAGGAATTTATGTATTTTTTTGTGAATCAAGAAATAAACCGTGTTTTGGGCGAATGAAAATATTTTTTTCACCAGATTACTAATTAATCGAAAACCAATCGATGTATTGCTTCCATTGGTATTTGTCGTTTAACTAGAGGTTATACCGGATGTTGTGTGTAAATTTTAGCCTCCTATGTCAATCGGTTCTTGAGATAGACCTGGTAACAAAATTAGCTTAGTGGGTTCGGACAGACAGACAGACAGACAGACGGAGAGACATCCGAGCGAACCTAATAAGGTTACGTTTTTTCCCTTTGGGTACGGAACCTTAAAAACAATGGAATAATTACATTTTATTCAATAAAATCTTCACTAAACTAAAAAGGGGGGCCATTTCGATCATTTTTAAAAAAGTGGGTTTCACGTGAGGCTCAAAATCAACTTTGACTCGGAGATAGACCTCTTCTGAAAGATATTTTCATTTATTTTTTTCTCGCCAGGAAGTGAGCCTGCTATTCGATTTGTGTATATACGAATTATAGTTTCAAGCGACCCTTATGCTTTAGCATTTTTGTAGTTGTTTATACAAAGCTATTTGTTGATCTCGCAATTTTTCCTGTCGCTTATTGTCTTTTTTAATGCAATATTTTGGCGCAATGCAATGTTTTTTGTCGACAATACTCATACTAAACTCTTACTTTAAAACGGGCTCCCAACCGCAACCCGTCTTTGCCTGAAACACTGCAGCCTTCCATCCGCTGCGATCACGGGCAAGCTGCTTCCAGTTATACTGACGAAGCGCTCTGGCATCCGCGATGGCTTATTCTTTGAAACAGAGGTTCGGTTTATGCCCATCAGTTGAAGGAAAACAGAAGTAACAACGAGCGTTGCCAAGTCATTCTGGCGTTTGAACACCGTTTTAAAATTTGTCGGCACTAATTTAGACCTCTTGGGCACCAAATCTGTAATTTTTTAAAACAGCTCCAAAGTAGATAAACAAAATTAAAGTAAAAAAAAAACAAGAACATCTAATTCAGTCATATGACTATTGACACAGTAAAATAATAATAAGAAAATAAATACTTCAATAAAACTTAAAAAAGTAATTTTAGTTTGTTTTTTTTTTTTTTTTAAATTGCCTTCGTGGTATAGGTACGCTTTCGAAGTAGGCAAAAAGTCGGTGTGCAGCGGCAGCGTTAAGAAACGCTGAAATATTTTTTTTAAACTCTAAAAACGGCCAAGCTCTATATCTACTTTGTCGGCACTAAAATTAAATTCTGGGCACTATTGCGGAAAGCACTGCCTTCGATGGTAGCAACATTTCTCGCTTATCTTGGGAAGCGATATAGGACTAATATCTGTTCAACAAGTTCAGTTTTATTAAATGTAAAACAAAAGTAGTTGACTGAATTAAATCCGTATTACCTAAATTATTTTTTAATGATGTGCTTTTCTTAACCTATAGCTGCGCCATCTTTTTGGGATCCTATTTTGTCCCAGAAAAGAAAGAAAACCAAATCTTATAAACTTTTTGTTGAACATATCCAAGTTGTATCTATTATAAGATTATTACGCCATCTAACTTATCTAACCATTGTTAATTCTACTTTAACGTCAAAAGCTATTTTTTTAACGACACTTTGCCTTCTACTTAACCTTAATCAAATTTTGTACTTTCTTCTTCATTTTGGATTCATCGAATAAAGTTAAGTTCTTGAATTATAAAAGTTATCCTATTTTATTCCAACCATCCTACTACAAGAGCATAAATTTCCAACACTTTTCATCTTTGCTGACAAGGCTAACTAAAAGCGGATATTTTAACGAACTGGAATCGAGGCTCGCCGCAATTAAATAAACCATATTGGAGGTACCCAAATAGAATGATTTGACCAACCTGACAGGCGACAAATTATCTCAAAATGAGTCAAATATTATTAAGGTATACTATTTGGTATATTGGTCGAATCAAGGTATAGAAGACTCGTTGAAAGGTTTTAACACGATCCTACTTTGATGGGTGGGCGAGTGAAGGTATGCATTTTGGGAGTCTGTTGGTTAGTTATATGGATTTGAAAACTGGCCATCATCATTAAAAAAATTAAAAAAAAAATTCAGTAGGTCATAAAAGCATTTACAACAATTCGATTTGTTGGCACAAATGACACATGTCGGTGGGCTAGGTCTAAGAATTTGTATGAGAATTAGGTACCTTGGCAGTTCGGTTCAGTTTTTCAAAACGCTTTGGGCATCTGACGTTTATTGATTCAATTTTATTTTCTGCTGCCCAAAAAATTATTCCAAACAAACACTTTCGCCATTTGAGATTTAAGTTAACTTTTCCCACAGCAATGAAATGTCTGATAATGAAATTACCCCTGATAGCAATTGTTTATCGCATCTGATTATTTACAGTCTAAACACAGCGAACACTTTCAATTTCCCATGTTTATTGTTTAAATTTTTCAGCTGCTGAGAACACGCAGCCACTGCCGAAGATGTTGCTCGAACTAAACTTCAAACAACGGAATGCGACAATTCTCTGCACCTCCCTAATTGGACTGACACTCTCCCTACTGGTGAGAGAGAACTCCACGTTATGTGTTACGTTTCTTGGGGTCACAGTATTCTTGATCACAGGCAGTAGAGTGACCAACGTGTATGCCGTAGTGACAACCCTTCCCAGGGATCTAACGTAAGTTACATAACCAATATTCAAAGCCCGCCCAAACAAATGAGATTAATTTCTGACTTTTCCAGTGCCGCTTCACGTTTCTTCAAGATCCAGTATCTGCTGAGCAAATACGAGTGGAAAAAGTGGACGGTTCCGAGAGTGTTTCAAACGCTCATCGAGAAGCACCCCGAGAAGGCAGCCTTTACAATGGACAGCAGGGTGCTGACATTCCAAGATGTCGAAGACTTTAGCAATAAGATTGCTTCGTATTTCAAATCGAAGGGCTACACGCGTGGGGACTCTGTAGCTCTGCTCATGGAGACGAGACCCGAGTACTCGTGTATTTGGTTGGGTTTGTCCAAGGTGGGCGTTGTCACGGCGCTAATCAACTCAAATCTGAGGAAGGAAACTCTGTTGCATTCGATTAAGGCTGCCAATTGTAAAGCCATCATCGTGGGCACTGAAATGAGCTCAGGCAGGGCGATTCCATTTCTGTTGGGAGTAGGTATTCTAATGATTTTTTACCTTCAGCCCTTGCTGATATCCGTGGCGCCGATGAAATCAAGGACCTCGCAGTCTTTCAATTCAGCGATGAGGAGCAGAGAAGTGCCGTTGGATTCTCTACTCCAAATGACGCAGTCGATCTCAGCGCCGAACTGAAAGCTCACAAGGCAACCGATCTGACAAAGGATATCGCGGAAGGCAGCCCAAAGGACAAAATGGTGTACATCTACACATCGGGAACAACTGGTATGCCGAAGGCAGCCGTAATTACTCACTTGAGGTTTCTAATCCAATTTGAATGATGGGGACTAATCATATCTAATCGAAAGTATTTCCTTTTAGGTATATGTTTATGGGGGTTGCTGTGCACGAAATGCTTGGCATACACGACGACGATAACATTTATAATCCGCTGCCACTGTATCATACCGCTGGTGGAATTCTTGGCGTTGGCAATGTGTTTCTGCATGGTGTCTCAATGACACTACGCAAACGATTCTCAGCGTCGAGCTTTTGGACGGATTGTATTAAGTACAATTGCACGGTGGCACAGTACATAGGAGAACTGTGTCGGTATTTGTTATCGACGCCGCCTAAGCCAGAGGATACTAAGCACTCGGTGCGACTGATGTTCGGGAATGGTTTAAGACCTCAAATTTGGTCGCAATTCACATCGAGATTCAACATAAATGAGATCGGCGAGTTGTACGGGTCGACGGAGGGTAACTCCAATTTAGGTAAGATTGGCGTTGTGTGTTCGAACTGTCCGTTGTATTTGTTTGAACACCACCATACTTTGTTCAAATTGTCCCAAAGTATATTGAGATATGTTTTCGCACACTGTTAAGAGGAATGCCTTGCGTATCGCACATAAGTAGGTCTTATCGCACACCGGTTGGACGATAGTTATAAAAAGCTTGATTGGTAGCTCCAATAGCAGTGCTAGCAAAAGTGAGCGCTAAATATACATATAACAATACCAGATGGTTACAAATTGCGCACATAGATGTGCGGAACACGCGTTTATTTGGTATAAACTGGAGTTGACATTAAACTGTGAACAAAAGCACGGAAATATTTTACCGCACACCAAAAAGTGCGATTAGAGTTAACTTTACCTAAAATTTAAATTCCATGTAAGAGAAAGGAAATTTCATCGTTAACAAGCAGAAAGTCTTAAAAGAACACATTAGATGTACCTACCATTATTTAAATTGGGACTATATATTCGTGTGGCGCACAAGAGAATAGAAATATATAAATAAAACAAAAAGATTAGAAGCGCACCTAAAATTCGGCTTCTTGTGTGAATTGTGCCAATCTTTGAATTGCGAGCAAAGTACTACTAATTTATAACGCCAGCAAACGGTTGGAAAACACGCACATCTATGTGCGATTACGGTAAATTGCGGCGCACTTTGAAACGAACCAAGAGGCTTATAGCTAGGTGCGAATAGTCAGATTCTGTATTCGACTTGTCAAAATGAGCTTAACTATAGGATACGAATAGCGTACATTAAAATATTCATTGCCTTGCACTACACGGTTTTTATGAAAAACTCTTTTTCGTTTTCAGCCAATGTAGACAACCAAGTCGGAGCCATCGGCTTCGTACCGGTATGGGGTGAGAAAATCCACCCCGTCATCCTCATACGGTGCGACGAAGATACTGGAGAGCCCATTCGGGCACCCAGCGGTCGCTGCATCAAGTGCAAACCTGGCGAACCTGGTATTTTAGTCGGCAAGGTGAACCCCAAGAGGGCTGTGAATGCCTTCAGCGGGTACGCCGACAAAAAAGCCACAGAAAAGAAGCTCATACGCGACGTATTCCAAGAGGGTGATCTCTACTTCAATTCAGGCGACATATTGGTCAAGGACATTCTGGGATACTTCTATTTCAAGGACCGAATGGGGGACACATTCCGTTGGCGGGGTGAAAACGTGGCCACCTCAGAAGTCGAAGCCATAATAACAAACGTCGTCGGCCTTCAAGACTGTGTGGTATATGGTGTCGATGTAAGGTGTATCCTTTTGTTGCCATTGCAAATTGATTTGAATTTCAATTTTTGCAGATCCCTCATGTTGAGGGCAAAGCCGGCATGGCGGGCATAGTCGACCCCGATCGTAAGGTCGACTTCCACCAGCTGTCGGCGGGCATTCGTGGCAGTCTGCCCGCCTACGCTCAGCCGCTGTTTATTCGACTACTCTCCGAGATGCCAAAGACAGCCACATTCAAGCTGAAAAAACGCGACCTCCAAGTGGACGGTTTCGATATCACCAAAGTCAAAGATCCGATATACTACTTGAACAAGGACGGGATATATCGTGAGCTGACCCCCAGTCAGTTTGAGGAACTGCAAACAGGCAAAGCGAGATTGTAGGGGAAGCGGAGCGGACGACACCAGAGTCTTAGAATAAGTGTTATGTGCTGTGCCTTTTTAAGTTTTAGACAAATGAGTTCTTGAATGAAAGCCATCGCGCCCAATTACATGAATTTGTTTTGTTATCTGTTTTTTTTTCTTTGTAAATGTTTTTGTTAAAGTAAACTCTATAGTTTCCAAATAAAGTACTGATTAGAAGATTAAGACCGCTTTAACCGGAACCCACGCAAAACAAAACAGTCTAAACTATCCATTAGCAAAATCGGATGTCATACCATTTTATCATTTCATGTCCTAGCATTGTCAACACATCCTGCATACATATAGCACATGAGTGAGTGCTTATTGGGAGTCGGAGTACCTACCAACGTGTGTGAATATGTTTTAATTCCGAACAACAAAAGCCCCAGGAGCAGGTACGTACCGTACATACCTTTCCTATTATTGTCACACCGTCCCTGGCGATCCAAGTGAAACAAACTAAAAAAAAAAAAAAACAGAGAAGGACGAAAACAGGGTAAAAAAACTCGAAAATAATCATAAACAAGCGCAAGGATAACAACAACAGTTCCCGGAACATGGAGAGACTATCCATATACAAGCGAATGGATAGGGTGGTGATTTCGAAAAGGACATTCATCCATTTCGCACCGATGGCTTGTGGGTGTTCTATAGCGATTTAATCTCATTGGAAAGCGCCCAACAGCTGCGACTGCAAAGCTTTCGAATTATTGGGAAATTTAATTTTTCCCATGCGTGTTCTGGAGTAGAACACACAACACAACACACTGGGCGACGACGTCAATAGTAGTATATGGCAGCAGCAGCAGTTTTCTTTTTTGCTGCCAGTGTCGGGAATCGGGAGCAACCAACTCCAACACATACAATACCGATCTGCGATGGTGTTTCCTGTGATATAGTTGTGTAGGGGGCCGGGGTGCTGATGGTGATTCGTTTTATTTTTTTATCCACTGCCAGTGCCAACACAAATATCCATTGGGCACACGTGGACCGTTGCCGCTCGACCATTGATCGAGCTCTCGCAGTGACAAATCGAATGATTAGAGTGTGCCTTGCACGCTTAAAACGTTTTTTTTTTTTTATATCTGTCCTCAGTTCTCACTATCCGTCTCTCATTGTTATCATATATATAGCTGAAAATATAATGCAGGGTTTTATTTATCCAACCACCCCCTAGCACAAAGTACCGTGGCAGCCTGGCCACTTGCTAAAAATCCATTTTACAATGTGAATGAATAGTTCCAGGGAAATGATTCGTGTGAATCGTGCATTTGGGGCTTTGAGCGGCAATCTCCCAAACCGTCCACCCAAACAACTTATTATATGGTAGCAGCAACAACAAGAGCCGGAGGTATAGCGGGCTGCGGGCACTGTGTTGGAGTTGGACAAGGTGCTGCTTTTCCCATTAGTCATTCGGAAAAATATTCCAAAAATGTTTTATTATATTCGCTGCGTTTAAAGTGGAATATAATGTGTGGGGAAATATAATAAATGGTAGTTGGTGGATTTCATTTTTTTTTCTTTGCCAGGAATACACACCCATGTCCTTGTAGGGGATTTTATGATGGTCCCTCATTGATTTATATTCGGAGATAGGTGGGTACATACAGAAACGGAAATTTCTTTGTAAAATTCCTGTGCTGTGCGGTAAGTTATAACGTTTGGTATGGGATCGGGATGAGTTCCTGTTTTATTGGTCATTTCGGTTCTCCTGAATAGTTGTGTCCGGGGGGGTACACACATAAAACCGGAAACACTTTGTTTTTGGATGGAGTTTGGCATTTCGTTTTCGTGATATGTTAAAAATGGAAACAGATGCGCTCCTTATCATGAAAGGATACTTATGTTGGAAAACAGTGAGACAATCGCGGAATGAACGTAACCTTATCTGTGGGGTGACAAAAAAAATCGGATTGGGAGATAATACCATTTATAAAGTGCAAAGGAACATCACCATTCGACACTTTAGAATGGCGCATCTGGGCTAATCTGAAACAAACTACCAAGTATTACTGTCTGGCAAAACGTCCAAAGAATATTCTTCGAGTCGTTAGCATAGGTGGGATTCTGTAACAAAACGAAACGAAAAGCACTTTCGCATTTCAAAAAACGAAAGAAATTATGCAAAAGCGAAAGTTTTAAATCCTTTCGTTTTTGTCTTCTTAATAGTTGCAAACGTTGTTTGGTGAGGGAGAATGTTAAGCCACTAAAAGTGAATTAATAGGGAAAATTCAAGAAGAGCTTGAAAGGTTAAACAGGGTTGGTATAATCACAAATATCCAATATAGTTAGGTACACCTGTGGTGCCGATTGTAAAGAAAGATGGATCGATACGACTATGTGTGGACTACAACGTAACCCTAAATAAGTTGCTTAAAAACGATCACAATTCAATCCCCGATTGTGAAGACATCTTTGTGACGACCATGATGGGAGTAAAGTTATACTTACATTATGCCAATGGATGAAGTAAAGGCGCGAAAGTGCAAGCCATTCCAACAATAATGGGGAACTACCAAGTAAATCGACTTATGTTCGGCATAAAAGTAGCACCATCTAAATACATTGAGGGATATTGCGGGAGTATGCGTTTTCCTCGACGACATAAAAATCCAATTATCAATATTCTAAGACCATCTGTTACGGCTCCAGTAAATGCTCCGACTTCTGAACAACGTTGGACTTTTACAACTTTTACAAATGCAAATTTTTCGAGACTTCGATTCCTTATTTCGGAAAGAGGACTGGAAAAGACGCAAGAGAAAATTAAGCCAGTTGTTTATATCAGTGTTCCCAGACTGTGAAGACATTGAATCCCCTTTTTTTATCAGTATACCTAAAGGCAATACTTTTCCCCTAAATTCGAAAAAAGTTCCCCTTTTTTTTCCCCTAATTGAAATTTAGCTTTATTTTTGTATGAAAAAAAATAGTAGTTTTATAACAGTCTTTATTAACAAGCTATAAAAATATTATATATTATGCAAGGATCAGTTAGCTAGTTCTATAAAAACCTAAAATAAAATAAAAACTTAAGAAGAAATAAAAATAAATTCATAAATTATATCACATAACATAACTAAAATTCACAGTGCTTAAAAATAAGTAATTGTAATTTTTTTTCGAATTAACACTTGTGGATTGTCAATAATAATGCTAAATTGAGCCTCTTTTAAAATTGAAAACAATTTACGGAAACCAAACTTCCCAGTTAAATTTTTTTGATGGGTTGTTTTCTTTCATATTTGGTGTAAACATTTCGTTCTGAGTAAACTTTGAAATTTATGCCAAAATTGGCGCTTTTCCCCTCAATCTGGGAACACTGGTTGATATGCACCGACACGACGACGCCGTGAAATGTTTCGGAAGTGAGGAGTTGGTTACTGTTGGTGAACTGCTGTGGAAGGATTTTCAAAAATCTATCGAAATTGCTACATTGCTATATTCAGCCCCGATTAAAAATGTTCCCACAATGGTTGCAACTCATATGCTGAATTACGCCCAGTTCCTGCAAGGCTTTAAATAAGAAATAATTTATCGAGAAACAGATGATCATGGGAATGTAGACGCTCTTTCCCGGTTACCTTTACATTCGACACAGCTGAAAGATGATGATGACGTTACATACTTCCGAATGCAGCAGATCAACACGGGTCCAGTTAATCAGTTAATGGAAAACTTGTTTCAAGCGACACCAGCAAGGGCGCCATTCTAAGAAAAGTGTATGACATCGCGTGGAGAAAGGCTGACTGAACCGGGTTACGAAGGTAAAAATGTGCAACTCTCTTTTTCCAAATGGAACAATTCTTAAGTATATTCATGTGGTGATTCCCGAGAACCTGCGTATAAGGTTGTGTCAGCCAAATTGCATGCGGCGCACTTAGGCATTGTTAAAATGAAGGCGTTGGCGAGAAGCTACGTTTAGTGGCCAAATATTGACGCGGACGTTGCATTTAGAAGAGACAATCTTCGAAAAAAATACATCATCCATGGAAATATCCAATCCATCCGCGCCGTGGCAAAGAATTCATATTGACTTCGCAGGTTCGTCTCTTTCTTAATATTTTTTTATAGTTGTCGACGCTCATTCAAAATGGCCGGAGATGAATTCCATGACGACAATTGAGGTCTTGGCGACATTTTCGCCCGCTATGGGTTACCTCAGATTCAGATATTAGTTCCCACTTTTACATCTGGAGGAGTTTAAGAAGTTCTTCAGTGGAAATGGGATCCACCACAAGTTCACCGGTAATTATCATCCACCTACGAATGGACAAGCTGAAAGGTTAGTGCAGAACATGAAAGTGGGACTTCGCAACATGATGCAGCATAGGACATAAGCTGTCAACCACGAAAGTAGCAAACCTGTGTGTTATTCCATCAGCGGGATATTCGAATAGTTCTGGACTTAGTAACTTATAGAATATCGTAGACGACGTGCGGGGTAAAAGTTGAGCGGTCATACCCAATCGGAACAACGTACCATACGGAAGAAACGGTTCAGATGAGGAGCTATACCAAGACCAACAAGGATAAGACAACTGGGAACGCACTCTGAGCAGATTTTAAGTTGCAGCGCCTACAAATATGACGTATGCAAGGACGACGAAATGGAAATCTCGTCACAAATCCTGATGGAGGAACCAACAGATGTCATCAAAGGTTCAACAAGCAACAACATTGTTCCACTGTCACCGCATGTCACTTTGAATTTATTATATAGATGTCATTGAATTATATTTTATGAAAAGTCATTAAGGAAAAGTATAAAAAGAAGGAATCTGTTCTCCTGGAGAACAATCGGTTTTGGACTGTGAAGGGTGTAAGCCAATGGTATATTTGGCACAGAATCTGATTTATTTACGTCTAATTCTTTGTTGTTGCTGTGACAAAACTGTTGGAAGTCAAAGTTACAAAATATGTTAACTGTCCGGATACTACCTTGCCTTTACCCACCCATATACGTAAAATTGCTCCCTTACCAAAACGGGTCACTATTTTATATACAATTGACACTACCTACAATCTACATGTCCTACATATCATCTTCCCCCAAATCACTACAAGACACAAAAATCCAATCATCTGGTATATAAACCTGTTACCCACGCATACGGCATACCCCACATTTCAGGGTGCACCAACTGAAATGTAATTCCAAGACATCTCCTTGGGAATTTTCATATTACACACGAATTCCTCCATTAATTGCCATGACAAAAAGAAAAATCCCCATTCTCTCTGATAACAAAAAAAAAATGAGTAAAACTCAAAACATCATCACCCAATTTGGACGTGGCGGTGCCGAAATTCCAGTCATGCTTGTTAATTACCCAAATAAGAGCGATACTCAACATACAATACCCGCTCCCCATATACATACAATTCTCATGTCCCGCCCCCCTTTTCAGGATAACTGCCTTCCGGCTGTTTAACATTACCTCGATTTGGTGTTTATGAGCCAACAGCAGCATCTTGAATCCAACACTCACTGCCTAATGGGTGTGTGTGTGACATATTTTGCCATCATTAAAATTTCCTACCGTCAATAAATCCAAGTAGTCCCGCACCGGTCGCGCGCATTCCGCCAAGCGGAACGCAATTATCACAAAACTTTTATGAGGGTGCTGCTGCGTTCCCATATATACTCTGCTCGCGCAAATGCTTTTAATTTTTCCAAATTTACACGCAAATTCCTGTCGTAATAAGTCTTCGTTAGGGAGACCACCGACCGCCGCCGTCACTGGGGACCAACTTAAAAAAATCTGCGTTCGTCCGAAATGAGAATAATGGCAATTTTACGATTCATTTGGATTTGCCCCTTGGGTGTGGGGGGCGATGAAACCAAATACGAAACACAACCAACCCCCACCCCCATCGCAACATCCCAATCAGGCAGAGACTACGACCATTACGACGCATTTGGCATTGAACATTGAACAAACTCAAATATTGAATCAAAGGCGGGCCAACATACCTCTCAGTCTCAGCATAAAACAAAGAAACGGCACAGGACGACCGAAAAGAAAAAAAAAGAAAAGAAAAAAACAACAAACAAACAGAAAAATCTCTCCGATGGCGGTGGCGATAAATTTGTCATATCGTTCTTAATGCCCTCCGTTTCGGGCAAACGGGAGTAATCCGAATTTATGGTTATAGATTTTTGTAAATGTGCCACACAGAGGGCGCCCCGCACTCTCTCGGGTACTTAGCAAAAACGTAACACAGCGAAGCTCGTAATGTGCCGATGTGCGGCGGATGCGGATGCGGATACTCTTGTATCTGAGCTGAGTGTGTTTGGTTCTTTTTGTACCTTTCGCACATGTTGTCGCAAAATGGGAGGAGGGGTGCAACAGCCGGTGGAAAAGTCAAGTAATTGGTGCGGTAGAGACACCCACCGGCACCATGCTAAACAAGGACACATTGTTTACAGGTGTGCGAGCGCTCCACCTTCCTTATAATTGCTCCTGTGGATTTGAACTTTTTCAGCTGGTCGTTTGATGTGTACTCGTACTTTTTCCATTTCGCTTGTGTTTTTATCGTTCGGCACTTTTTTATTCGTGCGTACGTATTCGATTGCCAAATGGCACCCCATTTGCTTTTCTTTAATTTGTGCGGGGCCCAGAAGCTCCGCTTCTTTGTGCGCCACTGGTGCAAGTTATGTGGATAAATGACAGAAGTGCTGTTATTTATTGGCTTATTTCAGCTTTTTGTTTTACTTTTACCACCACCACCACCACCACCATGGTATGCCGTGCCGCAACAGACTCGTGACGTTGAGGTTGTGGAGCAGGTTTTTTGGATCAGCTCCCTGGCGGAGGGCTGTATTTAGCATCCGCTCACCGCAATGCCAGCAGCCAAGTGCGGAGTTTTGTCATTTTTATTGCTAATCGATTGTGGGAGATTATTAAGCGATTTGCTGTGTGTGTCTGTATATATATGCATATACCTACCAATGGTGGTTGGTGTGACATTTTCCTGCTGACCCAGAAGAAAATCCGGAAAGTGTGGTGTTTTATTGTCCCTTTTAGGGATTTATGCGCGCCGACAGCTACCTACAGCTGTTTCAATTCCGTGTCAGTAGCCAAAACCATTACCGCCAACAGGGCCGAGTGGGAGTGTGTGTTGGGCTTCTTTTTTTTTTGGATTTATGGCCAATGTATCGAATTTGGTAATACTCCTTGGTAATAGTGCTCGGCGACTAATATTTGAGGCGCAGCCTTGAGGAGGACTGTACAATTTATACGAATTTGTGTCGCATGATAAATGACGGAATGAAATTGGACCGGTTGTCGGCGGCCGGCTTGTATTGGAAACAATAAATTTAACGATGATGCGCTGGCGAAGAGGTGATGAATGGTGATAAATGGATCTGCAGTGTAGGGGCGAATGGTAAAATGGAAATTGTTGGAAACTTGGTGCTTCGAAGAGGACTCCGAAAGAGGCTATTTGAGCGTATGACTGGCAGAGCTATTTCAGTTGGCCGTTTTTGGATCTGAGGTACATATATAAGAAGTTCAGGTAATGAGTCTACTTGAAATCAACTGTCATAAAGAGCGGAATCGCTAAATTCATTTAAGCAAATTCCAACTAACAGGTCCGCCTTCCCCAAATAAGGAAATTTTTTGCTTTTGCTAACCTAAACGTTTTTCAAGTTTTTTTCATTAAATACTAGGTCAGATCGTTCCTCGTTTTTAAATCATTACTGAGGTGGCGCTATAGTCCGGGTGGATCTGGGCCTTAAGATTTAAGTTTTTAAATCATTCTTTTGCGTAGCCCCACAGAAAAATCTCTAACGGTGTCTAATAGCATGATTTTGTTGGCCAATTGAGGTCGCCAAAACGATAAATTGAATTGAAATAGCTGTGGCTTGTTGGTCCGTCTTGTTGGAACCACATATCGTCCAAGTCATGGTCTTCAATCCGGCCAAAAAAAAATCGGTTATCATTCGACACTATCGCTCCGAATTGACTGTAGGTAATCATCATCAGCAACACTTGCACTTGCAGCAGCAATATTTTCGACTGAGCGTGCATTACGATGATGCACAGGCTTTACAACATCAGTAACGCTTCAATTTTACCGATTTGCTTCCGTTGTCGGACGATTACCATAATCATCGCGAAACGCGCGAAAATTGGCTACGTTTGAATCACCACTTTTGTAGTAAGTTTAACACGTTGTTGCGATCCATTATCATAAATGTCAAGCACTCAACTACCATTATGACACTTCTAGTGACAGCTGAATTTGACAGGTTTCAAATGCCAGCGCTACCAGCTTGAAACCACAAAATGAACGACCCGTACTTCCAGAGAATTCATCCGGTTGTATGAAAAGCTGGCTCCAAGGCCACATGTATGGCACAATATACTCCCTTTAAAAAGGGCGCACTACCGAGCCACAGGAAGGCTACCCTATTTCAAGATCTATATCTATCCTATGTCAAGAGCAAGCTCCTTCGTTTCGAATAAGGAAACTGTTTGATGAAGGCTTATGATTCTTTTAAAACACTAAACTGTATTAAGAACTGTGGTTCTTCGAGCGGTAGTCAATCGGAAAAATACACAACCTTCGCGAAAAGGTGACTAAACGATTTATTGCGATTATTATATGATTTATAATTTTCGTATTTTAAATGAACCTACCTACTTAACATTCTTAATTTGAGAAAGCAAGTGTTGTGACGGAAGAAATTTTACGAAACGAAACATACGATAATATTTAAAATGTTAAGAGAGAAAAATATTGGTTCAAGAACAATAAATAAAATAAAAGTTGAGCAATTCCTTTTCTTTTAAATCATAAACTATTACGACAAGAACAAAATCGTCAATAAAAAATAAGAATGTAATTGTTCGTTGAAATATTTGAAGTGATAGATTTCCAAGAACTTACATTTTTCCGTTAAGAACTCTTTATCAACTTAGTTTCAGGACCTGATTTAGAGGCCCACAATAGAGATTTCGAACAAAAAAAAATATTCAAAGTTCCAACGAGTACTTAAATATTAGTAAGCAACTTTCCCTTTGGTATTTAGATTACCGCACAATTATAGACGGATAAAGCTCACCTTAAAAAAATGTTAGTACGTGACAATGTCCGTATTAGTATTTTATTAATTTTATTAATTATAGTCGACATAAAACCCACTTATAACGTTATAACCTGGTATTTTGTTTAAAACCAATCATAAATAAAGTGCACGACTGGGCCGCACGAAACTTTCTCGTTTAGTGCGAGCCTGACTGACTTTCAGAGTCTTCAGCACATCGAAAATTGAGGACACAAAAGTTTTGAAAACATCCATTTGACTCTAAGTTTGCATTTTGGTCAAAATTGGTTTTGCCGTTTTCCGGTAAACTGAAAAAAACTAAAATTCCTTTTGTCAAAAATCCTTTGTACGATAATATAGAGAAAAACTGAGTTTGCTATTGAGCTACAAAAGACCAAATTACCTTAAAAATGAATTTTTGTTACAATCGTATAGGTAGACCGTTTTCGAGATATTTCGAAATTTCAAAAGTACCGTTGTTCGAATTTTTAGCCAAAAACTGGGTACGCAGTCCTGGTAACCTCACCTACTTGAGCTTAAATATCAATTTTCGTTGAAATCGTTATAGCCGTTTTCGATCAAATCAAACTGGTACGAAAATGTTGTATGGGAAGTACCATTAATATTGAGGTTACCTTGCAAAAAAAAAACACCTCCCGAGCTGTAAGCCCAAAACTCCAAATCCGAGGTTTGAACGTAATCCGGGAAGCCGTTTAGGCTGTAGGCCTGAGGAAGGACGGACAGACGGACAGACCGGACAGAATTTTGTGACCCACTTTTTTGAGTTCCTCTATCATCGTAATATCAGAATTGATTAAAATCTCGAGTTCGACATTTTGTACGAAACCAATATCTTTCTCTTACTACGTAATGGAGAAAGTTAAAAAGTACATTTTATCCCTTAGTATGGACTCTCAATCCTCTCCCATCTGTCATTTATATTGAAAAATTTCAATTTTTTTTTTAAGATTTTTAAAGAAATGTTTCCAAGATATTATATGAAGATGTCTAAATGCTCAAATAGAACATAAATATTAAAGAAAAACAAAATAAAACGCAAGCAAATCCTTTTGAAGATTTTGATGAGGAAGAGTTTTACTTGCTACAGATTCAGTAAAAAAAACTCTTCATTCCATTACTGCATTTTCAATTGTTTTGTTAATTTTTCTCTTTTGCTATGATTTCATTAAAATGTGCTTACAGAGAATTCTCCAAACTGTGCTTAGTTTCTCAAATTGTACATTTTTGGGTCTATTTGACAAAAATTTGCGTCGCGCCCGCTCTAAGGTAGGTACTAGTTGTATAGGCAGGTTACAACTTACAAAGCGTGTATAATTTACTGAAAAGTTAGGGACCGTAAATAGGTAAATGAATACATTGTCCAAAGATTTATGATTTAGCCATAAAATCTGTTTCCTCAGACAACGAGTTTTGATATTTCAATATTTTGACCTTTTAAATAACTACGAATTCATTTTAGAATTCAAGACAATTATAAAGGTATCTAAATCAGTACCGCCAATTGTGTTCAAAGCAACATTTCATAATGCCACATTATACAGGAGCAAATTAAGTTGGGATTTTCGTAAGGAAACCAAATAATAGACCATGCATGCTGTATATATAACAAATGAAGCAAATAAGAATAACAAATCTTGAATAGAAGTAGCATTTTGGGCCAGTCTGGATCCTGTTATTTACGTAGCATACCACAAACTGCACTGTAGTAGCTATTTTCTCTGATATCACTTTACTCTTAACCAATAGCGATACAATATCAGGGAAAGAATGAACAGCTCACAGCCTGGACTGACCATTTACATTTATATCAGTGTAATTTTTTTTAGCTCTTGTGAAATGGGAGAAAAACATAAATCTCATTTAGATATTATGCATGTCATATAAGAAGTCTGTGCTGAGTTGTAGATATGGTTCCGAGTCTTCCGCCTTGTAGTCCAAGCAACTCAAATATCGTTCGCAATAACTTGTTTTTCTTCGAATTTGATTTGATTTGAAACCAGAGGACCAGGCAGTGCATTTCTTATGCACCCAAGTCCCGAGTACCCTCCATGAGTTGCTTCAACTACTTTTTTGTTAGAGCTCACTTCAGTCTTCAGTGAGTTGGTTTACGTGATGGCCCATTTGCAAGCTTCCGTTGATCGGTTTGCCCATCAAATATCTATATGTATATACAGACATCCTCTTGTGCTGTCTGTTCAAAATTTCGGTTACCTACAGGCATATAAATCGGGTGTTGGGACCAGACACTGCGTCAAACGAAAGAAGCATTTTTAAAACAAAGCCGATATTTTCCCTTAGAGAATGATAGAACTACTGATTCCAAAGCTCACTTTTTGGACAGTACACTAAATACATTTCAGTGGAGTGAGTGACCTGCAGAATAAACAAAAATATTATCATCCATATGCCTCCAGTCGGGTAGTAAGTAGAACCCTCTCTGCGACCGGCCAACATTCCTAAATTATGCACAGCATTATGAATATGCATACAGCAAACAAACAAATCACAACCTTGGCAAAAAGTTCATCATCGTTTAAGGAATAAATAATAAACACAATCGGCGACTATTAACGTTTATTATTCACTCGCAGATATAGTCATATCATCAGAAATATCCGCACGTACGTAAATCGCACGGCAGGCGTTAATTCATCTTGAATTCGGAATTCAAATTAAGTTAATCTGCGTTTGCACAGACATCAGACAATACTGCGTGGAAACGTTTCTTTTGTCAGAAAATAAAATAAACTGTCGTCCCCATCAAGAGAGACGAGACCACCGCTTGCCATAGATACGAGCATATTTCTATTTTTGTTTATATTTCGGTTTGGTTGTCAAAAGTGTATTGAAACGCCCAAGCCCAAGTGTAGGCAGATCCATATAAGATCTTAAAACCCAATTTGTATATCTTGTAGTCGCGCCAGACAAGGGTAATCCGATACCGATTCGTGCGAGTGTATCGACAAGATATGTATTTTTTATTTTTTCAGTTTTCCAAACGTAAAAAGGGCGAGATCGGATATACGAGTACGAGTCCATTATACTTTATACAGTATCGTAACCTCATCGTAGGTAGTTCTGGTTTCTTTGGCGGAAAGTGGGCACAGGGTAATCGTACGTCGTATAGCAACACAAAGAAATATCCGCAGGTTTCAAAAAATTTGTTGCATGACTGCGTTGTCCCCCGAGAAGAGCTTGTAATTGTTTTTTATTATTATTAAAACCATTTTTTTTTTTTGTATTTTTCAGCTCATCCTTTTTTGGGAGAGCATAACACGACAATTGCGTCTTGCGTGGTGTGGTTACAAGAGGAAAGATATATTTTTTATCCCGTAGGAGTGATCTTGTTCTTGTGGTGGATACATGTACCATTGCATGGTCAGCTTTGAACACAAAATGCGAACTAAACACTTGGAAACGTGGAATCGGATGAGGCAGAAAAGGGCATTGTATTACCTTATAATGATCTTCATTTAACGGTTCATTTGGGTTAACGAAATTCTGTCTCATTATTCGCAGGATACCAGTTTTCGGCAGTGGAAATGCTGCATAAAGTAATCGGAAACATTGAAGTGGCCCCCGACTTAGCACGCGTTTTGTCTTGTTCACAAGCCAAACATGCGCTCATGCCTGAGTCGAACAATGAAGAAACACGATCGTATGATGAATGCAGGGTGATGTTTATTTCCCATGCGTTTGAGGGAAGATGAATCCGTATATGAGAGTAAGGAGATACCGTGGGTTTTTGGTACTTTTTTTGACAGTTTTATGTGCCTTTCAATTGGGTTTGCAAGGTTTTTAATAAACTGATCTTTTGTTATACAAAATTTGCGGCTTTATTGTCATTATCATTACTTGTATGGGTATTTCAATATTGTTTGTAGATGGCACTGATCGCCACCCATGTCAATGACTTTTCAAACTGTTCGTGGGGCTGACTATGATTCGGAATGTCTTCCATTTGTCTTAAGGGTCGATGGAAAGCTAAACTCGTTAAATGATTCTAATGTGCATTGCACGAAGTGGGCGTGGTCAGTTTGCTGGACCACAGTACAGACTACAGAGGGGTTTCAGATTTAGAAAGAGGGTATGGAAATTGATACGGATATAGCTTGGAATAGGCTGGGACAGCTGCACAAATATAGCTAGTCACTGTCCGACAGACGAAACAAGATCTAGTGACCAGTGAGCCCTGGTAGAGGAGAAAAGCGACAATTTTGGCGTTTCTATAATGAAAAAAGGGAAAATGAGGGACAAGCCAAAAAAATGGGAACACATTAAAAATTTTAGTGAAAGTTTGAAATTGTTTGAAAGTAAAATTCAAACGTATTTTCATTACAAACAAGTTTCTAAAGATTTATCAGAATGAAATGTTCACACTCAACATGAAGGAAAACATATAGGTAAGAAAGAAAGAAAATTTAATTTATGATAAGCACTTTGAAGAGGATCAATTTTTTCTTTTGAACTTAAAAAATTAAAAAACAATAATAACAAATGAAAATTTTAATTAAGTCAAAAGAGGGGAACTTTTTCCGAATTTGTGGGAAAAGTGGAAAACAGGAGCCAGATGCTGTAAGGCGAAACGATCAAACGTTTTGGTGAGCACGAATGATTTGCCACATCTTACACAATCAAATTTCTTCGTGCACACGAAAACTTTTCATCGTTTCGCCTTTCAGAAATCAGAACGCGAGCCAGTCATGTCTGATAACAGTTTTTGCGACACATTTAGGTTGAAACAGATCTCTTATAAACAGAGCGGACACTAGGGCTTGATTTCTGAGAAAACTTGTGGAGAAATCCACTCTTTCGAGTATTTATCAACTATCAATGTGCCACATACCGGCTGCTCACTGTGAAATATCTAGAAGAAACGCTCCTCCAATCGAATCAAAATCACTTTTCGTAAAATTTTAAAATTACCTATACCTACATTAAATTGCGCACAGATTTTCCTCCTCAATTATTTTTGGCCTACCATGCCTACCCACATTATTTGCAATCGACTATCGCATCGAACAAAGCCGAATCAATGCCAAACTATTTACAGCCCCAATCTAATTACCTTCGAATCCCTGGCAATGCAAACACAATGTGGGCTGTCATCCGCACGCTCCAGATCCCTGTACATGATGTGAAAATTCGCACAAGCTACGTGTATGCATAAGTATATCTACGGCTTATATCCATACACCGGAGATGTGTGTGCTCGCCAACAATAAACAAACATCCCTTTACCACCGACGACGATGTGCGCGCTGCTACTAGAACCCAGCGTGCAAAATGCGAGCAGTTAATAACAAAACTGTCAATTGCAAAGGTACAACACTGGTTGTGTATGTCCTGAGTCTGATGGCATCAATCGTTCCAAAAATTCACCGCTCACAAGAATCTACATTTAAATTATTAGGGATAATAATTTAGAGAGGGGATTATGCGATCGCCCAGCTACAGGTGGGGTATCTCTCACGAGAAACGCAAACAATCGCTGGAGCTGGATGATAATTATATTTTTACATGCAAATTCAATTAAAAACTTAAATTTGACACAAAAGGGTTGGCCAATCTGAATGGGAGCGATGGGTGGGTTGTGGCACGTAATTAGCGAACGAATGATTTTGCATTCCAATGGAGATTAGTTCACGAATTCAATTGCCGGCCACAAATGGCGTTTGCACAAGTGCAACAATTCCCAGCGCGCTCCAACGAGCAAGCAATTTCCTAAAATACCCCCGCGCACAACAACAAAAATCGAGCCACAAAAAAAAACAAATTGAACAAACAATCCAAACGGGGGTGAGAGAGTGCTCGGCGGACATAAAAAAACATCCAACCAGTCGAAGGATAAAAGCGCATTCACACGCAATCGTATATACAGTATATGCACCCGCTAGCCCAGTGTGGTACTTCCCACGGGGAGTGGGTGTTGGCCGACAGGCGACTGTGCTGAAATCAGTGAGATACGGGATTTCTTTGCGAGTACAAAAGGGATTACCATCATCAGCCCAGACAGGGCGAATGCGCCTGGGCTTTGCAATTGGCGGTGGCGTGTGTCAATAGCTGGTCGCGAGATAGAGATATGCTGTGTGCTGGAAAAGGGTGCCTTCGTCCAACAGTTGGGTGGTGGAAAGGGATCGTGCCATTCGGCCAAAAGTGCGATAAAGTAGCGGATTAATATTTATTTACGAAAGCGATGGTCGATTGCAAGTGTGTTGCAAATTGATGAATCTATCTGTGGGCTTTGCAAACGGATGGTGCTGCTCGAAGTAGTTTTTTTTAAATATTCAATGGTATGGGCATCAGGCATCTGGTGTTTGCATAGAGCGATAGAAGTTCACCAATGCTTTTATTCAAGTGGAAGCTGGACTGTGGACCACAAAGGGTTGTCTCCTCGAAGATTGCCAGATGAGCTGTGGACAATGGAGAAGTCTTGCAGCATAACTTCTTTGGATAAATTGTCACACGATTAACATGATTTTAGGTCAGTTAAGGTTGTAGCCAGCTGAATCTATGTGAAGTTGGGGCTGAAAAGTAATAAAATATTAGCGACAGGAAGGGTCCTTCCAGGTTCATGACACATCCCAGTATTTGCTTAATCGTATTTAAAAAAAGTTTATACTTTGGTAACCTACTAAGAAATACCGGGACAAACTTTTCTTCCAAAACTCGGCAAATAAAAACTCTAGGGAGACCATCCCGTCCTTGACAATTAATACTGAATGGAACATATACTTTTGAAATTTCTTAAAGCACTAATCTTTTTTGAAAGGCGCTATTTTTGACCCTTATAAAGAAAAGAATTCCGATTTTTATGAAAAACAGTTGAAAACTTTTAAAAAGAGCCAAACTAAAAAGAGTCGGCGACATCCTCGAAGAAATTGCTCGATCGTTTAAGAGATTTTAATAATGCAAAACTGAGGATCTAAAAGAATATCTTTTCAATATTGAATCCTGGTGAAATGTGAAAAACTGAATAACGACGGTGACTGTCTGACAGCTAAAGCAGTCAGAATACTTAGATTATACTTTAAATATTCAGGAATGTAGGTCTGCTTTCATGGATATTTTTCTAAGGAAAGCGAAGTAGGTTAGGTTAGGTTAGATTGAGTGGGGTACTGAGATCATCGCAAAAGACCATCAGGCACCATAGCGGGACCATCGCCATCCTCAGGGAACCATTTCGTATAAAAACCTAAGCCAAATCGCCCAAACACTGAATTTCCTTACAGAATTTAATTATGGTCTCGATATTGTTTGAACAACCAACCTCCTCTAAGTTATGTATTAAATAAGTACCTGGTAAGGTGCTTAATTCTACTCCGAGCAATTGCTTGACACTCACATAGAAGGTGGGCGATGTCTTCTGTGACTTATAGGTCCTGGCAGTAGGTACCTGCATATATCCGAATTAGCTAATTCTAGTCTCATGACATGCTTTCTTAGAAGGCAAACCTCAGAGAGTATTTCTACCGTTAATCTTAACTTTGTTCTACTGAAATTGATCAATTCTGCAGACTTTTACCGGTTTAAAATGGGCCACAGTAAATTGTGGCTGCTTTATTGGAGTTTTTTTTTCCAAGTATGTAAATCCTTTTTGTCTCGGCTATATATAGGTGGCCCTGTACCCTAAATTATTATACTAAGTGGTAGCTCCGCCCCTTAATTTTGCAGAATATAAGAATCTGACAGGGTTCTGCGAACATATTCCCTTGAGCTCGAGCATTGTGTGGCAATTCCTGACTAGTTAACATTTTGTGGTATATGAAGCTAGAGCTTTAAGCGCAGCCTGGCTATCGATGTAGATGGCGATATTCTTATTGGATGTAGAACTCATGTTAAGTATCTGACTCCGCATCCTTGAGTACGGCATTTGCAGGTCCAACTCGTTGAAGTATACATCTGACCCCGTATCCTCACAGGTTCTGGAAACATCAGCTTATGCTGAGGTCTTAATTTCCCTCGAAATTAAATGAATATATCAATCCTTTCTGTCAGGGTACAACACATCGTACGGTGTGTCGAAGTCAAGTGTCCCAAGACTTTCATCGTAATATGTCCTATACTACTGTTGTTAAACAGAACTGCATTAGTGAGCCGTAGCGTACTAATATTACCTGCATTTTATTGTATTTGTAAGTCCATTTGTTCAAGATGGAAGAACACAGTGCGCACCCGTAACTGCAATGGAGGCTGTTCTTTATACCCTTGTCAACATATCCTGGTACATACTAATTGTTCGTGGCTTTCCACCAGACAAGAGCTCCCTACGCTATTATGGGTTTTACTATCATTATGCATGAGTACAGCCAACACAACATTGACGGCCTCATGCCCCATTTCTTCCATGCTGTATTCTTTTATAAATGAAGAGATATTAGAATTGCGTACTCTTTCGTGGACGTTAAGTTTCCAACTTAGTTTCATGTCTAATACCGTAACAAGATATTTTTAGTTTTCCAACAATGAAATTTCTACGCCAGCAAGTCTGGGCAGCTTGTGTTTTATATTGAAGAGTACAATTTCTCCGGTTGACTCTTAGTCCACACCCTTTAGCCCATACTCTGAGCCTATTGAAGGCATTGAAGGCTGTTTCCACAAGTTCACTCATCGTTTTTAAGGATTTTCCTCTGACAACGATAACTATACGTCATCCACGTTAGCAGTGAAGTTGAATCCTGAATTATTTAGTTAAGTAGGTATGTCCTCTATCACACAAGCACCCACAGGAGTGGAGAAATGACCCCTCCTTGGGGGGTGCCTCTTGTAACAGATTTTCTTATTGAATTTTTTTTCCGAGAGTGGAATAGATATTTCTCGCCGAGAGCATTTCACATAGCCAATTGGTAATGTGTTCCTCGATATTTATCTATTCCAAAGCACTTTTTATTGATTCCCTCCTGACGTTGTTAAAAGCCCCCTCCATATCCAAAAATGCATCCAATGCGAGCTCTTTCTGGTGAAGGCTGCTCTTTATATTGCCTGCCTTTTTTCGCGTAGAGACGTCTCTAATGATTTCGATTTGAAATATGCTTGCTGAGCATTACATAAGGTTCCGCTGCAGCACTTGCTTCTTACATCAATGTCAATAAGCTTTTGAAATGTCTTGAGGAGAAATGACAACAAACTGATAGGTTTGAAGTCTTTCGCTGAAGTGTGACTTGGTGTACCTCATTTACGGGTAAATACTTCTCGTACTTATCTCCATACCAATACCCTATAGGTAAACATAACCTAATCGCAGGAAGTGTATAAATACATTTCCGATCAAATTCGTAACTGTGGCTGGAGGCTGGAGCCCCCGACGGAATGTCAACAAAGCGAAGTAAAGTAGGCAAATATTACACTCTACTTAATAACAGTTCTGAGATTCACGTTAGTTAGAAGAGAATATATTTCATGTTGATACCTTTCTGGAGATGTACTATTGACACTGCTTAAGACTGCTTTCAGTTGCATTCAGTTTTAAGGAGCAGAAACTTAGAGCGTCATGAACCAAAGACACGCAACAAATAGTGGAGACACACGACTATAATCTGGGTATACCACTTTATCACCGATGTCACTCGGAACAGTTTTAATACCTAAGCATTTTTCTGCTTGTCTACTGAACTTTGCTTTAATGAAATTTGCTAAGATAGATTCAAAGGATCACAGTCGGTGCTGAGAATATGGAAAAACTACTTCTGCAGACTGTATAACGGCGACGAAGACCAAAATCCCGCTGTCAGGCAGAACGAACCATTCAACTTAGACGATGATAGCCAAAACTACCGTCCACCTGATCAAAATAAAGTGAAGATAGCAATATCCAAGCTTAAAACCAACAAGGCTGCTGGGCCTGACGGTCTACCCGCCGAGCTTTTTAAAGCAGCTGGAGATGACTTGGTCAGATGAATGTATACCTGATGAATGGAATCTCAGCATCGTTTGCCCGATCCACAAGAAAGGAGACCACCTCAACTGCGACAACTACAGAGGAATCAGTCTTCTTAACATCGCGTACAAGATCTTATCTGCAATATTGTGTGAACGCCTAAAACCGTTCGTCAACAACCTGATTGGCCGCTATCAGTGTGGTTTTAGGCCAGGAAAGTCCTCCGTCGATCAAATTTTCACACTTAGGCAGATCCTGGAAAAAACCCAAGAAGTCCAAATCGATACTCACCATCTTTTCATCGATTTCAAAGCCGCCTAAGACAGTATCTATTGAGACGAGCTATACAGAGCCATGTCTAGTTTTGGCATCCCTACTAAACTCGTCCGTCTGTGTAGGATGACGATAGAGAAATCTCGCTGCTGCATCAAGGTCGGCAATGACTTAACCGAGACCTTTGATGTCAAAAAAGGATTTAGACAAGGCGATGCGCTGTCATGTGACTTCTTTAAGATCATACTTGGACGAATTGTGCGAAACTCACAGGCCAACATATGAGGTACGATCGTTCAAAAGTCTGTACAATTACTTGCATACACGGACGATATTGACATAATTGGACGAACACAGCGAGCTGTCACTTGTGCGTTTGCAAGTATAGACACAGAAGCGGCTAAAATGGGCTTAGCGGTTAACGAGGGCAAAACCAAGTATATGCTGCCAACAAGAAGGGACACACAACATCGACGAATCGGGCAGAACGTCACAATAGACAGCTATAACTTTGAGGTAGTAAGGGACTTTGTCTACCTTGGCTCTGCTATAACATCTGAAAATGACATCTCATCAGAAGTCAAACGGAGAATAACTCTTGCCAATCGCTGTTTCTTTGGGCTGAGAAGGCAACTGTGTAGTAAGGCCCTCTCCCGAAAGACTAAGCAGACTTTGTATAAGACCCTCATCATCCCAGTCCTGCTGTATGGATCTGAAGCATGGACTATTTCCAAAGCGGATGAAGATATTCTTGGTCGATTCGAGAGAAAAACTCTTCGTAAGATATTCGGTCCCGTCTGCGTTGACGGGTTTTGGAGGAGACGATTCAAAGACGAACTATACGAGCTGTACAGCGGCATCGACGTAGTAAAAAAACTGCGCATTGGACGTTTGAGATGGCTATGACATGTAAAGCGAATGGACATCAACGCTCCGGCCCACAGAGTTTTCGATTCCAACCCAGATGTTCCACGCAGTAGAGGAAGACCTCGCCTTAAGTGGCGCGCACAAGTAGAAAACGACCTCAACCAACTTGGAGTGCGCAACTGGTGGCAGTTGGCTAAGGACCCGGCCAACTGGAGAGGCTTGTTGGTTGAGGCCCTGGTTCACCCCGAACTGTAGCGCCACCTAAGTAAGTAAGTAGATTAAAAAAAAAAAAAAGGATAAACAAAATAAATATCGACCATTATTCAAAAGTTTTTGAAGAGGCAGTTAAAGGCAGAGTTTTGAGATACCTCAACAAAGTTAAGTTTTTCGATTCATTTTGGGTTCAGGGTTCGGTCATCTACTGAAGACGCTCTCCTGGAATTTGGTTCTCTTATACAGAAAGGACTGGATGATAAAAAAATTTGTGATGGGATCTTTGTAGACTTCACCAAGCCTTTGACATGGTTGATTACAATATTCTCCTAAATAGATTGCTTAATGTAGGTTTTCGTGGGTTCATTCACAAGGGAGGTTTTAGTTTCTGCTAAAAGCGGTTTGTAGCTCTACTAAATGACAGATCTATTATAGGCACTCTATGTATAAGCCTTTCACAACCATTCGTTTCTGTGCTTTTTTTAATGTTGGGCTTTTCTAATTTCAGGACAAACAAATGGGAGCAACAATTTTATTCAGGAGAAGCCTCTCCACGACAGCTGTACTCTCGGGTTTTTGTAGTTCGTTTGCGGAAGGGGGCGCAGTTGCCCATTTCCGCAGATCAAACCTGTGCGACCCCTCGCTCAGTAGTCCAGCTCATTATCCAATGCGCTGTCATAAAAATAGTTCCAACAGTTTCTAATAGTAACTCCACATTCTAGGACCCTGCTCACCTACAAACTACACATTATGTAGTCTCATACATAGTTTCGTAACATTTCAAAGAATTCCCATTTTAGCGACCCCACAAGAATTTCCGTGTCTCCACTTTTCACACTCGTAAAATTGAAAATCAGGTCGACTGCATAAAAATACTGCACAGGCCTACAGAATGCACAATTCTATGCTCTTCCCTAATTTTGTCTCCCCAATTAAATCTATTTTAACTAGTTTCTTGCGAAACGCATGCAAAAATCTTACATACATACTATACAGCTCCACGCCCTTTTGGGCCGCCCCATGGGACACGCGGCTATTTTTATAGTCCTGCCTGCGACGCAGTCTCAGCTCTCAAAATAAAATTTTCCAAGTTCTGTGCGTAATTTTGTGTATATGTGCGATGATTCAATATAGATTATCTCTTTTGCAAACTCCTTTAACTCGATTCTTAATGAATAGCAACTTGCCATTACACCGAAAGGCACTTCATACAAGAGATACTCTCTCTGAATCATGCGAGTACATCTACATCGCAGTACATGGCATGTCAAAAGGCAACTTCAAGATGAGGAACGATAAAAAAAAATAAAAAAATCAGAAAAACAGCCAACAAAAGAAAAGAATTTAAATTTGCAGTCATAAAGTGAAAAGTTGAGAGGAAAACAAGAACAAAAGCACACACAGGCCTAAAACGAAGCAGAGAAGACGATGGATCCCCAAAACGACGACGACGAAAAGGAAGTCATTGCATGTCGCCGAGTACAAGTAAAGTAGTACTTCAAGTACATGTACATGTATACAGTATACACAAGTGGGTATAGATAGATACGGATTGATATACGTTGTTGGATAACTAAGTATGTCCCGCTTGCTTTCGACCCAGCCCAACTATAGTATTAGCAGCAGCGCCCCTATATCTTCTTGCTGCTGCTTTGTACTTAATACGCGGCGAGGTTCATCATTCCAGAAAGTGACGAGCTGCAGTTCGGTTGTGTGTTCTCCTTGGCTGCCCGCGATTAATTTTTAACTTTTTCTTATTTTATTTCTATCTTTGTTTAGTTAAGTTTTATATATACACATCTTTTCGAACTAAGCGGCTAGACCAACAGACCCCCAGAGCGAGAGAAGAGTGTGCGTGTGCTGCTGCATATTATCGATTGAGGCAGTGCTTTCCCATTTTCATTGCGGTATTAGAAAATAAATTTTCCTCACATTTTATCGGTGCCTTGGAGGAGCCTCCACATCCGAACTCCTCACAGTCAGCATCAGCAGTCACCAGTCAGTAGTCAGTAGCTGATCGTGCTTCGACGTTGTCGTGTGTTTCATTGCTCCTCTGCTTAAATAGTGATCTCTCGATCAACGGTTTTTCCTAGATAATTGTTCGTGCGATCAATAGTTTGCGTGCGCTAATACTGATTTTTAATTTTATCATCTTCAATAATAATTTAAAGTTAAATAAAAAGAAATGAGGGAAATCGTTCACTTGCAAGCCGGTCAGTGTGGCAATCAAATTGGCGCTAAGGTGAGTTTAGATACTTTTTCTTATTTTTTTTTTTGTTCTCTCTGTTTGCACTGGAAACTTATTTGTTCTGGATGAAATTGAAAAATCTGAATGGCACAGCAGAAATTTAATAACACTGATAGATCAACATTGTGTGGTTTGAGTGTCGCATGCAAAGCTGAGTACTCATCTGAGCCGCAACCACAACGAAAATTAAATAAAAAATTAAGTGCACTGGGTGGTGAAGATTAATCGTTTAATGTGCCGGTTTTTACGAGTTGCTAATGGACACAGATGGGTGAAGAGATAAATATGTGTATTTGGAGCAATTATCGGTATTTGTGGGGTTTCTATTAATTTGCGAAAAAATAAAGGTGGTGACTCAGAAGATGAAATTTTATTTTGGTTTCAAATAAAGTAAATTGTGAGATATTTGATCTAGCAGATAACTTCGAAGAATGACTTTTATATAGCTACGTGGGTAAATATTGAGATTGACTTATAAATCTGGGGTATGGGACTATTGCACTGAAAATTAAGAACGATCTAGAAACGAATTAAAATTCTGCAAGATGTGTTGATAGTGCTGCGTATAGGTACAAACGTTTATGGTTTGAAACTTAGCTAACTGTTTTATTTATTCAATGGCTTGTGTTGCCCACAGTCAAAACCGGAGCAATTTCCAAGGTTTATAACCATAGTTACTTAGATCTCTGTTGAAAGGGTTTTCTGGTCAATTTCCTTATGCCACTGACCGTAGAGGTAGGTCACAATTCTTGGTAAAAGCGATCGTTAAAATCTAACTCATAGAAAACTCCCTAGCCATCGTGAAGGATTGGATTCCAGTGCTGAGTCAATTGAATTTCAAAGAGAAAAGCAACTTTACCTTAAAAAAATATCTATTAAATGTACAGAGGCATTACCTATTATTGTGACAATAAAACTATAGGTTTCGGCATTAAAACCTTGGATTCAGCTTCGAATAGTAAATATAAGAGAAAAAATATTTTAACGACGATCGCCAAAGAAGTTTTGGTAATCAAGACCCAAGGCTATTGCAATTGGATTTATTTAAAATTAAAAATGTATGCTATGAAATACTATAAGCAGAATACATCATTCGTCGTTTGATCGCCACGGAAGCTTCGATTGTTGTAAGGTAATTTCGAACACTTTTCGCCACATTATTGGCTGCATGACGGTTGGATCTTTAATACTGCAAAGTTTGATGATTGTTTACATAGCCACACAAAATAGAAAAGAGTACACGAAAGCTGATCTTGATATTGATCCTAAAATTATATGGCTGAATGAATTTTTGTACAATTTTCAAGAATTTGTCCAAGTTTTTCGGCATGTAGCAATCTGAGTTCGAACAACTTGGCTTTCGTTGACCATGAAAGACATAAAGTTCATAAAACCCCGCATATCTTATCACCTCGTCATTTCAGAACAATTTTATAGAAGACCCTCAGAACAATTTATATACGACTAAGTTTTATTTCTTCGAGCTAAAACAACATCCTGCTACCGAATGGCTGAACTGAGAAGTTCTTTCAAGACATTAATACGATCGGATTGTTTTTATACGTTGCAAGACTATCGGTCAAATAATTTATCATAATAATGATTGGAATAGCAAAAGCCTCCCAACGATCACCTATTGAGACTCAAAACTTCAAGTTCTGAAATTTTGTAGCCGTGGAGCGCGAATGGAGCCTAAGAAGGCTTCGATGTCCAGGCAGAACGCAACGTATTGCCATTATGGACGCCAGGTGGGTTTAAAATGCCATAAAGAAAGAATGAGCACTCCCAACCTTGAACATTATTAATTTATTTAACATTTCAACAATATGGATCGTTAAGTGTTAAATGGTCGTAAGGCGATCAACAAAACAGACGAGTCTGAAACTGAATAACTGTTACTAAGGATGGTAGATGGCAGATGACATATTGTGGCCATGCCGGTGCTAAAAAGTTGTTTTACTCGTAGTATAGGCACAATTTGCCACATGAAACTGCTTGTTTTGCACCACTTCGTCGATCGACTTACGATCATATAGCCGACTATATTCATTAGAAGTCTTTTGAAATTAAGGCAACCCAAGACCAATAGTCATCGATCAGTGATCGTTTACTATTTTTATCATCGAAATGGCTGGGTACCATTACTGATCTTGTACCTATGGCATTTGCATGACCAAATAGAGCTTTTTCAGAAAAAGCGACAAAAACTGGACTTAATAACATAATTTTAACTCAATTACTGTCAACTTTAATCTGTTTGTTATACTTTTAAGATGTCGACCGTCTGATGATCACATAACTACGTCCACAAGTACATTCAAAATATTTTACCGATTGAAAAATGCAGAACGTTTTTGGAAGTACTAAAAGTTTTAACAAGAAACTCTAGTCTGAAATCAAAACGAATGACAGTCTATTCAAACCTGTTTTAATGAGGCCTTTAAGATGAGAACCGTCTGATCATCATCAAACTGGGTATGCAGCACTTGGGTTGTATAATCGACTGAAAAATGCAGCCGGTTCCATTTGTCGCGACCGTCATTACTCCCAACCTCTCTGACTACTGCGCCCAAGTATTTGACACATCCGTAGGATCTCAATCAGTAGAATATTGGACCAGAGTTCAGGAATGCAACTGCAATGATCTCTCATCCGAAAGTACTGGATTGGAACCTGATGTTGGTAGATCTCTGATCGACACTGATCTTGTACCACAGAAGCGAACAACATTCATATTAAGAAGCTATAGTAATTAAAATTGAGTGACTGGCAGCCCACTCCTTCAAACTGTCTGATGATCATTAAAAAATATAGTACGTTCCCTTAAAAAGCACAGGAATTTCTGTCATTATAGTTTAACTTCCTCATGTCGCTTGTTTCTATTTCTACCCACCCAAGTATTTGACACATCTTCAGAATCAGATGCAGAGTGAGAAGATCAGTGATCAGTCAAAGTGCGTAAATATAGACAAGTCATACAATATTGAATACAAATGCATTCTGAGTGATCACTTACCTTTGTAGCCAAAACCTTGCCCAAAATAACCAAAAAAAAATCTTAAAACATTTTGAAACAAAAGATCGTCTAACAATCACGCAGCTCTTCCTCCACAAAGTGGTTTTCATCTAAACTATGCCAGTCTCGATTATAATAAAAGTACGGACTCTGGATAATCATTTCCTTACAAGTATCTTTCGTCATTATGTTTATCTATTAATCTTTTTCCTCCATATCTTCATATAAGTAATTCTGTTTTTTTTTTCCAAGTGGGTAATTATGAAATGCATTCGTGCATGATGAGCTACATCCATCTGATGATGGGCTTCTATTGGCTACTTCAACACAAGAAGTAGTCGAGGCCTACTTAGTTTTTTTTTATATTTTTCATCCACGTCGAAGAGAAAATGCATTAAATTTGTGTTCTCCTGCATACCGAATATCAAAAGCAAAGCGCATTCAATTAAAATGAAATGAGAAAGAAATTTCAACTCTTTTAACATGGGTGATTTTCCTCTCAGCTAATTGCGCCTATAAAACTTAGATTTGAGGGTATCAAGTCTAATGTGTGCCTTATCTCGGCGGCAACTGAGATAAGAATACACATCTCTAATAGGCACAAGACATTGTGATTTCACTTGTATTAGAGAAGTTCATGTGATAATCGGACTGCACTAGAATGATGATAAGGGTTCTTTGTTCTATATGACAATGAGTCACCCTTAGAGTGCAAAGCCATATGTGCTTGTGCACTTCATTATGCAAAGCGTGTACCCACACAGTATATGGCTTCAAGGCGAAAATGATTCGGATATCCTTTCACCTTCTTATTCACATGCACATTCTGACATCACTTCCTGTAATTCGAGACCACAAACAGAATTTGATAGGTTTCCGCGGAAGTTCTTAATCAGGCGGCATATAAACAACTGCGTGACGAATTTATAAGGAAATAAACAAAACTACTGAATCAGATCCTAAAGATATCAGAGGCAGTTCTGACTGTCACATCACATGGAGTTGATGACAGTGTAGATGGAAACGTAGATTAGAACAGAGTTAATAAAAAACCCGATTAGCTGGAAATATATCTGTGGGTCATCGTAATCGTTTTTCGGAACAAATGTAATTCGAATTGTGACCGAAAGTGACAATTGATCTGCCGACGAGATGAGCGTATATTTATCTGCACCGTTGCAGTCAAAACTGAATCTTCTTCCAGGTCTCGTTCAAATATATCACACAGAACATGACATTTTTCGGAGCTTCGCTCGCTATTTAGATGGATGGACCAATACATATCACACGTCAAGAGATCATTGGCTTTTTGAATAAATAGAGCTGTATCTTCCTGGCCCTGTGTCATTTATCAATACGATTTCCAGAATAGTTCTCTGGATTTTCGAAAATAGACACGCGCTAGAAAAATTGTGTCTACATATCAATGTGCTGTTCGAAGAATTTGGACATTTTTCTTACCATTTTAGAAGCTCCCTGGATTTTACTCTTCCCCTAAATATAGCTACACTTTTCCAAGTTTGCATCGTGCGGGGGATTCATTCTATTAAAAAGAATAAATATATGACACATGTCACTCCCATTAAGCTCTTTTGACAGACATGATCCAATAATGTAAAGTTAGTTATCATAAGCATAACTCGGCTGAACTTGTCGGGAACCATGTATTCAAATTCGTAGGGATTTGTTATCGAGAGGGAACTAAATTAAATTTTAAGAGACACTCATACGCAACACTGTAGTGAGTTAATTCTATTACAAACGGACGAGTGTTTTTATGCTTGAATCGGATGGACGGGGATAGACGAGAGCCAATTATAAAGTCGTACTTTGCGGTCGGACTAGTGTGCTGTTAATTGAAACAGCGCAGCTACAAATGTAAATTACTGCGATCACTTTAATGTCGGCGCAGATATTTGTAATAGCATGCAACGCATGTCGAAGGGAATTTGTATTCATAGGCGAATGAGGGGATTTATGCAAATTAAAGATGGCGGTGTAAAAATAGAAATAGGAAGACGTTATCAACGATTGCGTACTGGAAATGTTATTTAATTAGCTGCGTTCCAGTAAACAGAAAAACGAAAAACTTTATTTCTGACTGTGCTATAGTGTCGATAATAAATTTTCGCTAATGTCTTCTTGATTATTTATTGAAATTGAAAAGTATTACACTGTCACTTTGATTGCATAGATTGAGAGCCAAGTTGATTTTTCTAGGACGATCTAGTAACCTGCGAATAAAACAGGTCTCTACATGGAGCTAGTGATGCTTGACACTTGTGTTACTTACGGAACTTGGCCCAAGATCTGTGAATGTCAACTGTTAGTAACAGAAATTGATACAAAATCTATTTATTTGACGACTGTTGGTTCCAGATGCTCGTTTTGGGTCTGTCAACGATGATTGTTGGTTCCTAGCCTGCTTATGTATCAGAAGTTGGCCCAAGGTCTGTGAAAGTCGACTGTTAGTAACGGAAATTGATTCAAAATCTATTCATTTGACGACTGTTGGTTACAGATAATGGTACAGGATCTGTCAACGATGAGTGTTGGTTCTTCGCCTGCTTATTGAGTCATTGATCATCGGCACTGAAATAAGCATGCTAATTTGATTGAATACCAAAGTTCCAAAGACTTCTTTGACTTCAAATTATAAAATTCAACTCTAGCACTCCCTTTTCTAAATCATGTTATTAACAGACAGTTGTAAAGCAGAAACTGTTTGCCTCTAACAGAGGGTCAGGTATAGTCGATTCCTTTCTGTGACCAAAACTAACGGATAATTACTCATGACTTCATGGAATTTTATTCATTTATAGCTTACAAATGAGTCCTAGTGAATTCAAGTGAATAAGTAACCTACCTCTGTAAGAAAAAACACTGGTATAGGTATGTCCCAATTGCAAACCTTTCTACCTTTCAACCCAAGCTCTGGCTTTTAGTACTCTTGATATCGACCTGCCTATAATCTATACATATACTTGAGAGGATTCAAGTTATAGGTTTAGTATAATAAAGGATGTGTAACAGAAAAAAGGCATCACCTCCACCGGAGACCAAAAACGACCATTTGCAAGACTCCTTAAGGTAAAAGTTGTGAGCGAATCAGATAGAAGGCTTAATATTGAAGATCATAAGAAGATCCGGGATCCACGAGTCCGTAAGTGGGCCAATTATAGAATGTCATCAATTTAGATCAAGTCTGCTAAGCAGTTGATGAGGTTTAAAATACGTGACAAAGTACAGTTGACTTGCTTGGTGACGTACTGATCGGAAACGAAAAACTTTTAAATTGATCTAAAAGTCAGGTACAAGATCCCTGAATAAGCCAAGGTTCTATACCTAATCCGAAAAGATCGTAGTTACTATAGATGTCAATGACAAACTCAGTCTCAGACAAGTACTAGTGCCCATGGATAAAGTACAAAACCTTGGCTTTTCCAGGGAAAAAGCTCATTGACTGCTCTCACAATAAAAGGGACTACCACATCACCCTCAATGTGGAGCCTATTTATGGACTTCCTGTTGGAAAGTTTGAACCAGCCTTGACATCGACTATAAAGTATTTTGAGAAAGCTTTCAGTCATCTCATAGAGTCGAAGCTCAAAGTAAACAAAAGTTTGTTCGATATAGTTGTGCATAATATCGATCAAAATGCTATTTAGGAGAAAGAAATCACTTTAAGAACACAAACTATTCGAATTGTGGGCATTACACTGGCACATCTAGGACTGCAATTAGTTATCAAGTTCATTCAGCGAAGGTCTACCGATCATCCTACGATTAATGAACTTTTGCTATTGTGAGACAAATGATCACTTATGGAGCTGAATGTAAGCTAATCCATCGGCAATAAAAGAGATGCTGAAGTGCAAGGGCAGACGTGTCTATCTTCGGGCATCCTTTTTTAGACCTAACCTACTCGTAAAAATGTTTTGTTCGAATAACCACAATTCGTGGGCTTTGTATGCACATTAAAAACTTATTCAACATCATTTCCTGCTCTGAGGACATTCCTTACTACGAATGAGAGTATCTTCCTCGGATATTTGCTTTTCTAATATTATTTGGAAAATCTTTTTCGAAGTCATATAATGACAGAGAATATCCTGTTTTGAAGAATATGGCGATATGCCAAAGAATTTTACGAAGTGATACTTTGTTTTCTTCTAAAGAATCTATTTGCGTTATAGTTGAAGTATATTAACATAACTTGAACTGGCGATAAATTCGCGGAACATTTAATATGACTTCTAGAGTGCTTACAATTTTGTTTATTCGTGTGTTCATTTTTGCAAATAAATTTGAGAGGATCTGGGTCTTGTTTGGTTAGAGTTGAGACAATGAGAATATTTTATGACATTTTAAAATAAAAGGAGTGTGACTTTAAATTAAGTAAAAGTAATGCGGCAAATGACTCAAGATCAGGAGCCTTTCGAAAATGATTTTTGGTTATTTTTCGAGATGAAATTATAAGTACCTAGTAGATGTACCTACTCAACTTCAAGAAAGAGCAATTATATATACATAAACTCATTTATTAAATTTGTAGTTTTTGACCATAGTTAGAAGAAAGAGTCGAACACATCAAGGCCACCCTAGCCTGGTTCAATGACAGAGCCCGTTAATTATTTATGTAAATATATAGACGATACAGTTCGCGATAAAAAGCTTCACTTAAATAAATAATAATAGTAAGGCTAATTAAGGGAGATATTACCTATCTATAGGTATGAAAGCATTTTCTAATTTACACATCATACGACACCTAATCGTTTTTATAATTGCTGTTGGAGATTTGGGCTCTACCTGGAACTTGAAGGCCCTCCGAAGGACTACTTAGCTGCGATTTCAATGAAATAAATCGTTTGCATAAGGCAAACTCAACCTAAATTTACATCTAAGGCCGAAAAGTAGCATACCTACAAAAAAAAAACAGAAATGCCCCTTGAGTAGTTGGGTCTTTATACTGTCAAATATGACTGCAAGTGTGCTTGTAAATGTGTAAACAGCTTTTTACTCAGGTTGCTCAGTCAATTTATTCTGAGCTCATAGAGCGCGTTCTGATCATGCTCTGAACGAAAAAAGAAATACAAATTCGAGCTCTGATGTGTCTAAACTAAAAAAAACCGGCCAAGTGCGAGTGTCACTCGCGCACCGAAGGTTCCGTATTTGGCTAAAATCCAACACATCAGATAGTTATTATTTGAAATCTATAATATCATTCAAACTTCCCCTCTTCATGAATTCATCACAATTTAGTTTAATTTAATTACTTAATATTTTTACTCTCAAAAATTACTCGCACATGAATCTCATTTTCTAATTATTACCTAGTACCCAACCCACGCCAATTTTCCATTCTGTATGCGACCTGTCCCAATTAAAAACTATTGACTAAAAATATATTACGTTTATTTTGTTCTGTACTCCCCAACAAAAATGTATTATACTCCCCAACGAAATTAGCAAGCGGGAACCCAGTGACTCTCTTCTGTCTTTGATGGGGTCAATTGTGCACAACTGCGTAGTAGAGATTAAAACTTATGATAGCAACGTATTTTACATGGTAAAATTATCTTTTTTGAAAATATCTTGTAAACTATTAACTTTTCGGCAAAACAGTATTCAGCACATATATAGATAGGAACATGATCTACAAAAAAGGAATTTATGTATTTTTTTGTGAATCAAGAAATAAACTGTTTTTTGGACGAATGAAAATATTTTTTTCACCAATTTTCACTAATTAATCCAAAACCAATCGATGTATTCCTTCCATTGGTATTTGTCGTTTAACTAGAGGTTATACCGGATATTGTGTGTAAATTTTAGCCTCCTATGTCAATCGGTTCTTGAGATAGACCTGGTAAAAAAATTGGCTTAGTGGGTTCGGACAGACAGACGCAGAGACATCCGAGCGAAACTAATAAGGTTACGTTTTTTCCCTTTGGGTACGGAACTTTAAAAAGAAAAACTCCTAATATAAAGCCGAACTCTTCGACGAAAAGTGCAAGTACCTTCAATGGGTGACATTAATTCATTTTGTTTAAATAACTCATCCGTTTTAAGTCACTTCTCTCACCGTATAGTTAGATTTCTCTAAATAACCTTTGACACCGGTCTACAATAAAAACCGCGTCTTTAACGACTGTCTCTTCAAATTAATTATTTTCCTTAACCAGTTGTGTATTTCCTCGCGTAGATAGTGGCATCAAAATCTCCCCTACTCATACCTATTTCATATAAATCCCCACCATATACGAAGAATTTTGTTCACTTAGATACCGTCGTAATTAAAAAGCGATAAAAATTTCTAATTGTACTTTTGCTTTTTTATACAATTCCCAGAGTTTCTATCTGGCTTTGTCTTGTGTGCCTCCTCATATTGACGCCTTTCACATGAAACTGTTGAACTCCGATTCTGGGTTAAGTTCAATGTCTGTTACTTTATTTGGATGCAAAAATACTGTGCAAAAGACGGAGGGGAAAACTAATTAAGTCCTAAAATTTGATTAATCACAGCGCGGATATGTGCTCTTTAATCAGACAGCCATCTTCTCAAGCACATACCCAACTGTATATAGTTTTTGTCAGCTTTTCATCACACAAGACGAGACGTCTTGGTTCAGTTACTATGTATTGCCGTTGGCTTTAAGATAATTGACGTATCGTTAAAAACGCTGACACTTAATTAAGATACAAATACCCAAATATTTGACTACATTCGCAGTTGTTCGATGCTACTGGAACTGGTTCGGCCATTGCCCCCCTGCCTGAGAGGGAAAAAATAAAAGAAAATACAAACAGAAAATTGAACTCCGAATAAAAATTGGTATTCTATTTCAGGAACAACTTCGCCCAACGCACCACCGAGTTAATAAGTCTGCTGTTACACTGCTGCGCTCAGTTAAATTTAATGCCAAAATAAATTAGGAAAAAAAAGAGGAACAGAAAACTCCAACTTCTCGTTATATGTATTTCTTTGGAGAGACTTTCTGCTGATGGCATTCTCAAATATATGTGTTGAGTGTTGGCGTGCATGCAGTAAGAGGCCTATTTTTAGCCTTGCAATATATACGCAAGACGAGGAGGAGTCGGGAAAAGAACCAACCGAGCGTTTAATCCAAGTTAGAAAATTGAAAAGAAAAAAAGTTCTAATGGAATGTCACTCAATCGGAGGTTCGGTTCGGTAGATCACCATGATCACGAGGATCGTAAAGCTTAATTGAATGGAAAATCGTGTTAACCACAAAATCAAAACCATGTTGTTTTCAATTTTTTGACAGTCGGAAGTCGTTAAAATTAATGAGGTTTGATGGACAAATTCGATGAGATGTAGATCAGTGAAGATTTTCGTACGCATCAGTAAAGATCTTTCTATTGAAAATGGCCATTAAAAAACACAGTGCCTTGTATAGACAGAGAGATGTTGGCAAAAGAAACTTCATTTGAATTTTAAAAATCACAGAAGGGTATGCCGGGGTTGGCCTAATCTGTTCTAATTGGTTAAAGAAATAAAGTCGGGCGCGGTCAGGGTCAAGTGCAAGACGATTAGTCCAATTGAGGAAAGAGTCAATTTTCGACAACTTTAAAATGTATAGTGGGGAATGCGCCCGATTAGTAATGACATTTTGTCATCATCATATTTAAAGTCTGTCCGTCTGTCCATTGCAAGGGGTGTAGGATGTGCAAAAAAAAGAAAAACTCTGCTTAGATATCACCTTCGATTTCTGTTAATGGAATGCAGATAACGATTATAAAAAATCCTTAATTCTAATCGCGACATTTTGCAATGCAAGTGTGAAAACCAGAGTCAAAATCGTGCAGTAGTTTTTAAATCTATTCCGGACAAACACCTTATAGAATGAAAAAGGTTAGTTTATTGAAGATGTTTCAGTTACAACTGCGATTGATTTTTGTCTACTTAGGTTAGGTTAAGAAACGGTGTGTGTTGCGGTAGCACCATTTCTCCTAGGGAGTCCTAAGGCCAATTGTGATTCCCTTCATACATTAAACAAACCCCAATCAACAATCTGGTGGACTCATCATCATTTTCTGTCGGCGGAGGGAAATATATTCACGGGCCATAACCTCACATGGGAAATAACTTCACCTTGAGTGTGAAATAAATTCACTTATTCACTGTTTATGAATTGTGGGCTTACACAATTGTGTTAAGAGAAATTAGTTCCCACAAAAAAGTGAAGTTCAAATAAAATAAGTGAAATTGTTTCCCATTGGAGGTGAAGTTGTTTCCCATGAGAAATTAGTGCCCGTGGCGTGAAGTTATTTCGCTTCACCTATAGCTATTTATCACCTATCGAATTTTTGTACCAGAAGAGAAAGATTTTCAATTCAAAGGGGAGCTTGGAATTATCTGGCTTCGTAATTTTCAATAATTGTTCAAGATCGTGCGATTTCGTTATAATAAAATTATAATGAGTGAAAAACAGGCGGGAAATAATATGAAAATGCGAATTTCAAAATATCCGCGAAATTCCGAATATGCATGGTTCTTTTTAGAACAAATTTGCCCCAGACAGTCTTTGTTGGAGAAAAAGGCTCAATGGGGACCGATTTTAAAATTGGATTTCTTTGGTATTCCTATATCAGCACACATAAGCCTCTAGTTTCCAATAGAATAATTTCTATATTCTCAGCTTTACAAATCACTGGGCTTCCTAACTTCAGACGAGAACTTATAACAGTAACAAAAAATAATTGGAATGTGAATGCAACTCGTTTTTAAAGAATTTTTCATAAGTGATTAAAGACAAATAAGGAACATTTTTGACCCACTTGGTTTAGAAACTTATTATCGCTGTTTTTAAAACTTTAAGAAATGTAATGTTATAAATGAAATAAATGGTTATTAATGCAATAACACGTTAAAAGAGCTTTATTCATGGACAAATTGAAGAGCTCATATTTTGTTTACAAGTTATAAATATAAAAAAAAAATGATTTATGTATATAATAACGACACATGACCATGTTATTTGCAGCTTGGAAATAAAAAGTCTGGAAGTGAAAAAAAAAACTTTTTAGTTTTGATATTCCTAGATAAATTTACAAAATATTTGTAACCAAATATCTATGGAGATAAAGGTCCCATTTTTTTTTTCGTAATACAAATACAAAGTTTTCTTCAAACGAGGACGTTCGGATTTTTAGTTCAGTAAGCCTGATAGTAATTTATTTATTTTTTAAGTCTGACAAAAGTCTGAAGTTCCCAATATTTACATTATTTATTTCTTGTGTCAAACATATGCAGATATTCCTGAACGTTATTCGTTCCAAGTACTGAGTTAAAATTTCACTTTTAAAACGTATCATTGAGTATACTATTATGAAAATCAGATAAGATTGCCGAAGTAAAAGGATAGAGTACTTTTCCTCAAATTATAAGGGAACTAAGGACAAATACCGGATGATATTGTACCACCAAGCTAAGAGCCCTTTTTTGTGGGTTTGAAAAACACGAATGTCTCTTATTGAAATTGGGTAACTCTGCCCTTCTCCGACTAGAAACCTCACCGACATACATCCTTTCTAGTGAAACTTATTTTACTAGCGCAGACTATTAACTATTTACCTGCAACTCTTTTTTCCAATCTTTCCTAAAAAGGAACATGCATTGTAAAGGGTTTTCCAATAAGAGGTGTTATTTTGTTATTAAAAGAAAAATGTCATTTTTTGAGATAAATGATCGGATGTTTATTTCATAATAAAGAGGAAGGTATGCCGTTAATAATGAAAAAACCCATCAGCCAAATGGCCACCACGAGCACGCATACAGGACCATATCCTTTTCATGTAATTTTCCATAACCAAATCGCAAAGTGGCTGCCCTATGTCCTCGATAGCCTCACGAATTTTATCTTTGAGGTCTTGAATCGACGCTGGGATGTTGCCGTAGACCTTATAATATCTTTCACTTGGCCCCAAAATAAGAAGTCGCAAGGTTTTTATTCTTCACATCACTAACTTGTCCCAACAGCTCGAATTTTTCCACCAATTTCTGTATTGCGGTTTATTTCTACGTCGTTTCTAAAAACGTTGATGTTTAGCATGGAGCTTTTTTTAATGGAAAATTTTCCTATAAAGAAAACCAAGTAAAGGTGCACCTCAACAAGTTATTACTTCAAGCTCTACTTGACACTTGTTACATTCGCACTTAGTGATAGTATTCTTCCCTGTTAGAGGAGAACGGTTATTAGGAGAACGTTGAATCCAACTGACAGCGGAGACAGTAGACCAGTTTAAAAAGCTTAATAACAAATTATTTTTTTTTGCTGAGCATTCGTCGACTTTTCACTGCTTTTCTATACTTGATCGCTTAGATAGGTTTTCATAAAAGCAAACCTATTGCCAGGGTGGATTTTATTGCATTTTGCAAACATTTTCATGGAATCAAGCACACTCATTAACTCAGTGACATGTCGGTCGTACCTTGTATATTCTTTTGCCATATATGGCATAGCTCTCAAAATATCTCAACACGTTGGAAAATACTCCTAACTGAGGAAAATAAATCCTTGTCTGCTTTCTTTAAAATCGTTGGGGTCTTTCTGGCGTCCACTTGACAGCAAGTATGTTGTGCTCTTTATAACCTACTCTGTCAATAATTTGTTCCTGCACTTCCCGAAACCTGTTTGTGGTAGCCACAACTTTCTACAGAAACATAGATCGGCGTATACCTACGTATAAAAATAATCCCACTCATCATCCCGCATCTGATGCTATAAAACCAATTTTTTATTGTTTATCGCTCATTGGGCGCCAGTTAACGTCGCATACTTACTCCCCAGCCACCACTCACAGTCCTTATTGAGTTCTCAGCTTTTAATTGACATCGAAGAACACACAATCCAGACAGTAAGTCAACCCACTGCTGACAATTAAAATATCTTCACCTACTTCAAACAACATTTTTTTTCTGTATAGTCGCAACATCCCATCGGAATGTCGCCGCTGCAGTCTTCATCTTTACCCAACCATCATCATTAAGGAAGTTGTTAATCAGAATTAAGGCAAATATTTACTCCACACATTTAGGACCCTCTATTTCCATTCTGGGGAACAACTAACTTCAAGGAGATTATTTATCCGAAAATAGGATCCAATACGGGTACACCTATACCGTGTCGGCAACATGTGCATCATGCAAGTCGAACCTGTGTGTGTGTACACCAAAAGATGTCACTTCACAGTCGATTCCCCCCACCAACCATCGGGACCACAAATAAACACAGATTTAGGGTGACGTTGATATTTTAGAGCAGCGCACTGATCGCAACGATCCTCAAGGGAGGATCGGTGACGAAAATAGATTTAATCGCTGCCCCCTTGGTGATAGATTTCAAAAATAGCAGCCGGGCACTGTCCTCATGCGTCGTCGCTGTGCTTGTTATTTACAGTGTTTGGCTTCCAAATTTGGAAGCACGGTTTTTGCTGTTGTCGCTGAGAAAAAAAAATACAACTCAACCCATACCCGATTCGGAGGACATTTGCATCCGTGCTTATGAGCTGTGGCTTAATTGACCGCGTATGTTATATACGTGTGCAATCAGGTGCTCCCAATTTCTTTTTAACATTTAATGAATATATTTTGTTGCATTCGTCGCTACCAAATTTGGCGGTGGGCAATCAAGTGATTTTGTGTTGACATGTTGACCGAGGCAACATTGTCGCGCGTACGCACTGCAGCAGCATAGGCTTAAAACTAAAAGCCGTTCTCAATGGACGAGACAACTTTGGGGCCTAATTGTTTGGTTAAAGGGGCGCACTGAGTGCGTAGCGTTTGCGCATACGATCAGCGATCAGTAAACCGATCACGTCTGGCTGGGAGATTATCTATCTTTATTTTATTTTTTTCGACGTTTTTCTCGTGCTCATTGGCTATCGTTGTCAGTTCTGAGAAACATTCGAGATATTGTAATGAGAGTAATTGCTATTGACTGCTGTTGCCAATGGGGAGATACAAGCATAATTGATTCAACAAGCTGGGTCCACGAGTACACTGTACAGTGGAAGTGGTGTATGCATGAGCATCCTCTTATTGGTGTGATTGGCTTTGTAATGGAGGCACACAAGTTCAGGGCGAAATGCCGGAGAGCGGTGTCCGACAATTAACTAGGTTAGATGCGAGATCGCAGTTCGGTCGTTTGCATTGCGATCTAATGATAATGAGAAAAGATGATCGGCTGAGGGGAAATCTCGTTTAAATTGGCTTTCAATGACTTGTGCGGAATTCGGAATTCTGTGTGTGCGAGTTCAATTGGAGAGACACTTTGGCAAATCGCTGGAGAGTTCGGATCGGATTGTGAACAGTAAAGAAACATTTCTTTGTAATTTTGTGTCTCGCAACGGGTGACTGTTGCGTTCTTCGAATGTTTTTGTGCCGGGGCTCGGTTTTAGGCAAATCCTGAAAGTATGCCTCCCTAAAGTAAAAGTTGATATGCTCTCATTTGGTTGGACAATTTGTGGAAGTCACCGCATATTTGTTGCGAGGCCATACGTCGAAAGAAACACTGCAAACTAAAGTCCATCTCATCCAAAGCCACTTTTGTCCGACTCGAGCCGTCGCATTGGTGTAGGCTTCTACTGGCAAATTGGGCTCCGACTGGTTGATACTCAAAAATGATAGACAGTAGATATTACTAGATGGATTTTATGAAAAAGAAATTGGTCTAAAGCTTTGTTTTTGCAATTGGCTGGAATTTATTACCCTGGGAATCGGTTACGTTTTGTCATACGTATCTTAAACAAACTGGTAGACATACGACTACTACCAAATATCTTGTCCAACATTACCCAACCGATAGAGATCATACTTCCAGCGAAATAAAAAATGTTAAACGAGCAAGCTTATGCCATAGAAATCACCGCCATCTGTGGGTGAGTTAGCGAACTACATCCCCTGAACCTGACCACAGTCATCTGCCATCTGTGGGTCAGTTAGTGAACTATACCCACTAAAACTAGCTACAGGTTTGAAACAGAAATAAAACGTCTATCTATCTGAACGTTAGAATAGATGCTGTGCCTACAAGTTCTACCCTCAATCTATGAGAATATGAGCGAATGGCTAAGAGAGCCGCAAGGCGGTATCATTGTATATGCCGGTACCTATGTACACATGTTGCCGACACCTCGCCTGTAGATTATCGATTTCACAGTTTCAAACGACGCAATACCAAGATTGTTGCTATGCCAGACAGCTTTCTTTTTTTATAAACACGCATCTCCGCCCAGGTGGCGTGGAATCTCACTCAACAAGATCAGTCGCCTCGTCCAAATCCGTTAGCAAAAATATTCCTCCTCGCACGCAATTAACTTACAAATCCAAATTTATTGCAATTTTTCTCTTCGTTTCAGTTCTGGGAAATAATTTCCGAGGAGCACGGAATCGACCCAAACGGTATCTACCACGGTGACAGTGACCTGCAACTGGAAAGAATCAGCGTCTACTACAACGAGGCATCAGGTATGTGTTAAGCGTTCTTCACTTCATAAAAGTCGACGCCCTCCGTGGTGGGAATTAAAACGAATGCCTTCACGGAATCATGGGCACAAACATACGTATTTGTAGATATTTCGCAAAGCCCCAAGTGCAAGTGCAACGAAATGTCCATAACTCATGCGATGGTGGCACATTCTAGCCGAGTGATTCATTATGTGAGAGTCATCGTGTAGAATTATAGCCGCCGGAGGAGCAAAAGTATGCAAATCGCTTATCCATTTTTGGAGCGGTGCGCGGCAGAGGGACTGCTCTTTTTTATGGACTTCCTTTCCAAGGCTAGTCAAACGTGCCTGGCATGGCGAATGCTGTGGATCGCAGTGGGACAGTTAGTCACCTACCTACGCCTGCGTCCATCTAATTAAGCTGTTTGAATTTTAACTAATTGTCTGTGTTGTTTTCAGCGGTCACACGTTCATCGGGTGGCAAGTATGTGCCACGTGCGATCTTGCTGGACTTGGAGCCCGGCACCATGGAGGCTGTACGATGCGGCGAATATGGTCAGCTCTTCCGCCCGGATAATTTTGTTTTCGGACAGTCGGGAGCCGGCAACAACTGGGCCAAGGGCCACTACACCGAAGGCGCCGAACTGGTGGACAATGTGCTGGATGTAGTGCGCAAGGAGTGCGAGAACTGCGATTGTCTACAGGTGAGTTCTACTTCCTTTCGTCGGTTAAAACATATACTTATCTCTCATCTTTGTAGGGCTTCCAACTGACGCACTCGTTGGGTGGCGGTACCGGCTCCGGCATGGGCACCCTTCTCATATCGAAAATCCGCGAGGAATATCCCGACAGGATCATGAACACCTACTCAGTAGTGCCATCGCCAAAGGTCTCCGACACCGTAGTGGAGCCGTACAATGCCACTTTGTCCATCCACCAGTTGGTGGAGAACACTGACGAAACCTACTGCATTGACAACGAAGCGCTTTACGACATCTGCTTCCGCACACTGAAGGTATCCAACCCCAGTTACGGCGATCTCAACCACTTGGTCTCGCTGACAATGTCTGGAGTGACAACTTGCCTCCGATTCCCGGGCCAACTGAACGCCGATCTTCGCAAACTGGCCGTCAACATGGTGCCCTTCCCCCGTTTGCACTTCTTCATGCCCGGCTTCGCGCCACTCACCTCTCGTGGATCACAGCAATACCGTGCCCTGACCGTTCCCGAGCTCACCCAACAGATGTTCGATGCCAAGAATATGATGGCCGCCTGCGACCCACGTCACGGTCGCTACCTAACAGTCGCCGCCGTCTTCCGCGGCCGCATGTCCATGAAGGAGATCGACGAGCAAATGCTCGCCGTGCAGAACAAAAACAGCAGTTACTTCGTCGAATGGATCCCCAACAACGTGAAGACGGCCGTGTGTGACATCCCTCCCAAGGGCCTGAAAATGTCGTCCACCTTCATCGGAAACACCACCGCCATCCAGGAGCTGTTCAAGCGAATCTCCGAACAGTTCTCGGCCATGTTCAGGCGCAAGGCTTTCCTCCACTGGTACACCGGCGAGGGCATGGACGAGATGGAATTCACCGAAGCCGAGAGCAATATGAACGACTTGGTGTCCGAGTACCAGCAATACCAAGAGGCCACCGCAGACGACGAATTTGATCCCGAAATGAACGAGGAGGTGGAAGGCGAGTGTGTCTAACAGAGCACTGGCTGAAGCCCGTCCTCTCAAAAGCGTAAAAAGTTCCAAAGTTCGTAAAGGACGCTCACATCTGCCTTAACAATCATTTTCACTCTGTCTGTCCTTCACTCACTTTTCATTGATCGTTAATACTAGCTACTTAAGACTTTCGCCCTTCTGCATGTGCCCGCCAAGACTGAAGCAGCGGCAAGGGACATCAACCCTCAACATGAATTCCTATGTCGGTGTTTACGTTCGGTGGTCATCACTATCGCCGAGCACCAACGATGACATCGGCTTGTAACATTTTTTTACGAAAATTTTAAGGCGTGTGTGTTTTACATCATCCATTTACCGTTCTTCACATCATTATCCCCAGTCAGTGTCACCCAAAGATTTCGAAGAGTCCTTTCGTGTTTTCCTTTCGTACACTTGTTTTAATTTATGTCTTTTATACTCTGCTCTTCGAATTTTTGTCCATTACGTCATTTTGCTAAAAGGAGATTCTTCTTTTCATATAACAAATAAGTTAAAAAAAAATTCTTTGTCAAACTCTATTTAATACTACTTTTCTCAAATAAAATGAAAAAAAAAACCTAATAATTTATGAGGAGCTTGTTTTGTTTATCCAAGGAAAAAGATTTAGATGGCGCCGCCGCAGGTCTGTACTGGGCTCTGGGTCTGCGAAGAGACATCGCTTACACCTCAGCATAACATTTTACAGAGGCGCGATATAAAAAATGAAACGGATTTCGATCTCGTCTACGGAATTATGAGTTTGAGTGTTTGATACTTGAAAAAATGTTGTTTTTTGATTTGTGTGTGCGAAAGTTATATAAAATTAATCATGCAATATAAATGAAAGCATCTATTGGATGATATTAATTCGCATTGATAGAAATATGTTCGGAAATATTGCCAATCGTTCAAAGCAGTCTTTTGGGGCTCCCGAACAGTTCGGTATATCTCGAAATATTATATGGACTACAATAAGAATTTATATGAATTCCTACCTCCTCCTCCTCCTATTATGTAGCAATGTGACAAAAATTTTAATTATTTTTTTATGATTAGTTGCTATTCAAGTGAGCCGAAATTTGTTGCTTATATTTTGAATCATATCCATTACCAAACATTAGTTATTTTTGTATGTCAATTGTTTGTTAAAAATGGTGTTGTAGAATTCTACCTTATTCGAGAGGTGAATATTATTTTTGGACAGGTGAAAAAAAAAACCCGTACAGCTTTGAGAATGTTATTATTATTATTATTAACGATTACAATGTAAAATAAATTACAATCTAATACAGAGGGCACTAGCTACCAGGGCTTTCGGCTACAGCACTTTGAGAATATAATTTGTTGCACTAGGAGAGAATTTAAGGCGGATTTGCTCGTATACGAATTATCCTATGCGGAATTTGAGAACTGTGGTCTTACAGCAAAAAGGTATTTTTTTAAAAATGGAAGCAAGAAAAGTCTCTCAATTATGAGCTTGTGTTGTCGTCTATATAAACAATTTAATCAAAACAAATGTATCTAAAGTATTACAACAAATGCCAATTTTTTATCTTCATATTCGAGGTTGGTTATTTTGGCTCTAAGGTAGTGGAATATGGCTCTATACCTCTTATAAAAGATGGCAACACTGAGTACAGGACAGTGAAATGTGCGAAAAGATAGTGGAGAATTTTGTACCAAGCGATCTGCAAAACGTATACTGCAAAACGAAAAGGTGTGCGAAATTTTTCGTTCATGATTTCGTTGTGCCACTTTTGGGTGGGATATTTCATTCCGAAATAGCTGCAAGTTAAGATACCCCATTGACAAAGGCAACACATACAGAACGGAATGCATCAGCAATAGCATCCGCACTATAGGACAGAGCCTCACTCTGTGGCATTGTAAACACTTAGATCAGCATAACTGGTCAGTGTCAAATTTCAATAATATTCTTTCTTATCTCTTGCCTCCTTCTGAGGAATCGAGCATTCTGCCAACGATAGCACAAACATATCTCTTTCTTATCTTTTGCCTCCTTCTGAGGAATTGATCATTTTGCCAACGTCAGCAAAAATATATCTATAAATACTAAAACGAATTCATTCGTAGAGCAGTTCTTGTACACCCATCGATGAGCTCTGATCGTTGACTTCCCCCCACCAGAGGTAAGGGGTCAACTGAAGAGTATCTTAATAAATTTAAAAAAACTCTAATGAGTTGTTAAATCATTTAATTGGCGCCCAACGTGGGGCACACTGATAAAAAACCAACCCGAATTATATCCTAAAAATACCAAGTAAGGATTCGGTAGTACGTGGTAAAAAGTGTGTCGAATACAAAAATCAAGTACCCTAAAGAAGGGGAAATACGAAAAACAAAAAGCATATAAAAACACAAACAAGATTCGGTAGTACGTGGTAAAAAGTGTGTCGAATACAAAAATCAAGTACCCTACAGAAAGGGGAAATACGAAAAACAAAAACCATATAAAAACAACCCAAATAAAAAATTGTTAGTGAAAAGTTTAACAAAAATCAGAAAGTGAAATCTAAACAAAAACTTTTAAGAAAAATAAAATAAAATAGAAGTGAACAAAAACTAAGAGAAAATCTGCTGTTATCATCCCCGCTGCTCATCCCATAAGAAGAAGGAGAAAATCCGCTGTTATCATCCCAGAGGAAGACAATTCAACTAATAAAGTAAGAAATTTCCGTTTAAATTTAACTATTGAAAAATTAAAATTCTGTAGAATTTATTTTAAATCTGTACGCTTTAAAATTATTTAAATATTGAAATTATTGTAAAAATTTTAATTGCATCCTGGACGAATTAATTAAAAAATTTGACAAAATGACGACTAATACTAATACGAACGCAGAAGATATAATAGCCCGGTTAATAGTTACAAATACTGCTACTATAAGAGCAGAGATAGAAACTCTAAAGTCCCAATTGACTGTTATAACAGGGACCAATTCGCACGTTGAATATAAAACGCAGACAGTTGACGAACATATCCGATGTGACGAAACACTGGACGTAATAAAATCCTTACCAGAATTTGACGGAAATACAAATACGTATGTTAGTTGGCGAGAAGCCACTAACAATTCAATGAGCCTCTACACCAAAGGGAGTAGAAGGTACTTCGCCGCTTTAACTATTCTGAGGAATAAAATAACTCGGAACGCAAACGATATTTTAACGAACCATGGAACGGTTCTGAATTTTGATGCTATTTTAAGCAGATTAGACTTTTCATACGCGGATAAACGCCCTGCTCACATAATTGAGCAAGAATTAAGCGTTCTCCGACAAGGAAACTTATCAATCATTGAATTTTATAATCTGGTTAACGAAAAGTTAACCCTTCTAATAAATAAAACGATAATGACACATGGTTCTGAAAGCAGTATCACCAAAGAACTTAATGATATAAATCGACGAAATGCTTTACGTGTTTTTATCACAGGGCTTAACGCTCCTTTATCAAATATAATGTTTTCCTTAGCACCTGAAGACTTGCCTAGTGCCCTAGCAAAAGCACAGGAGCTCGAGTCAAATAATCAGAGAACACATTTTGCACTACAGTTTACGAGAAATAATTCTCGGGCTAATTACGAAAATAGAAATCAAAATAATTTAAGGTTTCCAAAAAGAAATCTTGAAGAAAATCATCAAGGAAGGAATACTAACTTCCTGAAACACGAACCAATGGAGCTCGGAAGCTCCAATGTAAAACAAAATTTTAAAGGATACCGTTGGGGTAATCCTAATGCTCAAAATAATAATTATTATAGACAGAATAACAATCAGCCAAATTATTGGCAAACTCATAATAGTAATTATCAAAATGCAAATCAGCAGTTTCCTCAGGGAACAAGGCCAAATCATGTCGAGAAAAGACCATTCGTAAGTGCCCAACACACTGGACAACCTCCACTAAAGAACACTAGAATTAATAATATTAACGAGAGTGCTTTTTTAGAGAGCAGGGTAGATTACCCTACATATACAGAAGAAATAATGGAACAGGTAGATTGTTAAAAATTCTAATAGATACTGGTGCTACAAGTTGTTATTGTAGGCCAAACATCTTGCTAAACAGACAAGAATTAGTAACTAAGAAGAGGGTAAAAACCATAAATGGTTTTACCATCATAACGCACTTTTACGAAGTGGAAATGTTTAATAAAAGAATAAGATTCTATGAGGTAACTAGTCTAGAAACTGACTTGTTAATAGGTTACATCCTTTTAAGAGACGCGTGTTTGACGTTAGATTTTAAGAGAGGAATTCTAATCCATAACGGGAATAATGAAAAAATATTTAATTCGGAAAACAGTTCCGAAATATTCACAAAAACAAAAGGGAAAGCTCCTGAACTGCGAAGTAATGCTTTGAATCTAGAAAACCCTGAAGCACCTATGGAAGGTTGTAAGGACAATCTTCATAATAAAATTAAAATACTGAAGAAAAGAATCATAAATGAAATTGATGTGATTCACTCTAATATAAATATAAATTCCCTATTCAGAACAGATGTAAAGGCCGAAATACGCACAATTGTTGAAACTCCTATATGGAGTAAACAATATCCCTACCCTTTATCTGTCAATTCATTCGTTAATAAAGAAATAGAGGAAATGATAAATAATGGAATTATACGACAAAGTAAGAGTCCATATAATTCTCCAATATGGGTTGTACCCAAAAAAGGTATAAATGAAGACGGAACACCAAAGCTCCGTATGGTAATAGACTACAAGAAATTGAATGAAAAAACGATATCCGATAAATATCCCATACCGGATATAAACGTTATACTTGCGAATTTAGGAAAGTCCAAATATTTCTCAACCATTGATTTAGAATCAGGCTTTCATCAAATACAGATGAATGAAGCGGATGTTGAGAAAACATCATTTGCGGTCAATAATGGGAAATATGAATTCCTAAGAATGCCATTTGGGCTAAAAAATGCACCTAGCATCTTCCAAAGGGCAATGGACGATATATTACGAGAGTTCATAGGGAAATTTTGTCACGTTTACATGGACGACATAATTGTCTATTCGAATAACCTCGATGAACATACTAAAAATTTAGAGGTAATTATTCAAACTCTCAAGAATGCTAACATGAAAATATCATTAGAAAAATCCAAATTTTATGAATCAGAAGTCGAATTTCTAGGATATATTATAGGATATAATATTATCAAAACGGATCAGAAAAAGATAGAAACAATATGTAACTTTCCAATACCAACCACGCTAAGACAACTTAGGAGTTTCCTCGGTATGACGGGATACTACCGAAAATTTATTCAGGGTTATGCATCAATAACCAAACCTTTAACCAAATTTTTATCAGGAGAAAATGGAAAAATTTCTCAATATTTATCTAAGAAAATCATTATTAAATTGGATCAAGAAGGAATTCTAGCCTGCAAACAACTAAACTAATTAATCAAATTGAACTGGTTCAACCAGACTTCAATAAAAAATTTATTTTAACGACCGATGCCTCTAATAATGCTATTGGCGGGGTTCTAACCCAAGATAACAAACCGATAATTTTTATTTCAAAAACATTAAACTCCACAGAACAAAATTATGCCACTAACGAAAAAGAGCTTTACGCTATTGTGTGGGCTTTGAAGAATTTGAGGAACTACCTTTATGGAGTTTCAGATTTAGAGATCCATACAGATCACCAGCCGTTAACCTTCGCAGTCTCGAACCGAAATCCAAACGCAAAAATGAAAAGATGGCATGCTTTCATTGAAGAGTTTGCCCCCAAGATAATTTACAAACCAGGCACTACAAACGTAGTCGCTGACGCCCTTTCTAGACAATATTTAAATAACCTATCGGATGACTCATCCATCACAGGAACACAACATTCGGCAGACAGTAGTGATAACTTATATATTCAAGAAACTACAAAGCCACTTAACCAATTTAAACAACAAATTCTTTTAAGTAAGGGACGATTTACTATTCACGAACAAATTAAAAATTTTAATAAAACAAGGCATATTATAGAATATGACACTCCAGGAAATTTAGTTGCAATTCTTAAAGAATTCTTGCAACCAGGAACTGTTGCAATTCATTGCACCTCAGAAGATTTATATGCAGTAAAACAAAAACTAAAAGAAACTTTTAGTAACCGTTTTCTATATACAAAGAACTTCCCAATAGATATAACTAATAGAGAAGACCAAAGCATAATTACAGAACAAACACATACCAGAGCACATAGGAGCTATAAAGAAAACCTCAAACAAATTTATTCCTCTTATTACTGGCCTAAAATGAACAAACAATTTAAAGAATACGTCCGAAATTGTGAAATTTGTAATAAAAATAAATACGATCGCCATCCTAACAAAATACCAATTGGAGAGGCTCCAATTCCTAAGAAAGAGGGGGAGCAGTTACACTTAGACTTATTTTTTGCTCAAAAATTAAAATTTTTATCTTGTATAGATTCTTATTCTAAATTCTTAGTGATCAAATTAATTGATGATAAAACAAAACTAGACGAAAAAGTTCTAGAGTTACTACAAAGTTTTCCAGACGTAAAAACCATAACAATCGATAACGAACCTGGTTTTACTACATTACAGTTTAAGACCTTAATGCAAAGATTAAATATAAAAATTTATTTCTGTGATCCCAGACACAGTACCACCAACGGTCAAGTGGAAAGAGTACATTCCACACTAATCGAAATTTCAAGATGCCTTCAGCAAGAGTTTTACTTGATAAGTGACCTAGAATCAATTTTTAGGGCAGCCCAACAATATAACAAAACGATTCACTCCGTTATAAATAAAAGACCCCATGAAGTACTTTTTAATAAAATATCACACGAGGATATACAAACAAAACTTTTATCAGCTCAAGAAAAAATGTTAGAAAGAAATAATAAAAATAGGAACATGAAAATATATGCTTCAAATGAAATAATATATGAAAAGATTTTTGGAAATAGGAATAAGCTTCAGCCTAAGTATAAAAAACAGAAAGTTAAAGAAGACCTAGGAAACAAAGTCAGAATTTATAAAAATGATAGGATAATACATAAAGATAATATTAAGACTTAGTTTTTCCTTTTAGGAAAATGTTGATGATTTTTCTTCAATTAATTGGCATAGCGTCCGCTGAAATTATTGATTACACAAGGGACAATTACGTACTAATAGAAAATGGAGATACAATAATCTTCGAAGATTATGGAAATTTATTCCATATAACTAATTTGACATACTATAGACTTTTGATACAAGAACAAGAACAATTTCTCAACAGCAAAAATGAATATACAAATGTTAACATAAATAAAAACAATATTCACACCAATATGAATAATGACATAGAAATAGAACTTATACAATCACTCTTACAACAATTAGAAATAAATAACTATAGAAACAGAAGAGGAATTAATGAATTAGGAACCATATGGAAATGGTTAGCAGGATCACCGGATCATGACGACTTAGTTCTAATAACAAATAAATTGAATGAACTATCTGAGAATAATAACAAACAATTTACAACTAATTCAGAGATTTTCAAAGCAATAGAATCCCTACAAAGATCAGTAAACGACCTAGAAGAGAGTACATATACTAAAGTAACATTTAATATAAATAAACTAATTATTACGGAACTACAGAATATTCTGCAAACAATAACATTGTCTAAAGTAGGAATTTTAAACCCATCAATTCTAAATTTGCAAGAGATTAAAACAATTACTGAACATGAACATGAAAAACTAACTATATCTGACTTAATGGACGTTTCAAAATTTAAAATAATCCAGGATAAAGATACTATCGTAATATACATTAAATATCCAATAACAAAAAACAATTGTAAACTATATGAAACAAGGGCCATCAGCCAGAAAGATGGAAAATTTGTAATAGATAAAGAAATTGTAAAATGTAAAACAAAATATTTTAATATTGAAAATTGTAAATTAGAATTAACAAATACGTTTTGTAAACTATCTCTAAAGGAAACATGCTTATCCAAAATTTTAAATAACGAAGAAGGACATTGTGTTAAAATTAAAGAAAACAACAAAAATATAGAAATCATTAAAGATGGTGTAATTTTAGCTTCCGGAAATCATACAATAGATGGCCATAATGTTGAAGGCGTATATTTAATAACATTTGTAAACAGCACAACTATCGATAACAATATTTATGAAAATCCAACGGCTATTATTTCGAACTATTTAAAAACAAATCATTTAAATACATATAAAGTCATTAAATACATAGAATCTGATAACACCGAATTAAAATTTGAAAATATAAACATAGTAAGTTCAATGAAAAAAGAAATTAAAAAACGTCCAATGTTTTGGACAATTATATTTTTAATTGTAAGTTTTATTATAACAGTTGCATTATATAAAATTAAAACACGTTGGCAAACATATAAACAAAAAAGTAGAAATAAATCTGACGAAATAATTTTTTTGGAAATAAATGAAAATATTAAACGCCTAACAAAAGAATGTGAAGAAACGGGACGTTTCTCTTAAGAAAGAGGGGAGTTAAGATACCCCATTGACAAAGGCAACACATACAGAACGGAATGCATCAGCAATAGCATCCGCACTATAGGACAGAGCCTCACTCTGTGGCATTGTAAACACTTAGATCAGCATAACTGGTCAGTGTCAAATTTCAATAATATTCTTTCTTATCTCTTGCCTCCTTCTGAGGAATCGAGCATTCTGCCAACGATAGCACAAACATATCTCTTTCTTATCTTTTGCCTCCTTCTGAGGAATTGATCATTTTGCCAACGTCAGCAAAAATATATCTATAAATACTAAAACGAATTCATTCGTAGAGCAGTTCTTGTACACCCATCGATGAGCTCTGATCGTTGACTTCCCCCCACCAGAGGTAAGGGGTCAACTGAAGAGTATCTTAATAAATTTAAAAAAACTCTAATGAGTTGTTAAATCATTTAATTTGCATACTAGGCTTAACTTCACAAACTGTCAAAAAGGCGCATTGGTAGTGACGACAGTTCGTGGGTAATTACCCATTTCGTGGTTAGTTTGCTTTCAAAATAAGCTAAAAGGGCGAAAAGAGTATTTTTGGTAATCGTCGTGAGCAATTCAGTCCAAAAAGGCGTTGGTGAGAGAGCGGTGAGCATTGCGCGTTTCTGTACAATATAGGAAGTATACTACCTTTCCAAGCAAGCTGCATTTAATAGATTAAAAGAAGACAATGTTGGGTAGTAGAAGTGGTGGAATCAAGTTTTTGACTCATTTTTAGATGCGTTTTTAGGCACGATGCGTTTTTCACGGGTCTTTTTGATGAGTTTCTTATCGTGTTTTTGAAATCGTTTTTAGAACGGTTTCCTTGAGGCGTTTTTCAACTCGTTCTATGATGCATTTTTGCGATTATTTTTTAAGAGCTTTTCATTAGTTTTTGAAGCGTTTCCATGCTTTTTCTGAAGTTTTTTTTTAACTCGTTTATGGACGTTTTTTGACGAATTTTCGGATAAATTTTTGCGTTTAAAATAATTAAGCTCTAAGGTATGTAAGGGCTATTCACATGAGAGCGAATTGCGAACAAGCAAATATTCGTAGATTCTGACAATTCATTTACATGGAAACATTTTTCAGTCGCAGATACCCACGATTCAGTTTCAGTGGTGAAGGTCAAGAATTTTAATTTCGCTAGAAATTGCTGTAATTGAAGATTTAACTATCTAAATCAATTGAGACACATGTTTTTTTTTTAATCAGATAAAGATTAATTAGAAATAATACTTAAGTGGTAGGTAAAACAAATAGCAATTTTCAATTCATAAATTCAGATTAATTGATTTGTTCGCAGTTCGCCTATTTACAGTTCGCGCTAGTTACATCTAACGACGTCAAAACAGAAAACACCCATCTCCAACGACAACAACATCATCAACATCTCAACATAGCGGCACTTCAATTTAGAGATAACAGCCTAACAACAGAGCAGCTCATCATCTACGTTTATTGTAGTCAGTGTAACTTGGTCTTTTAAATAAATAACATTGTTTTGTTAAATGTTCGTTTTTGTTGTTTTTGTTCGATCGGTCATGTCCGCTCGTAACTCGCTCATGTAAATGGTCTTTAGGGCAAAATGGCTATTATTTATAAATCAGATTTTTTCGGCATAAGGACATTAGAGAAGTTGAGTAAAGTTAAGGCTTCATAAATAAGGCTTTTACAATAAAGATATACCTAACTTATGGCGTTATTAGCTACCGCAGAGATTTCAACTCTTGCGAAAACGATATGTATCTTTATTGGTGAAGTCATAAGTGAGTTGCTTGATTTTAAACGAAACTCATTTTCATGAAATTATTTTTCATTGCATTGAATTTGAGAAAACAACACACTAAATTCCCATCTTCATACGTTATGTTTCAATTGAAATGTTCTTGTTTCGGTTGCAATAATAAACTAGCTAGCTCACAAAAGTGATAGGGAAATTGCAACGTCTTTGAAAATCACTACAATCAAATACTTTTTCACCATCCCGAACTAATTACCTACCTACATAAACTTGCAGCAGCACAAGTTGTCTAGCAGCTCTTGCAGCTGCGACTATGGTCTACAAGGGGGAGCCACATAACAAATCCAATGCCGCAACCAACTGAAACATTACCGATTCGTAGATACATCACTTATTTTCTAATGTTTAAACCCTGAATTGGAATACGGTTGGTTTTGTGGGTTGTTAATAATTGGCGACTCTCAAACTGTGCCTTAGGGCTCGGTTCCCATTGAAAAATTATGTGATTAACTTTGTAAATTTCTGAAGGTTGAGGATATGACCCAATTGGTCATAGGCATCAATATTTCTAATGTTCCAAGCATCAAGAAGACCTAGTCTCTGTTGCGAATTTTCTAAAACTTGCTTCAGTTAATTTGGATAATTTCAGACAACCAGAACGTTTGCGGAGTATTACATTTGGTAACTTTGAATTTTTTTTTTTTGTTTTATTAATCGTTTCAGCATTTTATTTTGTAAGCTGCCTATCTGCGATAGAAAAATTTCTCCAAAGATTCCTTTTGAATGCTTTGTTAGAAGATAGCGAGAAAAAGAATTAAATACAACTAAATAAACACGTCCGAGAGGGTATAGGATGCTATTTCATTTGCCTCTTCAATTAGTCATGAATCCCTAAAAGAAAACAAAATCGCTTTCCATGAATCAGGTCACTGCAAGAGAAATCCCTCTGGTGATGGGGATCTGTAAGTCGAGAAGGTTCTATCTCAAAAGCGTTCGAGTAGCTTCGAAAACGAAAGGAAAACATAAAAAAAACTAAAGCGTTTTCATTGACGTTTTCGTTTTTCCGATTAGTTTCTAACCCACCCTTTTTAACAAACACCAAAAAAAAATAGTAAATGGTTCGTTTAAGGGCTGTTCACGAAAGGAACGCGAAATGTCGAACCCGATCCAGATGTCTCTTCGTAAGTACATTACTGTTGCTCGTTAAAGGACCTCTGTGAGTAACCGCAGAAAAATAACGATGCAACCTAATACAGGAGCTTGTATCCTTGATTTTATTCTATGGGTCGAAAATACAGTCTCTTAACCGCTTACATTCTAGCAAATACAGAATTAATAACTACAATGGGATTCTGCAAAAAGAAGGAAAAAACACTTTCGCATTTCAAAAAACGAAAGAAATGATGCGAAATCATAAAATCGTTTCATAACTAGGACTATTCAACAAAAGCGATTTACGAACACTGGGAACTAGAGAGCGTCTGTGAATTCTGCCAATTCACCCACGATAACACTCTTTTTGGCCACAGCGTTTTCGCAAGTTTTAACCCTCCGTTTCTAGTTGCAATCACTATTTTAAGTTAAAGTTTGAACGAACTTTCATGCGACTGTATTTCGACAACATTGGCAGAACACAGCGAGCTGTCACTGGTGCGTTTGCAAGTATCAGTACAGAAGCGGCTAAAATGGGTTTAGTGGTGAATGAGGGCAAAACAAAATATATGCTGTCCACAAGAAGGGACACACAACACCGACGAATCGGACAGAACGTCACGATAGACAGCTATAACTTTGAGGTAGTTCGGGACTTTGTCTACCTCGGCTCCGCTATTAATTCTGAAAATGATATCACCTCAGAAATCAAGCGAAGAATCACACTTGCCAACCGCTGTTACTTTGGTCTAAGAAGGCAATTGATTAGTAAGGCCTTGTCGAGAAATACTAAGGAGACTATATAAGACCCTCATCATCCCAGTCCTACTCTATGGTGCAGAAGCATGGACGTTATCAAAGGCGGATGAAGATCTCCTTGGTCGTTTCGAACGCAAAATTCTTCGAGTGATCTTTGGTCCCGTTTTCGTTGACGGGCTCTGGAGGAGGGGATTTAACAACGAACTCTACGAGCTGTACAGCGACATCGACCTGGTCAGAAAAGTGCGCATCAGTCGACTAAGATGGCTAGGACATGTAGAGCGAATGGACACCAACGCTCCGGCCCGAAGAGTCTTCGACTCCAGCCCGGAGGGACAACGCAGTAGAGGAAGACCTCGCCTTAGGTGGCGCGCGCAAGTGGAAGCGGACCTCAACCAACTTGGAGTGCGCAACTGGAGGCAGTTAGCCAAAGATCGCGCTAACTGGAGAGGCGTATTGGTTGAGGCCCAGGTCCACCCCGGACTGTAGCGCCACCTAAGTGAAGTAAGTAAGTGTATTTCGACAAAATAAATCCTTTTTGCGCTGGTCTTCGAACGAAGGTTCGTTTCGTTTTAAAAGTTAAATAAAGCGAAACGAAAGTGATTGAACGTTTTCGTCATAGAAAATCCCCAAAAACTTCCCAAGCTTGGCCCTTCTAATTTTTTCCATTTTGTTGGTGATTTAACTAAAAAAACGTTAATCTTAAAATAAAGGTCTTATTTCCGTATACAACCTTTTACCGTTTTCCAAAAGTGAGTAAAACTCAGCCATAAGAATCTTTGCAAAAGTTTACGACTTTTAACCAAGGAAACGCAATCCAATTTTCAAATAAAAGTGGCATCACTGCCTCCGTTTAGACCGCAAGATCCCAGCCATCATCCAGTGTTAGACCATAAAACAAAAAGAAAATGAAAAACAGCCAAACACCAAAGCTGAGGCTCTTTCAGCCGCCATGGAGCGTTAAGCACGTTACATAACTTTCATAATAATTTTTATGATATTTTTTTTCTTTTTCTTATTCGTGAAGTTTCACTTTCGTGCCCACAAGTCTATCAAAAGAAACCCAGCCATTGACGGTAGTCTTGTCGGTCGTCAAGAAAAGCGCAAGAGACGAAGAAGCTTGCTATATCCAAGTCAAATGACTTAGATGGGCATCGTGCATGCATGGTTATTTGCTTTAACTATTTTCCAGCGATCATACCTAGTCGTTGTTTGTTTGTTTGTTAATTTTATTATGGTTATCTGTGTTGTGTTTCTTTTCTTCTTCGGTGGAGAGAGAAAAGCGCCAAACCGACTCTGGGGTGATGGTGGTGGTGGCGGAGCAGAAGAAAGGCATTATGTATGCAAAATGTGGGTCAGTGCGATGAAGTGCAGATTTTATAATCATATTATGCGAACTGAAAAAGAAAGAAAAACAACAATACCAAATACACACACACACCCAAAACACAAGCGCAGAACTGGATAGCGCGGGCAATAGAAATAGGAAGGAGTAGGCCTCCTTAAACGGGGTCCACGGAGGCGACAGTGCAAGTTCATAAAAATAGCAACAAATAGCTTGGAGCTGGCCACGACAACTGCGACAAACCGAAAAAAAAAAAATGCAATCTGTAGCAGCCTATAGAGCGAAGATCAAGCAAAGTACTTTTGAGTTTTGTTTTTTTTTTTGGGTCTTTGATTGAATGGAAGTTGGAGTCGATAGTTCGTGGGTTGGCTGTCTCTGTCGAGATGGATGATGATGGCTGCCGATGGTGATGGCAGTACTGATCATGAAGGGACTGGTTTGGATTTTTTTTTTTTTTTTTTTGTTTTTCGGATTTTTGATTGCCAGGCACTTGGAAGTTTATCGCGATTAGAGTTAGAGGGATCACTTCGATTCGAGGAGACAATGAAAATGAGGACAGATTCGAACGCGATGTATCGAATTCAGCAATCAGACGAAAAGATCACGCGCAGCTTGATATGAATTACGAGATCTGCGGGTGAATAAAAGGTTTAACGCTTAGAATGGAATATCTGTATGTGGATGTGGATGCTGGTGAAGGATGGATTTGGGGGAATGGTAAATGAACGACCTATAGAACCTATTGCAATCTTTTAGGATTCAGTTGCTTGCGTCATTTGAAGGGCGTTACTTGGAATGCTTTCTGCCTCGAATTTAAGTTTTGAGTAGGTATAACTGTTTCAATTGAAGACTGAAAACACCCACCAAATGATGACACAAAAAGACGTGTATATTCAGCATTTTGTTGGTAGTAAATTTTGAATAGCTGCGATCATCGTTTAAGACAAAAGGAAGTAGAATAAGTTTAATAAAAGATGGTCTTTTGCAAGTTCGCCTATTACACGTGGGATGTACGAATATTTAGTCAAATATCAAGGCAATGCCCGTATTATTTTGACTATTTGACAGAGTGGGAGCTGTGACTCAAAAGAAGTTGCAAAGGAGAAAATATTGGTAGATTTAAATATAAGAAATATAAATTCATAAGAATTTATTTAGTAAATACAACCTATAATTGGCATCTCTGTCTTCTCTTTAATCCAAAGCGTCGACTTGCGTTCAAAAAACTGTCTAGAATGCCTTGATAGAGCTGAGACTTCAATATGGAAATTGGAATGAGGGGAGCATACCAAACATACACCAACAAGCTGCGAAATATACAAGACAAGACATAGAGGGGATTTTAAATCCGTTCGATTTAAATTTGATCCTAATCTACGAAGTGAGTGTGGACATTGGAGCCTACATAATTTGACGGTGGAAATTTTACCAGATTTCTCACATCAGAAAACAACCGGATGATGTTTACAGCCAGAGGATGTATCGAACTTTCTGAAAGGTATCGCACCAAAAGAAGAAGGAATAGTATCGGGTATCAGAATGTCCTTGGTCTCTTTCGTGTTGCACTTCAAAAGAGTCGAAAATCTGTTCGTTGTGCATGTCAAAATAGGACTGTTTATCGTTCTATATTTTTTTGGCGGTTAGGATACGCATTATTACCATTTTCTGAACAAGCCCCCCCAATTTATCATAAGAACGAGTTTCATAACCCTCTGGACAAAGGAATACATTTTCGGCGGGTGCACAAGGAAGAGGCCGAGTTATGATTTTTAATTTTCACGGAACCACAGAGCAGCTTAACTTTGAAAAATCAACCGTTGATGAATTTGTTCATCAGAAAGAGACTTCAGAAGATGCACATGATAACATTTGCTGCAGGACAAAACTAGGGAAGCAGTTCAATAACAAAATTGGAGAAGAAGCTCTTGCTTGGAAAAAATAATGTCTATGCAAGTCTCCTAGCTCAACAATTTCAAGGTTTAGTTGGGGATCAACGGTGGAAATTCAGCTTTACAAAATTCTGTATTCTCACAAAAAAATTCAACTTGACGAAATTCGGTGTTTTTAAGGTTCCGTACCCAAAGGGAAAAAACGTAACCTTATTAGTTTCGCTCGGATGTCTCTCTGTCTGTCTGTCTGTCTGTCTGTCTGTCCGAACCCACTAAGCCAATTTTGTTACCAGGTCTATCTCAAGAACCGATTGACATAGGAGGCTAAAATTTACACACAACATCCGGTATAACCTCTAGTTAAACGACAAATACCAATGGAAGGAATACATCTATTGGTTTTGGATTAATTAGTAATCTGGTGAAAAAAATATTTTCATTCGCCCAAAAAACGGTTTATTTCTTGATTCACAAAAAAATACATAAATTCCTTTTTTGTAGATCATGTTCTTATCTATATATTTTCTGAATACTGTTTTGCCGAAAAGTTAATAGTTTACGAGATATTTGCAAAAAAGATAATTTTACCATGTAAAATACGTTGCTCTCATAAGTTTTAATCTCTACTACGCAGTTGTGCACAATTAACCCCATCAAAGACAGAAGAGGGTTCCAGGGTTCCCGCTTGCTAATTTCGTTGGGGAGTATAATAGGTACATTTTTATGGGGAGTACAGAACAAAATAAAAGTAATATATTTTTAGTCAATGGTTTTTAATTGGGACAGGTCGCATACAGAATGGAAAATTGGCGTGGGTTGGGTACTAGGTAATAATTAGAAAATGAGAGTAAAAATATTAAGTACTTAAATTAAACTAAATTGTGATGAATTCATGAAGAGGGGAAAGATTGAATGATATAGATTTCAAATAATATCTGATGTGTTGAACTTTAGCCAAATACGGAACCTTCGGTGCGCGAGTGACACTCGCACTTGGCCGGTTTTTTTTAGTTCTACTAAGTTCGGTGTGAGTTACCAGAGGAACTCATCGAATTTATGGAGGTTGCGATTAAATAGGACAATCACAGTGGCTTAGTGGTTAATATATGGGACTTCTAAGCGATGGGTCCCAGGTTCGATACATCAAAAACTCAAATTACATATTAAGGTTTTTTCCACTGCGCTACCTTTCGCGAACGTCTGAAAAACATCCGAGAGTATAATTTTTCTGGAAAAGCTTCGTTCCAAAAATGAAGAACTCACAAAATGAATTTTTGTGATGTGTGATGTCCCAAAGGGACCTATAGCGCCTACAATGTATTTTATTTTACATATGATTAAATTAGGCGCCCCAAATCATGAACCAAGTTTTCAGAAATGAGGTTCTCCTGAGGGGACCATCAACTAATACGACAATCATTATAACGTCTTGCAAAAACTAACGAGTTTTCTGAGACCGTTCTATTATGACACTAGTATGACTCTTAGTCCGGCAGATCAATCATTAACAACTCATATAGGTCAGTCTCGAAAAGATCAACGACCAGGCCACAAACTTCATCGACTTAAAGCCGCAGCACATTCATCGTGAGGAGGTATAATCTTATTTAAGGTATTTTGGGATCGGGAAAGCTTTCAATTCGGAAGCTGCTATGTTAACCGGTTCCAAACTTGAGTCTGATTTTGGTAAGAAAATGCCTTATCTGTTATAAACTTCAATCTCGATTTAGAGCAGATAGCGTGCAGGGTAAGTATATCAATACGGAAGGCGAAATACCCTCTTTTGTACAGGACTTCGCTAAGATTGAATAACATAATAAATCGGTTCTCCTAGAGCCAAATGAGATTATACAGTCAAAATCGACCTGATTATGTTGAGGAAGCATAAACATCGCCCATCTTATCAACTTTCCAGGCTATCCTAACCAAACTTCCGCCCAACGCCTAGGACAACGCATCATTTCTGGCGACATTACCAACTCCTAGAAAGTGTATAGTGAGATCATCTACTTAAACATCAACTCTACGAATGGCCAAACTGATAGGTTCAAATAACCGACTCCAATGACGTATTGCATATGCTCTCCAGAAACCCGATCAACCCAATACTACTTTCTTGCGTCGAGTGTCTGACACTATAAGGTGGAAAGCAAGACTTCGTACTGGGTGTTTTCGAAATAAAATTGATTTCCTCGGGGGATCTTCGGTCTCTTTCGAGGAACAAAATACACAACCGCGAACTCTATAAGCTTATCCTGTATTTCGATGTAGCTAATGGCATGAAATGAAAAGTATTTCATTGGCATGGAAAAGATTTTTGTTAATGCACGATTCTGTTTTATCCAAGAGAATCTTCGAAAACTCAAAATTCGAAAGGACAGGGGGCACCATACCCTGATTTTCAAGCTCGATCGGATCGTGTACACTAGATCTCGATATTGATTTGGAAAACTGGAACCAAAGGATGGAAGGGGCAGAGTCCCCAGTCAGAGACTTATCTATCAGACAACCTCTTCTTAACTGCAAATACACAAAAGGAAACATAACTAGCTTGTTGATCTCATCTCGATAAACGGATGACCTTGAATGAAATACATATGCATCGTGAGATCCTAGTCAAGCATATTCCGACTCCAATAGGTTCCAAAAATGTATCTGCTTCCAAAAGTATGTCTGTCAAAAAGACACCGACTAACAATCGATCACAAATCGCTCACATCGCACTAGCTGCATATTTTTCTTGGCGCGACTTCTTCGTTTGCGCGTGCAACCTTAAGCACATCATTATGCGATCGCATTGATGGCACTTAGGAATTTCTGTTTTACACTATCAAAGACGTGCACCCATCCTCGTCATCATCATCATCGTCGATCCAACCCACAGTAGCAGCAGCAAAAACCCAGCAACTGCCATCAGATCTTTATCACATACCGAACAAACATCACATAACATTATGTAACCCATTCTTCGTCTACCAAAGCGTCTACCATAACACCACACGCACACAGCTAAACCCCACACCAACAGTCGCTCCAATTGACCATTATGGCATAGATTTGGTGCTCGATCTTAGGTAACACACAGAATGCGATGCACCCCGCGATGCATTTCCGCTGCTGTCAGAAGAACGAGAGAGGCAGAACTAGTTCTGCGAACCGCGTTCCGGGATTTTCGATTTGGATTCTTTGCGCGATGTGCCGCACTTTGCCATCGTTTTCCTTGCAGATTTGCTTCCTCTAGTCTTCGTCGGCTGACTACTAGCGACTCTCAGTATAGTGCTGTTTCTCTCTTCTCTAATACAAGCACTGCTACTGCTGGTATATTACCGCCGCAGTCTTTGTTAAGGTGGATGGAAATTTAGGTCAAACATTATTTAAATGGACAAACGAGCGGTGGTACGCCGTGCGATGCCGTATACACAAACTCTGTGGGGCAGGCGCGGCGGAGGGGAGCTATGATATAATCGGCGACGTCTCTCCGCTTAAAGTCAAATGTTGCGCAACATCCACAATAGCGTAGCGGCAGCAGCCGAAGAAAGCCATTACCAGGCCGGCTGTATAGACAAGAGACGAACTATTTGGTCAATGTGCTGTCCAGTTCTCTTTCTGAAGCACACTCGAGAAGTGGATGGTCTTAGATGGTCTGCGAACGATGGTCCGCATGCCAGCATTGCCATATCCATCATATGTGCTGTATGTGCATGTGGTTGCATTTTGTTGCAGCTGCGCGCAACGCGATGAGGAGGAGCATGACAGGTGATGAATGGTGTGATGTTGTTGGGAGGTTTTCGTCTTCTCCTACAATTTTTATCTTCTAGTTGGGTGTGGCGGCCGAGTGGTTGCTTTATCTGGAATTTGTTAGCGTTACCAAGCTTTTTTATGTTTATTTTTTTATTTTTCGGGGCACTGTTGGGAGCATGTCTTGCAGGACGGTGGTGGTGGTGGTGGTGGCCTGCACTAGCCTGCGGTCAATTTATTAACCACGCTGCATAGATAACTCAGGGAATTATACTCGCAAATAAATGGAAAAAGAAAAAGTCGACACGTTTTTTGGGCCAATTGCTCATCGGAGCGTGGCCGTACACAAGACACAACTCGACCGGGTTGCTTTCGGAACCGAAAATGAAACCGAAACCGAACGGTGGGTGCATGTATAGCATACTTGATCGGTTTGGTGGTGGTTGCTTGGTGCATGCGCACAGACTGCACTTTGGTATAGAAGTCTCGGCTGGATAGGGTTTCATATTTCTTTCTCGCCTCGCCGTGTGGTGGTGGCTATGGTGGATTGCAAAAGAGTTCCTTTCGGTACTTGAGTCGGATCTAATCCATTCGCTCGAGTAGTGGAAATAGTGTTGAAGCTTAGTTTATGGGATGCAAAGGAATTTCCACGAAGTGGAAAATTAGATTTGGTTATCTAGGTGGAAATTAATGAAAGTGTTTTATATAGGACGAGGGTGGGCGGGGTTGGAGGGCGGAAGGACAGGGCGACACCTATAAGTTAATGAAGCCGACAAATAGGTAAATCTAACCGAGAAATGCGATAAGAGAATGGAAAGGTTGTTTGCTTTTTTGAAGTAATTAAGTAGAAGGATTTATGTCTGGTTGGACAAGCTTATCCTTCTCCCGGACCTTTTATCAAAGTGAATGTAAGATATGTTTGGGGATTCAAAGTGAGCTTACATGATCACTGAAAATGTTTTCGAACGGAAGGCTGTTGTAATGTGAATTTTATTGGCAATGACTTGGAAAAGGAGTCCAAATTTCGTAAAACTGACATACGGGTCTTATAAAAACAATAGCGTACCTGCAGAAGCGAACGTGCAGACCAGTTCTCTTTCTGAAGCGTACTCGAGAAGTTATTTTAATTTTAAATGTATATGTTTTGAATAAAGAGTTTGAATTAGTAACCGAATTACAAAAAAGCAGCATGCTATTTTTTTAAAATTAATGAATTTGTGCGGAACGAAGTTCGCGGGGTCAGCTAGTTTGTTTATAAAAATAGAGTGTATTTAGTTTAATAGTACCCTTTTGGGATGGAGTGAACAATGTGGAAAACCCCCCAAAACGGATCACACCGTAATTCTTGTTCGCCCATTTGAGTCGTCCGTCCGAAGGGAAAAATTACATTTCTTTGACAAAAATCTGCATACGTACATATAGAGTATCTCATAAACTACATGTGGAGCAAATAAGACACAATGCCATGAGGGCTCTAAGATGGTAACCACCAACTGACAAACAAACATTTTAAAATCTTTGATTAAATGCAGACACATGGAAGATGGAAGAATAAGAATGTGACTATAAACAAGTCAGGAATACCAATTGCTGGAAAAATTGATACTCGAACTATGGCTTTACAGTGCGATGATCTAGAGCTGCGATTTTTCAGAGTTTAGCAAATGCTAAAGGGTAGTGAGCTTCAAAATCAGAAATAAAACCATGAAGACGATTTATATTTTTTTTTATTTTGTATATATTAATGAGAGAGGTGTGGGCTTGTCTTTTACTGACTAAATTGTCAAACCGTGGAGTTGTTTTGGAAACGTTTACAATTAAATCGTCTTTCAGTTCCACTCTGTAGCTGGCCTTAGTCTCTATGTTAAGCATTGAAGAAAACTTAAGCTTAAGCCAACAGGTAGGATGTAGCAAATGGCACTAATAACCTGATGCAAGACCTGGGTACTCGTTAGTTTTTTTAATCCAGAAAACGTCAATTCGTATCGGCAATTGCAACTCCATTTTGAGTACTCCATCCGCACAAGGCTCAATCAGTTTTTCCTTCTCTTTCATGTTAAGGTCAGCTGAATGTATGGATATTATCAAGAAAAGGGTTGAGCATCCACCTTCGCTTATTATCGGATTCAGATTATTAGCTAATAAGACGATTTCGTAAGTTCTCTAGTGGCATAGTCACACTCATAATACAAGCACCAACATTTAACGTTTGAGTATAGCTGAAACTTCTTGAACAATCTTCTGAATGGAAATGGTGAAGATAATGGAAACTTGAATTCAGTACTCATAGGTATAGGCTAAAAGGATTCGCTTAAATTAAGCTCAGCTAAATTCTGGAGAGAATTTTGTACGGGAGCTAAAATTTAGCGAACTAAGCTTGAGGCACAACAGATAAATGCGCAATATAAACCATATTTTATTATCAGCCATGATCTATATAGATCATCGATTTACATGCACTTACAACAACAGCAGGATCATCCTGCTTCTCATCGAGATCATGAACCATGATCTGAAAATTATTTCTACTATTGCTCGCAGCGCTGTTTGGCGCTGTTTGTTTCATTCTTGAATGTTGGTGTGCCTGTAAAAGATAGCCATACAGTCACGTTGCCAGACTAAAAAATTCAATACTCTTCATAGCACAAAAAATCAATCAGCATTTTTTTACATCCAATAAATTTCCCGTCCTTGGAGATTTTGCTTTTTAATTCTGTAAAGGTATGACAAGCCCAGCGAAATATTCCATATTTTTTTAAGTAAATGTTCGACAAAAAATGTTTATGAAATGTTTCACAAGTTTTCCGGCAGAAAGGTGAGAGTTGTTTTTCGTTTTTACATAAAGTACCTACATAATGTCTAGAAAATCTCGGAATATCTAATGAAAAATGAAAACTAGCAGGCTGCATAAATTAAAATTATTTTACAACTGCAACTGTTTTCGCCGAGTTTTTTGGACAAATAGGTTTAAATTTACGTGAAGTGACGATTTCATTTTAACAATCAAACTTATTTTGTGTGTGTGCGGAGAGAGCTATGGTATTATTATGAAAATCATAATGCTTTGTCTCAGAATTATTCCAATCTAAGCGGATCAGATGTGTAGGTAAACTGCGGTTTTCATTATATTTCGAACTGATTGGAAACACTTTAAATAAGTTCTTAAAAAACTCTCACCTTCAAAAATTAAAAACTATTAATTTGATTGATATGGCAACACCCCCGACAAGCAACTGAAATGTCGTTGTACAGAATGTTTGCAATATGGCTGTTGGCATGGTCGTTTTTAGAAAGCAACTGTTGCCACAACTTGTCTATGACCCGTATTGTTTTATTATCGTGATCGGATTCGGATCAGATCACGCTGATAATAAAACACGGCTTATTGCCGTTATGTGCACATTGAAAACTGTACCCCCTTTACTATTGCAACATTTTACTGGACACCCGCCGACCGTTACAATATTATTTTTGGCAAAGTTACACCAATTTTGTTCTTTTTTTAACTTTCAAATAGGGTCGCTTAGTTATTTAATGTTCTCAAGGGGGTCGATATTTTGAAAAGATAGAAAAACCCTGATCTGGAGGACAGAAGTCATATATTAGAGAAAGCTAATTTAGGTACATTTTCTTAAATATCGGTGCTCTGACCAGAGGCACTAACACCAGTTCTTAATGTAGAGAGCGTGGTTTGGCTTACAAGAATAATAAAAAAGTCCCTCTTTTATAAAAAAAAAAACACCTCCACGTTGTGTATAAATCTCCAGGAGTTTTTAAAGCTCTGTTACGGCCAGATCCATGAGACCAGTTTGTCATACGAGTAACTATGGAGGTGAAATTCGTTTATCTACTAGAACTCCTCAAATTTTGCGTATGCTGCATACATTTCGGGAGTTATTTCGGATCCACAGTCACGAGAAACTTGCTCTGTTATTTGAAAGGTGTTGGATATTCGCAAAATTTGGTGGGGAACAGATCCAATTTCTTCGACGTTCCTACCAGACGAGTGTCTAATAATGAGCCCGGCGAGTATTTAAATGTCTTCGCAGCTCAGTCTGATCATGGTTTTAGATCTGTTTTCTATCACCTGTACGGCTTTAGTTCTTTTTTTATGGCTGCATTTATTGACACTGATCCCCAGGATTCAATATCAATACACCCTGCAAGCGAACTCAGCAGATGTCTTACAACATTTCGTACAAATATTTTTTGTAGCTTGTGTTATAGCAGCTGTCACTGTCTAAAAGAAAATGGAATCACCGATTATTCTGAATATCCTCTTCGTGGACCTCTTCGAAGATGTCAAGCTATTGGGACAACTGGGCTAAGCTGCCTTAATAGGTGGAGCTTTCATTTCTGGATGGTGCGCAATTTCTTATCCTTGATAAAATAGGCGTTTGTCCCTCCGAATGTGGGCATGGCGATGGATGTCCTCGTTCCCCCGAATTCTGGGTCAATTTAATGTATGGATCCACAGCCAACTTAATGCAACTTATCACTCCGTGTAACGAGTTACTCCAAGATCGGTAGGTAACCAGGTTTATCTTTTGTTAATTCGTGGATTCTGTAAATACCATCTAACGAAACACGTATACCTCTCCGATTTAAGCACTTTGTCCAGAAGTTCATCAAACTCCACTTTTGATTGGGTTGGTAGCTTCTTTTTGGGATAGTACCTTTAACGTGGATCACATCGACAGAATTGTTACCAGGTTCACGCCGTATTGTAAAAACAGTGGTCATTAGTCCGAAGTCTAAAGTGACTACTACTCCATAGCAAGTCACGGTTTTCCAACTAAAAAACCTTCCCAATCCGTTTTCGACGAAAACTTGTAAAAAAAAAGACATCACTTCCAACACCGGAGCCGGTTCATTAACCCATCAAACAAAACAGCTCCACCAAATCATCCGCACAATTAAAATGCAATGCAACCTCTCACATCCGCTCGCTCCATCCTTGCAGTCAAATGTGTGGTCTCTCAGCATCTCATCAAAAATCTTCCCACTGCACTCGAGAATTCGACTCCCCTCCCCCTCCCCACGATTCTGATCTGATGCGACCCCCAAAAGTCACCGCCAAGGTTCAAGCCTCGTTGTATGCGACAGTTGAACATATCTGCAGCTTTTAACTGCCTTCTACCTCTGTGACATATCCGAACAAATTTAACAAGAAAACGACAAACTGCGGACCGGTCTACTTAAAAGGTTCTTGATCTCGTTCAATTGTCCACTGCGCGCGGATCATTGTCCGCCAGCTTTAGTTCTGTGGTTTTATTAGACATATACCACTCTTGAGTTGAACTGTAACGGTGCGATGCCGCTATGAGATAAAAAGCTTCAGAAATCTGGGCACCAGGTCATGTCCATAAAAGCGCACAATAAAAAGAAAAATTATCCATCAACGTACGATACGAGCACATACGTGATAAGGGCAGGAAGTGCGACACTCGAACTAAATTCATTCAACTCAAAGGTACACCTAGGTTCACGGCGCGATACGTCTTCGGTTGATTTTGTGTCTCACTGCACTCGGCGTGTTCGCCTTCGCATCAGTCATCGTCGGCCAGGTAGCAGCATGCAATGAAAAATTCTTAGGATTGCACAACTCGGGCTTGGGTCGTTGATCTAAGAAGCTGCGCTGCCAACGGATGGCACATGAGATGACGACGACTGCCTTTGTTCCGACGAAGACGGCCGACCAAAGTATTTTCTGGTTTAACTCCGCCAAGCATCTATAGTACGAGTATCTATCGATGTAGATACATATCTGCAGGGAGACCGAAACGAAACCAAGAGTGGGCAAATCTCCATATCTATGCATCTATATCGATGCCTAGGTTTGCATAGTGCACACCGTCGTCGTCGTCGTCGAGTGGTGGAACAAGATTTACTCGCGATGCCTGACTGTGCATCTCGTCGTCGTCGTCGTCGAAGAAACTAGGTCAGTTGTGGAACTGGCATGGAAAGCTGCCACACAACCACCGCACCGGTTGCAGTTTTGGTTTGGTGGGCAGCTCTCAGCTGGCTGGTAGGCATGCGCACTTCTAGCCGCTGTCGCCGCCGCCGAGAGGACGACCTGTTCAGAGGAATATCTATCTCTGCAGAGTTTCTGGAGTCGGCACATTAATAATGCATGCGATTCGGTTTTCGGTGTGTTGCCTTCAACAATATTCTTTGTTGTGGCGGGTGCTACGGTGCTGGTGCAGTTGATTCAGCCAGAGAGGCCAACAGGATGACGACTCGCAGCATAAACCACGGTGAGGACCGATGCTAGAAGCGGCTGTGCCGGCCGTTGTATGCATTTAATTTTCTATGTCAGACCCAACAGCTGTATAGCTGGTGAAGACTTTTCGGATTTATTATTGTTTTGAGGTCTCTCGGGTGCTGTGACTTGAGTCGCCCACGGAGACAGGGTGAGAAAAACAAAGTTCGAGAGTGCGATTATTCGTGTTGCCTGTGCGGCGGCAGTGTCGTGTTGGGGATGTCAATTGTCAGCTTATAGGTAGTATTGGTTGGCTTAAGGAACTTACCTTGCCGCATGGAATGAGGGTAAGACAGAAAACACACATGGAATTTGAATAGGCCGATAATGTGGCAGGATTATTTTAGGGCCATCAGTTGGCGACTATAGGAATTTAAGGTAAGCTGCATACTTTAAAACTTACCAAGTTCAAAACGGCCTTAGGACTAAGCTAACTTATCCCGCGATTAAGGCCAATTTCACACAAAATTTTCCTCTGGATGTACTACTTGGCTTAATCAGGTAGTCAGATTATGGGCTAGGCAGTTAGTGAGTTGGTTTTATAGGCAGTTACTCGTTAATGGACAAAACATTGTTAATGTCTGATGAGGCATTTTTATCCGGTCATACATATAGCTAATGTAAACTTTTTAGTTCTTCAGGGTAGTCAGTTTGGCCCATTGTTTTTCCTTTCATTTATTTACGGCATTCCCGATTTGTTTTTGTCTTAATCAACTCGTATATATACAAAAATGGTGTGAAAAATGTATAGTACATCATTCATCAATTGAGAACGGTGGCGGGTCGAATTCGGCTCAAATTTGTTTTCCAGTTGTTCTACATATATTGCCAGAAAAGAACATTTTGGAAAAACCCTCCGAAAAATTCGGGGAACAATCAAAAATTATTTGTTTGTATGGGATTTTGTTTGCAATTGTCCGGGAATGGCTTTTCTAACGGAAAAATAGAAAACTCTTAGTTGAAAACTCGTAAAATTCCGGAAAAACAGGTAAAGTTAGATTTTTTTGATTTTGGACGGTGTAAAGGTAGAAAATTCGTTGTGAAGCTTGGAAAATTTCGACTCGTTGATGAAGCTTGTTGACGATGGAACGGGGGGCACTTAATTTCTTATTACTCCACATTCCGTTTTGAAGCTACCGATGAATCTTCTCACGGTTGACAAGCCAATGCACATTGGCCAATAATTCCGTGACAGGGAAATTGATGCGAGAATGCAAAATAATTATTTGGGATGAATGCACAATGGTGCACAAACGATTCGGTGGGGCTATGATATGTCTCTCCGGAGATTTTCGTCAAACGCTTCCCGAAATCTACTGCTGCCAATGAACTTAATGCGTGCCTGAAATCGTCGCCTTTGTTTTGTCATTTCAAGGAAATGAAATCGACTACAAACATAGAGTCACCCATCGGCTGCTGAATTCTCGAGACCAACTGCTGGCGCTTGGCAATGGCCAAATTCCTGTTGATGTTTCGACTGGATTCACATCGTCGAAGGAGGAACTCATCACCAAAGTGTACCAGTTGACAGCGTGACGAACGAGGATGATGAGACCAACTATCCGACGGATTTTTTTTTTAATTATAATTTATAATAGGTGTATCTCTTTTAATCCATACAATGTATACAGATGGTATATTTCCAAGAGCAAGAACATAAGTCCGCGGGTCATAAGTCCTGAAAGAAAAAATTGGGACTTAAGTCCGACTTAGATGGGACATAATACCCGAATCAAATAAGGGACCTACATTTCATTTTCCCCACCGCGATTGACCTTCTAGAAATCAAGGTTTCTCTGAAGCTTAATAGCACGAACTGAGTGCAAGGTAAACTTGATATGTATCCCCAAATCTAGGGTATATAGGGCTGGAAGAAGGTTATCGCATTACACAGGGAAGTCTACAGCAGGTTTCATATAACGTACAAACAATCGACTTATTCGATGGCAATTTCGACAGAAAATTAAATGATGTCTAAGTGATACGGTGAAATACTTCAGCTGAATAAAGCGTGTGAAAGAGAAAGAACCCTGTATTTTCTGTGGAAGTTCGGAGTTCTTGGATTGGGGCAAGATCTTTTTTGATTGGATGTTTTATCTGAAAATTAAGATTCCTAGCTGCTTGATAAAATTAACGACTCTCAATTTTTCCAGGAATGAACTCCACTTTCAAATCGTGCTAAAATCATAAATGACAACTTTTATTGTCGATTAAACCTTTTTTAAAAAAAATATTTTTAATCAATATTCGGAGGGATATAGGTAGTCGGTTAGATAGTGGCTTTATAAGTTATTCATCTAGTCAGTTATTCAGTTGTTTATCAAGTCAATTTATTCAGTAAGTTAGTCATTCAGACAAGGTTGGTTATATTTGAAAAATACTTCTAAGTCACGTCAGTTCAATCCTCAATGAAACTATATCCAATTTCCTATCTAACTTTGTAGCTCACCACTCGCCAAAGGCACCACTAATCTTAACATTGTGCAATGCGTCTTCTGTTCAAGTTGAATGCCCTCGGAGATGCCCAGCCAACTAGCTAACCTACTAAACTACTAATCTCTCCCCCATAAGTTCCCAGAATCTAACCGCAAACCATCACTCACTCCATAATCACGACAACTTTTAGAAGAACAACTCGTTAGTCGTTAAACGTCAAGCCCTCTAACGGCGACAATTATCATGAAGGACAATATTACATCTACAGCTACACAAAAGAAGTCCAATAAAAGATGACTTGACAACAGTTTAAAGCCAACAGCAAAGACACGACACATAATAAACAATAATAACAACATTTATACCGCTATCTTCCCATAATTTTACGATTCGTCAACGTAAGTAGCCGCACGCAAAACGGTACCACATCGGTACACGTCCGACAGCCACACACAAACACACGCAAAGAAACAGAAACAGAAGTTATGTGTTTGTTTTATTATCATATGTGATACATATTTAAATTATCTCTCTTCTGTTGGTATCTTTGTATCGTATGTTACGTAAAGTGGACATTAAAATAATTAACAAAACAAAAAAAAAAAAAGGCTGGGGAAACCTGCTGCTGTTCACCATACCAGTTGACGACTCAGTTTGACCACTCAGTTGTGGGTTAAAGGCCGGTAGTCAAACAAAGTCTTGTCTCTGTGGCCAGGCCACACTGCGCCAGTCCGAGTCCGAGTTAGCAATTTGCAAATTTGAATAAGCAAAGTGATTGCATGTTTCGGCCAAATGTTATCTCGCCATTTGATCGATGACTAGAGAGGTCTCCGTCCGCGATTAAATGTTATTCGACATGTGATAAGATAACCGAAAATTTTCCCATACCTTTCGATCGAATTCGACTGAGGCTTCGTGAGGTCGTAACTCAGTAAGTTTGCCACATTTGTCAATTTAGACAGGACACGACAAAACACACCGCCACAGACAATGTCTCTCAAAGTATTTCAGAAATCTGCAAATATTGGATTCTCGTTGTGCATTTGTGAAACCGCTCGAATGCCATTTGATGTAGGGACTCGCAGTCGCAGTGACTGCATCACATGTATGTCGGTTTGGGGGAATCGTGACTACCCAATTACCAGAACCGAATATGGTTGCAGATGCACCAATGCGAGATTAGCCCAAGGGAAAGGAACTGTATGGCGGCCAAAGAAGGTAAATATTTATTTGGAGATTGAATTATTGAATTTGAAGCAAACATGAGTTGCATATGAGAAGTGAAAGTGTACAAGGCATGAGGAAGCAAAGTTGGTTTGAATACGAAAAGTGCACCGGGGCCGGAGTTGACAGAGACAGATGGAGTTACCTAGCACTGTTTAGTAGGTGTTTTTGAAATGTCGCACATATGCAAATGTTGTGTACTTAACAACAAAGCAAAAAGTTTGGTTTCCTCCGCCTGTCAAATATTTAATGTATTCAATTCAGTAATAATATCGGAGGCGTCACCAAGGAGGTTTGACATACAGCTTTCAACTTGGAAGAGCTTGAGGCTATAGGGAATACCTTACTTACTTGTTTACTTAGGTGGCGCTATACAGTTCGGGGTGAACCTGGGCCTCAGCCAGCTGTCTCCAGTTGCGCACTCCAAGGTGATTGCGAGGTCGTGTTCCACTTGTACGCGCCACCTAAGATAAGGTGTTCCTTGAATGCGTGCGAGATATATAAAGTCCCTGACTACCTCAAAGCTGTCTATTGTGACGTTTTGTCCTTATTTGTCGACAACAGATTCTGGTTTGTGTCTCCTTAACTTACCATTTTCGCCGCTTCAGCTTCAAAACTAGGAAAGGCACCAGTGACAGCTGGCTGCGTTCTGCCAACAATGTTTATGTGACTTTCTTTAAATTTGTTCAAGTATTATGATTAAGAAGTCGCATGATAGGGATAGGGAATCGTATTTTAAGAATCTGTTTTTGCCATCAAAAGCTTCTGATGTGAGGTCGGTGCCAATCTTGTCGGAGCAGCGAGAGTTCTCCATTGTCATGCTGAACAGACGGACGAGTTTATGGGAATGCCAAAACCCAGCATGGCTTTGTATATAGCTCGTCTCTTCAAAAGCTTTCGTACGCTGCCCTAAAGTAGTGAGTATGGGTATATCAATCTGAAATTCTTGGGTAGTTTCCAGGATCTGCCGCAGTGTAAATATTTGGTCGCTCGATAGGGGCCAATCAGGTTGTTGATGAAGGATTTCACGCGTTCACATATTACGGCAGATAGGATATTGTACGCGATGTTTAGAAGATTAATTCCTCTATAGTTGCCTCAATTTAAGCACATATATGATCAAAAGTTACATCGTCCGGATGCGATATTTATATCCAGAGACCAGAGATGTTGTAAGCCCCCACAACCGTGGTAGATAAGGACAAACTTAAGGAAATGGTTTGTAGCACGGGATCTTCTATCGCCTTAAAAGATTTAATGAATTTCTGCCTAAAGTCGACATATTACCAGCTGTTGCAAAAATTTTAATCATTTTAGGCGTTTTGCGAGAGCATGTGACGTCAAAACAATGGATTGGGAGGGGGAGACTTTGGAAGGAGTCTAAATTATGAACGAGAGTAAAAACCGACATAAGACTTCCACCAAAAATTGTGAACTAGATATTGAAAATCGGAAGGCAAAGGCATAGATCTCCATTAAACCGTTAAAAGAAGCGGTTAGGTCTGAGAAGCCTCTCTCGCATTGCTCTCATGCTGCCCTATAGACAAAGTGTCAGAGTACGCAACTTCACATAATATATCAAGATCCTACAGCTGAAAAACAAAATCTACTCCTCAAAAAAAGGTTAAGATGTCGACTATGCAGTACCAAAGATTCAAACTTGTGGTCTCTTTTACTGCAAAGATGGAGAGTTACTCTTGGTGTTGGTTTCACAGAACTTTGTAGTCTTTTCCAAATTTCAAGAGCGATTGTGATTGTCTTTGATAACTGCCAGCCCGGACTTGACATATAATTTTTGCTTTTGGTAACATTTTCAAACCTCATTCAGGAAGCAAGTTCTATGTCGACTCTAGATCGTATCAGCTTCTTTCCTTTTAAGAAGATGGTCTTTTCTTGAAAAAAGTATTTTGGTTATAAGCTGCTTTATTTTCTGTAACTAGGATTATATGCCCCTAAAATTGCAGTCGAAATGGGGATTGGGGGATGTTTTTAATCTCACTGAATACAAGGAGAAGGTTGCTTGGAACGAACGTGCGGACTATATGCCGAAAAGAAGACCCTACCGCCTGGGGATCAGTAGTTCTTATCTCTTCTTCGTATAACTTTTGAGTTGCAATACATCAAAATTCAAGCATTAATGGTAAGAAAACCTTAGTGGATATGGGAATAAATCGAGTGGACAGAGATATTTAAGTCCATCTCCTTATGTAGCCAAAAAGTTACTTGAACTCAACGTCTTAAGAAAATAGGACTATCCGACGATTACAGATGCCGGGTCTATATTACGAAGAGAATATAGGAGATGGAGCAATCGACAAAACACAACCCTGATGCTGTGGCAAAGGGTGGAGTGCTCCTTATACAAACAGTTTTTCTTATCTCGGAGGAAATATAAGAAGCATCGAACTCACAAGAACAATAAGGCTTACAGAGAGCCTCAGTACATATCCACATTAAAAAATAAATTAAAGACCTCTTATAGTCACCAAATAGGGGGCCTTTCTCTACATTCTCTACACTTCTACAGCCTTTTAGGGGTCTTTGAAGGCGCTATTAATTAGCTTGCAAAATCATATGTCAACAATGCTAAAAGGTACCCAAATGACATCGCCAATGAGAATTGTAGAACATTGCTACCGCACAAAGTTGAGACCCTAATTTCTCACTAAAAGACTAGAAAGCTGGTATGTAAACGTGTCAGGAAGTACTAGATAAATCTTGTCAAAAGGACGCGATTGAAAGGCTCTTTGACATTAAAGTGACAAAGAGCTTAAGAAACACTAGTTTGGTAAGCATAGTAAATAAAAAGGCTTCAGAACCAGAGGTCTGTCTTTAAATCATGTTCTGCGACATCATGAATGAGCTACGACTATATACAGAAGACCTAAAAGTTTTGCTAAACATTTTAGTGAGCTGGTTTGTCAACGTTTTTACCACAGTTCATCTACACCTATTGTAAAATATGCCGAAGGATTTTGTGACTTTCGGCAAAGAAAGACTCTGGGACTGGATGATTCTAAAAGGGGCATCAAAGGTGGCTTATAAAACACGACTGCGCAAGAATATTTACCGCGTGCCTTTCCAAAGATGCTTTTCCTGAACCTTTAGCCGCATCAACTGCTAGTACTGCTGCCTAAATTAAATAAAGCTTCCTCTTCGCCAAAGGTTCATTTCGTTATCCTCATTCGGTTGGCTATTCCCCAAGTCTCTAAGCCTTCTAGTCACTCAAGAGTGGAGCCATCTTTTTCGCGACTGCAAAAGACAGCTTTCAAATACAACTAGTTTCCAACCTATTGGACTATACTCATCAGCTACCGACATAAAGATATATCCATCGAGTAAAACACGATGACAGGCTCCATTCCAAAGCCATTAAGCTTCACACTTCCTCTGACTACGAGTATAACAAACATTTTTTTTGCGAAGCCATAACTTCAATCACACGCTCAGACGCAAACAACCACACAGAGAAAAATGAAGGGAACTAAAGTTTAACGAACTGCTCCAGCCGTTGCATGTGGTTCTACTCCAATAATTCAATCACAAATCGCGCTCTGTCTACCTTACCAGGCAGCAACCGCCATCACCTCAGTCATTCAACCACCAATCTTGGATTTCGCAAGACGCGCTCGTCTGCAGCCCTCTTCGCCGCTGTCACAGTTATGATCGATGAAACAATGGCATACGCAAACGCTGGAGATGGAGATATACAATCACTATCCGTACTGGGACTAATTGCGTACCCCTATGCCAGCAGGAAGGAAACGGAACCAACTCATCATCGCTGTTGCAACACCGAATTTAAGTGGGCAGTATTCCCACACCCACTCGTTCTCATCTAATTAGTTGCCGAGAGAATTCCAAAATTTAGGCAATCTCCGCCGCTGTGCTGTTTAGATTTTTGCATCCCTCGGATGCAGTAATCTGCCACCGAGATGGCCTTTCGTGTACCTACTCGTAGTAGTGCCGCAAGAAAACGCGATCACCTCAGAGTCATATTTGCTCCACTATGGAAATTGGCTCATGTTATGCAAGGAGAATTGTGTTTGCATTAATGCGGCGGAGCAGCCAAAGAAGTTGTTAATTAGTCATGAGCGCGCATGTACAGTCAGCGACCGAGTGTTGTCATATTCCCAATCATAACCATCACACATGTTCGTGCCTGGCCTGTGGTAGAGGCAGCCAGCACTCGGATCTATTGTCTTATACCAATATAGCGGTGTATCTGTTGGGGTTTAGTGGAAAAGTCCTTGTGCAGCGCTGCTGGAAGATGAAGTGCCCTGATTATTCATATCCCCGAGCGGCTCTGGCTCCACCTAACTTCCTTTGGCAATACAAGTAGGTACACCTATACCAACCATCATCGGTTGGTCGGTCGACCGACATCATCATCATCATTATCATCATCGGCGAGGTTGCGAAATCTCAGCGGCAAAACACAATTCGTTTGGAAAATTATAATCACTCTCGTATTAGGTTGATTGGTTTTGCTTTTTCTCTGCAGTTTTTTTTTTTTTTTTTTTTTTTGTTAGTATCTTTTGTAAATTTACCGTGAAAATGCATAACAAAAGCAACAGCGGCAGTATACAATTCTCGGTTGGCAATTGTCGATGTCGATGGACAGGCAGATAGATAGACGGACGAATGGATGGATGGATACGAACGAGAGTGGAGGTAGGTTCGGTTCCTTGTGGTGCATTTGAATGAAGGTGTTAATCTTGTGAATTGGATAAACCATTCGCACATACAATTTGCCACAATTCGCATTCCGGAGGAAATTCATTATTTAATGCACAAGCCATATAACAGTGCACCATTGGCCACTGTGCTATGGCTATGGAAATTGGGAATTGATACGAAAGAGAACTAACCGCAGTCGAGTCGTTGCGCAGATTTATCTTTTTGTGTACGGATCTTTGTCAGTTCAGTTTTCAATTGTTCATTTTAATTTCGTTGTTATAGGGGGTAATTATCTGAAAGCATTTTAATTGCGTTAAAAAATTGACAAAGAGCTGGAAGTTTGTTGGGTTAGTCATCCGAATAGTATTTGGGGGAGGGTGGATCATTCGAATTCTAGAATTGCATTATACGCATTCGAACACAATGGAACTGCAGCTACAAATGCAAATGGTTGATATAAATCCAGCTCCTCCTTGTGCAGGTGCGTTTCATTGTGTTGGGAACAATTTAATTTGTGTATATTAAACGCCTGACAATGACAGCTTGAGCGAGATGCAGCCCATTAGGTTAAGTCTACCACTTAGGAATCTCTTTTAAAAGAGAAGTTGACCCAAAAAGCGGTGTTTTTTTTTGTCGACGTTACTCTTCGGGGTGAACATAAGTCCCATTCATCAAGCCTTTAGAGTTAATCTTTTATGCAGCCAGTCGCTATGAGGAAGCTGTCCACCACGGTCTGTAAACTCCACCAAAAGTAAGCCATTCGTCCATAGGTTGATGACTGTTTGGAACTCTTATATGTAACTTATATGTTTTTAGCTTGTCACTACGTTTGCGAGCGTCGTCTGACAATCCGCAATAAAAGACTTATGCCCGTATAGAAGAAGTGCTCTGCGAAAAGACCTACGTGCAATGCCCGAAGTTTAATTATTTCGTGATTTTGCATCGCAGTTTGTTTTACCGCAGCAATGAAAGCAATACCCTTAACTAAATATGAACAAAGCTGCTGGCCGCCTGACGATTTACCCGACTAACTTTTTAGAGCAGCTGGTTTATTGACTTGGTTGAGACAATGCAGCAACTCATCCATAATTCGACTCTATTGAGGCATGACTGATGAATCATCAAGAAATCAGATCTTCTGCTGCGCCAATAACAGAGGTAGCAGCCTCCTCAGCATCGCGTACAGGACCCCAACAGTCAACCAACGCCTAAGACCATTTGCAAGCAATGTGATTGGTTCTTACAACTCCAGTATTATAGACAAGGAAAATCCACCGCTGATCAAATTTTTGTACTTCGACAGATTCTGAAGAACAGTAAAGAAAGTCCAAATCGATCTACCACCATCTTTTCAACGATTTCAAAGAGCCATGTCTAGTTTTGGTAGCGCTATTCTACGTCCATCTGTGCAGAATGACGATTGGGAAAAGCTCGCTGCTGCATCAAGGTCAGTAACCACCTTTTATGTTAAAAAAGGACTTAGACAAGCCGATAGAGTTTGACGGACTTTCGAGGAGAATATTCGATGAAAAACTATACAAGTCGTGCAGCGACATCGACCTAGTTAAAATAAAATTGCGCATCAGTTGTTTGGGATAGCTCATGCCCGTAGAGTTTCAAGCCGAACAACACATTAGAGAAAGACCCGGGCTTAAGTACTGTCCACAATTGGAAAGGACCTCATTTGACTTGGAGCTAGTTAGCTTATGACTGTTCCTCAGTTCACCCCAACTGCAGAAGCGCCTAAAAACGAAATAAATTCGTAGGGAACACTATTTCAACTTAGTGATTATCAGTTTTAACTACTTGCATAAGCAAATAATTGGCCATAACTATGTCACTGATCATGTCAAACTCATTTAGTCACCCATACCAATTCACCATGGTAAGTTACACGATTGAAAAGCTCGAACAAGAGATGGAACTTTATTATTGAGTTTTATACTAGGCTTATTGTTATTACTAAGCTTCACCTTTCCTGTATTGTTCAGTTGTCTAGGATGGCTAGGACACAAATTCCCACGCCCGCGGAATTTTAATCCGGAAAAATGAGTCTTTGTCAGTGCAAACGTTCAGCCTATTTAACGGCATACCACGTCTTCAAGGCGACTCTCCAACATTTGGTGTGAAAATTCTAGGCAAAAGCTTCGTAAAACCAATCCCCGTATGTCGAAGCAACCTCAGGTCGGCAAAAATATTACCGCGGTACGTGAAAGTGTACAGCCGAACCCGTGGTAGTCAATTCCTAGTCAAAGACATTAAGGCCCATTCTATTCACTCAAAGTTGAACACAACTTGGGAAGTTTTCCATATAAAAATCCTGAAGTTGTGTTCAACTTCGAGTGAATAAAATGGGCCTAAGTCGGTCTATCGCAGAGTTCAACTTTGCGATTTTAGCATTGAAACTTGGACCTACACTCGTACAAGATCCCACAGACATAGGAGCTCAAAGCTAATGACCGTACAGAAAAATGTTAGTTTAGACTGGACTTCGGAATCTCTGAAAGGGGACCCAGATGTTTGGCAGAAAAATTATCTTTAGCAACTATCCGAATTTTTGGTAAAATTGTTATGTTAGAAGCTAAATTGTCTTAAATCGAATGACAACAATCCACAAGAGGTTCCTCAGGTAGCAATGCATTCACAAAAATTCACTTACACTTACGGTCAAAAATTGTAAATTTTAAAATTGACTAAAACCCTGTAAAAAAAAAGAGTATTCGTTGTTAGAAATTACTGAGATACAATGTTTTAAGAAAATCACACTTAACTTTATTTGGCGAGGATTTGATAAATCGGTTTCCTTAAACAAGCTGACTCGGCTAATTTTAATCTAGTTAGTCTGTAAGAGCTTTAGTAACAGTATTACAGTAACCTTTAACCGAAAGTTGGTTGACAGTGGGAAATGCCATCAGGCGACTTCTTTAACCCCAAATTGAACGATATGAAGGTAGACGACATTTGGTTTCAGCAGGACGGGGCTATACGATCCCGAAACAACAGACGCCCCCATAGACATACTGCATGAACGATTTGAGGTTATTGTTATCCCTTCGCAGAGGTGATAAGCCTGGCCACCAAGATCAAGCGACTTGAACGTGTTAGACCCGGCATAAGCCTTAATGAAGGTTCCTACCGAGGATTGTTCTAGAAAAAAGGGTAGCTTTTGTGATGGTTAGTGCCACAAATTTATTGCTGGGACAACAGATTGTACGAGAACTAGCACCGGACGTCAATGCAATATAGGGTGATGGCCCCTAAGTTCAGCCCCCTCCAGTAGTCAGCCGCTGACATACAAATCACAGCGCAATAGTAAATGGTTTTGCCTTTCTTCCAAACAAAAAATATTACTCTCATGGGTAACACTTCTCCTCGCTGTGTGCAAAAAATTAAGACAATACACTTGTTACTTCGAGCGTAACAAATATAAGTCTGCGTACAGTTTTCATAAGTGCAGGATACGAGTGGTTTACCAAAAAAAAAATAGTTGAAGTGACTTTGTAAAAGTGATATAATTACGAATATGCTGAAGGCATGTGCAGTTTATGATTATTATTATGATATTAACACTTTATTTATCTTTTTTCTTAAATTAAAACGTTAAAAATATTTTCGGTTAAATAATTAAGAGGGGGGCTGACCTTATGAGACATTATTTGTATGATTATCCTAAGCTCAGCCCCCCCGGCTGACTACTGGAGACTACCTTAATTTATTATTTTTCATAGCTGAGTATGCAAAATGAATGGAAACTTCAATCAGTATTGATTCTCGCAAAAATTTCGATAAAATTTCTTTGATTTCCAGTAGTCAGCCCCCCAGTACATTTACTTGAGAAATGGGGGCTGACTATGAGAGACACGGTTCTTTTAAATGTTCTCCAGTCGTCAGCCCCCCCTTCTTATGAAAATTTGTAAATTACATTGGGGCTGACTACTGGATACTTGCGCGGCCGACTACTGGAGCTGAGGGGGCTGACCACTCGCAACTCATACCTTTTTCACTTATTTTGCAAATAGATTGCATTAGGTAGTTCATATCCCTAATAAGCTTAATATTTTCCAATCCACAGACTTCAAACATTCGGAAAAGCCAAATACTTGATTAAATAGTTGAAAAATGGATTTTTAAGGACCAATCAAACTCAAAAAAAAAGTTAAGGGGCTGACTACTGGTGCCATCACCCTAGGTATTAAACCTACTGTAGATCACTAACACTATTGTTGGTCGAATTCGGTGTCCAAATGACTGTGACTACGGGCGCCATAGATGGAATTAAAAGAATGAATCTTTGTACCTAACATACCTACACTATAAGGGAAATTATTCCAAATTTCTTAGATAACCTATCCTGACTTTATACTTGCAGCATTTCCAATCAGAGAGGATATGTCAAAAATGTTGCCACAATTATGTAGGTACGTATGTTGGGCTACAATTCCGAATGCACCAGGCCTTTAATCAACAAAATAATGTCTCCCCACAAATTTCTCCATTTTTGTTAACTTACTGTACATTTTCATTAGCTGGACACCAAATTTCCCCAAAAAAACTCATCATCAACCCAGCTAGGTATAAGTTAAACCGAACAACAGTGCGCAAGTAGGTACGTACCCCATCAGGGTATTAAAAAAAAACCCAAAGATCACCTCTCCTCTCGCTAGGTACCTACCTATATAAATTCAAGTCTCCATCGATTTAAAACAAGAAAAGAATTTAAAAAAAAATAATGATCGCATTACAGAAGAGACCTCGGTCAACCACTTAACGGAGTTAAGTAAACATTTGCTAATAGCGATTCATAATACAAACAGGGTTTCTGAAATTCTTCAACACTACGACCAGCATTCCATACTACAACCATTTTCATTAGAACCCCAAGTCCAAGTCGAAACAAAGAAATCCAAATTCAGCGAATTGACCTTCCCCAAACCGAATTCGCCGTCCAACACAAAAGCACGTTGAGATCGCGCGGCACAAACGAAAAATCGTAATTATTTTGCTCAATTAAATTGCATTCGATGCAAATTGCAGTCACAGGGTTCAATGGCTTATTGTTATTATTATATATTTTTTTGTTGTTCCTCCTTCTGTAATTGCTTTACTACATTGTACTTTGTTTGGTTTCATTTTCTGTTTTATGCAGTGCAATGTGCAAACCCAAGCGACACAGCTCACTGGAGTGTCGCTTTTGAAGTCATCCGAAAAAGAAAAACACAAGAAACACAAACAACTATTCCACTGCACAGTACAAGTACAAGTCCACATCCTGATCACTATCGTGAGCAGCCATCATCGTCGTCGTTGAAACGGTGAGGCTGAGGTGAGTATAAACGAATATAAAAAAAGATCTTCTATCTTCTACAACAATTATGCAATGGTTTTCCATTTCCATTCTATTCGTGCGAAAAGATACGAGGAAAAAAAAGGAAGAGGAAAATCCGACTTGCACTCATCAAACCGAAATGGTGGACCACCGCGGCAGCCGCACCACATTCCCATTTTCATCGTCTTCCCAGCATATCACCCCAGTAGAGTGTGTGAAGTTGGAATATACAGTGGGGGCAAAGAGTGTGGATTCAAAAATTTGTATAAGCAGAAAATGCTTTAAAAATCAATTTATTTCCATGCCAACTTTTTAACAGAGAATTGTTCAATTTCCATGTGACTGACGATATTTTGTCTACCCACCCGAAACTCCTCAGCTCTACTGTATCGGAATCGAAAAAGAAACTCGAAACTCGCTACAATAACAACTGCAAGAAGTTAGATGGCAGCCAACAAACAGCAGCAGCTGAGACAAATGCAACAACACTGCACCGACAGAAAAAGAAAAAAAAAAATACTCTGTATAGTCTACAAAACCCAGCAACAACAACAAAAAAAATTAAGAAAAAAAAAAAAAAATCAAGACTCCGACAACTTCAGAGCGTAAACTGGGTCACCGTGTCGATTTGGTTGGTTTTTATAGAAAGTGAAAACACAACATAACACACAACACGAATCACAATTCACAAGGAGGCGCGAAGAGACGCCAAAGACGAAGACCACGAGGAAAGGAATAAACAGCAACAACAAAAACCGACGACGAAAAAATAAAGCTAATTTTAATACACAACTCCATGCCGTCTTATGAATACAAATGTGTAGAGAACGTTTATGGATGGGCCAAGGGGAAGAGTAGGGGCAGCTCACAAATTCACACTCTTTGCGAGGCCTCAAAGTCGTCGTCAGGGTTGTCAGATGTGGCGATTTATCGCCAAATGGGCGATTTCAAGTCTCATTTGGCGATACGAAAATCAGTTTGGCGACATACCCAAAAAACGTGCGATTTTTGGCGATTTTTCATTTTTGAATTAAAACCTTAATGTATTTCTATTTCCCACTAATTCCAAGAAAAAAAACCGAAAGGTATCGGCTTCAGAAAAAATATCGACTTCCGATTTTCAAATGAATTTTTGAATTATTAGAAGTAAATAATGCCATGTGTCAAACTAAAAGATTCTGTCACAATAAATTTCCAAACTTGGCCATTTGATTGTGTAAAAGTATAAAATCAAACAATAAAACGAGTACAAAAGCAAAAAAAAAAACAGCGGATTTTTAACCAACGAGAGTGGGAACAATTTCAAGATAGAATAATTTATCTATCAATAATGAGTAGGTACGCATTCATTCGATTTGCAGCAATAATTTTGAGCCTTCTGTAGCAATGCTGTTGGCATTTAATGTTAATATTTAGGAAGATGGTTTTCAGGATGAAATAGATGAGTAATACTAGACTGATCTTTTGCTTTTTATGTTGTTTTTGTTTTATTAACAATATTAGCTGAAGTTTGTATCAAATAAATTTATTTCGTTTTCTTTTTTAATAAATGTGTTATTTTTTGTGTTTTAAATAATTAATTGCTTAGTTTTATTACATTTTACAATACTTTTAATTTGGCGATTTTTGGCGACGGAGATTTATTAATTTGGCGATTTTTGGCGATTTTAAATTTAAGATTGGCGATTTCGATTTTAAAAACCTGACAACCCTGGTCGTCGTACGTAAGTTGAGTCTTGTCTTGGAGAATTGAGATGGTTGTAGCGCCTTTGCTTTGATGGGATACCCACTGTGCGGTTTCGGTTGCACTGAAACTATACAGCGCATGTGGGCTTCGGAATGAAAATCCCGCGCTTTTTTTGGATGATGTTGATGCAGTCAGCTGATCGTAGTGTACATGTTGGTTGGAATGGAATAGACATTTGTGACGTATTGAGAAGAGTGGCGATGTAGATGGAGATAAGTGCCGGATCTTGAAGTTGATCGGCGGCAGCTGCGGAAATACAATTAAAATGGGTATACAGAGATATGTGCGCTGTGCGGTGGGCTTTTTGATTGGTATACCTATGCGTCCTTTCTTGGATTTAAGTAGTGCTAGGTATATGCGGGCTTATTGAGTGGATAGGGTTGGGAGGGTCAAATTCCTTCGACTATGAAATTTAGGGGGAAACGCTTTACATTTGGAGTTGAAAGAAGTCACTTTTGAACCATAAGCCAAGTTTGGGCCTACTTATTATTTCTGATTGTGGTAGATCAGATAGCATAACCTGCTAATGAGAGATATTTCACGAGACACAGTATAGTCCTGTGGACTTCCCAACTTTCTTAACAATAATTGCGGAACGGAAACGCTCCTTTTTCTGCCGCACGCAATTTTTTCCAATGAGAGATAAAATTTAACGAGATAAACAATTTTAGCAGCAATTAGTTGATACATATAATGTATTAAATATATATTCAAAACGCAATCTATTTGCGAAAAGTGTACGATGTTAAAGATCGGATGACAGAAAAATATCCAAGAGAAGGCAAGTCATATATACAACTAATAAAGTAGACTTTCGATGCACAAAATTCGTCGCTCGTAAAATGATGTAAAATGCTTATCGCGAAAAATTGGTACAATGCATATCGCATGAGATAAGAAATATGGTCGTGGTAACATGAGACTTAACACATTGGAAATGAATGAGAACGAACAGTAGAATTTTCTAAAAATCAAAAATCGCATGCCATAACAATGTCCGAAAGAAAGGAAGACGTGATACATAAACCACAAATTTATTACATGTCTCATACCAGAACAGAATGCACAATAGTCGTCGCTCAGATCAAATTCGATCGCCAAACTATATTCAGTGCTAATTGTGTAGAGATGAAATTGTACATATCGCATGAGATGAACTGTCATGAAAGTGAAGACATTTTCATAAAATAATTCTTTGAATATTTGATATTTCTTAAGAAGAGATGAATATGTATGACACAACCGAATGTCTTACTATCAACAGATCGCATGACAGAAAAAACAATGAACAACAATTTAAAACGTGAAACATTTACTAAAATTTGGGTACCTACTTGACTGTCATGAAGTGAAACTTACTTAAGAAGAGATGTAAAAGAATTTCTTACAATCAACACTTCAACAGTCGCGCTCCGCAACATAAAGCACATTTGAATTATTTGTGCAATTTGTTGAAGACAGTTATTAAGGATTTTAAAAATCGTGCGATAGATTCTTACCTTGAAAGTTTAACAGCGAAAAAAGATTCCAATTATTCACTTTGGAAAGCTGTAAAAGGCACCAAAAGGCCCACTATCCCCGCGCCGCCAATTAGAATAATTCGAAATGAATGGGCAAGGGAAGATAAGTAAAAAGCGGACGTTTTTGCCGCGCATCTAGAAGAAACTTTTAAACCGTACGATGGCCAAGCGATCCATGACAATACTAATAGGGCGGAATCACAATCTGACGATTCAACACTCACTAGTGCAACGCTAAGTGAACTAAAACGTGAAATAGAATCCCTAAAACCTAAGAAAGCTCCTGGTTATGATTTGATCACCCGAGAAGTTCTGAAAGTTTTACCAAGGAAAGCATTAATTAAGCTTCTTCATATTATAAATGCCGCGCTCAGACTAAAAAAGGTCATAATGGTTTTAAAACCAGGAATACCGCCAAATGAAGTAAAATCGTATAGACCGATATCCCTTCTTTCAGTCATTTCCAAAGTCTTCGAGAGAATATTGCTTAGGCGCCTACAACCGGTTATTGAAGACAATAATCTTATCCCTGACTACCAGTTTGGGTTCAGAACCAAGCATTCGACGATTGACCAAGTACATAGAACTACTGACGTAATCGAGAAAGCTTTTGAAGAAAAGAAGATTTGCTCAAGCGTATTCCTTGACGTCTCACAAGCCTTTGATAAGGTGTGGCACGACGGCTTGAAATTTAAATTACGACAAATTCTCCCCGCAAGCCTATATGATATTCTAGAATCATATCTCGGGAACAGACTCTTCCGTGTTAGAAATGGAAATGAATACTCGGAGCTAAAAGAAATTTCGGCCGGTGTACCCCAAGGAAGCGTCCTTGGTCCGCTTCTCTATTTGTTATATACTCGCGATATTCCAAGGGAAGATGGCACTACCCTTGCTACGTTCGCCAATGACACAGCTATCCTAGCAGTAGGTAATACAATCGAAGAAGCGACTACAAAACTGCAAACCGCAGTGAATAAGGTAAATGACTGGACAAGGAACTGGCGGATCGCCCTCAACGAAACTAAATCTGTTTACGTGAATTTCACCTATAAGAAAGCTAATGACTTGCCAATTTTTCTAAACTTGGCCCGAATGCAAACGAGGCCAAATACCTGGGAATGACACTCGACGCAAAGCCGAAATGGAATTCGCACGTGAAAATGAAAAGTAAAGAACTCGATATCAAATATAGAGAAATGTACTGGTTACTCGGAAAACATTCCCAGCTCAGTACTGAGAACAAACTGCTTTTATACAAGCAAGTGCTAAAGCCGGTGTGGACCTACGGTATAGGTACAACTTTGGGGTTGTACCAAGAAAACAAATGCCAATATTCTACAAACTTTTCAAAATAAAATGCTTAGAGAAATTGTACAAGCACCATGGTATATTAGAAACGACGATATCCATAGGGATCTCGGAATTCCAAGCTGAAACTAGAAGCTTCGCGAGAAAGCATAGAAAGCGACTAATCGGACATATCAACAATACAGTCCGACAAATCTTGGACGAGAGCAATTTATTGCGCCGACTACAAAGAACGAAACCGTTCGACTTGGCAAGATAAGATTAACCGCGTTTAATTTGCGGAACACGCAGGATCTTTCATTGGAAAGTAACCTGTCAAAAGTTTTTATTTAATGATAGAAAAATTGCTTGATAAGTTATATCTTAGTTGCAGTATCTAACAATCTTTAGAAGGGTGGTGTTTTTAGTCAGTAAAAATCTGACACTACTACGCGCTTGCTATTCTCATAGTGTCTTTGGAAGATTTCCACCTACTCTCGGATAAAAAAAAAAAAAAACAGATCGCATGACAGAAAAACAATGAACAAAAAAATGAGAAAACGTGATACATTTACGAAAAATTGAGTAAAACTCCTCCAACAGGACAAAACTCACAAAAGTCGTAGCTCGGATCAAATTCAGTTGTAAAATTAGTCCCACTTTGTTTTATCGCATGAGATACAAACATACTGGTGTAAAGTTGACTTAAATCAGGCAGAAAATATTTTTAATAAACAACATTGCTGGCGGAATCGTGTGAACGTAAAAGTCAAGACGGCGAGAATATTCTAAGCATGCCTTACACAAGACAGATCGCAGGACAGAAAAATATTTAACAAGCTAATTTTCCTGTTGCAGAACAAAATGCACTAAAGTCGTCAATCGAACAACACAAATTCAGTTGGTAAAATATATGTCGAGTGATAATTCCGAAAGAAATGTCTTTTGTACATATCGCATGAGATTAAACTACTTGGCGCAGTGTGCAAAAGAGGAAACAGAGCATCAAAAGACACAAATCGCATAAGCTAAGACCTACTCAACACAACTATCTTCACCGAATGTGAGCCACTCCTCAAAGTGGCATATCCACGTAAATCTACTGTAATTCACAGATATCGCATGATACGTATATCTGATGACAGAAATTCTGTCAAAGTTGACAGATAAGATTCATCAGACGCACATAGAGTCAGGGGAAATCACGACCAACTCCTTTTCAACACATTTTGTCACGAATTCAAATGAGTGCCCATTATCCCTACCTCTAACCCGGAACTACATGCGACACAACGTATACATAACACGACACATAACACATTGTTTACCCACATGATTCAAACACCCATTAATAACAGCCCAAATGGGTCCCCTCTAAGCTTGTCTTAGTTTAATCAAAAACCGAGACCCAAATTTGGTATCGTCGATGGCATCTTAAGAAAACCACAACAAAATTGGGACGTGTCCACTGCCATTCGTGAACTACCGAAAATTTTCTCTGCAAGCCAATTAAAATGCCTTATTCTTCCCACACACCGAACACCGCCGCCGACGCCGCCGCACAAAAACAACAGAAGTCGCATGCAGCCATCAACAACAACCAACATTACAGCCCATTTGTAGTTCGAACATGCATTGGGGACGATAAAGTCTTAGCCTGTGCGATTATATCGCCGCACTCAGCCATGGTTTAATTGACATAGCACGACTTACTAAATGAAGCCTACTGTTTGCCATAATTCCGATTCGACTCCCCCCGCCGCCCGTGGCAAATACAACCAACAAGAAATTTGCCTAGTCACGTATGAGCGGCCACACTGTGCCATTGTTATTAATGATTCAGGTAGCAGAGCCTGATCTCAATCCGAAGCGTAATCGAAAAGCGAAAGTGTGACATCTTTTCACTTTCAAGGCCGATTGAATAGAAAATCAAAGTGAAGAAGAAGAAAATACACACAAACACACAGTAAGCCAATGAAAAGCAGATTTAAAGGCATTCGAGGTTGGCCCTCTTTTCACTTTCAATGAGCTAGACAATTGAACGTCAGATGTACGAGTAGTTGAAGCGAAATGTATGTCACGAGCGAATTAGCATTTTTTTGGTGTCAAATTCGATCCCTTTCCCTGTTTTTTTTCTCAGAAGCAGCGCAAGTAGGTGCCCTTTGTGTCACGTAAGCTATGGCCGGAAAAACGTCATCTATCAGGCGGTGATCTTCCATCTGTCACATGAATGTCATACCTACTATTACTCTCATCCTATCGACCTTGGACTTTAACTTTTACTTTCGATGGCGTCTTGTGGTAGTCCACAGCCCACACTCACTTTCGATCTAACGGCGTCGGTCGGTTGCTACGGCAAAAGAAGTGAAAATAAAATAAAACAAATTCGCAAAAGAAAGAAAAGACAAACAACGAGTTTGAGTGCGGGCGCGCATTCAGGGTGCTGTGATGATTGATATTGGCGAACACGTTTGGAATTTGTTGCTTTGAGCGCGGGAATGGAGCCAAAATGTAAACCCAATGACTGGTTGACCCAATTGTCGTCAAGCGAAATGATTTATTTTGATCCGGAAATCTGATGGAGCGATTTTTTAACCCACTCTTATTCAAACTTTAAGAGCAACCGCAATTGAATATTGAATGGTATATCTCATGGAGGAAGTCCAAAGGTGTGTATGGTTCAAATTATAAACGATTAGTAATTGATCTTTTGGCAGTAACCTTCAGAAAAATTAGTATCGCATGATATAGGTACATTTATCGCATAACACAAATAGCAAATATTTGGTACTTGTTCGCCTGACCAGTTATAGGTGATTGAAAAAGTCTTTCACCACTTAAACTTGAAAAAGTGCTGCTGATCATTTAACACATGTCCATATCGCACGAGAGAACTCTGATACAAACTTCTTAACCCATCGAGTTCTTAAATATTTTGAATAGCTTTCGTAGAAACTGATCAAAAACAAGTGAACATAACCATAAAACTGTAACTCGCATAACATATCGCATAGCAAATATATATACAATTTATTGTAGCCTAAAAATGTGTTCTCATGATTTTAATTCGCTTTACCAGCAATAAGTGAAAAATATAGTTTTTCTCTTTTTTAACTTGACAAAGAGTTCGCGATAGCTTAAAACCTGCATATCGCATGAGAGATGAAACTGAAAACATTTAAAATCAGTGAACTTTTCAGAACTTTTAATAGCCTTTATAAAAACTTAAAAAAAGATAACTTAATAAGCAAGAAAAATCTGAATCGCATGATAGATTGCATAACAAAATTAGCAAGTTTGTCTCTTCACCAAAGATGCTAGTGAATTTTTGACGATTTGCAAGCAAAATGTGGTGGGCCCGGTCAAAATTTTTCTTTCGGTAGTTTGTATTAACAAAAGCCTGCGGTTCGTTCATGATCTGCTAATCGCATGAGAGAAAAGTCGAACAAATCTGTTACAAGTTTATAAACTTACTAGCTGACCCCGCGAACTTCGTTTCGCCCAAATTCGTTAATGTAATTGAAGTAATAATTTCGAGCATGCATTATGCACATGCTATTTTATGTAGACGCTTAAATACCATTGGCAAGCCGTATTGAATAAGCGGAATCCGCTTAGGTTAGCAATGTGCTTTATTTGGACAATGTCCATTATAATTTTAATTATGTAGGTAACTTTAGAAATAGCGCTTGTTTTTATTTTTGAAAGAGAGGTGCCACAAATCGTTTTCCTATACCGCTTATGTTTCGGAAAGTACCACCTATAGTGCGGTATCCTATCTTTCAGCACCACCTATCGGGTCCCGAACTCAAGTAGAAATTGATGTTTATAGTGTAAGCGCTGTTCCTACATTTCAGACATATTTCCGTAACAGTAACAGTGTGTATAATGTGTTTGGGAATGACTTGTAACCGAAATGTGATCGAATTTTAGTGAGCTGTTAAATTGGTTTTCATGTGTTTGTAAGTTGGTTCGCACGAAACAGAAAATGTGAAATAAAAATACTGATACCATTTTCAAACCATTCCATGAATCATTTTTGTAATTATGACATCATGCAGGTCTGGATCGGTTTCGGGATCTGGAACTTCGGCACATAATGATGTCATCAACTTGGTCTGGTTGCATTCTTTCAACTAACCAAATGAGAATGTGCGCATGAGGCAAGCCTCTTTTTTGCCATTCAATCGAATACATCCAACATCGAGTATAACCAAAGACACGATGCTTAACAATATAGTCCATTAGCGACCGACGAAATATTTGTAACTTTAACAGCCATGAAGAAAAGTAACCGCATCTATCAACTTCACCCTTCTCTCTCTATATCGGTACCGAAGGTGTTATGGTACCTTTAAGTTGCGCTCCCCATAACCCTATTCACTAATGAGCAGAATATCACGATTGTTACTCGCTCATTTCTCGTAACAACCGCTACGTGCAAGCTCAAAACGCTCCACAACTCCTGTTGCCTGTCATCATTGTCCACGTGCCACGTCATCTTAATCACCCCTACATTTCAACTTACTCACACATACTTATGCAAGGATCTTGAAAATACATGTCAAACAAAAATGATGGCTTCAAGAACCATGAAATAAATCAAAGTATCTAATACATTTCAAAAAGTTACTTAATGTAACATAGTAAGCATAAGCAAACTTATTAGGTAGGTAGGTAATATTTAAAAAAAAAATTTCTAAATTTTTAACAACAACAATTTGCTTGGAAAAGAATTAAAATAATTGATAACAACAATTGCTTTGAAAATATAAAATATTTTTTTTTGTATTGAAGTGTCACTACTCGATTTCAATCCAGATTATTTTTTTTTTTTTAAAGTGTTTTTCCCCATGAAAAACGAAATGTGCGCCTACAACGCCACGTGTTGAGAATTTTGCAACTTTTCTTTTTTCATAAACCATCCCTGATTTAAGTCGAATAAAACACACCAAAAATAATTGAAATCGGTTGAGCCGTTCGTGAGTTATAAAGTCACAACGCACTTGCAACAATTTTATATATATAGAGAGAAGAGATTGTATTATTGAACATTTAAAAAAAACTTATGGAAAACAAGTGAAATTAAAATAAAAAAAAAATTCTCCCATAATAGATCTCATGACAGAAAATTGAAAAGCTATATGTAACTGGGAACAATTTCACGCAATTTGTATCTATTCTAAATTTATTAATACCTACATAACTGGTAGCTTTTGTAAAGTGCATGCCTCTGGGAAATAGGACTAAGATTGAATTTTATGACAGACAAATACTGCAGTATAGAACCGCTTGAAATATATGTACGAGCCATGCATCAAGCAATACACAAATTTAGTTACAAATCTTTAGAAACTAGTAACAAGGACGAGAGCTATTCAAATTCGTTTTGCAATGGGTCAGTGGTTGTTGGTTCGATTTTAACAAAGCACCTCATAGTATATTGGAAGTTTGGCCTCTGTCTCATGCAGGTAGGTAGGTATCATCTCTCTCTACATATCATCTATGGAAAATTAAAAAGGATGTCGTCGTTCCTCGACCAAAATACATAATTTAGGTATATGGAGAATAAGAACCGAGTTGGAGAAACAACAGTTCCTTATAGAGCACTGGCACCAACAAAACAAGTTTTCGACTTCTGATCGTAGCCACTAAACCATTTCCCCCCTACCGTTGCTGTTCAACCTTATAAAGCAGAAATTCCAACCATCTATCAAGGTACGGAAAGCAACCTCTATTAAGTACCCTTCACTCACATATACCCATATTTATATTGACTGGCAATCTGCAACAAATCCAATAACCATTCAACTTCCATAAAGATCTAAGCTTCGATTAATGGCAGCATTTTATGTTCTCCATTCTGTGGCGTCCGCCTCCTTCCTACCTATAGAGGGAACAAATTGTTGCGCAATATTCACATCCAGCGGTCCATAGCTGAGGAAACCCTCTCATTCTGCCACAGCAGAGCTAACGAACCATAAGAACATGTCTACTGTCACGCGGAACACAAAGGATGAATACCAGCAGTAGAAACCCTCATTATACTACCTACAGCAAGTCTCTGGGTTTCCAGAAAGTCCCACATCTGAATGAAAAATAATAACAATACCTCATCTGTTGCCGATAGACACGAATAGGAAAAAACAATACTCTACAGTGCACACAGCTACAGAGCACCCAAATGTTCAATCGGGAGAGAACAACAACAAAAGGAGGGGGAAATAAAAAGAAACCCTCTCCACCACGTTCTCCACACTTAGATGCTAATAAAGCTGCGACCTAGTTTCCCAAGACACGTACCGCCGACTCAGGTCTACCCGTATACATACCGTCGCCTGTGTCTGCCTTTGGTTTCTCGAGCTCCGCAAGACATAAAAATAGAAGTTATACACAACACAGAAGACAGAAGACACTTTGATTTGGCGATGAAGAAGAGTCACTGTTGCCGTCTTGCCGATGACTCGATGTTGGAACGAAATCGAAAGTGACTTTGCAATTCTTTCTTTCGCCTCGCCGTTCGTTCCGGCTTTAGGTATAGTATACATCAGCCGATGACGACGATGATTCTTTCGATTTCCCACAAAACCCGTTTGTGTATGCCTCAAGCGAAAACATAACAGTTACAGAGAAAAGGAGTCGCTCTCGCTGTCGTGATCCATTTCATTTACATCGAAGACGGTTCACACGTCACGTCATTAAAATGCCATTCATTCCAGGTGTTATACAACAAGCACTAGGTACCTAACTGCAATTCGAACCTCGGCTATGATAATCGATCGTCACCTTCGGAAGTTCAATTATTATGCAGATCTGAGAGCAGGATTAGCGAGGGAGGTGAACCGGTCCAGGTATTATCAATGGACCGCTGAGGTTTCTCACCTACTTTTATTGTCAGTGGCAATTTGGTTGCAGTTACACGATCGCTGCAGGGATTCCAGAGTTTTTGGAGAAATCTCTGGGCCAAATGGCAAAGGTTTGCCAGTCGATTTGTTGTCGACAGAGAATGTGACCGAAGTACATGAAAGGCTATCTGGGTTAAAAAGTGTAATTAGGTAATGAGCCAGCGAGTGCTTAGAGCAGATTGGCAGCTTGTTAAGCCTTTTGGGGTGTACGAGGGAGTTCCATGTGGGACCATATTATGTCGACAGTGATCTGCGAGAGGGCAGTGACTGGGGAACTTTTCTTTTAACAAAAATAATCATTCCACCTGGGGGTGAAAAGCCAATTCCATTTATAGACACACAAGTGAAGTCAGTGAACAAAGGGAAAAGCTCTGAGATGTGAAAGGGAATTTTTATGTCCAGGAGATCCTCTCAAGCAAAAGATATGCAGTATACTGCGAAAGCACTATTTTTTTATGATCAAATTCTTGACCGTAATTATAACCGTTTTTGAATACCAACGTCATTATTACCTACTCGTTGGTTAAGATTTTCAAAACTCTGTTGAAACAAGCGACAGGAAGCGGGTTTTGGGGAGAATGTACGGGTGGCGCATTTGTTCAGATCTCCGATGAAACGAAAAAGCGACAGGAAGCGGGAGTCATTTCAGACAGAATGTACCGCTCCTTGGGCATTTATTAGGAACTCCGATGGAACGAAAAAGCAACAGAATGTACGACTCGTTGTACAGTAGCTCCGAACTCTGGTGAAACGAAAAAGCGACAGGAAGCGGGTTTTGTGGATCGGGAATATAATTATTTGTTTGGTGTTTGATAAGACCTCTAACGGAACGGAATCGGTTGATGAGACAGCTTGGGCAGAATGTACAACTCGTTGGACAGTAGCTCCGAACTCTGGTGAAACGAAAACGCAACCGGAAGCGGGAGGCTTTTTGTCCAGAATTTATGGTTCATTGGACATTAATTCCCGAATATTATAAAGCGAAAAAGTGTCAATGGACGGAATGGAGTTGCGTTCGCCTTGATGCTGCTAGGTCAGAACAAGATATGGAACAGTAACCTAAGGAGGCGTTGTGGGTGAGTTCACAAAGCATATGTGAAATACCTACGGACGCTATATTTCCTGTTTGTTTTGTAGACGCGAGTATAGTCAGGTAGAGTCATTGCAGACTACATAAGTGTAAGGCGGGCTCTAAGGAACATTTTCTAGGAATTATAATTGTTTTAGCACTCACTGCCATAACTCTTACCACATAATCCAAGTGGAGTTTGAGTGTGTCCAAGAACAGGGGGGCTATACTTGTCTCCAAATGGAGCAATTAGATAGGCGAACTGCTCGGCAGTCTGAGGTCGGTATCCCTATACTTGTACTCCATAAAAAACAATGGAAGATGCAGTTCGCGCTGTGCGATATGTTTTTATTGTTGATGCAACTTCCCCAAACTGCACAATTTTAAAGGGAGCTGTCCTGCACCTTACAGGCCCTGACTAAAATACTACGGCAATCGGTACAGTGCACATTATTATGCATTATTTCATTTAAGCTTCAGAGGTACAGCCGACGCGCTACGACACTGCTATTTTGGTCTTGTTGAATCTCACCTTACGGCATTTTGACATGGGGAAGTGAAACTTCATAATTTACAAGTGGTGCATACAGTAGCATACTGATAGCAGAACGAGGCATCTTGAAACAACTTTTCAAGATAGAGATACTAACACAGTTTAAAGAAAATTGCCAATAGGTACGCGGCGAAAGAAGCATAATTCCGAGATATTGGAACCAGTACAGCCGCAGAAAAAATGATAACAGCAGTTCCAACAGTAATCAACGAAATATAGAAATTCATAATCTATCAAAACCAGTTTTCTTAAAGAAAGTTAAAGAATTATAGTTAAACCTTGATCATTTAAACTTAATTAATTATATAGTTTTCCATTTATGTCTATCGATTCTCTCTAAATATTTTCTTATTTATGATTGTTCTCTCTCAAAATAATAAAATTAAAATTTTCTCTTTTCATTATAAACATAAAGTTCATTCAAAATAATATAACTCACACAAATTTCGTAAATAAACTTCTTCAGACAAGTCCCGCAAGGCTTTGCAGATGTCAATAATTATATTATATTTTTAAAGTAGGTACATATATTATTATTTATTCATTAATAAAAATCAAATCAAATTCAGACCTCTCTACATACCTACATTTTTTGTTCGCCACTTCGCTAGCATGGCCCTATCTCCTTTTCAACGAGTAAATGAATATGAAATCAAAGCAGAAATCCAACTTCTTTTTTAGGCGCGTTTATCTTGGAACGATCCTCTAATTCACCTCTCTTATCGAGAACGTCTCAAAATCATTAAAACTTTTTGCCTATAAGGACGCAGCAGTCATTCCGAATACTCTCAGGCTTCGCTTTACAACATTCTCAATTTTTGAGACCAGCCCTCTTTACCTGCGCTGACCTCGTTTGTTCTCCCATTATACCACCCTGTGCGCATAGAAGAGCTATGTAGTACAACCAAAGCCGAGGGCATCACGGTTTAATAACAATGTCAAAGACATTTGTCATTTACCATAGTGCGTACCTATACGAACTGAACTCTACCAAAATCCGCAAAATAGGACAAATATTTACCTTACTCTGTTGCCAATGTTAAAATCGATAGTGACGTATACGATTTGAACGTCAATGTCTTTATTTTCAAAACAAAATCTAAAACAATCGCCCAGATCTGACCGCAACATAGACGACCGACGACCATTTGACGGCACCACCTCAATGTCAAGGCTGACTACAGCCGCTTCTGCAGTTAACTCTGACGTCGTAGTCAGTGCGCACTGTAATTGATAAAAATCGCGCCACCCAACAAAACAACAACCAACCACCAACCAACAACATTGGGCAAAATAATTAAATTAAATTTATTAAATGTTAAAAGAGGAGAGGTAGCATCTGCTATAATTAAATTTGGCACCCTGTCGAAGCAGCTCAACAACAACAAATCCGTCCCTCTCGGGTTCTTGTCGCCGCCATCGAATCCCTATCACGTATCCGTTCGTCTTACACGCTACACAGCATAGCCGAGATAAAATCAGAATTTTTGGCGATCGCAGCAGTGTTCACTGTCACCGCATTAATTGCGACTAAAACAAATTCTGGCGCTTAATTTATATAACCAGATCGAAGCGAACATGCAAACCCGCATCGGAGCCAGAACCGAAACCCTTTTGTCATAGTATCAAACGATTCTATTACCGAGCGGTCGTTGGCGGCTCACATTGCGCTCCGGCGATCGTCTTGTTAGCGTATGCGGCAGCGGCGATATCTACTCGCACCACATTTAATTACCTTCGCAATAAATATAAACAAATAAATCATCAGCACTTCAGAGTGGACGCAGAATAATAACAAAGGAGCAGCACCCATGATCGATGTTCCGACAACGCCTAAGCAGGGGCGCTAAAAATACCGTGCGTCGGGACGGCAACGACAACGACTACGACACTGGCTCTCGACTCGACTCGAATGTCGTTGTCGTGTAACATTTTAGTATAGTAGACTTTTTGGCATCGTGCTTGATGCGATAATTTACATGTAGGAAGGTATCGAGAGTGCTCCATCATATTCAGATCGAATTGGGGAGCTGTGCGATCGTTTGGCGTGTAATTTATGCGAATATCGCAAAGTCATTTAGCGCACGACAATTACACGTAATTACCTTCATTTCCCGAAGTGATTACCGGCTGAGGAGGACGACCTACCGGCTGCCGCTGATCGTTTTCGTTTTATTTTCTTCGTTAAGTGGATTTATTTTGGCGCGCTATAAAGCGAACTGATCGAATTTTGTGAATAAATCGTATGCGGCAGATTGGACACTGGCGGGCATGTTAATTGCATTCTGCATCGCTGTGAATAGATTTATAGATTTTATAGGCATGTGGAAAGGTTAAACGGGCGCTGCTGGTGCAGTGGAGGCGATTTTTCTACCTATGATCAGTTTGGCGAAGGCGACTGCTTAGAAGTTGTTTTGAGCCTGTTTGGGCGTAAGAAGTGGCGTCGTCAGAGGACGATTAGGGGACTTCTAACAAGCAGTCTGGCAAGCATAGTGATGTGGAATGGGAAGCGCCCTGATGTCAGAATATACGAGCTTGTCAACAGTGTCGTATGAATTTTTGGTTTCCGCAACGCCAATCATATTGTCAAAGGGGGCAACATTTTTAAACACAATATCAGTCCCAAAATTAGCTGGACGTCTTCGAACATACTTGACAAACCGACTAGAATCGGATTGGGGCGAGTTGCCTTTGCTGCGTGGGGTAACCTTACTTTAGCTAGCGCACGCGGTTTTTCCACCTCAATATTCATAGGGGAACAGGGCCGTTATTAAACCATTCACATCTAGCCAAATTGGTAATATTGCGATCGGTGGTAAGGAACTCTATAGACTCGGACCTTACCATGTTATAGGCAAGGAGTGAGTGCTGATATCTGCTTGTCGTTGAACAGGTATACAATCGCAAAAACAGTTTTGCAAAAAAACGCATATCTCGATCTATTCAGATCCCCTATACAGCCATCAACAAGAACAGTTGTACCGATGCCAAAAAAAAAAAACCATCACAAATGTGATAGGTTTCACACATCTGACCCTACGAAACCTCTGAGAAGATAAATGTTGCATTTTATTCGAAATTTAAATCTGCCGCCAAAGAATTAATTATACTTTATGAGAATCTACTTGTGGAAAAATAGTCCTAGAGTGGCAACGATGTAAGCAAAGTAACTCGCCTACAAACTGTCCCAGCGTAGAAAGGATCATAAGCTCTGCGAAGAAGAGAGGCGGTAGAACATCGTGAAAATAGAGAGAAACAATTTTCGAAAGTTCTACTAAAAGATAAAAAGTTGGTGTCAAAGCAGCAAGACCCGATGAGAGATCTGTAGATTTGAACGAGGAAACCTTGAAATGAACCACAGTCGCAGCTCGCAGTTGCTATTAAGGATATGGAATAATCACTTCTGCGAACCAACATTTAAAACGACAAGCAAAAGGAACCATTCAATCTGAACGATGAAAGCCAAGAACTCTATCAAACCTAAGATTTTGTAGAGAAACCACCTATTTCAAACTGAACGTCATTAGCTTCAGGTAATCCGGCAACAGAACAACCATTGCCACCATTCTTTGAAATGAAGAAGAACCTAAACAAAGAATTTTGAAATTTTCCGTCTCTAGCAAACAATCGCGCATCCATTTGAATTCGGTTTAGGTAAACCCTATCCAAACTGAATTTGTCCTCTTCTCCTGGGAGATCCAAATTTCACAAATGGACCGTCCATCTGTGGTTGACATTTTGCAAGGAAGCCAAACACTTATTTTACACAGAAAATTGAGCTAGGCTCTAGTTATAGCCATACGTAAAATGAAACCGTAAAATTGTTCATTTGCTTCTTTTGACCGCTTAAATCGAATGGTTGAACTCAATCTTGGTCTTAAAATGTTGCTTAATAATTTATAAGTTAGTTTACCAAAAAATAATTGAATAATCTTAAAATTTTCCATAAAAGTAGTTTATTAATTTTTCAGTAGGTAGGTACGTACGAAAAACTTTATCCGATCTACTTCTCATTAAATTCAGAAACAAAAAATCATTCACTGAAATATTTCATTTCTTTATTGTTCCATATGTCAGGATTTTTTTTTCTGCTAATCTCATCAGAGGTGGTTGATTTGTTGTAATTGTATTCGAAGAATTTTTGCTATGACCGCCTAAACGTAAAAAACTAATTTTCACATACTGTTCCAATTTTTTCGGTTGCATTTTACGTATGGCTATAACTGGTTCCTAACACAGAAAAAGAGTTGCAAAAAATTTACTGTTTTACTTTTGTTTTGCAAAAAACCATAGATATTGCATAAAATGGGCTTACAAACTCCACGCGGTCAGAGTGACAGTCTAATCGCAGTCAAAGGAACAGCCCGCACCAGTAGTTCAATTTATTCTCAACTTTACATTCTGTATTCTCTTACCCATGTTGACCATTTTAGCTGTCAAACAGCAGCCTCAGCAGTCGTTCATCTCAAATGTTTTTTCATACTGGACCGTTTTGAATACATTAAGTAACCTTCTCCAGATTGATAAGAACTTCTGTGGTTTTACTTGATCATTCTCGGAGGAGCTTACATCTTTATGGATGATGAATCGATCCACTTCTTCACAGACACAGATCTAAAGTTATAGTAGGTACCTAGTCCTAGACCATCGCACATCTCTCAGGGAGTGTAGTCCAATGACTAACTCTGTTGGAGATGCCCGAAAAAAAAAGCTCGCCAAAAATGGAGCTACACTACTTTTTATACCCTACTCATGCTACAGCTGGATAAAATTAAACCACAAAGTTGGAAAAGCAGTACAGCACGTCTAGCGGCGAAATGTATTTAGCTAAAATTAGATCTGAAACGTTCTTAGAGTTGAATCTCTGTCCACTTCGCTTTCGATCTCCATCTACTTCGGAATACAACTTGTGACGGAACACAACTTGTGACGGAATACAACGTGCGTGACGTCCGAACAATGAAGATAGCTCTAATAAGGCTTCCGGACCATCACACACTTTGCCAGTGAGCCGACTTCATGGAAAGCATGAACAATGTCAACTCCCAAATTTAATTGGAAGAAAGCATGTCTGATTAATGTATCATTGTTCGAGTCATGTCGAAAGGATCTAAAAAGCATCTTAAATAAATTTGGATATAGTTTCCTATAATACGCGGAGATTTCAATGCAAAGAACTCATTTTGGGGTTCAAGACTAGATAGAGGACGCCTTAAACCAATAAAAGGAAATCGTGTCTAGCGTATGTGAGTCGTAAAAGAGCTTTGTGAGGTAACCAATAACTGTTTTCCTGGGGTTATTCATTATAGTTGCCATATATGGGCACTCGACTTGTGAAAGGGAATCCGTGGGGCTAAAGCTAGTCCGTCATAATTTTTGTGAGGGAAATCTTATTAACCGACGACGTTTTGCACTTATTTTTAACACAAAATATTTCCTCGAATACTACCCAAGTTCAAGAAGTTCCTATACATTATTTGCGTTGCTCAAACTTGTTGATAAAATATTAATGAAGAACACACTTCGAGTCTAGTGAACAAACAGCCTGGATATATTTCAGATATTTGCTGGAGAAATGCATCGAACCTGTATTTTTCCTTAGATAGTGGAAGACCAGGGTCTGATCCATAAGCTGTATAAATATCTTCCAAAACAATACTCAGAAGTACAAGGGTCATAAATAGTACACCAAATTTTTACAATATAGAGGTGTGTATGAGGCATCCGCTTTGCTGTTCGACTTGCTACAGTCGTAAGCAAGAGCAGATGGAAGGTCTGGTGAAAATGATCACGATTACGAAGCAGCGGTTGGCACGCTTGCAGATGCGCGATATTAGCTCGTCGGTGAGGTGGGATCTTGCTGCTAACTACCCTGTTATACAAAAATATCGTGCCGAGAAAGAGAGAATGACAGTAAGGATTATAACGCAGCTAAAGACGCGGTGCTTCTATAGTTAAATATGCTTTGAAATTTGTGAGAAAGTAAATGAAGTATACTCGTAAGTCTTCTCCTGTCTTCCCGTTTTCCCTGCGATACAACCTTCTTGGTATTTCATTATCGCAGGGCGGGGATTAGCCAGGTTTCCAATTATTGCACCTCATAGTTAAACCAATCAGCAATTTGTCTTTCATATTTTAATATTCATACTCTAAGTATTTGTCCATAGAGGATTTAATACTGTTTTTGTTTTATTTTTCGAGCTATGTAGCTAGTTAAAAGGTTTTACTCTTCTTAACCTCCTAGTCAGATTGCTAGTATTCAATAGTTCCGTCATTTTCTGAGCTGACGTGATTGAGAAGCCTAAGTTTAAGTCTATAATAATAATAATTTTTGGCGCAACAGGTCCGTAGGGATAGGGACCCTAGACCTAGCTTCTCACAACCATTCGTTTTGTGTGAGATTTAATTTTTGGAACGAATGGAAGGGATCTACAATTTTATGCCGATTTCAAACGGCTAATTGAGAAGCTCTTTCAAGACAGTTATACTCTCGGATGTTTGTCAGACGTTCGCGGGAGGTGGCGCAGTGAAAAAAACCCTGAGTTGGAATTTGGGTTTTTTGCGGGATTCGAACCTGGACCCCTCGCTTAGTAGTCCAACACACTAACCACTAAGCCACTGTCCATTAGCTACTTTTTTGACTTCATCTTCAATTATTTCTATTTCTAGATCTGTATGCAGATCAGCGTTTCTTATGTACCATGGTGCATTTACTATATTCCGGAGAACTTTGTTTTGAAATGTTTGAATTTTCTGTAAATTTGTTTTGCATGTGCATGCCCACAGCTGGAGCCCGTAGGTCCATACTTGTTTTAGAATTTGCTTATAAAGCAGTAATTTATTGTAATTTGACAAACAAGAGTATTTCCCTTTAAGCCAATTCATTTTACTGTAGCGCATATTCAGTTCTTCTCTTTTTAAGGTTCCGTACCCAAAGGGAAAAAACGTAACCTTATTAGTTTCGCTCGGATGTCTCTCCGTCTGTCTGTCTGTCCGAACCCACTAAGCCAATTTTGTTACCAGGTCTATCTCAAGAACCGATTGACATAGGAGGCTAAAATTTACACACAACATCCGGTATAACCTCTAGTTAAACGACAAATACCAATGGAAGCAATACATCGATTGGTTTTCGAGTAATTATTAATCTGATGAAAAAAATATTTTCATTCGCCCAAAAAACGGTTTATTTCTTGATTCACAAAAAAATACATAAATTCCTTTTTTGTAGATCATATTCTTGCTCTTGGCTATATATGTGCTGAATACTGTTTTGCCGAAAAGTTAATAGTTTACATGATATTTTCAAAAAAGATAATTTTACCATGTAAAATACATTGCTCTCATAAATGTTCTAATCTCTACTACGCAGTTGTGCACAATTGACCCTCACTGTCACTGGTGGTATACACCAGGGCTGCCGCTTCATAATTTCGTTAGGGAGTATAATACATTTTTTGGGGAGTACAGAACAAAATAAAAGTAATATATTTTTAGTCAATAGTTTTTCAACTGGGACAGGTCGCTTTAAACAGCCTATGGCGGCTATGTTATTTTGCGGTGGCGTCTGTCTAATCTGATGCCGAAACACCACACGCCATAAGACTTTATTATCAAAATGAGTGTTCGTCAGTGCAATCAACAGTTTGTTTTACACCGTTTCAACATCTACCTATCCTTAATGAATTTGCAGGATCCGCAATTGTTTGTAACGACACGAATGTAACAAAATCAACAATGGCAAAAAAAATCTTAATAAAACATCCAGAAAGTAAAATTAGTCTTCTAATTTACTGGATAGAGAAATTTCAAGGCATGTGAAAATACATAGTTAAATCTGAAATTAATAATAGGAGTACAATTTGTCTTTGAGGAGTACGGGAGTACAGCAGACGAAAAAGGAGTACAATACTCCTATTGTAGTACTTTCGGTAGCACTGGTATAGGTACACTATAACTATATGTGCTATGATTCAGTGATTCCAGACTTTAGAAGCAGGTTATCCCACGACTATACCCAAAAAATCCCTTTTATCCTTCGCCAAAATTTCAAAAATCCCACATTTATCCCACGAAGTATAAATTTAAAAAAAAACCTGTATTTCATTAAATTTAATCTTTTTTGCATATTATTAACAAATACAAATTACAGTATGCGTGTTTTTTTGAACTTCGATCTCAGCAGACCAAAGTAAAGTAGGATTTTCAGCACGCAATTACAACAACTATAGCTAGTCTCGAAGTGTCAAGTATAGCGTAGTTGTTGTAATTGAGTTCTGAAAAACCTACTTACGTAAAATAAATATCTTATGAATTATTTGAATTATTGGTATTTAAAAAACTTTATCTCGGTTGGACAAATGCACGATCTCGGTTTTGCCGCAGAAGATAATGAATGCATTCAAATATTTTGAATGACTTTTTTATAGGGATGAAAATATTCAATTTGATCGTAGGTTTATTCTTATTGGAATTAGCATTTTAGGAATAAAAATTGACCAAAAAGTAAAATCCCTTTTTTTGTACCATGAGGTTTCAAAAATCCCTTTGGCCCTTTTAGCTTATTTTAAGTGAGAAAATCCCACAAAAAGGGATAAATCCTGGCATCTGGCATCACTGCTATGATTTCGCAGAATTTTCGAGACTCGCATTAAGAAGGAAAGGAAAGAGAAAATACAGCACATTACTAAGAGAGAGTTACCGAATTAAGGGACACAGATACCGAATGGGAATATGAAATTGGTTTGGTGAGGATTGTGTAGGTAGCAATTAAAGATTCAAAATTTGCATTTGGGTTTCTTTTCTGCGGTAATCACACAATGAGATTCACGTGCGAGTAATTTTTGAGAGTAAAAATATTAAGTAAGTAGGTAAATTAAACTAAATTGTGATGAATTCATGAACAGGCGAAAGATTGAATGATACCTATAATAGATTTGAAATAATATTTGATATGTTGGACTTTAGCCAAATACGGAACCTTCGGTGCGCGAGTGACACTCGCACTTGGCCGGTTTTTTTCTTTACATGTGCTTTCCAGTTCCAGCGCAGTTTTGCGTCCAGTGTCATGTCTAGGTATTTGGCTGTGTTTGCGTAGCCTACCTATCACTCTATCAGCCGTGTTGTCGTCGGTTGAATGACACCTGGAGGAGACCCTTCCCTTGCCAATGGCTATGACCATTTACACCATAACAACCCCTTCGTCAAATTTTATTGAGATAGTTGCTAGCTCTCTGGAGTTTCACTTCAGAGGTCTTTACCACTGCACGTGCACATCAATATTACGGGTTAAATTCCTATTCCGATTTTAGTTACCTAATTGAAATAAGTTATAATAAAATTTGCACAATCGCAAAGAAAACTTAACACGACTTACGTGATGGCAGAACACAACTTACCAGAACTTATGTAGGCACACCGGTTGTGTTTGATTTAGTACAAAAAAAGATGGTTGAGCGTACTAAAAGTTGATCGGTTCAGTTCGGAACAAGAAGAGCTGTAGAATCGGTTCAACATAAGAGCTCATGCCCTGTCAGGGAATATATTTGCATGGTGTTAGGCGGAGTTCAGGCGGTTTCGAATTTATTCTTGTTTTACAAGCCCGCCACAATTGCTGTCCAAATGCTGTCGAATGGCAATCCAGAGAGGTAACGAAGTAAAATAAAACCTGGCGGTTGTTGATTGTTGTATAGGGGACCTCAACCGACTTGAAGTGGGTGAGCACAAAACCGAGCTCATAGGAGAGAATATTGGTCAAGGTCAACCCTATAAAGAGCCACCTATATGAAGAAGGACTCATTTTATTTGAAGGTGTTAAAAAAAAATCGTTGGCGCAATAGGTCCGTAAGGACCCTAGGCCTAGCTTCTCACAACCATTCCTTCCCTATTGAGTCGTTTTTTTTTTCATTTTTGGGACGAATGGAAGGGATTTACAATTTTATTCCGAGCCCAAACGGCTAATTGAGCTCTCATAACAGTTATACTCTGAGATTCAGACATTCCCTAAAGCGTGGCTCAGTGGAAAAAACCTTAACCTTCGGTCCTCCAACCTATTTTTTTTTTAACACGTCCCTCTTACTGGGGTGTGAAATACCCCAATGAAAAATATAAAGAAAAAAAGTTTTTGTTTAATTTTTTTTTTTTTTTTTTGTTTTATTATTTTTTTATGTTTAAGTACATTGTATACATTTACAATACTTCACTCACAGGAAAAAAAACAACACCCTATTAAAGAAAAAAAGCAATTCATAAATTAGAACAGGAAATTTTGTTTAAAGAAATAAGTAGGTAGGTACCTATTAAAATAAAAGTCTTTAGAAATTATTAACAAAAAAAAAAAAAAATAGTTATGTTTTCTAAAATGATGCTCGAGCATATGAGTACAATTTTAACATTCTTTTGTTCCGAATCATTGTTAGCGGAGTGCTTAAAAATGAAATTTATGTAACGAATGCAATTTTTATTTAGCGCATTCCACGCAATTCAGCGATCGGTGATCTTCGCACATAGGCTGGTGACATGTCAAACACCCTTTTTTTGTTGTTCTGTCTTTTTTTCATTCTAAAATGCTGGGATCAATGACTAGATGTAATTTTTTTTCGGAGATCGACCCCTCACTTAGTGCAACACACTCACCATTAAGCTATTGCGTATACTAGAAGGTTAGTATAGAATAAATATTTTGTAGTCTTTAAAAGAACATTTTGGGGGGGAAACCAAAACTTTTATATTTGAAGGAAGAACAGTCTTCTTTGACAGGCTCCTTACACACAAGTGCAACATATTCCACAGGCGACAATCTCCAATCTCAACATGTTACAAAAGACTTCCTGGAAATCCTGTTCGACTCAAGACTGTCATGTCAAAAGTTTTCCTATGTACAACCTTTTGCGCTTATGCCACTTTCCTACCCACAGCCGGACATCACAACCAATGCATCAAACCGACTTAAGTGTGTGGTGACTTCTGTCTTAAGACATTCACCATGCAACTGACATAATAGCTGAAGCATAACACTTTTGTTTTTCGGAAATCTAATGCAGTAGCCTCTTGAGTCTTGACGGACAAAAACCACCAACTGACCCCATTTAAAAATGTAAAACTTAGTTAAACCTTTGCCTTCCACAATGAAAGTTCACATATAAACGTGTATACATTGTATAGCACACTCTTACACAACTTTATACCTCAGCTGAACTTTTACTTTCTGCTTTTAATTGTTGGCCAGCTGCTGCAGCCCGTAGCTGACCTTTTCCCTCTCTTTCTCCTATGGCCCAGTCGCGCGCGCAATCTCCAGCTTCAATGAGTCGCACTTAATTAAAGCGTTTTAATAATTTATATTATTTTCTCTGGAGATAGCTTTTTTGAAAACCTCCCCGTAACTGCGCGCCAGCCTACAACTATTACATCAGTTAATAGCCTCTCTTGCTAGATGTTATCTTGCATAACCGCGGCCACACTTCATTACTGGGTTTTATCAAGTGCAACGCACAACCCTTTGGCAAAGGAAGGCGGCATTGTTTTAGTGTAGCCCTTTCCTCCATTTGACAAGTGAAGTAAGAAAGGGAAAAAAACAAACATAAAAGATAGCATCGCTATCTTCAAATGACAAATGCATTTGAGAACCTGACTCCCCCGGCGGAATTATATGTGGCGCGCACCCATCAGAACATCCGACGCCCAATGTTGAGCGCGCTTCTTATGCGAAGGTTGTCGGATTTGTCATCGCGCTCCGCCACAATGGATGAGGCGAATGAAAGCAAGAGTGCATCCGAGTATGGTATGGTTCTACGGCCCAAAGCGGCAAATCGGTTTCACTTTCAGCAACTGTTATGATGAGTCGTGCATTTTGGTATCTCATTAGCATTCATCCGACCGACGCGACGGAAGGCATGCACAGCTGTGTCTGTGTGCTCGCCAAGTCTTGAAGGTTATACTCTATACACTATACCGACGATCAATGGCTGTTGATGGCGCGCACACCTTTCCGCGTTGGTGTAGTCCATGTTGTATGTTGCTCCTCGAGGCGATTGACTATTTTTGGATTCGAATTGATAGCATGCAATGGAGTCTTGTGTTGTGCGGTAGGGTTGCAGCGGTTTATAGTAAGCCACCAGTATACTGATAGTCTTGGCAGGTGGCTTAGATACGTGATGGAAATAACAAGCAGAAGGGAATTTTGAATGTGGACAAGAGTGATTAATTGAAAATGCGTTTTGATTATGATTAATTTATCAGATGGAAAGGGAATGTCAACGGGGGGCAGGAGTGCACGAAGAAAGCTTCGATAGTTATGTAGGGTCCGATGAAAACGCAGTTTAGCTAAAAATGTTGTCGTAGGTAGGGGAGAGTTGTCTCTAGACTGTAGGTATGGCTTAACATAAACAGAAAGTTGTCTGTAGAAGTCGTGAATCAAAGATCAAACGAATCGAACGAAAGCCAGCGTAATTTTCGGCAGATATACCTACGAGTTTAGTTGGAAGGGCCCTCGGCGTGGCTGCTACTTTGTTTGAAATACGTGTTTAAACGAAGGCGCACTTGTGCTTATTGAAAACTGAAGGGCTGGGAAGCTCTAGTACCTACTAAATGCGCCAGCTCTGTTGTAAGTGTGCTTACGAACTGCCTATTTGGTGACTCCAACACCCCAGATCAAAGCTTACCGCCTGACACTACCTTTTTGTCGAAACTTCTCAGTTTCAAAGACGATGTAAGGCAAGTCGAGGCAGAAGTTATAATTTAGCTTCAGCAACTCGAATAAATTGTAGTAGTCAGCCGTAACGCTGAATCTGATTCTTCTCTGTAGCCCGTTTTTATCGGCATATTCCAACTGATAGTGCGTGTCGAAAAATAAGTTTATTTGTTGTTGCGTATAACGAAACCGGGAACATCGGCTATATAGCCATCATTATACTTTCGATGATACATTGGCGGTGCTCTCACTAATAAACTGCTGATGTGCCTGATAAAAGGTTATACAGCACCCATGGAAGTGGTGGTTTATAATGAAGGTATACCTAATTTCCTATGCTTCCTCTGGACGTTCGGACAACCGAAGCAGTTGATTTACGTCCTGTCGATTGGTTCATCGTGTAGGTATACTGAGGTATGGGAATCACGTGCTGGGAACTATGACCTTTTCCCACACATTAAAACCGATTAGACTAAGTCCATTTGCGGAGATTCTGTCATTCATAAGATGTAGGTACATTTCGACAAAAGATTCCTTTTGTTGTCTTTTCCCATCAGGCAAATCACGATGCAAAAATACTAAATTCGATGTTTCGTTTTTATTGTTTTACTAGCTGATCCCGCGAACTTCGTTCCGCCCAAATTCGTTAATGTAATGAAAGTAATAATTTCGAGCATGCACAATGCACATGCTGTTTTATGTAGACACTTAAATACCAATGGTAAGTCGTTCTGAATAAGCGGAATCTGCTAAGGTTTGCAAAGTGCTTTATTTGGACAATGTCCATTATAATTTTAATTATGTAACTTTAGAAATAGCGCTGGATTTTATTTTTGAATGTGAGGTGCCGCAAATCGTTTTCCTATACCACTTATGTTTTGCAAAGTACCACCTATAGTGTGCTATCCTATCTTTCAGCACCACCTATCGGGTCCAGAACTCAAGTAGAAATTGATGGTTATAGTGTAAGCGCTGTTCCTACATTTCGGACATATTTCAGTAACAGTAACAGTGTGTATAATGTATTTGGGAATGACTTGTTACCGAAATGTGATCGAATTTTAGTGAGCTGTTGAATTGGTTTTCATGTGTTTGTAAGTTGGTTCGCACGAAACAGAAAATGTGAAATAAAAATACTGACACAATTTTCAAACCTTCCCATGAGTTATGTTTGTAATTATGACATCATGCAGGTCTGGATCGGTTTCGGGATCTGGAACCTCGGCAAATATGATGTCATCAACTTGTTCTGGTTGCATTCTTTCGACTAACCAAAAGAGAATGTGCGCATGAGGCAAGCCTCTTTTTTGCCATACAATCGAATACATCCAACATCGAGTATAACCAAAGACACGATGCTTAACAATATAGTCCATCAGCGACCGACGAAATGTTTGTAACTTTAACAGCCAAGAAGATAAGATAACTAACCGCACACCTATCAACTTGGTTGGTGAGCCTTTTCCCTTCACTCTCTACACCGGTACCGAAGGTGTTATGGTACCTTTGAGTTGCCCTCCCCATCACCCTATTCATACTAATGAGCAGAATACCACGATTGTTACTAGCTCATTTTTCGTAAAAACCCCTACGTGCAAGCTCAAAACGCTCCACAACTCCTGTTGCCTGTCATCATTGTCCACGTCATCTTAATCACCCCTACATTTCAACTTACTCACACATACTTATGCAAGGATCTTGAAAATACATGTCAAACAAAAATGATGGATTCAAGAACCATGAAATAAATCAAAGTATCTACTCCATTTCAAAAAGTTACTTAATGTAACATAGTAAGCATAAGCAAACTTATTAGGTAGGTAGGTAGGTATATTTAAAAAAAAAAAAAATTCTAAATTTTTGACAACAACAATTTGCTTGGAAAATAATTAAAATAATTGACAACAATAATTGCTTTGAAAATATAATTTTTTTTTGTATTTGAAGTGTCACTACTTGATTTCTATCCAATTTGTATTTTTTTCAAAGTGCTTTTCCCCATAAAAAACGAAATGTGTGCCTTCAATGCCACCTGTTGAGAATTTTCCAATTTTTCTTTTTTTATAAACCATCCCTGATTCAAGATGAATAAAACACACCAAAAATCATTGAAATCGGTTGAGCCGTTCGTGAGTTATAAAGTCACAACGCACTTGCAACAATTTTATATAGATACCTATATATAGAGATTTCTAATAGCATACAAAATAATTTCCCGCTTACTAGTTCGACTTATAGAGCTTCTCAAAGTTGGTCAATTTTGTTCTAGTGTAAAATCGGAATCGATTAAGAGAACACACCAATAACTAATGAAAAATAGTTAAAAGCGTACTTTATAAAGTGATTGCCAGTTTTTGTAAATATCTTTTAAAATATTAGTTTTTCTGCAAAACAGTCTTCGGTATAAATAGCCACGAGCATGATTTACAAAAAAGATATATGTAATTATGTATATCCATTTTTTTGGAAATCAAGAAAAAAAAAACAGCTTTTTGTGAGAATGAAAATATTTTGTTCACCAAATTACTTATTACTCTAAAACCAGTCGATGTATCATTGTACACCATTGGTATTTGTCGTTTAACTAGAGGTTATACCGGATGCTTTGTGCACGTCAATTAGTTCCTGAGATAGACCTAGGTACAAAATTGGTCTAGGGGGATCGGACAGACGGACAAAAGCGAAACTATTAAGGTTCCGTTTTTCCCCTTTGGGTACGGAACCTTAAAAACCAACTTCCTTATTTTCTTTTTTGCAATTATGGCATATTAAACGAAAAATCTTAATTTTCTTATGCAGTCTTAAAATTAAAATTAGAAAATTAAAAAAAATGCCTAATAGGTATTCTTATTAAATAAAATGAAAAACCTTCTTTAGCATTATTTTTTTGTTTGAGTAGAGCTACGAACAAATTCTAGGGAGTTCCCGCATAAAATTGACCACGATAGTTGACCCTTACTATTGGTTAAGCCATATGTAAGATGGCAGCTGCAACTATTGTTCGGAGAAATTGTGATTTGTTTAAAAAAAACTCGAGTTCCCAGTGCTGACATTTTAGCCTTAAAAGCAAAATTTCCTTATAAAATACATAATGTATTTCAATTATTTTGTTGATTAAAAAAGCTGAGAGCGTGAAATCTTCTTCGTATATCAATTAAAAATAGTTTTGTTATTATTGGGATCGTTAAAAAAATACCCACTTCCACGCCCCTCTGAGTATGAAATATAATACGGATCATGAAAAGACAACAGCGGACATCACAAAAGCAGTTTTTAATGCAAGCTTAATCGAGTGCAACGGAAAAGTCAAGTATTCAAAGCGATCCAATAAGCAAAAATATAATTTGATGAGAAAATCATTAAGAAGCCATTACGTTGACGTGTTTCCAAGCCATAATTGATTAATGGAAGCTAAAATACAATCCACTCCATCAAACTTGATATAAACAAAAACTTCCGTTGAAGTGAATCTTTAAGATTTGGGTCAATTATTGATACCCCATAACAAGGATTTGGTAATACAAATGATGGAAACACTTCAAGGAGATTTTTCGAAAATCCAGAAGAAATTAAACGAGTTTACCAAAACCACTTCGAATCTTCCACAAAAACTTCACAAATTTCTAGGTGGCGAACTTATAAGACATCAAATTTTTGCCAATAGGGGTGCTTTCAGAAGAACCACAGGAATCAAGGAATGAATACTACAAACGACATCGATACTCAGATACATGCAAGGTTTCACGAAAACGACAAAATAAAGATTTTCAATGTGCTAGCCATATCATCAGATCCACATATTTCAGATTTAGATTCACAAATCAGCCCGGGAGATGGCGCTGCAGTGGGTTCGCTAATTATATGTATAATTCTTAACTCGATGATGTTATAAATCGATTCTCTTTTGGTTTTGTTGATATTGCTGTACTACAGACGCGGATTTTGGAGTATGGATCAAATTTCCGATGAATATATTTTTATTTGGCTTATTACAAAGCTTTTAATTTTATTTTATATATTTAAATTTATTATTTTACTAAACTATAATAACAAGAAGTGACTAGGTATTGTAAAAAACAAAAATATTGTCAATCGGCAGACAATTGCGATGCTTTCTTTGATTTTCGATTGATGTACAGATTTGTAACCAATTAAGTAATTAATAAAATCTAATCTAAATCTAAACAAATTTAAATCTGTATATCAGGCTTAGACAGTAATTGAATTCCGGAAAATTATCCAATGATTCAAAGTCTACAGAATGGGAATGGGACATCGCATAAGACAAGATCAGTGATGCAAACCAGAACAGAAGTTTGATTCAACGTTGATCAAAGTACCAGATTTACAAAACACTCCACTTATTTGTATGGATTGATTGTAAGGTGATTTTTTAAAGAACATTCCACCAGTACAAAAACTGTTTCCGTATAGACTTCGTTCGGAACAAAAATTAATTTAGAAATTGGTTTCATGACGACTTTTTTATTTTAAACATCATGGAGACACACCTGTTCTAACAATGGCATGGGATTCTACACTGCGTAATTCGGATTAACAGGTTCAAGGACAAATTGACCATCAGATGGGGTCAATGTTTCCAGTAAATAAGGACGCACTACATTATCTGCAGGTGCACTTTCCTTTCGTCGGAGGATGATCAAGTCGATAGGCGGTATCAGGGCAAACAGAAGATTTATCTTCAAACCTGATGATAGAGCCGCACTTTGAAAAAAAATTTACTGGATTTAAAAACTGGTAGTGTCACTTCCAATACAACAAAAAATATTAAAAATTTTCAACTTTTTAATTCTTTGGATGTTCCGGGCTTATCGTTACACAATTTTATATTGAAAGTCGGTTCTGTTATAATTTTGTTGCGCAACCTCAGTGCACCGATCGTGTTTGATTGGATCGTGAAGAATCTGAAATCAAATGTGATGCAAGCTGAGATTTTGAGGGGAAAATTCAAAGGAAAACTGATTATTCAGAATGATTTGCCATTGCGTCTTAGACGCCTTCAATTTCCTGTGCGTCTCGGTTTCACTAAGACAAATACTAAGTCGAAAGGAAAGTTGCAAGGCTGATGAACTCGCCAAACACGGAACTACACTACCTATGCTTCCAGATAAGAATTCCTTCGGTATTCCAATCGCTATCTGTAAACTCATATAACAAAGCTGTATGCTATCAAAAGAATACATTTTAGGTGGACAACCAGCTCGACAAGTCTATCGATGAAACAGATCTGACCAAAGCTGGATCTAAAACGTTCTATACTTGGCCTCCTTTGTTAGGAAGCATATCAGTGCTACAATAGTTGTCGTCACAGGACACTGTCTCATAGGCAGGCATGCCACACGGCTTGGCGATCTGAACGATCTTAAAATCAAATATATCCGAAGTCTCCACGCTTCATCAGGAGCTCCAATTGGTTCAATGAGTACCTACCAAGAATAAAATTTTGGATTCATGTGGTATCACAAGGGACCCTATAATGGCCTAAGTGTGCCGGACCGCCAACAGCCACTTCAATCTAACCTAACGTTCTTCCGTTTGCTGTAGACAATACAGAAGTAAATTGATGTGTCTTCCCTAGTCCTCTTTCTAAGGGGTTAGTGAAAGGTTTCTGTTGATTTCGGAAGAGCATCACTAAATGCTGCTATTTGCATCCTGTCCACGGACGGTCAAGACCGGTAACAGTTTCCTACCACGAGGAGTGCAGATGACATTCATAACGATTATCAGATTAATACTCCCAACCCCCTCTATTAATGTTCTTAGATATATGCGGCCTTAAGAATCGATAAAAAGTTAAAGAGTTGGGAACCTGACTTTTTTAATTTCTCTCACTTGTAATTTATTGAATATTATGGTTGACTATCCGTGTCCGTGTGTCAGCAGTCAGTCATGTCGTTTAGAAGTGGTTTCAGACGTTCATAGAGTATTTTTAAAAGGGAAAGAAACTTGGAAAGGCGATGAGCGCCCAGCACCCCAATGCACAATATAGGTCAAAAAATATCATTGGCAACATCTTTCCCATTTGATGAAATACATTTGGTTTGATAATGATTGGTCTATAGCTCAGCTTCTCAATAAGGCCGACAGCAAATTAATCGCTTCAAATATTTAACCAAGTTTCACCATTTTTAGATATAAATTTGTTTTTTAAGAATGATTTGTGTAATGATGAGTAAAGGTAGTTAAGTCGGAAAAAGATCTGAATTTTTGTTAGAAACGCTCCCACAAAGTGGACATTCTAGGAGCCTGAAGGGGCAATAATCACGTATGAAAGATAGTCGAAACCCTTTCCAACTTCTCAATGAAGTTGTAAACTATTTAGTGTTCCCGACACCCATTAAGCAAATCAAACGTACAACTAGTTAACACGACCGTCTATACGTCCGATTGCAAAAGACTATTACTGCGACCGATTGACAACTACCGCTTTTTATTACCCCAGCAATTTGGGCCGATCGATAACCCCAATTTAAAGAAACTGTTAAACGCTGTAGCTAATGCAGCCTACCAAACCAAGGGTTCGAAGATTTCGATTACTGAAAATCGCGCATAAAAACTGTTATTGCGTTTTTTCCCCACACAATATCTTTCGTTGCCTTTCAAATGTACAAGCCCTTACGTACACCTAATATAGGTATAGTTGCAGCTGCTGCAACACTTGAAATAAAATTAAAAAAAAAAAACAACGAGGACCATAAAAAAAAACATAAAACCACTTGACATCGATACCGCACATACTGATCAAGCAAATACAATCCAGAAGTGATCCGTCAAAGTGTAAACATTCAATCAGCCCCAAATATTATGTCGGTGACAGTCTACTGAATGCATTCAGTACCTTTGTGACAATAAATTAATTTACTACAACCAACGACAGAGCTTGTTTAATCGACGGAAAAAAAATACCGAAACGAATATCACATCTAATTGGGTCAACATTTTTATTATTAAACATTTTTATTTTGTTTTTTGTTTTTTTATTGGGCAAAGTGCCTTGTACGCGGATGAGAAAAGAGAGCGTACATGTGGGAAGAGGCTAACTAAACTGATTTCGGTTTTATCAACCCAAAGGGCTTGAGCTGATTTTTTTTTTCTTGTTTTTTTTTTTCTTTTCTGTCTTTTGTCTGTTGTTTTTTGGGAAAGTGCAATGAAGAGAGATAGCCAAGTCAAACAAGCAGACAATCGCAAATACATACGCCGATAAGAGTGGAGAACAAATATTAAGAAAAAAAAAAAAAATTAAAAATGTATCCGAAAGTGGAGACTGTTTACACGTCTGTCAGTTGAGAGAGAGTCGCGGGGTGCAATTGAAAAGATCAACAATTTAATATAAATTGGAGGTAATTAAGATGCTGGGTTTTTTTTTGGCCATAGGGGCGCCTAAGAAGTGCTTGCTGCACCCTCGAGGAGTTATTAATTGGATATGGGATTGAGACGGAGTTATAGAGAGAGACACCGCCAGCGTTAGACGAACTTTAAATTCAAAGTGAATGCTTGTCATCTGGGTAGGGGTACTGGGGGGTAAAAACTACTTAACATTCCCCAAGTTATGAGTCAAGTTGTCGAGTGTTTGCACAGGGTATCGCAGTGACCCTGATAATTATTATTCAACTAACAAAAGAGCTTGGAACCGATTGAACGGTGAGATTGTGCGGCTCAACTGATAAGGCCTACTAACGCCTTTCTGGCGGTTGTGTCTTGTGTGGACTTTTCTCAACAACGCACTTGTGTGAAAGTGAGCCTAGGTCAGAGAAAAATTCTTTACTGATGAAGGTATTCACCCTCCAAGAAAGCCGTAACGCACCACTTCCTTAGGTATATATCAAAAATCCCCGTCAGTCAGAAAACTTTCCCTTTTGTTTGCTTCCGGAAAAGATGAGATGGCTGCGTACGAAACGAAATCGAAATCCGAAATCCCCCTATAAATATTCAATAAAAATGTAGGTGATCATGATCGCACGCATTCTCGCAGATGGTGGCCCACATGTACGACGACGGTCGCTCGGAATGGGAATGCCTCAAGGGACCCATAAATAGGGATCAGTCGCAAAACTGAACACAACAAACAGAAAATGGAGAACCGTAAAGCAACCTCTCCCAGATGCACATATGACAGCATCACACACGCCCACATCCCGCCCGCACTACTGTAAAACAAAAAAAAAGAAAACAAAGAGATGCATACAGCCACTCGTTCTGCCTCTCCTGAAGAATGTACGCGCATTGTTTTGGCCGGTGTGTGTGATAAAGAAATGCCAAATAAATACACATTTCCCACCTGGAGCTGGAGCTCGAGCTGGAGCGACCCGCGACGACAAATGATCTTGTGATGACGCAAACTTTCACTTTTTTTTTGTACTTCTGACGGCTGGCCGGCCGGCGGGAGGGCCCTGCTTTAGGAAGACCACGACTGCTAATACGGCTGTGTGTGCTGAAGAAGCGGAGTGAGGTCATTGTTGAGCCGGATATGGCCGAAATGTGTTAGATTGAGCCAGAGTTTGTTTTTTTCCCGCTGACACCTATTCCTATGTGTGTACTGTGTACCTTTGACTGGATGTCCCTCTCTCTCGGACGATCACAAGTGATTGATTTGGATCCGTGAATGTTTTTTTTTTTTTTTTTTGACGACCCGAATCAATTGCATTTTAGACGAGCGAGAGATATATGACGCTGGACCGCATTAGAAAGAACTGTCCCTACTCCCACTGGCAGGCAGGCAACCAAATGTACTTCGAAATTGCTTTTCTAATTTTGATGTTTCTTGTATGCCAGAGAGTGGATATTTTTAATTTGGGTGGAAGCCAATTAGCTTTCATCAATCATGGTTCAAGCGGGCAGATAAATCCGAGAAAGTTGACGTAAGATCAGGCGATTATTCGACTGAGAGGGAATTGAGTTTTCAGCCCATCAGGCAATAGGGTCATGGGTGGATTTTTAATTGTCAAATGTTTTTTTTGACGGTATCAATCACAGGCTTTTATTATATGCATAGCATATGGCTTTCTAAGTGCACTGCTGATAAAAAAGGGAAATCGACAATGCGGTTGCTGGTGGTGGATAGGTATTCTGCGGTTTGATTGGTCAGATGTACCTTCAAATTTGAAGCGAAAGTTTGACCTTTATGGCGGATGAGGGTAGACATATGTGCGCATTAAAAGGGACTATAGGAGTTTTGTGATGAAAGCTCGATTTTTGATGTATTGTGACTTGTTGTGGTCGAGTGAGCCTCCATGTGCGGCTATGATAGTTTCCTAAACCTACAACTTTTAACCTTAAACTTACACCAAAGAATTGAACCTAGGACTCATTAACGAGGATCTACAGACGGAAGCGGAGAAGGAGTCGTTCGTTCTATGTTACACGTATTAAGTAACCAAAAGACTGGTCTGCAGGTTTGTCACATAAACGCACAAGGCTTGTATCCCAAACTGGATGAGTTTAGGAATTTGTTTGTTGGTTCTAAGGTTGATGTCGTTTGAGTGTCATAAATATTGACATTACGCCGCTGTTTGAGTAGTGTATATAGGTAGGTTCTGGGGCTCTGAAAGTGGCAAAATTTGTCACCCTGGTGACGTAAGATCAATCAGATTAGCCTATTATTACAAATCAATTAAATCAGATCAGCTTATTATTACAGATCAGTTTCATCCGACCAGCCCATTGTGCATACCACTTGTGTTTACCTAGGTCAATGACTCATACCTAATTAAATATTCTTCACGTGTAACCTTTTAGCAAAGAGCTCTCTGGTACAGGGTGTGAAGGCATTTTATTTGTTCCGGCACAATATGAAGTTCGCTAATTAATTTTTTCTCTGAATCTACTACAATTTTAGACGTTTTCTTTGTAAGTGATGCCAATTTTTTGTATATATGATCATGATCAACTGTCAGCACCTTATTTTTCCAGACGTGATCTTATATAAATTTAACTTGTGATTTTCTTATAATTTTGTAGGCGGCATCTTACGAATAAACAAAGATTTTGATCACAACTGGCTATGCTTGGAGCGAAGCGCCCGAAAGCGTGTATTACGCCATAGTGATCAAATTGGGATATCGAGAAACTTTTTAATAACCATGTTCCTAGTAAAGCTAAATTGTCTAAACCTGACCAATGTCAATGGTTCTCAAACGGAATTCGTATATGCTAATGTTACAAAGTAATCGAGCCTACAACGTGTGAAGTTGGTATGGATGTAGTTGTCAGTGTCTTATCCATAAAATCGACAGCGGTCTGTATTGATAGAATATACCCAGTCTTTGCTAAGGCCATTCTACCCATTGTACAACCCTCTGTGTTTTTCCTACACAATGGAAGCAGGCAAAAGCCCTACCGGTTCCAAAGAGCGCTAATGGCCATGGATATAAAATACACCCATTTCCATTCTACCATACTTTTCTAAAGTGTTTCAACGAATCATGCAAAAGCAAATTAATGCGCATATCCACTCATGTAAACTTTTATTTACAATAATGCAATCCACAGTTGTGTAACAGCAGTTATCAATGTTGCAGAGGACATAAGAAATTCTATTGATGATGGCGACGCAACTTTTCTAGTTCCTCTTGATTTGTCAAAAGCATTAGACTCTGTGGACTGTGGATAACTATAATTTGTCTAACAAACTGGCACACGCAGTTACGAGTACCAGTTTTCTACATCGGCCACTAGATTAGAGTCTTCCTATTTTAGGTTCTGCGAACAAGCTGTTGCGATTGACCATATGCTTTCTGAGTTTCTTCCAACAACCAGAGGGGTACCCATTTTTCCATTCTAGGACCTCTGCTCTTTTCACGTGTCAATGAAATCCTTTCCATAGTAAGTTCATCCTCCATACAAATGTATACTGATCATGTCCAATTATTTAATAGTTAGTTCCTATAAAAATCGTAAAAAATCTAATTATTGAGTGATCAATCGGAAGCCCGTCGATCTATCATATTTCCCTGAAATTCTTCTTCTTGGAAACTATCTTGGGATACGCATATTAAAGCCATTAGGCAAAGTTTATGGTATAGGTACTGCGATTTTTATGGGCCTCACATCAGCACTGTACGCTTCTGACCACATCCCATGCCCAGTTGGATGACACTGATGTGACCTGAGAGATCTATTGTATCAATGGGGAAAGGTTAATCTAAGTGACGTGGGACCTAACTGATGAAGGTCAATATGTCTTTAGTATATCTACGAGTCTCTCTGTTGAAGTCACGTTTTCTTAACCAATGAAATGACTGGCAATCACAGAGAATATGTTCAGAGTATTCGACATCCTCTCTAGACAGAATCTGCATTACCTCATTTTGTTGAGTTGAAAACTAAGGCCACAGTGACATGTGAGGAAGCCCACTTGCTTTCTTATATTATCCTTATTGACGCTAAGGATTTCCTTGTACGAGTAAAGCTTGATTAATTAATTAATTGTCTTATCCCCCTGACATGTTACCAGCAGTGTTCCAGGCGAACCTGTTTTTCCCATTCATTAATTAGCCCTAGCGCTGTAGTCCAGCTCACAGAGAAAATATTCAGAACTAGGCCCAGCTAGTTTGTCTGCAGGTTCGTTGCCTGCAATATACCATGATGACGAGGCCAAATCTTACCTTGTTGTGTTTGGCTATTGGATTTGCAGAGTATCGTGACAGCACTTCACTTTTTTTGGAGTTCATTGTATTGGACGCCAGGGCTTCTAAAGCTGCCTGACTGTCTGAAAAGATTTATATGATGGGGCCGGAATTCATTTTTGACCCGTCGGTGTACCAGACTACCAACCACCACGATCAAGAAATTGTACCTCGAATAATTTCCCCAAACTGTACTCCCTAACCATAGTGTCCGGGAGAGAGCAGAACATATCCCAGTTTGGGATTATTTTAAGTATTTTCAGTTGTCCCATATGTTCAACTGATTTAAACCTATATTCTAGCTACACTTTAATGGCGCATCTAGCAGCCGTTTCATAACAAAGAATTACCGGGGAGAGAGACCACTAATGGCCTCAAGTGCGCATAGCACCTGGGATGACGAGGCAAGGCAATGCGTTGAAGCTTCTTTTGCCGTAAACTTTTGGAAACCAGAACACGATTATACTTCTTGCAAAGACACTCGTTGTTCCAACCCTCACATATGGGTGCGAATTTTTCTGCAAATGTCATGCAATCAGCAGGAGAAAGCTCAATGTTGCTTTTAATAACAACGCACGTTTTATCTATGTTTTGAGGCGATTGGATCATATCTCCCGACAGATTTTTAACATCGCCTTCGACCACCTTTTACGATTAAGATCACTCATGTTGTTATTCAATGTAATTCAGACACATGAAGCCAGCTATTTATTTAATAGGCTACGTTTTTGTTCATCTAACCGATCCCGACAATTTGTTCATCCGCGATACCTACCATTATGTTAAATTGGAGCGCCAGTTCTTCATCAATGAAACCCGTCTTTGGAACTCACTATACCAGTGCATTTGAGAAGGTCAATTAACATCGGGCGTTTCGGAATGGGTTACAGTCTTATTTCCAGACCATTTCAATTGTTAGGGCTTGAGCTGTCTCTGCAACTGAAACAGATCGTTCGTGTGCTCGAAAACGTTTGAACATTTTGGCCTACAAAATGCTATCGAGGTTTCAAATCGGATCCTCCTTGAACGAGCAATGAGTGACAGTACATATTTGTTTTTGTTTCGTATGTTAAATCGTCTCATGCTCGATCACGGATGTGAATGTTTAGCGTCGAGAACTGATGCTCAATGGGGAAGAAAAAAGGAAGTAACAACAACTTCTCAGAAAAACTAGAACGGACCATCGAATCTATTGAATGATGATGTTACTACTGCAGAGGCTTGTATCAGAGGGTAAAAATATATTCCTTAAAATAAACGAGGCCCGAACAGAAACCCGCAGAGTCTGGAATACCTTCTTAGACAGTGTATAGGAATTCAGAAATTCGCTGTCAGGCAGTAGACCATTGTCCACTCTATCAAATGTACCAATGTTACCTTTGCTTGCCCAGACATTTAGTCCTCCAATATCATTTCGATAGGCGGGCTATCTCTTATTTATATTTAGCTCTTGCTCGACTTCTTTGTATGCGGATCACTAAGGCCTTTGTATGCGTATCACTAATATGGTTGCCGTATTTCAGATGAGATTCGATTTTGATTCCGTTTAAAACGTAGTATTCAACAGACTTTCCAATGCTTGTTTGCCTTTTAGAAACCTTGTCTATTATCGCATTTTTCCCGTCTACGTTGCATATTGGACAAAGAGGAGATTCGTCGAGCTTAAAACGTCGTGATTCGAAAGAAATATTAGGCGAAATCCATGATTTTATCTTCAACATATATAACTAAAGGTATATGTTCCCATCTGCACTGAAGTTTCCCATCGCTATTGCTTCATAACAACAAATTAGACCTCTCATGGCCTTTTTATATCCCCAGCGTAAATGCTTCTTTCGGCTGCTTCGTCAGCGAAAAGGAATGCTGCCTCGACTGAAAATGCGAGCAAATACGACTCCGTTCAGTCAATCAGCTAGAGTTTTCTGTTGACGATTAATGCGTCCGCCCAGATTGGTAATTTTTAGAACATTATATCGAGGTGTAACTTAACTCGCTGGAAAGTATCAGCAAACGGGCCTTACATGCTTAGTGATTCTAACCCCATCAAGTGATTGGTGTCTCGATCTTTCAAAGGATATATCCAAGAACGAAGCCCTGTGGAACGCCAGCTGTGATGTACTTTATGGAGGTAGGTATACTCCTTGATTCCATCCTTCGTTTTAACAAGAAGCATTTCTTGCTGCAGGTAATTTTCTAATATTTTCAAATTATGAGCTGGAGAATACATGAATCAAAGCGTTTCCAATAAAATACGAAAATTCTCTGGGTTAAATGCAACAAATTATACCAAAAAATATATAGATCTAGCTTCACGGAATCCTTTTTAGTGTGTCCGAGAGACATTCTCGAACAGCGGAATAAGTCTTCTGAAAGTCGCGTATGAGAGCTTCTGTGTGAACGCCTGAGATTTGTTGTATTACCACCACTTGTTAAAAAAAAGTAGGGGGAAAGCGGGAGACTTGAACATATGGGAGACTTGAGCCACTCTCAATAATTTGCTCAAATTCCATTGAAATCTAACAAGTGTAAGTGTATGCGATGCAGACAGTGACGAGCTAGTTGCACACAAAAAGAATTCTAAATCATTAGCTGTCTCTGGTTGGTGGAAGAGAAAAGGTGTTTTGCAGTGCCAATAGTAAAAAAATTTTTTTTTTCTTTTTTCTCTATAAAATTGATCTGTAAAGCGTTAAATAAATCAATTTGATGTTACCTAACAATATTGATATTCTACATTGTAAATATTAGTATGATACCATTCTAGTTTGTATATAACAAAAATTATGAATATAAATTTGTTCAAAAATGCGAACGGGAGACTTGAGACAGTTTCTAAAGGGAGAGTTGATCAGTGGCTCAAATCTCCATTTGCTCTGATGAAATGCTATGTAAGTGTTTTAAAGCCTTGTATTTAATTTTAATAATAAAAAAAAATAATTTAATTAAAAAACTCAAAGAAATAAACCTTGTAATAGGTTATTTAAGTTATTGATTTATTTTCGTTATGTTTCTGAAGTTTAGTTTTTGTTTACCTTTTTTTACTTTATATATGCTAAGAAACTGAAGTACCTAAACCACTAAAACAATAAAAAATAAATTATAATCACATTGGAAGTGGATAAATTATTCGTTTTATTGTTTTTCTCGTAGGATTTGAGTATGTTCAACCCTCCCCGAAGGGGTGTTCAAGTCTCCCGGTGGTGCGGGAGACTTGAGCCGAAAATCTGTTTTCAAACATTTGGCATTTGCCGAAAATTTCTTGCGTTTTTTATAAGTTTAAGAGACCGTTCTTAAAATAGATAAATGTAGCTATAAAAAAATCCATTTAACAGGTGGCTGTGATTGATAAACAAATTTTTATTAACGATCTAACAAAAAGTGGCTCAAGTCTCCCGCTTTCCCCCTACCCTCCAATACCTACTGAGACTCCACAACTTTGATTCCACTTGAGTTAGAAACGATTGTGTATATGAAGAGCATAAGGGTCATCCCCACAACCACTACACAACGGTTGCAAAATCGTTTATCCAGTAAAGCATCTGTAAAATCCACTTTAGCTCTGCTCCCGCTAATGCAACAGGCTTTGGTGGTACCTCCTTTAGTAGATTTCCCTCTCAACTTAGCAACCGCAATCAACTAATGACGCCCACTCCACATGAAACACCAATTTCTTTCCCATTACGCCGGGAACGAGTTGCAATTAGGACATGCGAAACACAAAGCTCTACCCGTCGATGATACTGCCTGTCTTCGGCTGTAGAGTACTTAACATCAATAACATTTCCCCTGGTCTTAGCAACATGTGAATTTTTTTTTTCTTTTTAATTATTATCTCCTACCACCACCACTTCAACCGCATTTCACCCATTGCCCTAAATTCCTCCAAAACAGAAATCCCTTAAAAGATTAACCACAGAAAATCTAACAATCCAGCAGAGTGATACAAACAAAATATTTGCATTCTAAAAATACATACACACAGACAGTCGCCCATCAAGCTCATCAGGGCGGTGGCAAAGGGCTGTAATTGGAGTAAAAAAAAAACAGAAAAATAAAAACAAATAAAATTTCCCAAAAAAAAACAACGAAAACAATTAAGATCACCACAACACATTCTTGTAGAGCAAAACTATAATATAACTACCCGCCGCTGGTTGTGAATATTTTTTTTTTCTTCTTCTTTATCTCAACTGAAATTAGCCCTTCTGTGCGAGTGCGAGAGTCGTTTACGTTTTGCTGCTGCACAACGAATCGAACGCGACTCCACTATCAAAAGGGCACACAACACTAAATCATTCACTCGCTATACACACACACACACTGGTGCGATATCCAAAAACAAAATCCATATCAACAGCCAACAGTAACAGCATTCGTTTATATAAAGTTGACCCAATTTCTACTCCCAAAATGCGTGCTTTCTGGCAGAGCCCTAAAAACAATTTAGACAACAATTTTTCTAGTTTCTTCGCTTGATCGACGCAGAGTTTTCTTCTCGGGGTTGCCCTACAAAAAAAAATTAATGAAACAAAAAAAAAAAAGCAAATTCAAACAGAAAAAGAAACGACAACAAAACTAACCTAAACGGACACAGGCGCATGGCACACATTCATCACACACACACACACATACGTGCAGATCGTGGTGGCGGGAGTCATAAAAATTGAAAGTGAAACTAGGCCACGACGCATCCAACACAAGACGCTGTTGTGTAGCTCTACTTTTCGTCCGAGTTATTGTTGTTGTTGTTGCCTTGTGGCGTTTTTGGAACGAAAATGTGTGTGATAACGAATTTATCACATGAGAATAGGAGAGGAACAGAACAGAGCCCTTCGTCGGGTGGTGGCACGGAAGCGGGACTCAACGCATAGTAATGCCCTAGAAAAAGCAATCCAAGAAAAATAGATGGAAGCATATTTGGCCGGAGACAACCACCATCAATCCTGAATGGGAAGCTGTGCGTTTAGTGGAAAATTATTACGAAGCAGAGCCCCCATACTTCTGTACGATCCAGATGATCTCGGATCCCCCCTTCCGATCGAGAAAGAAAGAACGAACCCTGCAATCTGATGCGGGCGAGGAACTGTAGTCTTTTCCTCCGAAGTAAGGTACACTCATTTGTGTTTGGAATTGGGATGGAAAGAACGAAACTGTGTCAGTACTGTTAGGCCTGCCCAAATGCAGATCAATTGAGGAAAGATGTGCGTCAAGTCAACTTCAATTGAATGGGTTTTTTAGATGATGCCGTTGCATATTTGGGGGTTCTTCTCAATTGATTCCCCAGTGTGATTAGACACTTGATTGAAAACCAATTCATAGGATAACCGTACATTTGCTTGGGCTTGAGTTGACACTAGTCAAAGGGGCGCCTTTCTGTGTGTGGATTATTGGTGGCTTCTCAAAATGTCATTCGACGTTCAATTGAGCTCTATTTAACGATTGCTTATCGACGTAATTTGACGTGTGAACAGTTTCGACTGTCGTATCACAGTACAGATACGAAAGGTACTTATCTTGTCCGCCCTTCAAGTTCTGTATAGGGAAAAATACCATTTGTACTACAACAACGCGACGGAAACTACAAAGTCAGTTGAAATCATTGTAAAAGTCAGTCAACAGAATCGCAGGTAGATCGACTGCGATTATGATGGTTGATGGGCGAAATGTTGGTCCAGCAGAATAGTCCCCCTTTACGATAGAGAACAAGGTTGTATGGCGAACACACGTGTGATAGAAGCACACTCGGTAGAGTGTTGCTGACATATTGCTGTTCAAAAAGGGCCTGTATTTACAAGGGTCACAACCGTTGGATTGCCCCTAACTGCCGATCTCCTGTCATCGACTCTAAATCATTAGGGGAATCGCTAAATACATAGGTAGAGATAAGATGTCCGACTTGATAAAACCATCAAGCCTCTTCAAAGGGTGCCTACCTGCCTAAATGGATTTCATAGCACGCCTTGGAAGCCAAACCGTTGAAGAATAAACCATTCCGAAATATCTGTCGTCAGTGAGCACCTCACCGACTTTTGCATACCCCCTATGATCTCTTCAAGTTAGACCAGCAATATTATGAAGCAAATTCACCTTGCAAACAAGTTCACAACCATCAGAGTATTGCAACGGTTTTAACTAGAGAACTGCTCATACCCTAGCTTCGATACCAATTGTGCTAAAATTTTGTGATCTCATGTTTCTAGTGATCTGCACTTTTTCATATTTCAAGTCATAGAACCTCTGAACTTTCCAACTCAATCTCCACCCAATCTCCAAGCTTCTACCATAAAATCGACCAGCTATTCATATAGCAACTATGATGAGGAAGTTTTGCCCTAGAGGATGAGGAAATACATAGTTCGGCCTTCTGATACCTATGTGGAACAATTAAGTCCATTGAGTGACCTTTAAGTTCTTTGAGAATCGTTACCGTCTGATAAAAAAGCCAAAGGTTCTAAATAGTTATTCAAAACTAAATTGTAAGCAGATAGTGAGCCGATCCTATGGAAGGCAAGGTTTAGTGATCTCTTCAGGAGAAAGGAATCGACTTAGAGGAAGCTTTCGCACTTATGGACAGGCATGATCTTCTTGTGCATCAAAGAGATGATGCTTACAGCCTTTCTTGAATAATGAACTTAATGAAAATTATTTACAATACTAAGTCAAGCTTTTGATATGATATTTCTAAACTCGTATATAAGCTGGAAAAAACTCTCAAATAAAAACAATACAGTCGAGTCTAAAATCAGGAACTCTATCAAGTTCTAATCACCAAAGGCGCTATCTTAGTACAGCAACGTATTACGTACATATCAACTTTCTGTGGCGGAAATATTATTCACTGCCAATTACGTTCTGATTTCTTTTTAACTATGACGACGTCGTGGTGTAGTAGAGGAGAGCTGTAGAAGATCTTTAAAATAAGGAACATGGGGGAGTCAATTATTGATATTTTTCATTCGAAAACCACGAAGTAAGTCATTTGTCTGAATTGATCAATACCAGTAGCATATTTCACCGATTTTGACATGCCTCAATATGAATCAATGCAAACCTATCTTGACTTCGGAAGACCTGGCCCAATATGGACCATCTTATATTATATGTGCCACAAATGCGATATACTTAAAGAACAACAAATAAAAGGATGTACCTCTTTGCTGTAGAAATCATATACCAATTTAAATTTTCTACCCCTGATTTTAAGGGGGCTCATTCAATTTGGAACCAACACACGTTTATGTTTATTGTGTGATAAGGTATCTAAACGGTGGATAATGAAATTAGGTAGATGACTTCAATGTTAGACGTTTTAAAACAGGCTACGTATAAACCTTTCAATTTTAAGCTTGTTATGGACTACAAAATTACAGCAAACTGTAGCTGTATCATCAACTTAAACTTAGGTAAAGTCTGTCTAAACTGACGAATGCTTAAGATTCGATCTTTCTTCAGATTGGCGATAGAAAAAAACTCCTATTCGCATCAATGCTAAGTTCATCAGCGAACAATTGGAAAGACCGAAGTGAAGCTGAATTATCTTCAGAGCAGAGGTAAGCAGATTTACAGACACATGTGACTGTAACCAGAAAATAATGTTTTAGCAAAGTAACGAGTACGGAGCAGTTCCCCTCCTGAGTTCATAAAACGGATCGAATTGACCACAATCGCACCAACTCTGTACTCATCTAAAATTACAGAAAATAATGATATAGCAAAAGAAACGAGTAGTGAACAGTTCCCCTCCTGAGTTCATAAAACGGATCGAATTGACTACAAGCGCACCAACTCTGTACGTAGATTCTCATCTACAATTAGAGAAAATAATGATTTAGCAAAGTAACGAGTAGCGAACAGTTCCCCTCCTGACCTTAAGGTATTTCTTCAAACTTTTACTGACAAATCTGTCAAATGCAACCTGTGGATAGGTAAAGAACAAGCTATTTGTTCCCGAAAACATAATATTTCCTGGACAAAAGGAAAATTTTGACACAAGGTCACAAAAGAGTAAAAAATAAAGAATACCCATGGCAATTGTCAGAAATGTTGTTTAGTGAATCGAATAAGCTAAAACTTTTCGCCCGCTATTCCACATTTGACAGATATAAAGATTTTGACTCCAAGTCCAAGTGTTGTGCCTTATAAATGACTCCACCCCTACATCTAAGTGACGTTCCGCATGTCTCATTACATGACAGCCATAATTAGTTCCAAGTCCAGCATGACTTAATCACATGCCCAATGGGAACAGAATTCCAAGCATTCACATAATGCAGATACACTGCCATCTGCGCTATATGAGCGCTCCTAATCATCTCGTGTTTTATCGCTGCGCTGTGTGCTACTTCTATCTTTATCTTGATTTCGAAGACATAATTTTTATGTTCGAATTATTTCCATTTATCTGGGCAAAAGATATAATAACAATGAGTTTATGCGCTCCTCGGTTACTTAATCGACTTTATAGCGGTTATACCGCAAATTATGCGATCAGTATAGTTCGGCATTATACACAGCCACATAGCTATGTAATTTTCTTTTTGTTTTCTTTTCAGTCGCCACTCTCCCTCTCTCTCTCTCTCTCTCTCTCTCTCTCTCTGTCGCTCTTGCTCTGTCTTCTGCTACTGCAACTTCTTTTATTTTTCTTCTGTTTTTCTTTTTTTGTACCACTTTTTTATTTAAATAGTATTATGCAAGAGTTACTCTCTGGGCAAAATGATGAATAGAAAAATATACAAGAAAATTGTGTTAAACTAAACTAAAAAAACAGAAGTTCGGATCTAGCGCATATTATGCGCTTGATATAATCCAACGAAAGGTGCTGAAGGAAAGACGACACACACAAAAAAAATACAAAAAAAAAAATAAATTAAAAAGAGTGTTATACTAGTTCAAGTCTGACCTATTATAACTTTCGCCGGTGTGTCGTCGCGAAGATGGATTTAATTATGCATGCTAGTGTTTATTGTTGTTGTTGCGTGTAATACATCTAACTAACTGACCGAGGGGGGAAATGTTTGCATATTCAGCAGATTATAAACAATTAAAATTGTGCGGTAACTCCGTGAATGGTGCCGATTATGTTTTTCCAGTAAATCATTTGGTAGACTGGAATGAAAATTTAAGTGTGACGTAAGGGTTGACTGGGAAACTGGGCAGCTCTTCTTGAAGGACTTGTGTTCCTTCCGCAAAACATGTAGTAACAAATATTCTCTCAACGTTCTGTGGAAAGCTTGACAGTTATCTTTCTCTTACTCAATATGGTCAGTGTCACTAAGTGAATCACACCAAAAAAAAAAAACTTTTTGCAGACGACCTTATTTTCTAAGTGAAAGTTTTCCCAAAGGTGAATAATTCTACGTAAGTGGTTGTATATTTCACCATTTGAGGTAAAACTTATTTCTGGCAGTGACAGAGTTGGGGAGCTGTTCGAAAGTACATATCCACGTAAAAGGAAATTTCTTCGAAGTAACTTAGACAAGACAAGTAGGTTGAGATTGTCGCCAATATGTCAGAAGGTCGAAGCCAATTGGAGTCAATCCATATGGTGCTTAAATTGGAAAAGGCGTAAACTATTTTCCCGGGACTACGCGAAATCCGACACAAGCCGTACACGAACTCTGTAGCTATTTAGACATTTTGTGGGGTGGCTGCTCGATAGCAAGTGAACATCAACAACTCTTACGCGGAATTTTCGTAACTTGAGCTACCAACTTTTGGCGAAACTTCCCATGGTAAAAGTATATCTAGTTCATTGTTGACCTATAGCTTTCCGAACCGATCGCCAACTGCCAATTTAGCCAATGACTGTCATTCACGTATAACGAGTGATAAACGACGAAATTGATCTTTCTATCTTGAGTAAGATCAGCATAGTTCATTAATAAATATAGTTGGAAATATAGCTACATAATTTCAACAGCAGTTTTTGCTGAAAAGCTGTTATTCTCTTGAGTATGCAAGTAAAAAACTGGATAAAATTGTTCTCCATAATTTAAGAATGAAAAGTTGTTACTCCTTAATTTACCTTATCAAACTTCGACATTGTTCGTATATGTTTTATTGTACGAGACCCACCTGGAGGGTTTCTAATAAGTTATTTAAAAGCAAAGCTGGATCAACTGCCCACGGGTGAGATCTTGGCTTTCTAAACCGATCGTGCCATTACGATGATAAATCCGAAATCCAAAGGTTGTACTAACGATTGGTAAAATTTATTAAATTGACAAGACGCTAATTTATTATGCTCTACTTTGACGTGCAAATGTTCCTGTCCATACACAGTCGAAGTTTAGAATTTTCAATCAATACCGTCATGTTTAAAAATTAATAAAATAACGTTCAGATGTCTGTCGTTAAGCCAAGCCGTAGAGGTTTCTTTCTCAAAAACTTGCAAGTTGCAAGTATTGATTTCTTTTCGCATACACAAGAGAGCTTCCACGAACTTTTGGTGTCAATTGATGTCAACTTTTTGTGTGATTATCCGGAAAATGTCGCTTTCGATAGCTTCAGTAGTTCGATGGTTGATAGGTAATAGCTTTGCGCTCAAATAAAATGTCGCCAACACCTAAGTAACGAGTAGCGAGCAGCTTCTCTCTTGAGCTCAGGGAATTTATCGAACTAATCTCAACAGCACAAAGTCTGTTTTCATCAAAGATTACTAAAGGTAAAAGTGATGTAGCAAAACAGCGAGTAGCGAATAGCAATAACAAGAACTACATGTACACGTTTTTATCAAAAATTACAAAAAAAGAAAACTAATAGGTATTAAGCTAAGTAACGATTAGCGAATAGTAAGTATCCCATTTGAGTTCAGGAAATATGTAGATCCAATTGATACGATTAATTTCAAACAAACGCCGGGATAGCAACTTTGAAAAATATGAGGTCTGATTCAATTGGCCCGTAACCTAGAGCAAAAAAAAAAATATTTTTCAGTATAAAAAAGTGTTTGAATCTACTGGACTTTCATCGACTACTTCGTTTCTTCACTTCAACGTGATTTTTCGACCAAAATTTAAATTTTTTTCCATGTATTCCTGCAGAGATTAATGAGCAAATGCGGGCTTGGAAAAAGATATTGAAGAATTTTAATTTAATACTGTAACACACCCGCAAGATTCTTAGTAAGATTCGCCAAGCAGTAGTTTGAGAAAAGTCAGGTTTCTGAGACGTTTTATATATTTTCAAGTGCGTTTTGCTAATTATTAGTACTGCTCGAAGCTGTCAAAGTATGTTTTTACCTACTAAATTACAAAATATACACAGAGTAAGTAAACAAATGCGAGTTGAGACGAGCTTAGGTTAGGCAAGGTTAAACCCAGAACCGTCACAAGACACTCTGTGGGCCGATCGTTTTAAATTCTTGATTCCTGTGTGTAGCTATCAGAAAATAAAGTGCACGACTGGGTCGCACGAAACTTTCTCGTTTAGTGCGAGTCTGACTGACTTTCAGAGTCTTCAGCAAATCGTTTGCTATTAAGTTACAAAAGACCACATTACCTTAGAAATTAATTTTTTTTACAATCGTATGGAGCATTTTCGAGATATTTCGAAATATCGAAAGTACCGTTCTTCGAATTTTTAGCCAAAAACTGAGTACGCAGTCCTGGTAACCTCACCTACTTAAGCTTAAATATCAATTTTGGTTGAAATCGTTAGAGCCGTTTTCGATCAAATCAAACTGGTAGGAAAATTTTATATGGGAAGTACCATTAATATTGAGGTTACCTTGAAAAAAAAAAACACCTCCCGAGCTGTAAGCCCAAAAACTCCAAATCCGAGGTTTGAACGTAATCCGGGAAGCCGTTTAGGCTGTAGGCCTGTGGAAGGACGGACAGACGGACAGACCGGACAGAATTTTGTGACCCACTTTTTTGAGTTCCTCTATCATCGTAATATCAGAATTAATTAAAATCTCGAGTTCGAAATTTTGTACGAAACCAATATCTTTCTCTTACTACGTAATGGAGAAAGTTAAAAATAAAGAGAACGAAAAACATATCAAACAATTAAAAGCAAATTTTCCCCTTCATTTCAAAACAAATGTCATTTGTCCAACTGAACTGCCATTTGTTTCAGTTTTGCTAGACATGAGAAAAAGTCATGATATGATAAAAAATAATAAAATTTTGCAATTTTACTAGGCCTGTTGCATCGAATCTTGAATACCCCTTTTCTTTAATCTGGCAATTAGGTTAAAGTCTTAAAAAAGTAAAGCTGGGAACAGCATTTGAAAAATAACTAACAAACAACCAAGACAGCGATAAAGGGAGAATATTTTTAACTAATAATAACAAATGGCATTACAGTGAGTTTCGTTTTCTTATAAGTCTTGTCGAGCCAACTTTGTATGTTAGTTTTAGAAACCATCTCGTATATAAAGTCTTCAAGGTAAGGTTTGGATCAAAATACTCGTACGTACAAGTATTTAAGAAACTATTAGACAGAGCGAACACTGAAATCGATAAAATGCAAATGCTTATGGATATTGCAGCAAATATAAAATTTACCGGAGAAGATCGTTTTGGGAAATCGATGTCTGTCTTTTTGAAATTCTTATTTCGGACCTAATAAGAGTTAATAAAAAAAGGAAAACTGTTACTGGAGCTGTAAACAAAAGAGGACACCCCACACCGACGTCTCGCACAGACCATAGACATCAGATCTATAACTTTAAGGTGGTTAGGGACTACGTCTACCTAGGCTGCGACAATGACACCAGTGCTGAGGTTAAACGTAGAATAACTTGCCAATCGCTGTCTATTTGAACTACGAACTAATAACTAAGACGGCAATTGACTAGCCAGGTCCTCTCTCTAAAGATTGAAGTGACTCTTTATAAGACCCTAATCATCCCAGTTCTACTCTATGGCGGAGATGTATTGAATCTACCAAAACCAGATTAGGTTACTTTTGGTATTGTTTCGAGAGGGAAATTCTTCGGGTTATTTTTGGTCCCGTCTTCATTGGCCTAGCAAGAAGAGTGAAGGTCCAACGACTGAGGTGGCTGGATCATGTAGAGCGAGGCATTAGTTATTGGATCAGTTGGTAGTGGACGGACAGATCTTTCACAAAGGGACATAAGGCCAAATTACGAGATTTGGCCTTATGACGCTTGGCCTTATGTCACGGCACCCAAAATTTCGTCCATAAACATTTTTCGAAGTTCCTCGATTCAACGAAGTAAAATATTTAGGTATACCTACTTTGAAAAAAAAAATAAAGTTTAACGTCTAGCAAGGCAGGCTGCCGTTCGCAAGTAATTTTTTAATTTTGTTGTTGTAATAGGTTTAAGATTAGCTTGAAAAAATAATTAAACTACATAAATAGTATATTATGATATTAGTCAAGTTTTGTTTTCTATTTTTAGTAAAAATGTTACGAGGAAGAATTCATAATTAAATGTTCTCCTAGAACATGTAAGAAAACCGACGCTTCTCCTGAAATTGAGATATTTCTGTCTCGATTTTTTAGATTTTACTTTTTAACTTGTCTATGCTGAAAGTACACGAACGAACCTCTTAGCTCTCGACATGGCCTCGCTTTGGAACACTCTTACATAATAATCTATAACGTAATAATATTTTTATTAAAAGTAGTGTCAATCAATCACTTCGGTTTAGAATCATTTTTGCAACCGAAGCGAACCAAATACACCTATATAACTGGCCCTGGATCTAGCTTTGACATTTCCTTACTTAGAAGTTTCCCGAAAGACAGAGCGAACAGAAACAGACTTTGTTAAAAGAGGCTCCAAATGTTTTTAAATTTGACAGTTTTCTTGTGGAAATGGAACCGCCCAATAGTTGATTCATCTTTAAAACAAGTCTTATTCTACTTTAATTTTTATGTGTAATATTCATCCTAGACGAATTCTTTAAATTAATAAAAAAAAATGTAATTTACCTGTGATGTCTGATGTTACATTGCTAGTTCTTCGTCAAAAATTTCTGAAATCCCACTTCATCCAGGGAGTATAATATTTACTACCGCCGGGGCTTAAACGCCCTTCAAAAAAACACTCACAGCCTAAACATACCATTCAATGATTAAAGATTATAAATGCACTTTAGACCCAATTTACCGAATTTACAGAGACTGCCATTAAAACCACAAAGACGAAGACGACCACGGTTAACTAAACTGACCACCGATAGCAGACTTTTGCACTACTCACGGCGATATATTTGGCAACATCGCCCAATAATGCACTTCTCTTTAAAGCAATAAAAACAAATCATGCAAAAAAAAATTAAGAGAAATACGAATCAAAATGGCGACCATTTTGCATTTGCACAGATCTCTCGCGAACGAAAGTTTCACCTTCACCCTGTGCAATCACTAATCAAAAACAAAAGGAAACGCCTCCTTCAACTAAAGGTTTTTTTATTATAAACAATGGATTTGAACTTATTTTATTATTTTGAAATTTCACTTGCTTTCGCTTACTGAAGACTTAAGAAATTACGCAAAGGGGGAATATTCTAGATCTCCTCAAAAAAACTGCACTAACTAGCAAAACTAAAATTGAAAAAAACGAACACTTTAAAGACCGAAAAAGGGAAACAATTTTAACACTTGAACAATTTTGACATTTCTTTTATAATTTATCACTAATTCAAAGGTGAAGCTTTCACGGAAATTGCACAATTTTTCGGATTTTATGATTCTGCTGCTAAATCGACCGAACCGAATATTTTTTAACTGCAATCTGCAACTTATTGAAAGTGGAACGGGTGGGAATTTGAATGCAAAATGGAACGTGTTAGTTGGTTATGATGTCTGATGTGCAAAGTGCAACGGATTTTTTTATGAAAGAGGTAACCAATTGCAGGCAGGTGGGGAGGTATTCTTTCTGCATTATTTGTTGCTTGCAGTATGCTTCTTATTGGATTCAATAGTTTTAGCGAAGTTCGAATATTTTAGTCGTGCAATGTATTTTTAAAGTGGTTAAAATTCAGTCCAAAAATGGGTCTATTGTCTGTTCGTACATTTGTTATGATTAGTGTGTAATCGTTCGCTCAAAATATAGATGACAAAATGGAGTAATTTTCTCAAAAATATCGCCTTAAAGCGTTTGGTATCGACTTAGAGTTACGTCGTGGGCTAGAAAATGTAAAAAAATATATAAGACTATCGAGTTACTAAGTGTTGAACTAGCTAGTTTATGTTGAAGTTTATAACTTGTTATAAATATTCTACAGGTAAATAGTTACTATTTTACTATTTGATTTTTTTTGGTCAATGGTGGCGTTTTAATTTATATTCTAGTGAGTCTGACAGCGCATTTTTTTTTTTTTTCATTTAAGAAGGATCTATCTATTTAATTAAATAATGATTTTACTGGATTATCCAGCCTAATCCTTTGCATGTTTGCACAACGGGAACCTAATGTGGAACTCAAACGAGCAAATTTATGACAAGTTTTCTACGTAATACCCATTTTAATTTTAAAGGCCATCAAAAAAGGCATGACCTAGTGCACTGCGTCTGGTTTTGGCTAGGGCCGGACACTCACAAAAAAGATGGAACACTGTTTCACTCTTGTTAGTGTCAGCACGCAGCTACGGCAGTGGGTATAGTGGGGGATGCCAAGCTTGGCTGCGTGAGTTCCTAAAGGCCAATGACCCGTACTAATTGCCGTTAGTCTGGCGACATCTATACGTGTTCTATCTAAAAGGCTATTTGTTCTGGCGTCATCGAAGGTTATAATAATAATAATAATAATAGTAGAGAGGGTCTAGTGCACTGCGACCTTGTGGTCTATTGTGCCCCCTGCTTATACCTTCGAAAGGTTCGTGCCCTTTTCCAGAGCGCCATCACATCACAATTCCATTAAGAACCGTGTTTGAGGGTTTGCTCTGTCTTTGCCTTGGCGAGAATATAAACTTTAGAGCACTTCATCCAGCCCAGTTTCTCTTATGAATCTGAGAATGAGTAGTGGGTCTATGGTTTGTATATCCTTATCTGTAAGCTGGTACTTGCCCAGATGTTTAATCCTCTTGTGGGCTAGTGCTCCACAGGATTCTAGTCATCGTAGGTTGGCCAGATCTTCCTTGAAATGACGCAGGTCGTCAGGTTCAACCATCTAGTCTCAGTCCATGAGGTGAAGTGCAGGAGGATTTCTCTATTTACATATCCCAGCGGAGGGAAGACTTCCTCCGCATGAGACATGTACTGAGCTGAGCCAAATCTGGCAAGTTCATCGGCCTTCTCATTCCCTTCGATATTCCTATGGCCGGGAACCCAGACGAGAGTGATATCAAACCAATGACAAGCCCTGGTTAGTATCTCCCTACATTCCACAACAAGCTTGGACGTTGACTTAGTTGAACCGACAGCCTTAATCGCGGCCTGACTGTCGACGAATATGACTATTTTTCTTTTGGGAGTCGCACTGTTGTGGAGCAGTCTACACGGCTCCTTAATTGCAAGTACTTCTGCTTGAAATACACTGGCTACGTTGGGTAGGCGAAGACTTTTAGAGATGTTTATTTCTGTTGAGAAAATGCCTGCTCCTACTCCACAGTCCATCTTGGAACCATCTGTGAAGATAGGTATGTCGAATTCATTAACGACCGCATTCTCCTCCCATTCTGATCTAGAGGGGAATCCAACAGAGAAGTTTTTATGGAAGTCGTATTTGGGTACTATGTAGTCTGTAGACATATGACCTATGCCGTCAGGAAGGGAAAGAAGGATACTGGTATGGCCATGAGGCCTTTCGGACCAACACTTAGATTCCTTCAATCTAACAGCGCTACACGCTGCAAATGTTTTTTATATGCAGATCCACTGGCAGGAAATTTAGAATGACATTGAGGGCAGTTAGTTTGTCTAATAATATAATAATTGTTGGCGCAACAGGTCTATAGGGACCCTGCGCCTAGCTTCTCACAACCATTCGTTTTGTGTGAGTATAGAAGGGATCTACAATTTTATGCCGATTCCAAACGGCTAATTGAGAAGGTCTTTCATGACAGTCATACTCTCGGATATTTGTCAGACGTTCGCGAGAGGTGGTGCAGTGAAAAAACCCTGAGTTGGAATTTGGGTTATTGCGGGATTCGAACCTGGGACCCCTCGCTTAGTAGTGAAACACACTAACCACTAAGCCACTGCGCCTAGTTTGTTAGTAAGTTTGTCTAGCTTTAAATAAGATCGAAAATCAGAAGTTGGAAAGGCAAATATTTTAAGGGGCTTCTCAAATTTGCACTCATTAAGCAGGTTTTAAGTTTAACTCATGGAAACAAATTTCATTCATCTGACAAACTACAATAGACAGTTACAGTTCTGTTAAAACTTCTCAATTGAAGTGGTAGGATACGGCATAAAATAGAAAAACTCTTCGAGGTGCCTGTCCTACCTAAAAGTATACATAGTTTCACAGTCTTTTTAAAAACGTTGATTAAATAAAACTCCAATAAAAAATTGTAAAAAGTAGTTTGCTCAACAGGTCCTATATAGGTACCAACCTAGGTCCATATAGCTTTTCCTATAGTCGTATGGAGGAGTTCCTTTTTACAATTCTTTTCGAACAAATGAAAGGTGGACCAAAGTTTGTATGATTTGCCGAGTACAAACGGTAGAAGGTTCTAGCGAAAGCCTTTAAGATCGGGTTTGTGTTTTTCTATGTTGAACTTGGGGACCTGAGGTCCGTCAATCAGTAGGGGCAAACTAAACAATGAGCTACGGTGCCCACCACCTGCCATAGTGATCTAGATACTAGACTAATAACTTAGGCGAAAGCTTTCGCAATAGGTTTGTACAAACCTAGCAACAACTCGTTTCTGGTGAGCTCATTACAATTTTATGCTACTGAACTGATAAGTATTTTCAGATATGCACCTCGGTGATTGTCAGACTTTCGAGATAGATGGAGCATTGAAAAAAAAAATTAGGAAGTAGAAAATTTGTGTTTCTTTCGGGGACCAAAGCTCATCAAACACGGGCTAGCACACTGCCAACATATTTCACATATTTATTCCCAGAAGTCCGAAATCCAGATTAAGCTGAAAGGACGGTTGCAAAGTTGTTTGACAGTATCTAAGTTTACTTGTGTAAACTGTAACGCTTGTCTTTAGCTTTTGTGGAATCTTATGGAAATATTCAAGCCGTTTTGAACAATTTTGGTAACTTTCTCCATGGAAAGTCCTGCCTTTTTGATGTACCTACACCATAGAGAATAGGTACTGGGTATATCCGAAAACCGTGTACAAATTCTTATTAGATTATGTGCCCAAAAGCAAATTTATTAAATTAATTTTATTACGAAAACTCAAGTTAAAGTAAATATCGGCAAATACAGTTGATAACAATGTGTCACTACATCTATAGCCAAATCAGTTGGGTCATGTGCTGTCAAAAAGTTGGTGGGAAAGAAGATGTGAACGACATTTGCGTTTTATGTCGGAGAATTAAAACTACTTATGTTAAGTTTTTTCCTTGTTGAAGTTTCATTTGTGAAATGGTAGATTATAGATAGTCACACTTGCTTTCATTTCCTTTCTGCGTTCAGAATCTAAACTTACAAAGTGTCAAACCCCTTCTTGATATTGCCCACACAAGTACTATCTGACAGCTGTCATCCTTTCGGAACACCCGCACGATGCATCGCATTACATTAAAAGCTTTACCAAACTTCAACGCTCAAGATTTCTGCAAATAGTGCTAGAAGAAAACTGCACAACAAACTTTAATCTTGTTAAAGCTGTATTAAATCGCTCATGACGCACCTCTAAACAACAATTCTTATCCACCTCGACTCCATACGTAACTGCTGCCGAAGCTCACGTCACATACAGAGAACTGTGCGAAAATACCTATGATAGTGATAAACAAGTCAAGCGCTAACTTCGCTGTCATATCTCACGGTACATGCTTTCGGGATCGGGATAATAGCACCCATCTACACGCGCAGTTGATTATCGCCCTCAGCGTATACGGGTGGCATTAGTGCATACCTATACCTCGGCTCCAGCTTCAACATTGGTTTCTTCCTTTCACTTTCTAGACTCAAAGCCGAAAAGTACGTCAAGCGTGACCGCACCGCCGCCGTCGCCAATTCCAATTCCAACGAAACGGAAATCAGGACAGAATTCATGTGCCCACTATAAACATCTTGGACTCAAAGTGGGGGAGTACAGTTGGAGCACAACACGCAGCGATCATGTAAATCAGTTTTCGACTATTATGTCCTTGCCAAACAAAAGGAATGCATATAATACGGCGTGCACCTGTATCATCATGGGGCCGATCTTAAATCAAACAGAACTCGCCATAAATCCGTTCAATTTGTCCATTTTTCATTTGGCTGCCAACAACACAGCCGCCAATTGGACACTTTAATTATTTTGGTGTTAATTACTAATTTCATTATTTATTGCACTAATGTACGTTTGTCGAGTACGTATACCGAGCGTATGTGGTGTCCAAAAATACTTGGCTCGGCACATGGTGTATAGTATTCTTTTGATACTCTACTATTTGTCTCTTCGGTTTACACAGTAAGATATAGATTGCCATCCCTGAAGGTTCCTGTGCCGCTCTCGTCTTTCGTCTCATCTTTCGCATCGTTCGTTCGCATGTGCTATTGGGGGATACCTATACCTACTCGTGGTAATTAAATAATTTTGTGTTGTTTTCGATTTAATTGTGAATGTAGGGAGAATGTCGCTTGGTGCTGTTAGTTTGTTTGTTTATATTAATCACGTTGACAAATTTGCATTCGGATTTGAAGAATGCACTTTGGGCAAGAATCTGACAGGGGGCGACACGAGAATTTATGTTGTGGATGTTCCTAAACTGAAGGTATGCTGTAGGTGCAAGATTGTACGAGTAGTCGGCATGTCAAATGTAAAAGCAAAGGAGAAGGTCTGGGTTAATTGCTTTGAGGTAGATTTTAAGTTTTGCAGTAATGCAGCTTAAGCTGAGGTAATTTAAAGAGTTTTTTTTTCTCTTTTTCAAGCAGATTACAGTGGAATTGTGATATACAATTGACAGGATCGGTTTAGAAATTCCAAATACGGGCCAATGGAATTCTAAAAAGACTAGAATGTTAAAGACAATGTATATCCACAAATTTTGGTGACTTTTTAATGTGTTCTTCACTTTAGGTCATGTTTTGATATGACCAAATTGCTATTTTTTTATTCTAAATATTTCTTCTATGGGGAATAAGGTCCAAGTGGTAAAAGTGTCAACTGTCAACTGTCAAATCAGTTTACAACCGCTTCCTTCTTAGCTTCATACAAAGCACATCTTGCTTAGAGGGTCAGTGGCAAAACTGCCAAATTATCATCAGAATCAAAAGGCAGCATCGAGGAATCAAGGAAATATAGATTACGACACTTGGTTTAAGTTTGGACGCGTATTCTTTGCTTGTATGTACGTATAATGGAGGCATTTAAATCTGACAGAGTTAAAAATTCTGCCGCACGGGCTTTGCATCTTGCTCTTATGTTATACTATAAAGGAAATAACAAAGTTACACGGTAACATCCCGTTCGGTGTCGACAACCTGTCAAACTTTAGAACACAAACAAGGACTAAATATATTGGAAAATTCATCCAGAATCAGTTTTCAAAGCTCTTGCTAAATAACCTACCAAGCTGAAAGGCAAGTAGTCGCATGTTACCCAAACAAAAGATCCATCCTGGCTTCAAAATTGGAACTTTAGAAGTATTAAATGCTCTATGCCTCTATGTGACAAGCTAGCGCACCTATATAGAAACTTGTTGCGGTGGCTGGTTTTATATTTATTCATTTAGGAACGTGCATTTCTTGGACACATTTTATATGTCTTCAAAGCCAGATGTTTGAATGTTACAGTCCCATTAACCCATTAACACAGATTGAGGGCTATCGGCAATTCGAAAGGAAAAAAAAATGCATTTTATCGAAAATATGCTCGAATGCATTGACAGTTGTCAATTGTGATTTATTCAACTGTCAATTTAGCTCATATTTGGGAATACTTTGCAAATATTTGTTTTAAACTAATAAATAATTTTGTGATTGAATTCCTCCCAAAAATAGAGATTCAAAGACGAAAGGGACGAGATATATCTCATCAAAGTCTTTAGAAAGAATTGTTTTTGTTGACAGCTATTCATCGTGATTGACTATGTCTCAAAAATAGAAACTGACTTACTGCCCCATCTATCTGCATAGTCGAAATACATGTCTTTTCATTGGGATTTTAATGAGACGTTTTCTAGGGTCTCTCTAAGGTCCTTTCATTAGACCAATACATTATTTATAAACAGATTCCAAAACTATTTCTACTCGACGTTGTCTTCAGACGTTTTGATTGCGTACAAAGGAGTAGAGTCATCCTCCACTTTTTCATAAGTTGTGGTCCTTCACAAATTCAGAGTCCATTACCTAAAAAAAACTTCCCAAGCCTGCAACAAAACCTCCCTTCGAGCCACCACAAATAAATAACAAACCAATTAAAAGCGAAACATTTTTTTTTTTAAATTAAATTTTATTTATTGCATCATTGCGGCGAAAAAAACCAACGCCATTTTCACGACTGAAAAAAATATAACAATTTCACTAAATAAAAGTTAAATACACTTTACAGGTTCTGTAGAAAAAATATACACATTTACTTATTTTTTCGCTTTTACATTTTATACAAAAGGAGTTTTCTAAATTTACTCTAAAACTTTGCCGCTAATTTAAGAACAAAATAAATTTCTTTGAAATTTGCTAACTTACCGCACTATTGTATATAACTTGTATTTATGTAAAAAAAAAATTATAATTAAACTAAACAAAGTTTCTTTGCACATTTCTTGTATGTTTTTATATTTTTTACATAATTTTTCTATTTAAAATTATTTCTTTGGCTTATCTTACAATCTTTTTTTTTTCTTTCATATAATATACAGTTTGATGTGTTGTTTTTATTTTTTTTTTTTTTGTTTATGTTTAAGTACAAAAATCAATGAATGTCGACCTGATATATACGAATAATAATAATGAAGATATAATTTATGTAAAAAAAGAAAATGTATTTACAAATAATTTTAAAATTTGTTTTTAGACTGTCACCATGGGAATTTTTGTTTTGCGTTTTTTTTTTTACTGTAACAATTAAGGAAATGAGGATATAATAAATGTAGATGAGGAAGGATTTATCCTGAGACCAGTGCAGTTAACCTATTGACGTCCGCGGTAGGTTGGACCTAAACCTAAAGTCCATGATCACTCATGTTGAGGAAGCTTCTGCATATCCGACTGACTTCGGGGTTGGCATGGTTCATGAGTTGCATGTAGATTTGTTTGTGCAGTTGGATTTCGTTGGTCATCTCTTCGAGGCGTCGCAGGAGGGCGTCCTTTTCTTTGAGTAGAGTTTTGACACGTTCCTCGACCTCGCGCGATCGCACTTTGGCCTTTTCCCGACTCTTGCGGACGGCGATGTTGTTTCGCTCGCGACGGCGCCTGTACTCGTCGGTGCCCTTATCGATGTTCTTTGTGGACTGCTTGCGCTGGGGCATCATCTGCTTGTTGTTCGGGAGGTGATGTGATTTGAGGAGGTGTGCTCCGGCGGCTAAGTGCGGCAGATTCGAGTGATGCAGGACATTGGCAGGGGTGAGCGTTGTAAATGAATTGTTGGCGTTGGTGCCGCCATTGGTGGCCTGGTAGGGCAGATTTCCTGCGCCTGATGTTAAGTTGTAGAGGCCGTTCGTTGTGCCGTTAGCGGCACCAATAAATGCTGCTGCGGCTGCATTGCCATCCTGCAGCTGTCGGCGGTACTCCTGGGGGTCGATGGGCTCCTCCTTAATCGTAGAGGCTTCGGAGCCGACCGAACTGTTTTCGTCGCCGCTCGAGTTGTTGCTGTAGGTCGCTCCCGAGTGGACCGCCTGCGGCATGTACGCCAGGGCGTTTCGACTGTATCCATGGTTTTGCGCTGATCGCAGGGTTTGCTGCTGCAGCTGGTGCTGCTGAAGGACCTTCGCTGCGGCGCTCACCACGCCATTTGTGTTTAAGCCACCGCCGCCAAAACCGCCCGGACTGGCGACCATATCACTGAAAATGCCCAGCGCTTCCTGTTCACGGAACTGGTCGTCGATCAGGTGCTGCAGATCGAGTGTTATTTCCTGCGTGGTCAGCTCGTCCAGGTCGCTTTGCGAGTACTGCTGCATCATTTGCTTCTGCAGCATACTGGTCGCCGCCGAGTTGTTCTGCTGTTGCTGCTGCTGTTGTTGCTGGGTGTTGTTGTTGTTCACAGTATTGTTGTTATTGTTATTGTTGACCGCTGCCGCCTGCTGCATATGGTGTACCGAATGTTTGTTGACCACCAAGCCGTTGTTGTGGTTGTTGTTGGCATCCGAAGGCCCATTGCCGCCATTGGCCATGGCAGTCAAAGTTATTTGACCGATGATGGCCTGGGCGGGCTGTTTTTTCAGATCCAGTTGTGACAGTGTCTGCACGTTGTCGTACATCTGGGGGGATTCCATGTTAAGCATTACAAGGATTTTTTTTATTCGTTCACTGTTCTTTGGAATTTATTTTTTTATTTGGTTCTTGATGTTCAAGTCAAAAACATTTTTTTTTTTTTTCTTTTTTAAATTTTACTATTCACTGAGAAGCCTGAGAAGTAATCCAAAAATGAAGGCTTGGGCTTTGGTCACTTCACTATAGACACTGTTCTTTTTTTCACCTCGTAAATCACTGTTCTTTCCGAAAAGGGGAAAGGTTTAAAAAAAAAACCGAAACGATATCACTTCCGTTTAGTTTATTTTTTTTTTTATTTAATTTCGCGTCGGTTCGTATCCCGTTAACCGTTTTTCTTCCAAGTATAGCTTCACTCAACAATCTTTAATCGACTGAAGTGCTCCGACAGTGATGCAACTGATTATATATTTTCTCCAATTTTTTTTTTTGTGTTACAAGAAGCTCGTCTATTACGATACGACACGGACGGTTGGACGGGGAGGTAAATTAGCCCCTGTACGTATGAGGCACCACTGACTGACTGTTGACGGTTTTCATGCACACCGCCAGAGAGAGAGAGAGAGAGACTCTATGAGATACAAAAGGTTATCTCAGGAAGCGGATGACTGTAGAGAAGAAGAAGCTTTGCTTCCTTCCAAAATCAATTGGCTGGTTGGTTTCTTACGAAAAATCCGATTAACCCGCGTATTCCGATTGCGTCCGCTCAAGGCAGTTGGTAGATGGTAACTGAAGCTTCCAAAAAAGAAATTTTTCGTTTGTCGTCGTCGTCGTCTTTTGGTTGCCTTGCCGCAGCCGCATAATATCCACGCAGTGCACTCGCGCGCAGATACTTTTTTGATTCACACATACACTCGCCGTGGCAAGCGCTCTTCTACCATCAGATACAGTGATACAGATACAGTTCAGCTACAGGTAGTATCGGCATGAGAGACCATATAATATGCCATATGGGCTTACGCCGAAAATATTGTCGTTTGGTGGTGTTGTGGCGTGGCGTAGCCAATGTAACGAGACGCTTTACAAGAAAACTTCAGTTCAGAATCGGTAAAACCGAAAAAGAAATAAAAACGAAAACGAAGAGAGCGCAAGAATGAGCCGCCGCACTATCAATCTAATTATACGGAAACACGACGACGACGAAGAAATAAAACTGCGCGAGAATACGAATCCGAAAACGAATGTGGGGTCGTGGTGTGTGGACAGAAACACTTTTACTCTTGGTCGCGGAATGCATTTTCTTGCGGCTAGAGCTTTTTTTGTCGCTTTCCGCCAAGATGTGTTTAGCTATGCGATGGAGTTTGGGAAGCTTTTGCTTAGATGTTGCGTTTTGTTTTGGGTTAACATCCGCAACTCATGTAGTGATGACCGAGACCAGTGTACGTTAGTTACTTCCTCCAGTTGCGATTTCGATGATTAATCGTGACGTCAGACCAAGACCACTTAACGGCACTTTAGCGTTTGGCGAGCGCAACTACCGAACGTGGTTATGTGTTTGTGAGTTCGGCTCTCTTGCGGCCGTTTGATTGTTCTCTTTTTTTTTAATGGTGGTCACTTTTTATTGAAGATATCTTTTGTGTCTGTAGCTTGTGGGGGGAAAAAAATAAAAAAAGCTTTGCCTTCGATTTGTAAACAAACCATGGATAGGTGGATGAATCAAATTGAATGGGGTGGCTGGGCTGATAACATTGTTTTCGCAAAAACGATATTTATGCAGATCGGCGGTTTGGGGGATGCACCTGTGAAGTCAATAACGAGGTACCTACACAAATTCCGAAAGACATGAAGACTTTTGTGCCACTAGATGGCAGCTTTTATGTCAGAAATGACAGAATGTCATTTGGTTTGGCGTTGTGAATTATTTTGTATTATTTCTAAGGGTGGGGTGATGTATTTGCTTTGTTGAGGACGAAGGTAAACGTCTCCCACATAAGAACGATATAGCTTCTTAACATATCTAGAAGTCTGTTTTGTATAGTCACAGTGTTCCTTACTGGACATTGTAAAGTAAAAAAAAAACACCTCATGACTATCACTGGAATAACCCAAGATAACTCTTGCAGACTATGCAAAGAGAACGAAGAATCAGTCGAACACATCCTATGTCACAGTAAAAATATGAATAATCCGATAACGTCATCACATAACTAGGTTAACTCTGCCTTGAGGAAGAGGATATATCTGACAACCCTCTCAAATATCTGCTAGGATTCATCATAAAGGCCGGCTTCATGAGTGAGCTATAACTTGAGGAAATCACAATAGGCCCACTTGCAGACTCAGCAACATGGTAACGTGCCCAAAAAAATTAATCTAATCGTATCTAGTGACCGTGTCCTGCAGATTGCTGGATTGCTAACGTCTGGAATATTGTGAACTTGAAGAGGGAACCTAGCTCCCGGGATAAAAGTGAGACCAGGCTTAGTTTTAAACTATTTATGTGGTCTTACAATCAAAATGTTTTTAACTTACCTAAGCTTTATCGACGAACTACAGATAGCTCAGCCTTTACCCTTTTGCTCCATCTAGCGAATAGTTCTGTACTGGAATGAGAAAATTCAGCTTCAACGAATTGTTTGGGACGAATAGAAAGGAACGACTATTGCTTAAACGGCCGACAGTTGTACTCAGCGGTTCTCTTGAGGTAGTACAAAAAACTTTAAGATGGAATCTGTGGCCAACACATTGAACACTAAGCCAATGCGACCTTTTTCAAATTCGGGTATACAGAGCAATAAAAACAGGATAGCCGGTAAGTTCTTATAAGGGCTCAAAGTCTATTATACCTATTAATCGGGTACATGAAGGTGAGGTGACACATGTGTTGTTTGACAGCGACCAACTATTACGGGTAAAGTGGACAGAAGTCGTGATCACCGTTTTAGAATTAATGTTACCTGGGAAAAACTAAATTCAAGCTAACGTTTTATCGCTGTGCCACCTCTCCCGAAGCTCGGACAAAACATAATCATGAAAGATCTTCTCAAAATGGCCTTTTGGACTCGGCATAAATTTGTATAATGGAAGGGCATTCTTTCCAAAAATGAAGAACTCACACAAAAGGAATTGTTGTGAGAAGCTGCGCCTTAGGTTTTTACCTAATATTTATATATATTTTTACCTATTTTACGTAATGCAGATGCCCTTACGCTATGGTGTCTTAATCTTAGTCAAGTACCTAAAAAAATGCAATTTGACACTAGAGTATTGGGTGCTCTTGGTTCCATACGACCCGATAGAGATTATCTGTAATAACCAATAGAATGGCACTGCCAATTTGACGGGGTCTCAGAAGTTCTCTTCTTTAAACATCATACCAAATATCGGTGGGTGCATGCGCTTTGTTTTCCCTGAGATGTGTTCTGTGACATAAAGGCTTCGTTAACTTCCTACTTGTCTAAGTCTTTTTATTCACACTAAAAATGTCTTTTTCCTAAGAAAACAATTGTATTGGTCAACGTTCTGCACGAAACGAAAAATATTTTGAATTTATCTATAAAATTTGCAGGCATTTTTGACGACTTACAGCCCTATTATGGCTTTCAAAAATATCAACACGATATTTGACAATAATTGATACGTATCAACAAAATGAATGAATCGGTATTATGGTTATCAACCTATCAATATTTTTGATGAATTGTGAATTGTGTTAGATTTAAGATCTATTGTGAATGGTTTTATCGATAAACTTGGTATTACGGTTGTCAAAAAAGTTGATATTCATCAAATTTTCTATCAACCACAAATTTCTTGTTGATACGAATCAAATATTCAGGCGGTTAAAAATTTCTTTTAACATCAAGAAATAAAATTTAGTTCCTTGTTTTTATTGTTAAAAAAACGACTTTAGACCGAAATGTGATCGGTAGTTTTTGCTTTTAAATGGATCATGATGGAGTAGTTTGGTTTGGTTTTTGTATGTCATACAAATTAGAAACGTCAAACTTCAAAACAGAACCCATTCTCAATGATATTTTCGATTAGCATTCACAATGGGGTAAAAACTATCAATTGATACTCATAATACTAAAATATCGACGAATTGATGGATTTTATCAATTATCAAATAATTGATATTTGATAGCCATAATAGGGCTGTTAGTCAACACGCAACTAATGGCGTTTCTGCTGTTAAATAGAATTTAAATCTCACCACCTACTTCCACTGTCATTATAAGTCACCTATTGTGAGAATTCCAATTAATTAATTTGCCATTATTTGTCAGAATTAAATAGATACAGAACTAAGGCATCTTAATGTCACTATGAAGCATTTAAATTCGAATTATAATACCCGTCAAATTACAAGAACTTGTTCCAATCACAACTTATGGTATTAAATTGTCATTTTCTCATTGTACGCATCACTGTTATTGTATAACCTTTATGAAAGTACAAGAACAGAATACAAAATAGAACTACTCCCGCACCTGAGCAGTGCCTAGAAGTAATCCACCGCGACTCATAAGCGAACACCTCGGCGATATGGTGACAAGCGTTAAGGGATAGTATAGGGCATCGTGAAATGGAGTCAAATCACACATGAGATCGGACGTCTAGGTAAAATAGCTTTTTAAAATTCAAACTGGTTTGATCCTTTAAAACCCTATACATTGAGAAGTTAGTTTCTAAGTATTTCGTTTCGAAGACAGACGTCTGAGCACTTATAAGTGTTTAGGATCCTGATTGGACGCTTGTTTCTAGGTGACTATAGTCAAATGTCAAATGTACGTCAAGCTCAATTTAATAAAATTTGTCATTTAGCGCAAATGTTTTGGTTTCAAGCGCATTGTGTTGCTGTCTATCTCGGCATCCAGTTTGGACGACTGCACGTTGCACATTTTCACGAACACTCGCCATACGTTGTGCATTGCGGCTGCGACGTGAAACGTGTGACCTTCTCTCTGGCGGCATGATAAAATTTTGTCTTGGAATCGCCGAATTCAATCAATAGGTACCTATGTATAATAATTTAAAGAATTTATAATAAAATAATGTTTGTCGTATCGTTTATTTCTTTCATCCCCTATTTCAGCCTGTCAAAGTTTTACTTTCGAGACAAAAAGCAGCCTGTGTCCTTAATTGGCCCAAACGAAACCATCAAGCCCAAAATCGTTAAAAACTAACCATCCCGTCTCGAGTTAAGCGCGTGAAAACTCAAAACGCTCAACAACTCCTGTTGCCTGCCATCATTGTCCATGTGATCTCAATCACCCCTACATTTCAACTAACTGATTCATACTAAAGCAAGGATCCTGAAAATACTTGACAAACAATAATGATGGATTCGAACACCATCAAATAAATCAAAGTATCTACTCCATTTCAAAAATGTTTTTAATTATTATTATTATTATTATTATTATTATTATTTTTTATTTTCCTTCAAACTTAGAGCTAGGTACAATTTCTTTTAGAGAATAGCGGAAAATAATAGTAATCAATCCGTAATTTAAAATTAGTGTGTAAACATAGTAAACATAAACAAACTTATTTCAGAAATAAACTTCAAAATTGTTGCCAACAACAATTTGCTTGGAAAATAATTAAAATAATTGCCAACAACAATTGCCTCTTTAGTGAGAAAAGCATCCTTCACAACATCACAACTGTGGCCGACACAAAGAGTGCGATCTGTCAGAAATAACATAGCCCAGGAATGAAGCCAGAATCAATGACTAAGGAAGAACAAATCCCAGTCCGTTTATGACCATCTATAAAAAGTGTTAATGAAAGTTGCCTGCAATAGAATTACGCTGGACTAGAGCTACCATGAACGCAAAAACTTGATTGCTCCGTAACGTCCCTCTTACGAAATCAGGGACAAAAATTGGAATATCAGCTGACTTCTAACGAAATTCTTGAGTAGATTTGTCAGCCGCATTCAAGAATGTACTTATCTTAAGTCGACTTGATTGGTATGGATAAGATGTAACCTGAAAATTGTCGGGAATGTCACTTTTCCTACGTTGTCCACAATTCCACATATCTGAACTGTCAACTGAGTACTCAGTCACGAATTTCGTCGGCTACTCCTCCATAAACGTCAACTGAAACAGCTGCTCATATGACCGAATTCAGCCAATCAAAACCGAGATAGATCTAGTCAGACAGCTGTTACTTATTAAGTTAGATACTCGTCCCCGAGTCCGATAAAAACAAAACACATGAACTCAGCCATCTGTCACACTCGCTTAACTAGAACTTTGAACGTCCCCAGTTTAAAATGAATCTTCTTTTTTTGTGTTTTTGTTTGTGTATCCATGTTATTTATTTGTTAAAGCAATAAACTCTGAGGATCGGCTTACATTTAGCTTATCATCTATTGTCAAAATTTTGAGAAAATTGAAATTTAGTATTGACCTAGAATTAGGCTTTGCTGAGTCTTACCCATTGAATTTTAAATGGGAGTTTAGCTTAAGAGCGAACAGTTGGAATCTGACATCAGTCGTTCTTATTTTTTACTCCAGCACAGAGTCCGAACTGACAGCAATAATTTCGAGCAGTTTAAGCTGAGTAAAATAAATTTTGACAGATAGCTGATAATGAATGTGAATACTGGCGGCAGAAAAAGAAACCAGAAAAGTGCAGCAGTATAAATGTTACAACTACTATTGAAGTTCTTGACAGCTGGTGTTAAAATCCGTTTCAAAATAAATCGAATCAGAGTTCTGTTCAGTGCTCTGCCAATTGTAATATTATTTTATTAAACCAAACTGTCTCAAGTGCGAATGACACCTTTCAAAAGCATTTTCTCAAAATGCTTCTTATTCCCAGCCCACAAGTTCAGCAACCTCCTGTCAGAATCTCTTGTGAGTCATTTGCCAAACTGATCCACCAACAAAATTCTGCAAATAAAATTAGATCCCAACCCCGTACATTGGCATTGGTGGCTGACACTTCCCGGAACAACTTATACATCAATCTGGGCTCAAAACTGGTACCAACATCATCCCGTTGAACTTTGTCAACTTCCATCGAAAATCAATTTCACCTGAACTGTGCCATACCTGGCCAGAGCTCCGGACAATGTCTGGTCACATAGTAAACGTGCTGCATGCAGCGCACTGGCAAAAAAAAAGTGCTTGCTCATGCACTCTGAATGCACCTCGATTAGTGTAAATTGTTATTTTGCAATTTGCGCTCCTATTATCGTCGATTCTTCTTTTGTTTGTCAATTCTGACAACTGACCGGCGATGTATAGTTGAGCTATGGTTCCGTTCGAAGCAATTAACAGAAAAATCCTCCATGCAGAGGTCGGGCTTAAATAGCTTTTTGGGGAGGTGGTGGACACAATATTTTTAATATTGATTGTCTAAGCGTAAAAATTCCTTTCAGGTGGCCCTTTAAATGCGCCGATGGCACAGATACTCATTTTTGGATGAATTTGCTGCACTCAGCGTTGTCGGTACGTACGAGGTACGACTATGCGAGTTTAATTGCAATTGAACTTTGCTTTGTTATTGTTAAAGTTTTTTTTTTGTTGTTTTTTGTCGTGTGGTGCTGAATATCGGAAATGCACGTGGGAAGAAAACCGTGTGTCGGCTTTTAATGGAGGTATGAACGAGTCATCTTTCTTGAAAGGGGGCCTTGCGAAAAAGTGGGTGTCACATTGCCAATTGGTCTCTTGTCATATCCTCGTACAACTGAGTTCACATGGAATTTATGCTTTTCTAAACTCCAAAGGAGACAGAGAAGTTATATATCCACTTCCAATTCTAGTGAAGTTAGTTTCAACCTTAGATTCGAATATAACATGCCTGGACTTCTTTGCAAGCGTCGCGTCGGCGTAGGTTCGATGTGAGATAGAAGGGAATCGGCGAAATGTAAAGTCGTGATTAGAGTGTTTCACTAGGCTGTCACAGATTTTGGCACAAGTTTGAGACATAAGACCTTTTGAAACTCAAGACCATAATATGTGTACCTATTACTTTTGTTTGATGACAATTTTGACAGAGCTCTCAAGCTCTCTCAAACAATTAAGTAACTATAGTTGTCAGAAGGGTTTAATATCTATTTTGCTTAAGGTCCACTTAGGTAGTCGGTTGGTTTAAATCTAATCGATGTGTAAATCCCTCATACAAGCAAAAAGCCAAATCTATCCCAGACAAATTTAGTTAGCTTTAGACAACTTAAGGTCGTGCTATGCATTAATTAAGCTACTCATCGACCTATAGCTGACAGAAACCTCAACTTAATTTTATGCCACATGCTTGGCAAACCGTCAAAAAAATACTCCGTTCCTAGAGGGAGAGAATAAAGTGTCAAAGTTTTCATCAATGAAAAAATGAACTCCGTCGAAAATTAGATTTTTTATGTAAAGTCAAATACGATGAACACTTGTTGTATAAACATTGAGGACTATAGTTATTAATTCGATCAAATATACAGCGAGCTTCAGTGGTAGACTTTTGGGAAGTCACAGAGAGCTAACAACATTTTCCATTCAATACATGTCCAGTCCCAGTGTCCACGGTCCACGCAGAACGGAAAGCAGCATTTTCCCCATTAAATGTGACATTAAGTGACAGCTAAATGTTAAATTATAATTAGGCACATTCGAGAATCTAGTCATCTTAACTCGACTATAGTTTGGTCTGGATATAAGATGTAACCTGAAAATTGGTCGGGAACGTCACTTTTCCTACGTCATCCACGTATCCGAACTGTCAACTTAGTACTCATTCACGAATTTCTAGACTAGATTCGTCGGCTACCTTTAAATAAACGTCAGCTAAAAAAGCTGTTGAGACCGTTGTGGGCCTATACAAATATAAGAACCAAAGCTTATCAACTCAGCCATCTGCCAGACTTACTAAACTTTTTACTTGAACGTCTCGAATGGCTTTCTGTTTGACAAGTGAGAACATTTAAAAAATAAATAATGTCGACCTGACAGTGATGTAATAACAATTTAAATGTATCTTCTCAAATGGAAGCGCAATTCTAATTTCAAAAAAGAGTCGAATGGATATGGATTAAAGCCATATGAGCTGAATGAAACCATTGGAGTCGTTTTTCTTTTTGACAGGTCAAAGGAAAAGCCTATTACTCAATAGATTTGTAGTAGATACAAGTAGGTACATCATGATCCACCTTACTTAGCCAATCGATTACCGACTTACAAATCAATATTACGTGTCAGGGTATAGTTTGTCAATCACACAGACTATGACAGTAGTAATCCCCCCTTATTGGCCAATCCTTTATCAATACGGAGAAGTGCAATCCAGGCTTTATCTTTCCTTACATCACCACAATGTAGTTTCCTCATGATGACAACTACCAGTTCTTCGCTTCCGGAAAGTGCATGCGCAATTGTATGACCAGCTCATTCAAATATTTCACAAAAAAGGTTCATCGACTCATCGACTAGGCTTGGCCGTTACTTCGCAATTTATTATAAGGACAATTGCAATGCATTATATTATCGGGCAAACTGCTTACAAATCGCATTAACAAGAGCGATAACACGCGAACAAAAATAATAATTATTTCGATATCCTACGAAATCGAAAGGTGTGTGTGATTGGGTTACTCGAGGTCATATTGCGTTTCGGAAGTTTAGTCATAGGCATGCCGCACACTAATGAGGAAGTGTGCCTACTACCGAATCAGAGACTAATGTGGCCGATAAGCGATTAGATCGACCTGTTCGCCAAAAAATGCATGCGATAACAATGAGTTTAGTCTGTCGGTTCAAAAGACGCTATTTCCAGTCTAAATACTTTTCGGGAGGTAGGTAATCTTACGACAAATAACAACTCAGACGACGATGGCGGTTGTGGTGGTGGTGATGATGATGATGATAAGGTCATGCGAATCGTCTTATCGGTTGTTCTGATAAACTGCGAATTTGATATTATGGTAGGTGAAAGCTTTTTAGTGCATTGACTCCAAAGGTGTTTGTGGGGGACGGTGTTTTGTGGGTTGTTTTCAATCGAATCAGCAGCCATATTGGTGCCAGAGTTGTTGACAGATTACAAACAAACATATAGATAATTCAGAAGCAAAGTGAAAGCAATGTGTTATCGATATTGTTTGAATTAGTCAAATTGATGAGCCTTTTTTTATATATTTCGCCAACTCTAAGCCAATTGTTTAATTAAAGGAAATAAATGTCATTTACTAACTTCACCCGCTACCGAGACCAGTCTCTTCTTGCAACACAGCAAATCTTCGTCACCCCGGACCCCGCCAATAAATTCGGTGTTCAATAATTAAGCGGAAACTCATCGCACCAATTACATCTACTGAAAGGTAGGTATTGAATTATCTTTAAGAAAATGCGTTGTAGACTGAACGGAAATGACAAATTTTCCATTGCAGATTATTCTGTACACATGTTGTAAATGTGAATGTAATTAATATACTTCCATTTATTTGCTTTATTTTGGAGTGTATTTCGGTAATTTAAGATATCAAATTGGCTTCATTTTATTGGCATTCATTGCTTCGATATGAGTCGATCTATAGTAGACACATCAAGTTTCAATTAAAAATGGCAGGAAAGAAAAGAATGTTTTTTGACACTAAAGTAACGAGTAGTTTCTTTGTTGGATCCCGTTGTTTCAGATGATGTCTATAGTCGTTTTAGTTTCACCTAATAATTGCCTTGGAGTAAGACTGACTTTATAAGAAAACAATAAATTATAACATTTGCCATCCATTCATCGTTGTTAAATACGGAAGTCCACAACTCCGAAACCTCTACAAAAAAAATTAAGCTATTGTGTGCTAATCAATTATTTCCGACTTCTGTCAGATCCAAAAACTTTACATTTAGTACTAATACATATGAGAGTGATTTTTAGCACCTCTTAAACAGCTTTCTAGTTATAGGTATTTTAACAAATTAGCACAAATACTTCTGCAAAACATTTTTCCTTCACATAGTAGTGTGTGAGCTGACAGATAGACTACCAAAATTTGGAAATCTATTACATTTATCCTTCAAATCTGCAAATATACATTATCCTATTACATATGCATTTATTTTATGCTTTAATTTTTACATTGCACGTATCAATTTTAGACATCGGTCAAAAAGAAGCTATGTACTTTCGATTTAAAATCATATACATATTCAGGAAACTATTAGTAACTTTCTGTTACCTAATTTAGGTACTTAGATATAATAAAGATTCTTTACAAATGCATCAACTTAAATTGGCATCAAGTTTGACAAATTCATTGCTAATTGCTTAATTAGTTGCTTTGGGAACTTGGGACACACGTTGTTTTTTTATTTGCCAGATGTCGATATTTATTTAATGTAAGCGAGCTGTAAATTTTATTTCTAAATATATAAATAATATTATATTGGATCAACCTAAGTTCTCCTACGTCAGCCACATATGCGAACTATCAACTTCCTGCGCATTCACGAATTTCTTGTTGGCTATCCCTCCATAAAAAAACTGTTCATGTGACCGATCTAAGCCAACTAAATCTGAGACACATCATGTCATTCAGCTGTCCGATTTGCTTAACTAGATACTTGAACGTCCCCTTTGTTAACAACGAAATGTTTATTTGAAATTTGAAGTATCAACTATTACAACTTAGTAATCGAGCTGGAAATATTGAGTAGGTACTCCTCCGCACACGTACCTATGTACTAAACTAGAAGTCCTGTGCCTTGACTTTGTACGGTTTTTTCCGCAATGGCGGTGTCGGATTCTGTAAATGTGTGAGTGATATCGCGACCTGACAACTTCCAATTTTTCCTGTTCTTATATCGCTTTGCTCCTGAATATTCCAAGCGATCTTTCCCACACGCGACCTTGTTATAGGTAGCGAGAAGAATGTCGGATTAGAACAAATGACAACAGCGTGACCGTTATACTTATACAATTTGTTGTTCCTTTGTTCCTTTTTATTATTTGGAAAATTCACATTTTAGGACTATTCACATGAGAGCCAATTGCGAAAGAACTGCGAACAAGCGAATATTTTTGACGTTTCAATCACTTCAATCATTGCTCAATCTTAACTTCGATAAAATTCATTCGTGGGTTTGTGGATCCGCGAATGTTTTATGTGGATTGAAACAAATGGCAGTTCCAGTTGGACAATTGACATTTGTTTTGAAAAAAAGCTTTTACTTTTTTGAAAGGGGAAAATTTGCTTTTAATTGTTTAATGGGGACGTTCGGATACCTAGTTTACATAATGTAAAACGTGAACTAGATTGGTCGTGACTATGAATCCGAACGCGTTGACTAAGCAAGTTGAAATGTTTTTGAATTCTCGCGGTCAGGGTCAGCGTTACCTTTGCTTGATTTTGCACTTTTTTATTTGGAAAGGCCCTTCATAAATCTTTAAAATGTAACACGGCTGACAATCACTACACTTTATTATAGTGTTTTGCAAGCCAATGGTTGTTAAATATCGTGTGAAAATTCTAAATTACCAGAGTGGCCTTAGAAATCAAACCTTTTTCTCTCATCGCGCCTTTTTTCGACACCTCAGAATTCTGCAACGGCCACTCCGTTTATTTTAAATTTGACTCTTCGAAATGTCAACTGATTACGCAGGCAGGATTTTCTTGACTAGATTGGTCGGCTTCTCCTCCATAAACGTCAACTGCAAAAACTATACACGTGACCACTCTGGGTCAATAAAAATTTAAACACATCTAGTCAGTGTCAGACAATATGTTTTTCGTTCTCTTTATTTTTTTCTGATAGCTACACACAGGAATCAAGAATTTAAAATAAATGAACTGTCAACTTCATAAGGCTACTCTGTTGTATTTTTCGGTTGCAATAGGGTCAGGGTATAGATAAAGTGCAAAAGTGTTGCGAAATTTTATTCTCACCTCTATTCTGAGATCCGAATCGAATAGAAAACTATTCGATTTCCTCAAACTGGCATTCCTACTTTCGATTTTGATAGAGAATCATTTTTTGTTCATTTCTCCCGGCATTCTCAGTTTCGATTGATTTGAGTTAAATATCAAATTTTATTCGATCGGAAATTTCTGATCGAAAGCTGTATTTAAAAATGTGGAATTGCTTTTTAATAAATTGAAAGAAATGTTGCTCACTTCTATCACAAAATGTAGGTATATAAAACGCATATTATGAACTAGGAAGCAACATTTGTTCGTTTTATGGAAAAATAATAATTTATTTGTATTAACCGGCAGATTAAATGAATCCGATTTGTCTCGGAGTATTTTTGGATTCAATTTGACCGATTCTTCCTCCAAAAATACATATGAAATTATTTTTATTTAATAAAAGCAAACCAAAAAATGTACAATCTGATAGCTAAAACCTTAAACAGCTGATTTCGAAAATCAAATTCATCAGTAAAATCATTCGATAATGAATTCCTTTCCCTCGAATCTTAGAATGTGACGAGTTCATTCGAGTGAAAGTTTTAAATTCGAGGAATACTCGATTCGATCGAATCTCAGAATAAGCGTGTCTGTATATTTTGTTGTTGTAGTGCAAAAAAAGTGACACTTTCGGATTTTCGCAATGATACAAGACCAGTTGCATCGAATCGTGAGAAGCCCTATTGTATTGTAATTTTAAAACTAAAACTAAAATGTATAACCTTTCTCTTACAATCCGGGAGATTGTTGCGAAATTCTAAAAAAAACAGAGCGGTGAGAGGTCACTTCTAAAGCTTCTCTGCAATTAAGAATTTTCGCACAATATTTAACATTTGTTGCCTCTCCTAACACTATAATCGTGTTCTGATAGACAGCAGCGTTAAATTGCAAAGTGCCTTTTCAAACTAAAATAAAGTGCACGACTGGGTCGAACGAAACTTTCTCGATAGGTACTAGACAAAAGAAAACAAAATCCTCTTTTGGATATTCATCTCATATGACAGTTATATAAAATAACAATATAAGTTTTTAAAGGTTAAAGCTCTCAGTAACTGGCAATGTCGCAAGCGTCTACTGTACTATTTTATAAGGTCTTAAGGACCATTCACATGAGCGCGAACTGCGAACCGCGAACAGGCGAATATTCGTAGGTTCTGACATTTTATTCACATGAAACATATTTTGGTCGCAGCTACCCGCGAAGCATTTGTATAGTCAAAGGTTAAGTTCGAGCGAATTTTTCATTCGCAGGTTTGTGGATCGCGACTGTTTTATGTGGATTGTGAATAAAGTGTGACAGTTCGCGACAAGAATTTTCAATTCGCGGGAGAATTGCTGTAATTTTAAATTTCGGTATTATAATCAATCAATTCTCGGTTTGTTTTAGATTGGGTGTTATATTAATTGAATATAATGCTTTTGTGGTAAAACAAACAGCAATTTTCAATTCACAAACACAGATAAATTGATTTGTTCGCAGTTCGCCTATTCGCATTTCGCGCTCATGTGAATGATCCTTTAAGGACTATTCACATGAGAGCGAGCGAACGAATTGCTGAAATGCGAAAAAAACACTTTTGATGCATTTATGAACAGAAAATTGTACATTTTACTATTCCAAGAGGAGGATAGTTAATTATCCCATCAAAATGTATTAAGAAAACATGTTAATAAACAGTTTAAATAACGAAATTTCGAATTGCAAACTTTTTGCCGCGAACGAATACACCCTTGGCGCGAATTGTCAAAGTTTATTCACAATCCACATCATTCAATTCGCGTTCCACAAACTAACGAATAAAGCATTCGTTCGAACTTAACCTCAAACTCAAAATGTTATAGAGACAAATAACGGCGACGGTCATTGGATTCACGGGTTTCTGCGACCAAATTAAATGTATCATGTGAATGGACTGTCAAAACTTGCGAATATTCGTTCGTTCGTAGGCAGTTGGTCGCTCTCATGTGAATGATCCTTTACTCCTCACTTGATTTGTGAGTACAGGACAAGCGTACCTAGTAGCAGTTTCTGTTTTTGACCTAAGGATATGTTTTTCATTTTGATTGGAATATGATTTAAGTTTTCAATTATTTGAAGTATTGCTCGTGATAGACCGATATCTTTAGATAGATTATGTAATAATTCAGGCATTTGTGAATTTGTATTAGTAGTTATAAATTGAATATCCCGACGCTCGTGTGTGCAGTGCAATAGAAGTTTTTGTTTTTGTAAAATTATCCAGACATAACAGTTGCCAATATTGCAATGTTTAGTTGGAAAAATACTATTGCGTAACTATTAAACTGAAAACTGACTGTATGATATTGTTCCGGATAAAAGAAATACTTCGTTTTTGACATTTTATCGAAATCGAAGATGGTTTTTCGAAATATGAGCATTGAGCAGTTTTTAAAATTAGCGTTTTCGGTGTTTCGAATTGAAAATTAAGGACACAATAGTTTTGAAAACATCCATTTGACTGTAAGTTTGCATTTTGGTCAAAATCGTTTTTGCCGTTTTAAGTTAACTAGACAAAACTATATTTTTAAAAAATTACTATTTTCATAAATCCATTGTACGATAATATAGAGAAAAACTGAGCTTCCTATTAAGTTCTAAATGACTACATAACATTAGAAGTTAATTTTTGCTACAATCGTACAGACTGTTTTCGAGATATGTCGAAATTTCAAAAGTACCGTTGTACGAATTTTTAGCCAAAAACTGGGTACGCAGTCATGGTAACCTCACCTACTTAAGCTTAAATATCAATTTTGGTTGAAATCGTTAGAGCCGTTTTCGATCAAATCAAACTGGTAAGAAAATGTTGTATGGGAAGTACCATTAATATTGAGGTTACCTTGCAAAAAAAAACACCTCCCGAACTGTAAGCCCAAAAACTCCAAATCCGAGAAGCCGTATAGGCTGTAGGCCCGTGGAAGGACGGACAGGCGGACAGACCGGACAGAATTTTGCGACCCACTTTTTTGAGTTCGTCTATCATCGTAATATCAGAATTGATTAAAATCTCGAGTTCGAAATTTTGTACGAAATCAATCAGGCCTATTCGGCAAAATCTTTTATCAATTCGTTCTGTTATTCTGTTATGAATTCTCACACAAAAGTTCGAATTGTCAAAAAATCTTTTACGGGCTCTAAAATTGCTATTCTGTGTGGAAAAATCTTTTATGAATTCTGTTAAGAATCATAACAGAATAAAAGATTGAATTTTATGACTTTTATTATAAAAGATTTTTATTTAATATGAATTTTTGGATTGAAATGTTTCTCTATATAATTCCAAGGCGACGAAATGCTTACAAATGGAGACAACATGTAATAAGTGTGTGTAAAAAAGTATAATAGTTGAAAATTGTTTCTACATTTATATTTTTGTTTAGCCGAAAACATCCATCACTTTTGCTGGAACTAAGATTTAATATAGTAACCCATTTGATCTTCCTGATGTGAGTAATAATTCAAAACTTTACTCCTTTCACCGACAATTTTATGCTATAGCCTAGTATGCTGTTCCAGGAAAGCTAAAATTAAGCGCCTCTCCAATGTTTCTCTCCACCACTTCGCTTAATGCTCGCTTAATTTTGACAGTGTAAGTTCCGTCAACTTTCTACAGAAATTTCTACTTTTTAAAAGAAATTATAATAATAACAACGAATTTCTTTGTGTTGAACTAACCATTCTCCATTGGTACTGTTTCGTTTGAAAATTTATTGCGAATGCCGATATTTTCTCTGATCTGTCAAAATTTCGCTGTGGAAAAATGTATTTTGCATTAATTTGCTTGCTTAAATTCTGTAGGGAGTTTTCGTACAGCGGCTCAGATATTTAGCTTGAACTGCGTAGGTACTGCTTGGCTTAACTGCTTTGCTTAATTTTATCTTTGGAGATATTTTTGTATGGGGGCTTAATTTAAGCGCGAGCAGCATACTAGGCTTATTTTGCAACAAATTTATCAGGTGCTCACTTAGTATTTACAAAAAAATAAAAACAAAGCTGTTTGTTTTGAAGGTTCGTAACAGATTTCAATTTTCGAAGTTCTATAACAGAGTTTCATAAAAGTTCGAAACCCAGAATACGATTTATAAAAGATCTGTTTTGGTCGACACCTTTTATGATTCATAACAGAAAATGCATAACAGAATAAAAGATTTCGCAGAATAGGCCCAAATATCTTTCTCTTACTACGTAATGGAGAAAGTTAAAAAGGGATAAAGTAGCAACAAAATGTATCAGGGTCCTCGAAAAAGTGCCAAATTATTGCGCAACGGTCACGTTGGTCACAGCGCGTGGCTCACTCACACATTCAAATCCGATTCGGATCGTTCCCTAACGACATCGCCGCACAAAATCAAGGCACTCTGAAGTCCCGATTGAGGCCAAATACTTACCTACATCAATTTCCCAAAAAGTTACAAGACTAGCTGTCATCCAGTTCTAATCATTCTAAGCAGTTCATTTGGCCTGTTTATTACAATTTTCAAAAATCATTTAAACCGTTTATAAAACAATTGCAGGTAAGGTAGGTAAGGCCCCAGTTATAGCCATACGTAAAATGCAACCGTAAAAATTTCCTTTTGCTTTTTTAGAACACTTAATCCTAATGGTTGAACTCAATCTTGGTCTTAAAATGTTGCTTATGAATTATAAAGTTAGTCTATCAAAAAAAAATTAGCAAATGATCTTTAATTTTTTTAGAAAAATAATTTATACATTTTTCCGTACGAAAAACTTTTTCCGATCCACTTCTCAGTCAATTCCACAACAAAAACTCAGATCATTCCACTGATGTATTTCATTTCTTTACTGTTCTATCTATCAGGATTTTTTTTTCTGATGGAATCCAATCAGTGGTGGTTGATTTGTTGTATTTGTTTTCATAGGGAAACATTTTTCTGACAGAATTTTCGCTATAACCGCACAAACGAAAAAAAAATCATTTTCATACTGTTCCCCCTTTTTCTGTTGCATTTTACGTATGGCTATAACTGAGGCCTAAGTAAGTAACCATCTTCAAAATCGTGTTCCTTAATTCATCCAATATTTTTCAATCGTACCTAACTAGGTTCATACTTAAAACAAAGTAAATACGGAAAGACCATCGGTACGGTAAATGAGAGCTTTTTCCCTCCCATTGATAGGAATTCGAACTTCGAAGTCGAACTCGTATCGCAAAATGATTAACATTGCTTACGGTCTTGTGCAGCATATCGTATAAATCGTATGTGGATTTAGACATAAACCGCATTAAAGCGTTTCTAGCAGCGACAACAACCGAATTCAATGCGGTTTGAGTATTTTCCAAAGCTTTTTTCGGAACACTATTTAAATGATGTCTATGATGATACCGACAGATTATTTTTCCAATTTGTATCTATTGCAGTCGCTGTGTCGAACCTGAATGTCAAAGGAAATTCAAACAAGAATAACTAATACATTTTTGTTTAGCAATAGAAAGAGCTTCATATACTAATAATGTAAAGTAAAAAATGTGAGAACAAAGAAAGAAATCATTTCAACTAAAAATTTATTCAAAATAAGAAATATTGCGGACTCCAACCAAGATTCTGCAAGCTTTTTCACACATTTCCGAAAATCAGCACTGCCAACTGTGTGTCAATTCCACGAGATAAATACCTTCTTGCGGTTGTTTTTCTGACACAAGTAGATAGCAGGTAATAGCGTAGATACCATAGACAAACCATACTGAGACCCCCAACTGGCAATCCTCTTGCCGCTGGCCCCCTCGATTTTTTTTTGAATTCGCCATTTTGTTTTCCTATCGGTGTTATGTCAATTTAGAATCCGTGTGAGCAACAAAAAAAAAAGCGAAACAAAAAAAATGTGGTGAGTTTTCTTTTGACAGAAGTCGATTGACAAATGTCAAAATATGTAAACAAAATTTTATTTTTCCTGCAATAAATTGGAAGAAATGTAAGTTTTCGCGTATTTTAAGTGTGAATATTAAGAATTAAATACATTTATATTACAGCTAAGAAAGAAGTCGACGTTGAGGCGTTCACTAACCTTACCAAATATATTGGATCGCACTGGAGACAATTATTTATACCTGATGGCTAGGAAGAATACCAAACGGAGTCGATATAAGTAAGCCATACTATTCAATAAATATGTTTCTCAATACCTTAAATTACTATTCTATCTTCAAGGTTTGTTAAGTCCAAAGTCTTAATTACCTGCTGAATGCCGTGGAATCAATTGAATCCAATTGAAGTCAAAAACTGGGATTATTCTCGCCGCAACAACTCTCAGCTAATTGATACAGAGTATAAATTTAGAGCAAAGGATCGATATAAGGTTTGATATCATACGCAACCCCCTAAAAACTAATACCTAATTTATGTTGATTATATTTTATTTGCAGGAGTTACAAATTGAGCTATCTAGTCACCCGCCCTAATTTACAAATGGCAAAAGCACATGTCACACTCTTGGCAAAAGTAACAAAATACGGATGGTTCGACACGTACAAGAACGAGTATATTTCAAAATATTCTCGAAGATGTAAAGATGTTTCTGCAGGTTTGTTCATAGATTGTTAAATTGGCTTTTCATTTGAATGTTTTTTTTTATGCTTTCAGCAAGGCTCGGATGAGTACTGTACCTAGGTGCGCAAATTCTATCGAAATGAATTCCATTGTAGAGGCAGATGTGAATTTGTCTTTCACGAAGAATCGCGGAATCGCCACATCCTTTCGCGAACAACACATTTTACGACATTTTTCTATTGCTTTGTTCGCTGCAAGAGACAAATAGCAAGAGTTTGAATTTTATGGATGAATCACAACAAGCGTATGTTAATTGGAAACGTTAGTTTAAGCAGTTCGACTATTGAATTTCTTGTTGTTTATTTCAGTCGTATATCACATGTTTTGCGACTGACTAAAACTGTTTGAGCTTCGATTTTGTTGGCAGCTCCACCGATGAGTCTTCGGACGATATGAACAGTGTCCAAGTAAGTAACAAATCCTTTAATCTTTGTAATTTTAAATAAAAAAAGATATTTGCAATTACAGATTCCTACTTCATGGCAACCTGCATTTTCTTGATTCGAATACATTGAACTTGTTCTTTGATCTCTATCAGATTCTGCCTGGACTGGAAATGTTAGTAGTATACAGTTGTTGTACCAGAAAACCAGAATCCAAAAAAATTGAACAAAAGAGTAAGCAGCCACAGCAAAGAGATACCCCAGAAAGTTCAAAAGTATTATTAATTATTTCATTTCAGGTATCCACACTATCACAAGGAAGCCAAAAGAGTAAGCAGCTATAGCAAAGAGACACTCCAGAGTTATTGTAAATGATTTCAAAATTAACATATCTTTAAATAAATAGGCTATTTGGGTTGCAGGCAAATACTGTCTTGTATACTACTAACAATCAATAAATCCTGCAGCAAATTTGCGAAGCGATTATATGTGTTTTCTTCGACTTTTTAGTTTTTTCTAAAGCGTTCCTTGCTGCAAAACTTAGAAGTAGAGAGTTCTTCTTGCTACCAAATGGAAAAACAGCCCCGAACAACAATCCACAACAAAGCAGCCGTTCATATACACCTCCAAATGCTCGGTGGCAAAGGAGGATTTAAATCCATGCTTCGTGCAATCGGTGACCAAATCGAAAGACTACAAACCATGAAGCTTGTCGTGACCTCAGTGGCAAGAGATAACGATATTAACGGAAAGAAATGACTTAAGGCTTACACATACGGCAAACTGGATGAACCCAATGAAGAACCATCGACATCCAAAAAGGAAAGACCATCCATTTCATCTATATAGAATTAACAAATCTTTATTTACTATAAATAAACGTATAATACACAAGTTAGGTTAGTTAAACCTAATAAAATGATCCTATGTCCAAATCTGGTAATCATTGTGTCGTAAATTGAGATGAGACCCATTCGCTATTTTAAGTTAGTGAGCATAAACTTAAGAGCTTTGGTCCACTGCTCCTCCGAGTTAAATTATATTCTGGAAATAGACAATTGTTTTGACTGCATATTCAAAACCACAGATGCATAACACTTACTTAATTGAGTACGAGTTTATGGGTTAATTATCTTTCCCTTCTCCATTTTGTAGCCCAAGCAAAACTCTGTGTCTCGGTTTGCAACCTCTTGATGGAACTGTATGAAGTATGAGGCACTCTAGGAAGGCAACCATTGCTGTATCGAACTTCCTATCCCAAAAAAAAACTTAAATCCGCCGATCTTCCAAAAGGTGCTTTTTCTTTGATTCTACGTTCCTTTCTTAGCTCCGGAACTTCAGATTTTTTTCCAAGTAGCTTTTATAATCGCACCATTCATCTTCGGCGATCTTGAGCTCACGTTCGAGTATTTACAACATTGAGTCGGTGCACTCATCGCACAATGAATAATTGAACTCAGAGTTAGATGACAAAGCATTAAGCATTTGCTAATAAACTCAGAAACAAGGGTGAAGCCAGTTCCATTTATCGAGTCCGTCAGACGGAAAGGTGCCACGACTTTCGTTGGGATCGATTTCATCCATATTTGTTGATAAATTGACACTAAATTAAAACATTTTATTGTGAAATGTCATTTGGCTAAAACTCATTAAAGTACTTACGCGATAATTCTGCCATTGCGTGCTCATTAATACTGCCCAAACTTCCATCCAGGATGAGTGGCTTTTGGCATCTTTGGCAAGCAAAGCTAATCGACACTCTTTCATCAGCCACCGTCTTTCGGTGATGGTTCTTTATCAAAAAATTGTTTCATTGATTTTATATAAACAACGTTGAGTCGTAGAACAGGATTTGACTGCTGCCAGGCGGACTTGTCGATGCTATTTCAATTAACTTTTCCCAGTAGACGTTTCTACTACTAGAACCAAGTTATAGGAAAATGCTTGCAATTTTCGATAAATAAATTTTTTCGCACAGAGTGCGAGAACTTGGAACATCTACAGACCAGATGAATCGGAAGATCAGGAGTTTTGTGATAAATCAAAGTCAGAGCCTCTTCTACCAGCATTTCCTGATATTTTGCAGGATTCAGGTTCATCCCCTCAGCTATCATTTTCACGGCTGCAACAAAAATACTGAAGGTAAATTTAAGCAGAATAACTTTATTAACCTACCGAATGTGTAATAGCAGCTTGAGGCAGTATCAGAAGTTGCAACTTCATTGCCAAGTTGTTCTCTGTGTGGTTCACAGTAAGCAAAAGAATCTTTCTTTCGGGAGTTATTCCATTCTCTGTGGCACGTATGCCATCAGTAAGTAAGGCGATCTCGTTCCACAGGTCAACACTTTGATTCTGAAATGTGAGCGTTCTTTTAATGAGGAATTATGTTCTATATATCAAGCTTACATGTAACTTAAACACTTGGCAGCTTCCTCATAATTGTTGGCTTCTTTTTCCAGTTTATACGCTTCAAACTAGATAATTTGAAAGTAATTTGTAGAATAGGTAGGATTCATTCTCTACGGAGCTTTGTACCTGGACATCAAAGTTGTTGGAAAATAATTTTTGCAGTTATAATACGTTCCTTTGCTGCACAAGGATCGGTGGAACGTGCTTTCTGGACTTGAGCTATGATGTAGATTTCTTCAGTACTTAAATCCATTACACAAACTTTTAATAAATCCACGAAATCGAAAACTAAATCGAAACAAATAACGCAAGTGTCAAGTCAAATGAGCTTGACAACAGTGGTGAATCTGTTGTGTCAGTGTCAGTTTCAACAGCAGTGAGCTGTGGCAGTGTTCAGTAGTACAGCTTTTTTTAAAAGAAGTTCAACTCAAATTTGGTGAATAAGTGTATTATCTCAGTAGATTTGCATATTAGCTTTTTATAACAATCTGTATTTCTATTCAAACAAAGTACTCATTTACCCTTATTGTTCCATTATAATGCAAAAAACATATAATGACTTTTAAATACATTATATAATTACCATTTTCTACTCGATTTATATTTACTGCCTTACGAAAGTTTGTTAAAAATGTTTTTTATTTGTCTATAATTCTTCAAAATTGTGTATTTTTCTCAAATATGTCAAAAAAATATGCAATTATTTATAAAATAAATCACTGTCCACAAAAAAATTAGTTGTAACGACTTTTTTCAAATTTAACGTATAAAATTCTGTGAACACTGCCAGCAGCTTTGCCCACAGCGGAAGTTGCTCGTTTTTTTTGAGAGTGTGTTGGTGAGCCGGAATTTTTGAAGTTTCGTGACATTTGTCAATACGATTTTGTGTGTATCAATACTAGCGCACCAAATCCAGGCACTTCCGTTTAAATATAGCTTGTGGGCTAAGTAACGGGAAATCGACCGAAGTTGGGGGTCTCAGTATTGTCTCTGGTAGATACTTCCAGTAAGACAGAGGTGGAAAGTTATCAAATGTGGTTTTGTTAAAATTATGTCATATTTAATTGTTCTTACGGCCATATTATTCACTCCAAGTGTAAATCAAGTTTAAGTTAATTTTACACCCCACCATTAATCCGCATTTTTAACCTATGTCCATAACTGAAAAACATTCATTAAACCCGCTGTATTAAAAATGGATTAAAACAGTTTAAACCGTTTTTAATCCGTTTTAAACCAGCGTAATGTCAAAATTCACATATAATGACATTTGTTTTTTGTTACATTTTATTAGATTTTTTTTGATTTTTTTGGCACATAACAGCCAATAGTATTTTTTCATCTCCTTATAACTTTAAGTAAAATAAAAGGAGAAAGGCAGAGATGAATGATTAAAAAAGATGGATATCTTTCGTACGTCTATCCACCCAAAACCCATTTGCTTACATTGTTGTCTTTGTAATTTCAGCCCCCGTCTGTGAACATGCGTGAACGACAAAAAAGCATGTTGCTATTTATTTTATTTCACTTTATTATTTCTTGCCCCCTGCGAGCAAAGAAATGTCAAAATTGTAAGCTAAACAAAAACAGTGAATATTATGATATGGAGTCTTAAAACGAGTTAAAGTAATTAAACTGGTCTCCGGAGTGCAGTTTAAACTTAATAGGTTTAAACGCTGTCAAGTGTAAAAAACTGGATTTATGTTTGGGTTAAACGACTGAATATTATGGACTTAGGATTATTTTTTGGGTTAAACTCACTTAAATCCGGATGTAAACTTTAACCCAAATTAAAGGGAGTGAAAAACATGGCCGTTAATATTTTCTGTCAGATTTTGACAGATTATTCCCACTTAAATACGATTATTGCAAGTTGATTAATTAGATCAACAACTTCAAATAAAAAAAAGAACACTCTCGTGATGTTTTCCTTTAACTATTACAGTAGACAATTTGCTTTTTATTCTCGTCTTTGACACTAATATTCTTGGGAAGTATACTCTGCCTTGTTTATGTATGAAAACAAACACCATTGGAGCTGCGAAAAGGCAGCGGTAAATAATTTGTGGAATGTTCCAGCTGCTGCTACACAAGTAGCAGTGCTACCATCACTGTCTTTTTATTTCCGATTTGGATACTCGATTCGCTGGGTCCTTAAAACGTTCATTTGGGAATAGTCCTAATTTAGACTATTTACTTTCAGGTTTGGTGATTTTTAGGCTCCTTAGGTATTTTATTTATAGAAAAAAATACATTATGTAGGTACCTACTTCAATAGCGAACGTACTCTTTACACATAAGAACCCGTTAAATATCTTTTGCTTTTTAGTAATACTTAAACTTGATGGTTGAACTCAATTTTGGTCTTCAAATGCTGCTTATGAATTACATAGGTATTTTATCAAAAAAATCGGCAAATTATCTTTAAATATTCCGTATGAACAAATTTTTCCGATCAACTTCTCAGTTAATTCCACACAAAAATCATTCCACTGAAATATTTAATTTCTTCACTGTTCCATGTGTTAGGAACTTTTTTTCTGATGGAATCCAATAGGTGGTATAGTTGATTTGTTTTAATAATTTTCATAGAGAACATTTTTTCTGTCAGAATTTTTGCTATGACCGGTTATTTTTAATTTATCGTCGTCTTTAAAAACAATTTAAAAAGCGTGCCAATTAATTACCAAAAAAAAAATGTGCGTTTCTGATCTTCATATTATTTGAGTTTAGGTATTTTGGCTCCAAAATTTTCCAATTTTGCTCCATGCCTCTTATAAAAGCTGGCAACTGCCAGCACTGCAGTACAAATTAATGTAAAATTTTGCAAATAATATCCCGGACAATAAACGTGTGCAAAAAGAGAGTAGAGAATTGTACCAAGCAATCTACTACAACTAACCACTTTTGCGCCAACATTTATTCGCAGCATCTGCGTACCAGCTGCTTACTGCAAACCGAAAAGGAGAGCGAAAATTTTCGTTCATGATTTTGTTGTGTCAATTTTGTATGGGATTTTATGTTTCGCGTCATCTGCTTCTGCGTACTGAGCTTTACTTGTGAATTCCCACATTTGAAAATCGAATAAAACCAGAAAACTGCTTTGTGTCAACTCTACTCGTGTGCTGGGAAAGTTAAGTTTATTGAATTAACTGTGACTTTAAATCGAGAACCATGTTTTCATTTTCAGAATCAAACACTTTTGCCTTCTCAATTTTAAAACAACAAAAAACAAACTTTTCCTTCATCGCCTCAAACCCAATTAATTTTATTCGAACATGATTTAAATTTTTCTTGTCGGCGCCCTTGTAACGAAAATACCTCAAACCACTCCTGCATTGCTCTCATCACTGCAGCCTGTCGTTTTTTGCTGGGGCGAAGCAAAATCCGTACATCGAAAAACGACAATGTTCCACTTTGTATGCAAATTTCCCACCCGTTCCGAAAAGCTGCAGTGAAGTTTGCAGCAGGCACTCAACCGGCCGGCACCAGGCAGGTTGTTCTCGGTTCTTGTTCGTTCTTGTTCTCGATCGTTTGAAGCCGATTAATTGCATTTTATAAATCAAGAAAATTCGCATAACCAAGTAAGTTCCATCCTTTAAATTAGTGCTAAAGTAATCAACGTTGCTCAATGTCATTCGGTTATATGAAATTTGTGTCTTTTTCGGTCTACTCAAGTGTTTTTTTCTATATTGAAGTTTGCACTCATTTTCATATTCGATTCGGATCGAGCCTTTTGGGAAAATGCAAAAATTAATGTGATCCTTGTTCTTTGTGTACCTACCTATTTCTGAATAATGTGTTTTGAGTTGAGAAGTAGAGGTTTCTAATATTTATATCGCAACAGGGTGGAACTTTAATTTGTTCGCGAGCAGTGTTTGCACGGGTGGCAAAGATGGTGGCGTTTTACAGTAATCGGTGGTTTCGCGATGGGTATGTCGTATTGTCGTGTAGTCGGTTGAATTTATTGCATAGTGCGGGTGCGGGTTGCCTTTCGAGGATATCGATGGGAATTTTGTTCGAGATCGGATATGCAAACGGCAACGGAAGTGCGCGTGTGTTAAAATATTATTATGTGGATTTTGTTGCGACTATTAATCGGAAAGCTGGAAGGAGTTCAAAATACAAGAAACAGGTGAGTTTTATTTTTTTTGTCGACTTTTGTTGGGATTATCGTTTTATCGGTAGGGATTCGAGTTGCTGGACATTTTTGCAAAGTTACGGTCGTATTTTGCGAATGAGGAGAGTCGTAGGGTAGTCATCTTGAGATCGCATTGAAGTGGAAATTGAACGACGTTAAATAAAATCTTAGCAAGTTGCAACAATCTTGTCGCTTATGTCCAATGTGTTTGTTGGATTTTTGCCTATTTAGGTACGTGGCGGACATCTCGGCAGTCACTCGTTTAACTCATTTTGTCAATTCAAAAGATTTGCTAAGTCAACTTTATAAACGGAAGCGGAACTGAGCTTATTGATTTCAGTTAGCAAGGGACAAGTTGTCTTAGTGATGTGTGTCAACATCATCGATCTATTGCTTTTGGTTAGCTGCTCTTTCGTTAGGTATTGGTAACATTTTTACATTTTTTTTAAACAAATCCGGGAATCATGGGAAGCACAACAGTCGCAGCATTTTTTGACATAGCGCTAAGTCAAAAAAGAACCAAATTTACCTATGTCTCTTGTGAGTTTCGGAAACAACTAAGCAAGCAGCATGTTTCTTTCTTTTTGTAGTTTAAACGAGGATTCTGTTCCGAAAGCCGGACGATGACTTGAACCTGATAATATGTTCTATAGAAATAGGCAGGCACTTAGCATTGGGGACGTTCGGATTCCTAGTTTAGTAAGTCTGACAGCTGCTGTCTGACACTGACTAGATGTGTTTAAATTTTTATTGACCCAGAGTGGTCACGTCACGTGTATAGTTTTTGCAGTTGACGTTTATGGAGGAGAAGCCGACAAATCTAGTTTCTAGTCAGGAAATTAGGACTCAGTTGACATTTCGAAGAGTCAAATTGAAGATAAACAGAATGGCCGCTTCAGAATTCTGAAGAGTCGAAAAAAGGGCCGGTGAGAGAAAAATGTGTCATTTCTAAGACTACTCTGGTTATTTAGAATTTTCGCACAAGTTAAGTATGTTTATTATAAATACGGGAAGAATGTAAATTGCGGGCGACTAAACGAATATACCATTCAGACCTTACAAGGGCCATACACTGACTCCTTGTGGAAGTCGCTATTAAATTTAATTCGTATACTAATTGTTTTTAAGTGATTGCTATAGGTACAGCTACCCATTAAGGTTTTTTTTTATTTAAAAGGTCTGCCTTATATCTTATAATAGTCTGAAATACGCTAGATTTGTAAGGCAGAAGATACCCATTCAGAAGACTGCACCTAGGTATACCTGAATTGTAAGAAGGACGAAAAATTAAAGTCAGCTAAGCATAGTACAACTTTTTTGTGAATTTGTGTACCTACATCCTATATATTTTATAATATCGACGAAAATATACTTACTTACTTAACGGGCTCCCGACCCGTGAAGTCTCTGCCTGAGACACTGTAGACACTGGCTACTCCAGGTGTGCTTAGGCGTCCATCGTCGAATTTCTTCTTTTGAGCGGTTCGCAGCTTCTTCTCGTTGGACAGTCGAGCTCTGAATTTAGCAGCGACAAGAAAATGGTCAGAGTCGACGTTTGCCCCTCGGAATGTGTGCACGTCGAGGATGTTGGATGCGTGCCTAGCATCGATTAGCACATGGTCGATTTGGTTGGCGGTTCGACCGTCTGGAGAGCGCCAGGTTGCTGTGAGGATCCTTAGCCTTGGAAACCTAGTGCTACTTATCACCGTATTACGAGCTGCTGCAAAGTCAATTAGTCGGTAGCCGTTGTCTGTTGTCGTTTCGTGGATTCTGTGCTTACCAACTAACCCGCCAAAGATGTTTTCCTGACCGATTTTGGCATTGAAGTCCCCGAGCACAACTTTGACGTCATACTCCGGACAGACTCCGTAGGCTCCATCCAGGAGGTCATAGAACTCCTCCTTGATAGGGTCTTCAGCCTCGTCGGTAGGGGCGTGTGCACATATTAGGCTAATGTTTTGGAAAGTAGCTTTGATGCGGATCACAGCCAGGCGATCACTTATCGGCTTAAAGTCAATAACTTTTGACCTAAGCCGATTTCCCACGACGAATCCGCATCCTAATACATGCAATCTTTTATGGCAGCTGTAATAAATGTCACAATTTTTCCTTTTCATCATACCTGATCCTATCCATCGTATCTTCTGGACCGCGATAATGTCTGCCTTGTACCGCGCGAGGACAGACTCAAGTTTTTGAGTAGCACCTGGAGTATAGAGCGTCCGCACGTTCCAGGTGCATACTCTTAGATCGTTGTCCGTTGACGTTCCGGGTCTGGTTGCCGTTTGAGGGAATTCGTGTCTCTCCCATAACTAATTCTTTTTTTTCCATGGTCGGGAAGTTACCCCGACGGCACAACCCCCAACCTGGAGGGCCAGGTCCTTGTTTTCACAGGACATCGGGCCGGACAATCCGAGGCCAGTAACCCACTTCGTGATATGAGCGCTGCCGTTGACCCATTAAGGGTTCATCCGCCACCAACGCTTTTACAATAACCTGGCGTGTTATTGGAGATCCCTATAGACCTGGGGTCCGAGTACGTCGAAGCAGCTCTTATTGGGATATCACTAAGTAATTCGGCCTAACTGGAATTGTAGACGCCACCGTTGACTCCGTCTAGGGAATTCGTCCGCTGCCGTCTGGAACAGGAGGAAGTGCCTTAGTGAGGAGACACTTCAACCCCCTCTCTCGTCCGCTGCCTCCAACGACCTTCCAAAGGGGCTGGTTACCCAATCTCCAGTCGAGGTACTAGGCACCCACCGGTCACCAACGTGGAGGTGAGAGTAGGAGTTGATTGTGAGACGCTAAGTGAGAACGCTTGTGTTCTCATAAAACGCATCACAACCCTTCAACCAGCGACGAAATATACCTTCGAGTGAATTAATGAGCATTCCTAGCATGACAGTTACTTTGTTGAATTGTTGAAGTGGAGGAATGCAACAGGCAATCTCGTTTAAGCAGTTTTTTTTTTTATGAAATAAACCAATAGAACAGTAATAGGCATACTAAAGACGAAGTGGCTATTCGCCCGTGATTTTTTTGTACTGAGTGATGTTTGTCTGGCCTCAAGACACTGCTTCGTATTCTACGTAACGTAGTGACAGTTTTTTACTAAGTATGTTGATCCCTCAATTGTATACCATTATGTCCGAGAATGATATACTGAAGTTAATAGTTCTTTCCTCTAGCGAAGTGATCCATATACCACAATTTGCCCCAACATAACTCTGACACTTCGTTAAGTAGCCATGTCTCGAACGTCAGACGAATAGCGAATTCCACTCTTTTGCATTGGGTTAACGCCATATTTTTATATATATAATTTAATGATTCGAACGACTCTTATCGTTCCATTTCTTGACTGCACTGCAAGGAAACAAGTCCTTAAATGAATGTGAGAAGTTGTGGTCCTATAAGCAAATATCGAAGAATTGAAATGATTTAGGAAGACACTCAAGTTGATTCGGGGATTCGGAAACAAATGGGAGCTTTCAGGAAGTTTCAGACTTGAAACCATTCAAAATTGCATTGAATTGAACGTCAGAAAGGTAGCTTCTAATCTAAAATAAATAAGAAACGCATCTTTCAACAAAAGAGCTTGAACAAATTCCTAGAGAAATTGCTTTCAATTTTCAATGAGATAAGCATCAAACCACCAGTGGATCTGTTGCCACGAAAATGGCTGTGCCGGTCATAAACTAGTTTATGTGATTTAAGATAATCCATAAGCCGACGATTTATCAGCGTTTCCAGCTGACAATTTATCACCGTTTCCATGAAAAATGGATGTAAGTCCTATATCCTATGTATGTGTCGGTATAATTGGAGGTAGATGAGGATTCGCTTCTTTTAGAACGCGAACACAACTTCAGAATGATGTGGGCGATTTAGCGGATTTATTTATCTTTATATCATGAAATGTTCTTGCTACTACTCGACGCTTTGAATTATAAATGTGAAGGTAGATCAATAGATCGATGCACATCGACCAGATTAGCTTTATATACACGTTGGCAGTTCGTTGAATTTTTTTATACAAATGTCGGGACATTGTCATTGACTCCACTTTTGTTCATATAAAATTTTGACTAGCTTAGTGAGGGTATTGCAGTCATTTCTGACACGTTGAAACTTTAATCAGTTTTTGTTAGGTGGGTTCACGTTGGAAGAAAACTCAACTCCCTTAGACCCGTTTGCTGATTCTACACAAATACAGGGTGTCCGCTGGGTAGGTATACTACTTTGTTTGTTTATAATTTTTGATTAAATGAAAGAGAATGGATCTTGTATTGTTAAATGTTTTATTTAATGTCGGCAATTATGTATGGAATACAATATCAGGTAAAATGTCCTCCTCTGTTAGTCTCATAAATGTGAGCCCTTTTGAGCACATTTTTCATTACATTCTCACACATTTCACGCGGTATTTCATTAATTTCATCACGAATGTTTTGCTTGAGTTGCTCGAGCGTTTCCGGTTTGTTTGCCTAAACCTTGCTTTTCAGACATCCCCACAAAAAGAAGTCCGGATCAGTCATATCAGGCGACCGTGGAGGCCAATCAAAATCACCATATCTTGAAATAAGTTTTTGTGGAAAGATTTCTCGCAGTAATTTCATTGTAATCCTTTGTAATCAAGCCCAAAGCATGAAGTGGTGGCGTTTCAATCATATCGCCAAAGTTGTTCTTTGAAGACCAAGCTCCTGAGCACTGTGTCGAATTGAGATTGATGGATTGTTTTGAACACTTCCTTGAGCAGCAGTAATGTTTTCAGCAGATCTTGCAGTACGTTGTGGTCCATGCTTGGGCCTATCACCTACAGACCCTCTTTCTTCGAAATCATTCACTACACGATAAATAGTGTGTTTTGTTGGCACGTTGTTCCTCCCAAAAATTTCACGTTTTACATGGAAAATATTTAGTTGTTTACAACTAATAACACACGTCGCGAACTAGCCAAGCGCCCTTCCGGTTTAGATACGTAAAGCGAACTTAACTCAATACGCCTGTCTCACTTGACGAGCTTCATTGTGCAGCCTAACTTAAACTATTATAGCTTTGAGCAAGAGGGATTTCCTTGCTCAATATATCATACTAATGGTAGAAGGTAGAGTTACACTTGATGGGTTTTAACATATCTAACTTTCTCATCGTCACAGTAATCGATGATTGATTTTGATAACGATTTTTTGCTTTAACGATTAAAACACGTTGGTCTATCGAATATTTTTCCATAATAAATTTGCCACGTGTCTACTTCACGACTGCCAAATATGAACTGTCAAGACTAATGTTTACCAAAATGGTGGCAAAACAAAGTAGTATACCTTCCCGGTAGTATACATCCTGTACTTACTTTGTGTATGGGATAAACTGCCAAATAAGATTTTTTAGAGTTGTGTGTGTATCAGCAAAGCGGCCTTAATCTGATAGTCCTGTTCTAGCAAGAGTCGTACCACCCTTCATCCTATAAAAGGTTTATAAAAAGTTTTCGCACCTAAGACAATTGATTGCATTTCACACTCTATCAGCGGCAGCACTAACGTCGTTGTTGAAGAACGATGACAACCAATCGTTCTTTTGGGTTTTGTACCTTCCACAGACAATGGACTATCTTGTCTATCCAGCTTCCTTAGCATTACATTCCCAATACTGGGTCGTATAAAAAAAGATGAACATAATCTCTGAGTCAGAGCTGACGATTTGAAAAAGTGGATTGTGCAATGCTAAGTATTTTGTTCCGTAAATTGTTAAGAAATTTCTAAACAAATTGAGATAGAAGCGTGAACCCATCTATTTGAATATGTATTACAATTTGTGCTCTTTTTTAACGAATAGCTCAATAGGCGTTTTTGATAGGTCAATTTCTGATGCATCATTGTTGTAACCAGGTTTCTTTTATGCTCTTCCGTAAATGGCAAGGGCAACTTCAAATGACCATAACCCCATAAGTAATATACTGGTATCTCTAAGATGGGCGAGGGCACACTTTTTCGCAATAAAATTCGATTTTTTTGACGGCTGTAAATTCTCCGAAAAGGTCACACCAGTATTCTTGTAACTCCCTGTTTTAGCAGAACAATGTTGCCAACTGAATTTTCCAAAAAGTAGAGATTCAGGATTAAAAAAATAAATAAATATTGGAGTGTAACGAACTCTCCTCAATACCTCATTAAAATAGCACTTACTTTGAAAATAATTTGTTTTCAATATTTCCCAACCTTGTTCCCATTTCCTACCCGAAAGGCTTGAAACTACTATGTTGGTTGAAGTTGCTTGGGGTACAAAGTTATATCTACTAAAAAGATAACGCAATCGGTGAAAACTTTCTTTCGCAAATTTTGAGGAAACAAAAAACGATCGGCCGGTAAAAATATATTGTATTATTGTTATGCTTAAAATGGCAGCACTTAAAGGTAATTTCTTTACAAAAATTCACCCAAATTTGTCTGTTGCGATATTTTTTGCAATCTTGATATTTTAGCCCTTTGAATTTTCTAAATTGATAGCGACTTCCATAGTCAGTAAAAATGTTAGCACCTAAACAAATCTGATGACACCTCCAACCAATATTGCCAATGTCACCGGAAAACGTTACTAAATCTATGATAAACATAAAATAAAACCAAACAAATTACAACAATCAAATTGTTTCTTTATTAATAAAAATATCTTCTAACTACATTAATTATTTAATCGAAACAACGAAAAATAACTACAAAATAATTTCTTTGAGAATTTTTAAAGGTACAAATCATTATATTTTACAAACTGCAAAGGTACCTTCGGAACATTTGCTTTGCCCTCACTCCAACTCAACAAATTAATCGAAAATTAACAACAAATTTTACTCTAACAATAGTTTTCGTAAAGCCTAATTAAATTTATATTCATTTATGTATTTTCTCTTTCTACTTATACACAAGTATAGTTGCACAAATATAAATTATTTAAAACGTTTATCACATTTGCAAAGTTGTATTGCATCCTGAAAGGTTATTATTTCCTAATCACTGGGAAAGTCAAGCTGGTACGGGAACACAACACTCATCCGTCCGCTGTTTTCTTATAGCTGTCAATTCAAAAATTCACTTTTTTCACTGTTTTTCTTGAATAACTTAAATTAGTTATGGCAGTTGACTGTTTTCAATGGTATGTTAGTAGATCTGTTCGCTCTCTTTGGATGCCATTCGAAGGAATTGTTTAAGTTGTATCCAAAATTGTTTAGCCCAGATTCATGACGTATTTCGGGATACTAGTTATCGATGTTATGACATTTAAGCTGTTGAAATTGTGATCCAAATAAAGACAAAGTTTGTTATAATTTGTGGACTTGGGGGCGTTAATTATTTTACTATTTACAGGGATATGTACAAGGTTTGCTGGAAATTCGTATTTTTAAGCTCCTCCCAGAGCATATAAGGTCTGTGTGCTGATTAGTGTAACGTTTGCATTTAAATTCTTACCAAAACCTTATTTCCAATTATATGTGGGAGAAGTACCTATTGGATACATTTTATTCATCAAAAAACTGCTAGGTATTTATGGTTTCATCAACGCTTTTAAAAAAATAATGAAAATAACATGTTAGGTATGTTAAATCCATATTGAACTTCATTTACGAAAACGATAATTTGTTTTATCAATAGTCGGGGTTTTGTGATGAGTTTATCACTAGTTTTTCTTATAGAGACACTGTGTTGTGTTGCTTCGAAAAATCGGATTAAAGCCCGTTACAAACAGAAGTCACAACACCCCAGATGGACTTACAAAAAGGTCTTGGAATGTTACAAAATTACGATCAAGTAGATGGAGTGGAGATCTGTGGGTTCGAACATTTTGACCTTACATACATTTTTAAATTAGTTTTCTTGGCACAAGAGATCGCTGGAAAATTCTTAGATCTATTGATCTTCGATTTAGATCGAGCAGCGATCAATTACCTTTTTAAGCTTCAATTGATTCCCATTAAAGGATATAGAATAGCGACATGCAAGTACTAGTAACAAATCTAATAAGTTCAGTGCAGAAACTGACCATCGAATATTATTGATCTCGTGGGGTGATCGTGCAGCATTTAACTGTGATTCGTGTTTCTTGATCAAATAAAGAATGATCCAACCCAATGATATTGAATTGTGAACGAACAGTTAACGAGGCGGATCGTATATAAATATCATTTGTTGGTTTTAATTGATTCAGTTGACGGTACACAATGCTTTAAAATGAGCGATTGGTTGCGAAAAATCCACAATATTTTGCCAACGGATCTTGTTATTTTTAGTCCAACATGTATATGATCGTGACATGCTAGTTAGAGCAAACAGTTCTTAGCGATCTTCTGAAGAAATTCCTTTAGAACATAATTGATCTCGAGCAAGGGATCGTACTCTGATCTTTATAGGGTTTGTGTCATTTGAAAAATCTGCGGCTTTAACGATTTCTCCAGACCGAAACAGAACTTAAAAACTTTTAAAAAAATTGCCTTGACAACAAAGAAATTTTTAAACCACATTGCATTAAGTGATCTTCAAATCGATCGAGGAACTAACTTGTTTGTTCAAATATTCCTTAAATTTTTAGTTATTTCATTCGAAGCTAGACACATGATTTCAATAGGGCGATATCTGAAAGAACTCTCAAATTCGACCGAAAGTCGAGATCAAATACAGATTTGTACTAGATCAAGCTTAAAAACACGAGAACGATCATTTTGCCTATATATATAGCTTCGGAAAAGTGATACCAGAAAGCTTGTCGTTTACATTTGTTTTATTTGTCTACCGTTCTTCTCGACTTAATAGTCAATAACGATAAGAAACAAGATCGGTTTTAAAAAAAATGCGGTTGACCACTGCATTTGTGTCCCAGTGGAGATTTTTTTTTAACAGCGTTCATGATCAGAGCACGATCAACAAAATTTCAAAAGATCGAGCAACTATCTAGTTTGATCGAATATGAATATCAGTTGTATACTTAACATTTGCAGGCTTTACTTGTTTCAGTTGACCATACAAAAATTTACCAAATTAGTGATCGGTTACTTGACACAAGTGACGTTCGAAAATTCTGCCGTATTTTTTGTCAACTGATCGTACTATTTCTAATCAAGGTTGTAGGATCGAAATTCTAATGAAATGCTTCCTCTAGCAAATGCAGCTATCTTGGGAATTGATCTGACTAAAGAATTTTATTGATTTCGATCAAGTGCTGCGGTTAATTGTCTTTTGATGTGAATTGATGTTGATACGGTATGCTAGATCCTGATATTGTTCCTTCCGTTGTTATTGTCACTTTACAGACTTAATTGCATGATTTTACGCAGCGTTTATTCAGACGATGATTATCCACAAACTGTCCCCTAAACTTATGATTAAATTCAAAGAACCTGTTTGTAGTTTTATGACGAAATCATGTATAAAACACTCCACCGTTTGTTTTAGTTTGTTATTTATAGTTTATTGTTTAAAAATCTGATCACACCAATAAACCAATTCAACTTAAAAATTATCCTTAACCAGTTACAAGCAAATATTTCGTGTTATTTAAAGCACTTTTTTATAACCACTGGATAAATTTAATTTCAAACTATACACATCTTCTCCACGATATTCGCCTCTTGAAGGTATCTTAAATATTTTGCATGTACTCATTTCCTACCACCATGCCTGTCTCCGACATAAATAACTTGTGGAATTCTTTCAGTTGTTGCAATAATAATCTGATTTGCTTCAGCCGCGCTGTCGTCCTTATTGCTTGTAAGTAAGTTATGTTCAAGGGCTTCTTTCTCCTCCTCGGAACTGGGACGTGTAATTGTGTGCAAGTTGTTAAAATAGAACAAAGACGTTTTCACCATCACCATAAGCAGAGAAAAAAAAAATAAAATCATGAAAAGGAAATGAAAATTAGTCGATGTAGGTTTTATGATGATAGTCCATTGCATGAAGACAACATAAATACGATAGGACGCGTTAACAGATAGGTGAAACAGAAAAGATGCGCTATGCTAAAAGTTTGATAACATACGATGCGGAAAATCCTTTAAATATCCAGTCTTTCCAGCTCTTCGATGTACCATCGTCAACCTTTGCCTCAACGTCTTGACAAAAGTGCTTGCGATCGTGACTTCGTCCGCTCTTGCAGTCGCAGAGTATCCGCTTTCGGCACTCATGGTCGCACGCCGGTTTTACTGGGGAGTTTTTCCAGTAGTTTCTAGAAGGAAAGAAAATTGTCAAGCGGGTTGTGATAGCTTCTTAGTTCAAATGAATCGAGTTGAGTTTTTCGCATTTAAAGTGTTTTCGGCAATTGTAGGGTTTTCCACATTTATAGGGCTTGCCGCTTTTTTGCATAGTTTTCCGCTTTTATAGGGTTTTCACATCTAAAGGATTCCTTTGCTTGATAAACCCCTAACCCATTTATAATCAACAAAAAACTGAAGTGCTCATAAAAATCGATCCAAGTCAACCCCTCTGCGGCCTTTTTAGTTTTTTTTTTTTTTTTCAAACTTACTTGTAATACACGTCAAACAATTCCTGATTGTTCGCCATCTCATTGATTAGATTGTCCCAATCCTTGGGCCTTAGAGCCGGCATACTATATGCCGCCCGAGTCGAGTAAAGCTTGTACCATATCGGGTAATCATAAAGGTTAGCCTCCTTCAAGTTCATAATCCACGATTCATGGTCAATCACTAGTCGTGTCGTCTGGTCGTGATCCCCATCGATGTAGTAGATCCGGTAGCCTGGGTTCAAGTCGTAGTAAGGCGATACCGAAGGTCCGATATAGCCAATGCTCGTTGTGTGACCTTAAATAAAAAAAAAGATCAGTACCAAACTGCTGGAAAAGCAAAAGGATGCAATCCTCCCCTTACTCAAGTCGGTGGGATCGTAGAAAACTTCGAACTCGTCATAGTGTGTATGCCCGTAGAACTGTGACGCTATCGTGCTCTCGTATCGCGCAATTATTCTGTAGAAGTTCCTCGACCAGACTGTGAGGCAGTCCGAGTGTCCCGGCGGAATGTGCCCGATCACGTGAACTTTTTCGTTTGAAAACTCAGCGCTCTGCAGCTCATAGATGAACCACTGAAGCTCAGTCGCTGGATCGGTTGAGTTCAGAAGAAGCCACCTGTGGGGAATAAGTTGAGCATATTTTACTGGTGAAAAGAAGTCCTTACCAATTTTTGTTGTTGCAATAGTTCATGTTCAGCGAAATGATTCTGAAGCCCGGCCGCACGAGCACCGAGTAGAAGGCACCTCTGCGGACTGTGTGCGACACACTCGCAGGTAGCCAGCGCCGCCATTGCACATCGAGTTCGTCGTACAGCCAAGAGATGGAGTTGTCTTCGTGATTGACGTACGGTGGTGGAAAACTATTCACCGGGGCGCTCTCATGATTACCGAGGGCGGGAAAAATGGGAATGCCTGGGAACTTTTCTGTCATTTGCTTCACAGTCTCCTTGATGATCTCGAGGTTCTCGCGCTTTGTCTGGTTCCAGACATCATGTGGCGGCAAATCACCTGTCCAAAGGATATAGTCGATGTCCTGATGTGTGTCGGCGATGTGTGACAGCAGGTTGTCCACAGTCCTCTTGGGGGTGTCACACTTTCGGTAGTCGCCCCACTTGCCCGCTGCGGCATTCGGACTCGATGGTCGGCCACTGCTGAGCCGACAGCACAGAGGCTCATTGCACTCGGCGTTTGATCCTTCGACGTAATGCGGGTCGTAGTGGGTGTCGGAGATCTGCAAGACCTTGAAAAATGGAGCACCCGCCTTTGGAATAGGCATATCCAAGACCGGTGGCTTGGGCACGGGTGGAAAGGCAACTTCCCACTCGTGGTAGGGATTGAAGACATCTCCGCAAGCGTCACCGATCACAAAACTGCAGATCTCATCTGGGCCCAGGTTAGTGCGCTTCAGTACGTATACCACTTCGCCCTAGAAAATGGAACATAGAGGTAAATTGGCTGTGCACGATCGCCGTACTCACCCCAAACAACTGGCTGACGCCCTCGCAAACTCGCTGACTTTGGATCTGCAGATTCACACAGAACTCATAGATCATTCGGATGATTTCGGATTCACTCTTACCCGTTCGAATGTAGTGCTGCAAGAGTCCCGCACCTAAACAACCAACAAATGGATTTAGAGTCACTGCTCAATGGGAAGTCCAACTCACCAGCTTTGCACGCCGTGCAGGACACCTTCGACATTACACTGTTCTCCACCTCGAACGCCACCTGCTTTAGATTGAGAAGCTTCAGAGCTCTATCCACAAACGGCAAGTAGGTCAAACCATCCGACGGTGTATCATACCACAGCATCCTGGCGGTGCTGGTGTTCTTCTTGAGCTCCCTTAGCCGATTAAGAAACTCCTCATCACTGTCCGTCGGAGTGGGATTCGTCCGATTCGGATACATTTTCAGCTCCAAATGTGGGATGATGCTCCTCGGCACCGACTGGATGTCCCATTTGTCCTCTGGCTCCACCCATTTCACCACGGCTCCTCCCCCATTCGTAAATATAAAGGGCAGACCTGCGATTTGAATAGTTCACCTCAACACCCCAAAAACTCAACTTACTTCCATTAAGCACACTTACCTTCTGCGCCGATTATGACCCAACAGCAGACAATGGCCAATACGACCAATGACTCGGTCACACTCATCGTTGGACTTCACTCCTCCTGGCAACGGTATAATGATTCTGCTCGAGCGGTACCTGCAACGAGACGAGGGCAAATAAGAACTACGTTTTCAAAATCGATTTAAAGTGACCTCGTCGGCGCATAAATGATTTCTAAATACAGAGCAACTTTCCGTTGCATAACCTAGTGCTTGATGAGCGACGAGTGCATACGGAAGAAAGTGCAACGTCATTGTGTACAAAAGCACAGCTCTATCCGCCGCCGTAGCAGCACTCAAAATGATAAGTGATGAACATTCTATAATTGGATGACTCTCAAGCCACATTCCCACATCGATTCGTAACGGAGCGGAGTTCGGATTCTCTCCATATACGAGTACGAGTACGTATACGTATATGAGGAATCGATCAGTAGTCCATTGAACCATGACAAAGTACCAAGCGATGTGCAGTGCCGGTGCATTGCGTACATCAACTTTGCGTTGTCTTGTGTGCCTAGTGCAGTGGGTAACTGGGATAGAATTCCAAAGAACACTACTGACCTTGTTTGGCTTTTGCAGCACGTGTATTGGATTATTGGAGAAAAAAAAATGAATACCGCCTAGAAAAGCCGCACATTTGTCGCCATCAGAAGCGACTGGCAGGTGATTTTTATTGCCAAACAGAGTTATTGTGTCTGTGGGAGAACTTATTTTAGGTGAGATAAGCCTTGAATGCATGATGCCTGCTTGTAGTTTTGTAATATTGAAAATTGGGAATTGACTGTGGGTTCTGTGGAGGTTTATCTATGGGGTGGCGATCTCATAAATTGCCAACTGAATCAATGAACGGATTTAATGATCGTATGGACTGAATCGATGAACGAACTGGCTTACCCAGTACTGATGTAGTGAACGAAACATTAAAACTAATTGACTTTTTGCACTGGAAATAAAAATTAACAGTTTTAATCGAGTCATATTTAGCAATTTTCTTCTCCAGCAACCTGCTGGCAGATTACGTATGACAATGATCGTCTGAAGGATTTCGTTTTTGAAATTTCTGCTTTCTGGCAGATTTTTTTATATAATTATCATCAGTTTTCATTACTTTTGTTTTGAATGAACTGGATCAAGCTTTCAAACTAACAATCTAGGCACTAGTTGCTAGCTTCAGTGGTCTATTGTTTCGAGGACAGCCATCTGAAAAGTTAAATGGTCACGGACCTGCCTTTATAGAAAATTAAATTGGGTCCTTCGAGACGAATTGAATTGGACTAAAAACGTCCAGGAAATGTGTCACATGTCTGACACCCAAAAAGTTGTTGATAAATTAAATTATCAGTTGACATCCGCTTACTGAGTCAGGCTTATAAGACCGCGTTAATCATTGTTTATAAGAATAGTTTTATATTTTGTGACTAGTGATATATAGCATAGGAACTGATTTTTAGAATGTAGACTGGTCTACAAAGAAAATAATTCTTAACAAGAGATTAAAGTTGCGAAAGTTATAAAGTTGGAGGTAGAGTACTCCCCGGATAAAAGCACATGCTCTTGGGGAAAAAATTATAGTGCTTATAGCCGGGTGTTCAATAAAATTCCTATTAAGCGGGGACCTTTGTAATGCATATAATAACGTTTTTGAGTCACAACACTGACTAATTGGTTGCTTTTAAAAGGGTTTTGCTATTAAGAGGGGTGCTTATATCCAGGGAGTACTGTATATGTACTTGTTTTAAGGAATTGCCTAAGCTATTATAGCATTTTACATTTTCATCTTTGATTGAAAGAGTTTGCTACAACTGAAAACTAAATTTCTTTAAATTGAATTTTCTTTAAATTGTCCGTTTGAATTGACGACAATGTGTTTGAATTTGATTCAAGTTAGCTTCCCCTCAGAAAACGTTGCGTCAAGATCAAGATGGAACTATTGCATAATTAAATGTTTATAATTCGTTGAAAACAATTAAAATACCGCGCGAATTCGAACATGTCGGACGGTACGATAAGGATCCATCCTCAAACCTACATATTCTGCTCGTTTATAAGTCATATTTTAACCTCCTGCAACTGAGTCAACTACCAAAAGTACGCGCAGTTTTACTTAGTTTTCATTCGTGTGTTGCCTAATCCTCCTCGTAATCAAAATGTGGGTTAAGTGAGTGGTATTAAATGAAAATGATTGCAAAAACTACTGGTCGCAAAACAGAACCTTAAGGCACTCCAATAATGCAAGAACAAAACTGAATTTCGATGACAGAAGGCATCAAGCTCTTTGCGACCTAAGCTTAGCTTATTCGGTCTGAATATACTGAATCAAGTGTAGCGCTGAAACAAGACATCTAAATATAGGTAGCCATGACAAGGATATGGGAAATGGGAATAGAGAAAGGATGTGTTCCCATGGGACAATATTATTTTAGCATCTCGATCAAGAAGGATCATACTTTTTGACAATAAATATTGAAATTTAATAGTTTAATAATAGTTGTTTGGTTATTTCTTTTGTTTCGTATTACAAAAGTGTTTTGTTTTCTAAGAGCAGTAGCATATGGTTTATAAATATCAACCACAAAAAATTTAGTTCAATTCAAAATTCGGTTCAATTTGCAGACATTTAAAACCAATGTGCATCGGAATCTCCTATCTTCTTTATCCCAATTTCCCTAACGCCCGCGCTGTGTACTTCAAACTACACCATAAGAGTAGTCAAAACCTCTTTAGTGTGTGTTAATTATAAAAAAAAAAAACAAAAAAAAAATCTTTGAATTTCTCGAAATTTTTTTTTCAGAATTGGTCTCATTGTTAAATTTCTGTCTGTTGTCGACCAGTCAGCCTGAAAGTCATCATGCTTCGTGCCGAGTTTTAGGATGCAGAATATTTTGAGACGTCACGGGGAAATATTTTATATACAAAAATTAGCAGGGATATGCCTTAACAGGATAGGTTTTGTTTTGTGGAGGAGTCATATAGAGATGATAGTCCAATCATGAAGCATGCTTCCCATCACCCATACTTAACGATCGTATCTATACTGTTTTTCGCAGTATTATACTGCTTTTGCAACTCCAAAACTGTATACTGCTTTTTCAGCCCAAAATACTGTATTTTAATACTGAGAACAAATATTAAGTTTTATTTCTTTAACGTTTTGAAATTCATATTTTAATGCAAAACGTCAAAGAAAACAAAATGAAACGCGAATTTCATTTAACACCAATCGAGGAAAAAATTTGATTCTCTTTTAAAGGTTTTTTTTTTGAAATAACACGAAAGTAACAGGAGAAGACATTGAAATGGAAAGCGATTTAGATGATGGAAACGAATCGCCCCGAAATGAATAGTTTTTTTTGTTGATTTTCATTGATTAAAATGTATACTGCGAAAAATACTGTATTTTTTAAATCGATTTACTGTTTTTTTTAAATTTTTGGTCCAAATATACTGTTTTTTGTCTAAAAAAAGATACGATCGTTACCCATACTTGATGGTTGATAATGAGTTGTTACCGTCCTACCGAAAGATAACCGACGCAATCGAAAAGTTCCTCTGCTAATAAGTCAGGGTCAGAGAGCTTGCTGCTACAAACCTTTTTTATATCTTGTACCAACTTTTCCTACTACTCAGCGTGGGGTCACAGGTTCGATTCCCGAAAAACCCTTAAGGTTTTTTTTTTTACACTTTTTTCGCCACCTCTCTCGAACGTCTGACAAACATCCGAGAGTATAATTGTCATAAAAGAGCTTCTCGATTACCCGTCTGGATTCCGCATAAAATTGTAGACCCCTTCATTCGTTAAAAAAATGGAAAACTCATACCAAAGGAATGGCTGTGAGGAGCTAGCCCTAGGGTCCCTCCGGATCTTTTGCGCCAACTATGTATTTGTTTTATTTGTTTCTTGTTCCAACCTTTTCCGAGTAGGGAAACCCGTTTTACGGAGACCAAACTTATGTGGTCTTTTCAGTGGCCAAACCACTAGTGGCGAAATATTAACCCAAAGTAAAGACGTGGACATTTTTTCTGTTTTGACTGTGATGTATCTTGGTTGAGAATGAGAACTGTCATAATTGTTTCGTTTATGGCTGGGGTCCATCTTATGGAGACCGTGTATCTATTATGTTAACAAATTGGAGGTGCCAAATTTCAGAGCTCTCACGTGTCATGTGTCTCTATTCGACTGTAGATGTCACTGAACAAGAAGGTGCATGACACACTAGTTCACCTCCAGAGCTATAAATCTCAGGAAGGTCAAACTCTTTTAGCATATAACGTGCGGTAGAATCTCAAAGAAGGGTCCCTGTCTACTACCTGCCAAAAAAAATAATTCCTTTCTGTTTACTTAGTGCAATCACTCACTAATTCGCTGGCACTCATAACGTCGCGTCACAACAAACTTTTACTTTCACTTTTGAGCACAACCCATACACTCGCACGAAGCTCTCTTCTTTATATACCACAAAATTTATTGCAAAGAAGAGCTAATAACTTCATACAAAACACCACAAATCAATTTTTACCCCCCGCCCGTATTGAACTGAAGCATACTTTACGATCTCGCACTTTTGGATCTAATTAAGACATCGCGTCGTCGACGAGAAACAAAAATAAATGGCTCTCCGTCTCCGTTACGCCATAAAATAAAAACATGCTGTTCGCGCGAATTGTTGTGCATAAATAAATAAAACTCGGGCGAAATTTTGGATTACGTGTAGCTTCTTGCGTACAGTAACATCTCGAGGGTGGGTTACGCACATTTCGTATGCGGAGTAAGTTTCTCCCGCCCCCCCAACCAAACTGCTTATTATGCGTTGAATATAATGGTAAAGAATTTCCGGAAGACATTCACAGTATCACAGTACATAAATTAATTCAGCTCACTGTCCTAATTGAATTGCTCCCAGGCTACAAATATATATATAGATTAAGAGATAGAGATACTCCCGTTTATGAAGTTCGAATTCAATGCAAGGGGGTGTATTTTTTCCTACGAACGCAGTCTCTAACCAAACCCGCTAACAATTACCATTGAAAATTCGTAGAAAAAACAATCCGACCTGATTTTAATCCAATCGACATGTACTCGCTTTTATATGTATACAATATCTAGATGCACAGGTGGACATGGACATGTGTCACGAGAGCACACAATTGCATAAAAGAACTATTGCACCCGTATACTCGTATGCACGTGAATTCCTATCCTATACGAACTGTTTGAGGATGGATTTTTGTTCCCTCTGTCGAATTAAATGAAGTCGTCAGCAGTTCATTTGTTGTTTAACATGTTTGTTTCAGACTCTCCCTCTCACATGAATGCGATTTCATGTATCTATCTATAGACAGCTTCCAGGCATATCACATTTTATTCAAATAGTGTCCTGTGTCCAGGTCCACTGGCAGACATTGTCAGCATCATCATTCGGAATTCGAATCAATATCAATAACATTTTGCAAAGTGCACATTTTTGAGTAGGTTTTTGCTTTTTTGTTTATCCTTCCTATTTGTTTGCTTTTTGTTGATTAGATTTTGCAGACTTTGTGTGTGTGTGTGCGTGATTTGCCATGGTGCGAAACTGTATACGTGAACGCATTTGGTATGCTAATCAGAAAGATAAACGTTGTGCCACAACAATGTCGCTGAAGAAATGGTCGATGGGTATAGGTATACGACGTGGGTAGGCCTTGAAGAAAGCTGTTAAACGCGGGTGGTGCAATACGCCAGTACGCTTATTACTTTGACTAACGAGCGGGTTATGTACTGTCATTGCACATGAATTTTGGGCATGGCCACATAATAAATATCTGCCACAATAAGTCATGGGCTTTGAAATGGAAGTTTGCGGCTGCTTTCGGATGGATTTTACGGAAAGGAAAAACGTATTCAGTCAGTTGGAATTGTTTACCTCTTTCGTATTACCTTCATCGCAATTTGACATATGAAATTTGATAACATCTAGGTATATATAAATAGCTGAAGGCAAACCACTATCACTGCCTCAAACCATAATCGCTTTTTGTTGAGAAGATTGTGCAGAAATGCAATGCTGTCGGTAATTTCTTTTAAGCCAGACCACTGTAATGGTAGAATTTGTACCGCTGGGCGAACTTTAGTTACACAAATTATCCATTAAATGGATCGGCGGAGTCATTACCAAAAAAACTAGGACAGCACTGCTGACATTTTAGCATTTTCTATGCTAAATCTAGCATGTTATTTAAAATTAAAATTGCATATACTCGTATGTGTAAAAAAAATATGTTATATGCAATCTAGCATATTTAAAACTTTATTCCCACCATTAGAACATATTCGTGGTATATTTTCCACAAAAATATATTTGGCTTTACTAAAAATATGTATGACAGTTTCTCGATTTGAAGTACCAGATGTCCAACCTCAAAAACAAATTCAATTGAAAAGTCAAATGCAAGTGAATTGCGGCTCAATTTAATTTAAGTTGCTTCCTAAGTGACCAGGTAAATATAATGTATGTCCATATAAATATGGAACACAAATGATTTTATTGATTATTTTCTGTTGTTTTTTTTAACTTTTTCTTTTTGTAATAAGCCCTTTTTTTTAAACTTATTTTATTTTATTCCCCATATAATTTAGCATCTTGTATTCTTAATTTCTTAATTTGTAACGACAGTTCGCACTTGAAAGTCACAGTAGAAACAGCAAGAACTTGTTCGTGACGCTATCTAATATTATTAAATCAGCCACTACTGGTTTTTCTTTTTCTCTTACACTTCGCAAATACGTCACAATCTAAATGTCATACAGACTGCTGCTTTTTTTTTTTGTACAACTTTGAAGTGAAACAAAATTCATGCAATGGTTAAAGCTTTATTGAAAAGTTAATTTCATGCCATTCAGGCCTATTCGGCCAAATCTTTTATCCATTTATTCTGTTATGAAATTCCATACAAAAGTTCGAACTTGTCAAAAAAATCGTTTACCTCTAGAATTGGTATTCTGTGTGGAAAAATCTTTTATAAATTCTGTTAAAAATCACAACAGAATAAAAGATAGAATTTTGTGATTTTTATTATAAAATATTTTTATTAAACATGAAGTCTATATAATTCTTCGTCAACCAAATGCTTACAAATGAACGCAAATGTAATAAATATGTATAAAAAAGTATAATAATTGAAAATTCTAAATGTATATTTTTGTTTAGCCGAAAACACCCATCACTTTTGCTGGAACTAAGAATAGTAATACTAACCAATCCGCTGGAACATCCTTTACACCGACAGATCCAAAAACCGTGAATGAACCGGTTTCGCAATTGTCGACATAGACGACCAACTTTTTTCTTCTGTGAAACTCCCAGCACATTTCTCCGTCTTTTCTACAGAAGCTTTATGCCGAATTCACAATGTCGCGTTGACGCGCACGTGCGTTGACAGATTATGTAGAAACAAAGCGTTCATATGCTGCTACACAAAATACAGCTTCAGGCGTTGAGTCGACTTTAGATCGTAAATATCGTAAAGTTCAACGCGACGCCTGAGTAGAGCTACTTTCTACTATCACGCGCGTTTGATTAGATGGAGTGGCACAGATCCACAAATTTTTATTTTAAAGAACACTTTTCTATTTTTTCAATGCCGATTAATAAATTTAGTGTGTGTAAATGACGTATTCTATTTTTTTCTTGAGCAATTACTGATTTTTTATGTTTTTCTTTGATAAAAAATATTAATCATTGGTCGTGCATCCACTTTAAGGTTGTTCTTTGCTTGTTATGCTGTTATAAATATATGATTTTTTTTTTGCATTTCGGCGAATACTCTACTCTCTCAACGCGCATTCGCTTCAAAGCAGCATTTCGTTTTACAAAATTGTTGCTCGCGCGCTTTGGCACTTAAAATCGTAAAGTTTCGATAAAGCGTGTCAAAGCTCAACGACGCACGCACGCGTTCAACGCGACATTGTGAATTTGGCATTAGCTATTCTCGAAGCAACAAACATAGCATTAACAACGAAAAGACAAACCGTCATCTTTACTGACAGTCTTTCCACACTAACCGCCATAAAAAAATGCTAAAAATCGATCCCTCTACAATCTACATCAACAAAGTTCGAGATAACTTGATTTCACAAGGAGGAAAACTACAATTGATTTGGATCCCAGGACATGTTGGGATTAAAGGCAATGAATCAGCAGATCGAGAAGCAAAATCAATCCATATGCCCCAACACAAATATAAGTATATATCGTCCCCTCAAAAAATACCTAGACAAAATCATTAACTTATACTGGCGGCAAAAAGCTAAAGAAAACTGGTCTTCATATATCCACCATTACACCTCAATTAATCCAGAAGGAATCCCACCATATTTCCCCACAAATACTACACCCATAATGAACAGATGCTTTCTACGTTTGAGACTTGGACATGGACATACCTGGATAACAAACAGCCACTTATTAAAGAACCAACCGCCTGCCACCTGTCACATCTGCCAGACGAACGCTACCATTTCCATCAAACACCTAACTTCCGAATGCAGCAAAATTAAACAACTTTTTGCAAAATTGTACAATAAATCTTTTACTAACCTACTTGCAATTCCGTCAGCAGACAATATCAAAAATGTTTACAAAGTATCACAAGACCTGAAACTAGACATATGTATGTAACCTAACTCTTCATATGGGGGAGCGCTCGAGGATGGCAGAGGTGGTGCTCTGGAGCGCACACTTCTGCCCCTCGAACGCCCCCCCATACATACAAAATTATACAAGAACCAATATTAATGTATTAATTAGAGCACCACTCATTAGGTCATATCACCTAAGATCCCAGCCGTAAGCCCTGTAGCTAGTGCCGTTACCTTTTATGATTAACCTGTATATTTTTAATTATTGGTTAGTAAATAATAATAATAATATTTACATAAAAACTAAAAACAAAGCGGTTTGTTTTAAAAGGTTCGTAACAGATGTCAATTTTCGAAGTTCCATAGCAGAGTTCCATAAAATTTCGGAACCCAGAATACGATTTATAAAAGACCTTTTGTGGTCGAAACCTTTTACGATTCGTAACAGAAAATTCATAAAAAAATAAAAGATTTATTCTGCGAAATCTTCCAATTACTGTTTACGTATAATTTTGGACATAATGAATGACCACTAAGCTGAATCAAGTAAATTGCAATCTAGACGTCTAATTTGGCACTATACCTGTTCGACTAACTGGGGTGCGCGTATATTGAATGTTTGTATACTCCCAGTCAAATGGCAAGCTTAAGCCTCCTTACAATGAAATAGGAAATCAAAGTGAAGACATCCGTCACCTGTCAAATTCGCTGTAGCTGGGAAAAGTGCTGCCAACTCGAAAAACCTACCTTTTCAAGAAAACTTCATCTTATGCATTGTAGCATCTTTGGACGTACATCTGTACTTATTTTGAAATTGCAAACCAAAGTTGTCACAAGTTCTATGAAAAAGTGATGCCAATTTGAAAAACACACTCCCGAAAAAAAAACACCCTCTGTACGGTTCTTTAAGTAGTTTTTATAAAGCAGCTTGGGGTGTGTAGGTATATTTTGGTAGTGCATTCACGGTAAAATCACAAACGAGGTTGATAAGAAAAACTAAAATCATCTCTCGAATTTCTTGGTCGCTTTAGTAAGTGTTGCCAATTGTTAAAAGAAACCTGAAAGAAAAATACCATAAAAATACGATCCCACTTGTTTTCATGTCGATGCGTTTTCAAATTTTACAACCCAAACAAGGAAATAATTCCGTAACTGTCGATTTATTATTCAAAGGATAACACAGCATTTTAAAGCGCACTCCCGACCCTAAGACCGCAACTAGCTTCTGTGAACGGGCTTGAGGAAAAATAAAATAAATTTATGAACCCAACGAATAGCTCTCTACACATTTTCCGTATGAGCCTACCTACTCGTATGTTTCCAGTTTCGGCTTTTAGAGGATTGCTTAAAGGAAGTCACACTTACACTCCCTAAGCTGTCTTAACCTCTTAACCACCTATCTTAAGTAGTTGCCTCCACGTCTTTTGGCTGCCAATGAAACTTACTTATCGTACCGCCAACAAACACCCAAGTATCTTAGTGCGTTAATCGCTTTTCAAAAGCAGTGCAGCCTTGGCCTATATATATACATTACATATATACTGAGTCTTATGCCCACAACTTGAGTACAAACTTCCACAGGCGTTTCACTTTTTCCCAACATTTCCATGCAAATGTTGAGTTGAAAAAATTTCCCTGCCATTATAAACATTTTTGTGTTAATTTTCTTTTGTAATAGCCGCTTATTAAAAGCAACACGCAAGAGGTTCATTAAACTAAACGCACCGCCACAAGCACACAACATCTTCATTTGATCATTTCAATTGGCTTGAGTGAAATTTCCTCTCAAATAAAAAAAAAGAAGACTATGCGAACAACACAACCCGCCTCATAAGTCATACCTTTCGATTCCATTATAAACGAGTAATAGTCACGATATCGATACTTTACAGCCCAAAGTATCGTGTAAACCGTAATCAATAAGTCACATTGACACATTGCACCTTGGGGGTCATTTGGGGCGGAATCACCACCGCCGGCAATTCACTTTCAGTCTTGACAAACACCAGATGGTCACGTTTCGTTTTGAGTCCATTGAGCCACCTAGGCCTAAGAAGCTGGTCCATGACCGCGCCATGCAGACATGCAACACTGCAATCTGTATACGCGTAGCAGTAGCAAATTGCATCGAGTGAAATCTTTATTGTTTATGAATTATACAACACGATCGGAATTAGTTTATATATATGCGAGTTGTTTGACCGAAATTAAAATTATTGCAATAATTGAAAAGAGCAGACAATACAATTACTGCAAATTGTTTCGTTCAACTGGCAGATAAACGACTGCAGTTGATTGCGAGTGAGATGTTCTTTTTTTCGGTGCGGCAAAGTGGGTTCGATGGCTTTTGTGTTTAAAAACAGTTACGCTTGCAGGTTCTTCTTACTATTTTTCGAATTAACTGCAATTAGATGGGAGAGTAGACTGTGACTGTGTAGGTACGATTAAAGGTTTTTCTTCACTAATTCAAAGCAGATAGGAAAGAAGGTATGGGCCTAACATTTATGGAATCTGCAATCTTCCTGACGTAAATATTCATAGGGATAATGCGTAGCATGACTTTCAGGTGGTGTCGTCGGCAGGGCTCACTGTTCACAAGATATGTCGCTTTTTTTGGAAGTTATTACGTAGCGAGAGGTAGCTTTTCCCACCTAGTGCTGGCCATCAGACAAAAACTCCGTAAATATGAGCATTGGTCTAGCTTATGCCGTATAGAACCAGGGACCATTTGGACTGATGTCAAATCTAGAGCCCAAGACAATTTCGGAAAGTGGAGTACCTACTCTAATATGTCCTTCGCCTTTCTGTCCAAAACTTGGTCTAAAACCGAGAAAACGCGATTCATCTTTGTGAATAACACTGTCTCTATTTTCAATCCATAAAAACCAAGCCGCATCTAAAATCTCGTAAGGTTTGCTAATGGTTTTCTGTAACTAGTCGATTACTGCGGTGAAAGTAATCCAGCCTGCGGACCCGCAATGACCTTCTCAGCTTACAGCACCTAATTTTCGTATTAATAACGCTCTGTGCAAAGTATTTGTGTGAACCGGTTGCTTATAGTCTTGTGCCTAAGCAAGTAAGGTAATAACAGCTCTGGAGGTCTGGACTTTTTGTTGTTGGAAGCCTCTTTGATGATGTCTAGAAAGGCTATCATTATCTTCTACAAATCACTTCCTCTTTTGATCTTTTTTGAAAATATTTTGAAAGCTTGCAGGCATTAATTTGATTTATAAATCTTTTCTGCTAAATGTTGTCAAAGAACACATGGCAGGTACATTCAGGCGAATATATTGAATTGAAGTTCGACTTGATAAAGACTCAGCTCCGTACTAATAATAATTTTTAGTCTCGAATTTAAATAAACGCACCGGAACTCTTTCATTAATATGATGAAACAAATTTTATCAATATGATGAACGAAAAAGGAATTCATCATTCGTCAACTTAATTCATCAATATATATTATGAAGAATTCATCATTATGATGAACCGAAATTCTCCTTTTATTTCATCAATGCGATGATGAATGTTTTCATCTTATTGACAAGTTTGTTCATCAATATGATGCACACTTTCTCTGCTATCAATTTTGTTTTCATGTGTTTGTCAGTTGTTTCACACGAAAAAGAAAATGTGACATAGAAATACCAATATCAAATAAAACGTGAACACACAACCTTCCCTCTTTACTAGGAATGATAAAGTACCTAAACGAACATAATCGGTCATCTCATAGCGAGGTATCCGTCGGAACGGAAAATTCTCCGCAGCGCATACTCTGTCGGAACAGCAATTCGCATTCGAGGTATCTGTTGTCGGAAAAAATAATTGAAATGCGATGACGCATTGATTTCACATCCTCGTATTGTTTGGTGCTTAGTTTTTCGCTAGATTTTGCACTGGAAACACTTATTTAGGCAATAAATACAAACAAATGCGTTGCTATAGAGTAACTTCGGGTATTGTGGAATACCCATTTTATTTTTACATGCTACAGCCAGAGACCATGCTTAAAATTGGTGATTTCAATAAGTTTTGCATATTTATCTATTAGCTAAAGTTTGCAATAGTCTGAGACAGCTAGGGATATTTTTAATTTGATTTTTTTAATTTTTACTGATGGTACCTCGAAAATCTAGATTTTAAGAATTGGAGGGTAATTTGGAATAGTATTCCACATTACACGAACCATAGTACATTCATCCATTCCTTACAGCTTTCACAGCTTTCCGCATCATATCTGCATCCCATCACCTTATTTCACCTTTCTTAGGCATCCTCCAAAGCAATCTGAAATTAAAAGCGAAAAAAATTATTAGCGGTAATATGGAATATAGTATTCCACTATACCCTTCTCATGGTATTCCACATTAGCCGATTTGGAATCTATTGCAAACTACGACTAATAACAAAAAATATATTTAAAAACTCACCAGTTTATAGTAACATAATTTAATTTGACACGTTTTCGATGAAAACTACACTTGCACAGTTAAAGAAACCGCAATTTTTTCCTTCGAAAAAAACTCAAACAAAATCGCACAAAAAAAGTCATGCACACACAAGCAAGAACTTTGACTGAATCAGACACACCGGTTAATAATATCACTAAAGAATAGAGCGTAACACTTTTTTTTTTCTGTTTACCTTCTGAAAAAAATAAGAGAGCAGACAGACCAGCTGTATATTAAGAAATAAAGCCCTATTCCACATTACCCGAATATTCCACAATACCCGAAGTTACTCTATTGTTTATTATTAATTTATTTAACATTAACTGCAAATCGTGTATAAATTCCGCCACTCATTGTACCTACTCGGAGCATATCGTAAAAAAAATCCGCAACCAATTTCTCTCGGAGGATATCGGAGCCTAGCTGTAAAAAATTTACAAGAAAATGCACTTCATCGCACTTCAACGTAATTCGCCGATATGCGTTGCAAAATGTCGGAACAATTCTCCGAACAGTTGTTCCGAAGAATACCTCGCAGCAAAAATCCTCTGAATCGTATAAAATCGGAGAATTTTCTGTTCCGACGGATACCTCGCCAGGGCCGAATGTCATGGAAATGGTAATGGAGGCAATATTATGTTAATTTATTAATATTTCATTGATCCATTCTCTTGAATTTTATAATTTTAAAGCATCAGAGATCATGTAGGTGCCTAAGAAAATTTTGTTGAAATATATTGATTTTGAAAATATTTAAATATGCGCCTATACATACTTTCTTAAAAGAGTCATCATAAATTGATGAAAAGTACGTCATATCAATGAATATCATGTTGACGAACGCCATTCGTCAATATGACGACGTATTTTTTTTCAGTGTGGAGGCTCACGATTTAAAGTCGAAAATGTTTATTGGTAAGTCCCTCAGTTTTGTGAATACATATCGCTACGATTCACAAAAACATTACTGTGGTTATTTCCTGCTATCGAACTGTTATTCAGAATTCAGCTATATTAAATCCACATTTAAGTTCAGAATCTATGCAAAATGTGCTCAAGGACAAGTCTGCATTTGAAAAAGTAGATCCCTCTCCAGTCGGCCTTGTGTAGCAGTTTAAAACTCGTGCAAGAAACAGGATTTGTATAAAAATAAAACAAAGTCTGAATAACTTCTTATTGAGCGAAATCGCAAAGGCCAACAACCTGATCGTAGCCACAAACAAAGAGTATTAAACCACTTTCCAAGCCCGTCACGACAGAGATGATTCACCCCAGCTCGGGATTTTAGAGCCAATTGAAAATTGTACTAAACCTTTGAGCGCCACTGTATGTTTTCCATACCTATTGGCACAATACCAAGTGTTGGTAATTGTCATCGGTCATCGCTTTATCATTCAGCAATAATAGCCAACTATTGCTGCAGCCACTTGAATTTCATCCTACATACCTCTGCTCCATAACAGCACAGACGTGACCTCCGTTTAATGGATAATCCTCGTACAATGTGGGAATAGCCTCTTCCACAAACTCTGAGACACAAACAATTTGAATGAGTAACTCGCTTTGTATGTAAATTTAAAGAGTATTTTTTTTTCTGTTTCGCCAGGCGTAGGTAGGTACATTAACCCAGTTATATGTAAGCCAATTGGCAGCTCAGAAGAAGAAGAAGTTGACAAATGCTTTCTTTGTCTTGTGTTCCCCTCTGGCGTGTGAGTGATAAATGAATTGTATTTGAATCGCTTCGCCGTTCTTTTGTTTCTGCCAGGTGCAATTAATTGATAAATGCAACCACAAATGTTATAGCTATCTATATTTCTCGAGATAATCTTTAAGGAAATCAGTTGTTCCACTGCTTGGGATTCTCAGTGCGTGACATATTCGAAATGTTTGCGCGGAATTGGATAACAGATTTGATTTCGCACGAAATTTCCGGGCTGGAAAATAAATATGGTCTTTGTTATTTTTTTTTTTTTATATAAACGACACATGCTAGCTTTAATTAGCACGACGAGTTGTGATTAACATCAGAGTGTGGTGTCGTACATTATGTAATGACAGTCATGACATTGTTGGGTCGTTGTGCATCGAACTCTATGACCGGTTGACTGACTTTGAATGGACCAGATGGTTTGCATTTGCAGGCAATACCCGTCGGAAATAGGTACCAGTTGAATATGGCTTAATGTCTGTTCAATGGTGTAGTAAATGTTTTTACAAAGCGTTGTTGTAGTGGACCTTACTGATGACAAATTATGGGTTCGGTTTTTAATGTGCTGAAGCTTACAATTGGGAAAGTTGGATTTTGATCTCAAAAGTTCTGCCTCATTTAGACGATGTAAAGAGTTTCTACTTTCCTATAATCTTTACTAATCCTAATCTCCTTCTTATACCACAAAAAGGGCTGGACATTCAGCTCAGTTGTTTCGCCTTCTTCAAGACATAGGCGGCACTCCAAAGAATGAACTGCATGCATTTTATTTAGGTGATATCGGAAACCATGGTACCCTGTTAGGTAAGGTAGCAAACAAAGATTTTTGATATCGTGCTTGAGTAGATTTAAAATCTATTTGACACTATTTTTGAAGGGTTAAGGAAAACTTTTTCTGTCTCTCCTAGGCATGGAATGCTCTACGAATGTGAAATACAATTATTGTGTTCCCAGCTTTATATCGGTGAATTGGAGACTGCGAAGTAGGGTTCAGGTCCTGTGGAGTGTGTTTTCGAAACATTTCTGGCCTAAAAACTTACTGACTTGGGTGGAGCTAGTGGAGCTATAGCTTCAACCAATACGCCTTTCCGGTTATCGCGGTCTTTGGCTAACTGCCTCCAGTTGGGTGAGGTTCCCTTCCACTTGCGCATCACCTAAGGCTCAGTATTATGTACTTACGAATTGTCAATATTTTAGTTTTTAATAAAGAGTTATTCGACTTTCTTTTAATGTTATGTTCCTTTTGCTATAGGCTCTAGTTTACTACCTCTCTGATGAGATTTATCTGCTCTGTATATGGCTAGTGAAAATCTTCTGGGAAGCTATGACAGCTTGCAATGCATACTCTAAAGAGGTTCTGTACAGATGCAGCTACTAAAATATTGCTTGATGGTTTCCGTTGTTCTGTAGCCGTGTGGTGATAACATTACGGTTTTCTTTTGATTAAAGCAGCCACGAAGCTCTCAGTTAATGTCTTCGTAAAACAGAAGATAGCGCTATCGTACCTGCACAGTTTTTTGACTATACATCAACCTTTTGCTGAGTTATATTATATTGTGGTTCTCCGGGGAGTTGGTACCCTTATATGAATTGATTAGACAAGGCTCCCGTGTTAAATGGTGCCAACATAGTCCGAGTCAAAATTCTGTCCATTGCAAATTAGTAAAAATAGACATGATCAATGCAACCCTGCTTAGCAAGGCTATATCTGGAGATGTCCAACAAACTTTTGACATAAAAAGAGGTACGTAACCGGCTTGGTGCGATAGGTAGGTAAGCCCAATTCGTGTTCGGGATTTTTACTTACAAAGGGGAGACGGGGGTGAAAAGTAACACTCGTAAGTTGTAAAATTTAAAAATTTAATTGTTCCCGTTAAAATTAAGAGTCGCGTGAAAGAGAAAAGTATATTGGTTTTCTCCAAAGCAAACGACGTTCCTGCTTAAGTTTTGTATTAATCGTCAGAAAGAGCAGTATACTGTGTGAGGTCCGGAAAAGTGGATTTCCTGTGTGTTTTTTGTATTTTTCACACTTCAAGAAATGCAATTTCTAGTTTCTATTTTCTAGCGTTTTTTGTGTTAAATTTCATGGCGGGCTAGTTGTAGCATGGGGTGCAGAATGCATAATTTTTCCCCTGTTTACTCATAAACTAAGTATTGAATAGATTGTCAGCTCCCGTGCACCTATCCGAATGAACTGTCAGGTTACTATGTCCAATTTTATTTATGCGCGCGGCTAATTTACTTTCACATGGCACACTTTAAAATATAGTAGGACGGAAAACAGCTTGCAGGCAGTTTCTCTTAAGTTGTCTATTAAATACTTTTTTTATGGTCTTTTTCAAAGACAGGTTAAAAAAGGAGAACGGTTTCGCTTAACCAATAATCGTGAGAAACTAACGTTTCTTGATAGTTTTTTTTTTAATCATTGTTTAAACTTACTCCCCGTAGCGGGGGTAAGTTGCAACAACACCTCTTTTTTTTTTTTTTTTTTTTAAAAAAAACAATATTTTAACATCTCCTGAGTGGACTTCAATTAACTTTTTGGTTGAATTTTGTAACTTTTGCCATTGCTGTATGTTCGAGCAACATCAAATTGAGTCAAAAATGATACTTCAAACCCCGCTCTCTCCTATTCTAAGTTAAAGAAAGGATATAGGAAGTCGTGAATAACTTGCAACATGAGGGGTCTTTCGCTGGTAGTAAATGATTATCATCGACATTTTCCTTCTATGCTGCAGTTCGAAAATTTCTCCCGCACATTTTGAGTTGCATCCTTTCTATATGAAAAAAATACTCATTGTTGGGAATATTCTTTTAAAACACAGGGGTGTGTTTCTTGACGGTTGGAATTATAGGCGAGAAGTATCAACTTCCATCGCTGAGAATTGAGAAGCAAGCACTATATTTGACCATCCATCTTCAAATGTTAAAACTCACACAATCACTTAAACAAGTCCGATGATGAACTAGCTTTTCCAAATCTTTGTAATACAGACTGGCCTTTTTTGTCCTACTGATTATGTTGTCATTTTGCATGTGATTTTTATGAAATATGGACCGAAGGAAAGGTGGATTTTCGTAGATGAATTCTCGCATTAAAAATGAGTCCTTTCTTATTTCATGGTGTTTGCAATTCAAAACGATTGCGAAGACGATAATTTAATGGGGCGTTCCTTGAAATAAAGACTATAATTCCTACCAACGGGTTTTTAAACAAATAGTGGCTGTTCCCTCAAACAACACGTGAATAGGAATAATTTTCAAATGAAACTGTGATGGCCCGCTTGTTGCCTATTTAAACGAGAAACGTTCTCCCTAAATTAAAGACAAATGGTTGGCCACGTGCTACATAAATGATAAATTAAGTTTCCCGAAACCATTTGTTTGTTTGAGTTTTTCTTTTTTTTAACTTTCTCCATTACGTAGTAATAGAAAGATTTTGTTTTCGAACAAAATCTCGAACTCAAGATATTAATCAATTCTGATATTACGATGATAGCGAGAAACTCAAAAAAGTGGGTCGCAAATTCTATCCGGTCTGTCCGTCCTTTCACAGGCCTACAGCCTAAACGGCTCTCCGGATTACATTAAATCTTAAGTATTGGAGTTTTTGGGCTTACAGTTCGGGAGCGTTTTTTTTTGCAAGGTAACCTTGGCCGTTTGGAATCGGCATAAAAATGTAGATTTGTTCCAAAAATTAAAAACTGCGCAAGCTAGGCCCAGGGTCCCTACAGACCTGTTGCGCCAACTGTTATTATTATTTACCTCAATATTAATGTACTTCCCATACAACATTTTCGTAATAGTTTGATTTGATCGAAAACGGCTCTTAAAATTTATATTTAAGCTTGAGTAGGTGAGGTTACCATGACTGCGTACCCAGTTTTTGGCGAAAAATTTGAACAGCGGTACCTACTTTTGAAATTTCGACATATGTATCTCGAAAAGGGTCTATACAATTGTAACAAAAATTAATTTCTAATGTAATGTGGTCATTTATTACTTAATAGCAAATTCATTTTTTCTCTATATTATCGTACAATGGATTTTTGAAAAAAAAAAAAGTTTTTTTTTTATAAATTTAGTTTTTTCAGTTTACCGGAAAACGGCGGTAACGATTTTGACCAAAATAAATATTGAAGGTAAAATAATTATTCTAAATAAGATCCCGTACTTAGTTTTCCCTAAAAACAAATCGAAGACCTCAGTTTTTCAGTTATCTCTCAAAAAATGCTACAGAAATCACGATCTATGCATTTTCACATATCTACAATATATTTGTGTAATAGACTTAACGCCCCATAGCTACACAAAACGCATTTTTAGCAACCACTTCCTCTTTTTCCAACAATATTGAATATGAATCTAAAAAAAAATGCCAACCAGTTGGTTGGGGCTTACACTATCAGAAAATCAATCCGAAAGTGGATTTTGTTTTCTTGTATCCAGTATCGAGAAAGTTTCGGTCGACCTAGTCGTGCACTTTATTTGCATTGCATTTAGATATTTCATGGAAATTAAAATTATTCTGTAGCCAAATACGAGTGATACGAGTGATGTTGACACTTCTTTTGCCTTCCCTAAAATAAAATAAATTTGATAACAACGAACTAAAGCCATCAAGCCTTAAATAAGAATTTCCCCGCCATGATGCGTCATTCCTTTTATGGGAAACACATCATGTAACAGTTTCCTCATGAGAATTCTAGACTCTCCCTTTCGTTAAAACATCTGAAACTTTCTTCCCTCCCGACGAAAAAAAAGCTACTCCATTAAAATACCTGCCCTACCTCATCTCGTCTAATTGGGTACCTATTACTGATTAATTTAACAGCGCTGCTTCCACAAACCAAAAACGACGGCGAACGACGTACTCGAACGTCTTTTTGAAAAGTGTATCCACCAACATTAATATTTCACCATTAAAGCACTTTCTCTTTTCATTCGCACAACACCTGAAAAGTGCTAAAAAATTGGACAACAAAACATTTTTGCGGTCGATTGTTACGAGCTTGCACTGTGAGCAGGTGTGCAGAGAAATCCTCTTCTTGTTTTCGTACACTTTGATGCGAATTTAAATTTTGCAGAATTGCTGTTCAATTCATGTGTTCACCCCTCAAAGCAGGGGCTGTCTTGTATTTATGAGCTATACTCTGATGATCTTTACCTTCAGTTTGAACCTAGCCCCAGAGTGAGATGATATATGCACTCACCCTGACCACAGAGGGACACATCTCATACGGTGTAACACGACAAATGAGTGCCAGTTGCCAATGCAACACTACCAGGAGCAATTTTTTTTCATGTGGTGTACGTGGTGCTGGTGCATGGTGAACTGGTCTGCTGCATCGATATTGGATGTATCTTTAAGCCATCTGTTGCTTCTGTTGTATCTGCATTCCGATTCATTTTGCAAACCCTTGTATCTTGTGTCAATATTTGCATTTGCACATGAAATTCAATTTCAATAGAGATCCAAAGACAGACGGGATACATGGTGGCCTTTGCAACGAGTAACTGCAGTTCGCCTGAATAAAAAATATCACAGCTCGATGGATTGTTTTCACTTTTTCTCATATGAATACATAGTGTGTAACCCCACAAGATCTACATAATCCCCGCACACCATGTGGTTCTTATCAATTCTTGTTAGCTCCAGGGCACATGTGCCGTGCATTGTTTTCCATTTCAATTTGTGTATCGCTTCCTCCGTATATAGATAACAAAGAGAAACTTTTTTTCCACATTCAGATTTCGGAATGGGCCATTGTGTTGTGAGGTGTACCTTTTACTAATTTTTTTTTCGGGACCTTTTCCCATGTCGTATCGCCGCCAACCGACATTAGGACAGGCATCATTACAACAGATCCAACTTTCATTTTACATAATGACCAGAACAAAAGAATTGGGGAATTGTGTCAGAGTAGACGCATATTAATATACTTGGACAGTGACAGTGAAGGCATACGCTACGCACCGTTGCTGTTATGTCGTAAGAAGTTAGGCGAGAAAGTTGCGCTTAATAATTCTGTATGGGCTACAATTGATTTACATGCATATACAAGCGTTTGCTTGTGCATACATATATATGCTGAGCGCGTTCTCGAGTGCATTCGAAGGTTTCCCTTTTTTTTTTCATTATCTCGCTGTCATTATTCAAATGTCGCAGCGAAAGAGAAACTGATGGGGATTTCTGTTTTTCATATTAAAGTGATGGATATACAAAGTGAGAGAATTGTGCTGTAAAAGCGCGCTGACTATATATCGGAAGAAAGTGAAAACGAAGATAAAGTAATAGATTTAGTAATCCATTTAGTGTGTAGTGTGAAACTTTTATAGTTGCATTTGCATAACCGGCCAGAGGACGGGCTGTGCAGTGTGCAATATGGTTTGAATGAATTGAAGTGAGTTAGGTTAAGTATACACAGTTAATAAAACTTGAAAGTGAAGGTCGACCAATCGAACAATATAAGTTATTTATCTTTAGGTATAGTCGTTTGAAGAAAGCTGGAAACAGGTATGGAAATGCGTCTGATCTATATTTGTTTAACCAACGAAATTTATGTATACAGGAAGTAGGCAGGTCTAAAAGATGGGTAGACATACAGGCAGTTTAGATGCTTCGACTAGAATTTCGAGTTGAAACTGTCTTTTAGATGTTTGATTAGGCTTAAGCTATGTTGTTAACTGTCACTGTTTGGGGGCGTTTTTTTTTTTTAACAAAATGTGGTTTTCTCTGACTTTCTTAAAAATTTGTTTGCCAAAATATAACAAACAAAAATGCTTTAGGAAGTCAGGACTTTCTTAAATATTTTAAGCAATCAATCACCGCAACCAGAAGCTGAGTTACATAAAAAAATGTCAAATCAAAATAAATGTATTTGTTCAAACCAGAAAAAAATATCAGCAACTATTGTTCTTGATCGTTGCTTTGCTTTTCTAACTGCTTAAAAGGTTACATTTTTGTAAGTCGTCTTCCTTGTATCAATGTGAACATGCCGCGGAATGCTGTCAGTACTGGGGTGGACCTGGGTTATAGCTAATATATATTTATTGATTTATAGTTGCCTATGCGCCTCTGAATTAGAGTTGCAGATTTTTCAGATAATTGATGCGTCCATTCTTCCCTTATTCCTCCACCATCATAGACAATTAGTTCATACCTTCTTGGTTGGCTACATTATACCCACAGAGTTCTTCGTCGTATATTTTCCTATAAATTCCTTAGTACCAGTTTGGTCGTCATATGTACGTGTATCTGGCGGAATGTTGTAAAGAAAGTTCTTGACATGTCATCACGCTTATTGATAATGTGAAGTGCCCTTGGATTTATCATTCGTTGTCGAAAGTGTGCGCCTTTACATGAGAACCTTGTTGGTGCTGGGTTCTAAGGTTATCCTGCACAGTTAGAGAATTCCCTGACTACGACAGCGTTTTCTCCGCTTAGGTACCAAGTTTGTGATTGATTTGTTTTGTCTTTGTTGCGCCTAGCAAATTTTAAAGATTCCCAATGAATTTTCAGCAATTAAATGAAAGCCTTTGTTTCTTTAATCCTTTCTAGACATTTCTTTCTCTTGGGAAGTAAGTGCTCAGCCGAGGGATTCCAAAAGCTGTTTCTGGGTCAAAGTAGAGTGCACTTATCAAAAATAATTACGTAACACAATTTAAATTTTTTTTACTAACTCTGCAAATTGGAGCATTGGTGCCACGCCTTTTTTGTTGAAGAACCGCCTAAATTTTTACAAAATGATTCCGACAGCCAATTTATACACATTCATCAAACTTGGAAGTTCAAACTGAAATAAATGAGGTGGTATAGTGTTTAGGATAATTTTGTTGTTATAGGAGGTGCCACGCCCAGTTAGACAGTTGTGCTCAAATTTTGGAAAGGGGTTTGAACAGACAATATAAATCCTTGTACCAAATTCCGTAACGACGGCTGACACAGGTACCAAGATATGTAACTTAAAAGTTTTCAAGGTAAGCGTATGGGCCACGCCCCCTCAGAAGGCCCTAAAACCTGCTCAATTCCCAATTCTATGTATTTCCGTTCTGTTCTGTTTACGTCGATGAAGAGGACTTGCCTAAGTAATAAACTTCCACCTCGTCCAAATCACTCATCTCTCAACTTGGTCGTAATAAATAAAACAAAAGAGTCATTGATCCAAATGGCAGATATCTCTCCGCGTATTTTTAAACAACCTCAATCCAATACTCGGGGAAGAACACGTTTCATATTTTATTGTACACCGCCACAGTCTCCTATCATCAACAAATTGGCAGCTTACAATTACAATTATAAAAACGAAATCCAAGTGATCATCTCCATACCAACACAGACCGCAATCATTTTAACAAAAAAAAAAAAATATTCGACTAAAAACAAAAACTCGCTACATGTCAAAAGGTAAAACTTGATAATAAAGCGAACTTGGATGAACATTGAACACGACTTACAGCGATAGACAGCGAGAGGGTCAGAAATGAAAATTCAATTGTAAAATCCAATCAAATTGTTGTCGACCAGAAAAACAAAGGAAAACAAAAACTTTCAATGATTTTTACATCCTGCTGCATATTTTGTAGTTTATTTTTAGTGATGTGTGGAGATATTGCTCTGTGACTTTGTGTTTATAGTGTGTGGTTTAAGTGATTCGGTCGTTTGTAGCGAAGAGATGGATGGTACTCGTAAATTTAAAATGTAGCTACATGATGTACCAACATTTTTTCTCTTTTTTAGTTTGTGAAGATGGTCACGGATTGGGTTCTTTTCTTTGTAGGGTACATTTTTAGGATGGCTTCTTTTAACATCAGAGACAGAATTTGCTAAATGTTTGCAACTTAATATGTTATAAAGGTTAAATTTGTAGTGTTTAAATGTATTAAATTAAAAAAAAAAAAAATACTGATTAGCCTGCATTTACTTGAAGCACATAAACAAACAGAAGGACAGCACTGTCAGGCCACCTTTTTCGACGTTTTGTAATAATAATTGCTATAAATAAGTTGAGTTTGAAATTTAGACCGAAATCATCGGGTCTTATTAGCAATAATTTTTGGCCTTACCTTCATTCAAAGTCACAATCAGAAAGTTGCTGTTATAAGTACGTAAGCTTGAGACTAAAAATAAATAATAATATCGGGAAATTCTTCTCTCTTGAAAAAGTTAAATTTTTTTGACTTTGGTTTTGACTTGAATATACGATACAAAATAGTCTATCACACGACGATAGTTCTAAAATCACGAATTGTAACCAAAATGTTTTACACAATTTTCTAAACTTGGGTTGGCGATTGCAAGGACAAAGGACCCTAACATTTGTTTTCCTATTGTAAGCCTAACATGAAAAAGAGTTTTTTCTTTGGTCAGTGACATTTCCATATCTTTTGTCACAGCACGCTCTAGAAATATACTTCGACAAATGCCTTTTTTAGTTAATATTTGTCTGATTTATATACGAAGAAAGATTTTTGACAGGTTTCGACTATTCACTCAAATGTCTGTCTAACTCTAGAGATGTTTTTGCAACTGTTAGTTCCACTGAAATGAAATCGGAGTGTTGATAAAAATTGAGTTAACAGTTGGATTGGAACAGATGATCGGTATAAAATAGATTCCCATTATTTCTGAAGTTTTTTTTTCAAAAAGTTTTCAGCAACCGTTCACGACTTTCATCTACAAATCATTTAGAAAATAGTAAAATTGTTGATAAAAAGAGATTTAAACAACATTTTCTTCAAATGGGGCGGTAGGATTTGTCTATATGTTGAACAGAGATGACCCAAAAATGAGTACATCCCGGCGTGTTCCAAGTTGTAGTAAGTACCTACTAAGGTTGATGAATAAGATGTATACTTCTTAAGACAACAAACTTGTTTTCTCGAATTGTTTGTTTAATATTTACAGATCTTTTGTCAATGTTTATCGAGGAGTACTCCATTCCACACTCAGGTCAATACTGACCCATGGTGCTGCCCATGGGGGAAATGGTTGTCCCTTACCCATTACAACCGTGTCAAAAAATGTACACACCTTGAGAACTAAGCTTTTTATTCGGTGACCATCACATCTGATATAGGCACTGTAATTGAATATAATAGTAACTGGAGTACTTAACACTGTATCAACGCATCTTCTTCGCTTAAACTTTCATACCATCAATGGTGCAAAGATCGGAGCCTGCATGGGAATCAGCTTTTTAGAACTATGGGTAGAAGCCACTTTTGCACCGTAAAACAATCGTTTATGAGAACTAGAATATTGTCAACCAGTGATGACAAACTTATTTTATATAATAGGTGGAAAGGCAGTTTGAGTAGCTAAGATCAGGTTCAGAACGATCGTAGTCGAGAAAGCCTTACTATACCTTAAAGATCAGCAGAAAAACAGCTTCAATATTTCAGTGTTGATATAATTTTCTTTAAGTTTTGAAAGACTTGATAAACCACTTTCAAGGCAGGGTGCTAGGAACTATTTTTAGTGTCTAGTTTCATTTGTACGAATGATAGTATTTTCCATATAACAATTCTTATTGTGACCTACGAAATATTTAAGAAGAAGGTTATAAATAGTGTTTTTTAGTAGAGACCAGATCAATCTATATTTGTTTTGTAACCATTGTTGGAACAAGAATGAATTTGGGCTTGAAGTTCTAAATTCAGAAACATTTGTATTCTTGTCAAATGGTCTCCAAAATGTTGGTAAGAGATCACTCAAAACGTGGACAGGCTTTCCTTGAAATTTTATTAGTCTTACAGCTTTCTCTCTTCGATATTTTTTTGTAAATTTAATGAATTTTCGAAAGCATTTTAAAGGGTACTTTCTTAAAACACATATGCCTTCTTTATTTTCGATGTTGTAATGGGTATCGATGTAGTTGGTCTTAGTCTGAACTTTAATTGATTCAGCTCGAATTTCTATGTCAAATTTCACAGATGTTTGATTGGTTTGAAGACTTTTCGATCAACCAGTCTGTTTAGACGTTTCTCAGTTAAGAAAAATTTATCCAATCATAAACTTTGTAACAAATGTACTGTCAAAGCGGTGATGACAATTCATTCCTTCTATTTGACAGACTACAAGATTACTCGCAGGATGTTTCTTGGACGGGATCATTTTTTTTTTCTGGACTAGTTTCTCTTTCACGTACGGGAACAGGAATTGGTACAAAAATTGTCAAGTTACATAAAACAGAACTCATAACGTAGTCTGTTCTTATTCAGTGGCCAAGTTAACCCTTACGGACAAGAATACACTTCTTATATCTCACTTCTTCACCACCAAATTGTCAATCACAAACCGCACACAGTAAGACTGTGACAGCTCGCCTATGTGTTTTTGTTTGATTTTGTTATCGAACAGAAGCGCAAATGGCAAGGAAATGCGAATTGAAAAGTGAGAGAGGTTGCGAGTTGATTGGTCTGGTACTGGTACCAGTTGGTTAGTTATACAAACACACTACTGCTGGTTGTGGTTTTGTTTCTCCCCCCCCTGTCCAATAGAGACGACCATTGTATGTTGTATGTATGTTGTACAGGTACTACTAATCCACAAACACGCTTCGTTGCACTCACTTTTCCTGAATGAACCTCTGATTTCCACTCGGCTTCTGGACGGCGACGACTATGGAGACTTCCGATATAGTGTTGATCTTTTGTTGTTTTTCGATGCGCCAATGCAGAGTTACACAAAAACGACAAACCCACTTGTCTGCATTTGACAGATAAATTGGAACGATTCTCTAATTGGAAATTCGCTCACATCAAAATCACAATAACAATAAATTCAGAAAAATAGACACAAATATCTAAATACTCGTATATATCACATGTGTCACGAAGTTTCACTATAAACAACGAGAGGAGAAAAACTCTCTAAGCAAATGAAAACTACTTTTTTTTTTTTTGTTGTTGTGCTGTTGGGCTTTCTGTGCGCGACCACCAATTGATACACAATAACGGTGAAAAAGTTTAACTATACAACAGTGATCCACAAGTTGAATACCAAATAAATTAACCGTTTCACGTACAACATATAGGTACGTACGCGAGTATCTGTGCTCTGAAAAGAAACCACTGTTGGCCGAATGTGCGCACGAGTGAAATGACTTTGATTTTTTATTTATTTATTTTCATTTAAATGGTAAGAGTGGGGGGTAAAGGGATTTTTTTTTTATTTACACTTTGTGACGCGAATATTTTCACTGGATACCCAACACGATCCCGACGACCAACCGATCAAGACGAGCGACAGCTTTGCACTGATCTGCGGTTGCGTTACCGTTGAGACTTGAGACCACTCTCCATCCAGTTTCCAATTGAATGCAGAGGCAGACGCAGATAGCCGACTGTGGTATTTGCCTGTGCTTAAGCTGAGCTTTTGTTTTTATTTGGATCAGCTTAAAATTGCAGCTGAGGAAAGAGAGTCGAGCTCAAGTTGACAGATGGCGATTGATGAATATGTTCGCTCTTGGATAGGAGAAACTTGCATGTTCACGCTGAAACAGAGTACTCTGACTAATTTGGCGGTTATTGACAGAAGACAGTTGCCATTTGCCTTGCTTGGGGGGTCGTTACATTTTTTTTTAATTTTCTTATGTCGAGTTTTGCCTTTGACGGGTAAACAAGTCAAATGACGCAATTACGCGCGGCCTTTATTTTGAGGTGATAACGAAGGCGTCGTAGATAGTGAAATATTAGATTGTGGAAATATTTTATTGTCAGTATAGTTTGACGGATCTGTGGCGCCATTGGACAGGCTATTGGCATCGGCTGTGACCTACTGGCTGTTAAGTTTTCGATCGTTTCGAGGGAGTGTCGTCAATAAAAACTAATGGTCTTCGACATGATCTGATCAGGACTAATTGGTCGGCGACAGGGTTGTAAAAGAAAAGTGCCCACCAGGTGTATGTAAATCGTGCTCAAAGCATGTAAGCTAAAAACAAATAAGTATCTCTGGGAAATTTCGATCATGTGGATCATTTTCACTTTATAATTATGATACGCTAATTAAAAACCAACCAATTTTTGACAAGATCATTTCTTCAATACAAATTCAGGTGTTTAAAAAAAGTACATCATTACGGAAGATCACCAACAAGGTGTTTGCAGATCGTTTAGAAAGACTGGGAATTGCACCAAAAAATAAATATCTTCGACATGATCTTCACTGATCGACTTTTAATGCCGTCATTCAAATATTCAACGAATTCATTTGAAAGTTCTGATTTAGGACATGATTTTTAAATAGGTTTTTCTTATACAAAAAGCGCTTATATGGCTTTTTTCATGTTTAGAACTTGGACGAACTTTAATATGTTAAGATTGTCTAGCCTGAGACTGGCCGACACTAGCTTGTCATAGACATATAGTTGCTACTCTGTCTTTTAGTGAAGTTCTATAGCGTATATCTTGGTATATCATTTCCAGCGCTTGAACTTTATAGCACCTGCACCTGCTTTTAACAGCGCTCTAGGGTCTCATTTTTATTCATCATTGATTGCGTATATAGCACATCATGGCTTACAAAATCTTGATCTAGATAGGGTTTAGTTTTTTTTTTTTTAGAATGTAGTAGGTACTTATTATGGTACTATTGAGAAAATATTTCACTCACATAATGATCTTGAATCGGATGTCAGATAACGTAATCTTGGTGCCAATTTTCCCATATAGACCTAAGTCTGTTTATGTTACGTGATACTTTTCCTAGGCGTGCTATTGAACTATTTATCGCTGACATAAATACCTATATTTAATTTCAGTCCAGCAAAAGTTGATGATCTAATAACGCAGCGATCACTTTTAGATTCACAGAAACCTAAACTTTCTACTTTTTTAAGGAAGAATAAAAAATATTATATCATGATCACCAGGTGAAAATTTGTTAGTTGCAGTTGAAAATTTCATTAAATAATCGGTTAACTGGAAATTTATTGCATCGAATGATGCTGTCTGAACATAATCCTTGGAAAAGATCGATATACAATATACTGATCAACGAGAACACTCACCTGAACGGATGCAACTTATTTGCGCCCAATCGGTATAACGATTACCGAGGAAAACAAAACTTTGACCAAATAAGCGGTTGCAAAATTTTTATGTCCGATAGATATGGTTAAAGTTGATCATTGGATCTTTTTAATAGAATTTGTTCACTCTAAACGCGCCTCTTCAAATACATCCAACCAATCCTAGGGAATCATCGTTAATGTTTTACTTATCTCAGCGGGTCTGTCCTCAACCAACGGTGTGGTGAAAGTTGATCCTACTACTGATCAATAAACTTATTGAATCCAATCATTAAAGTGTCAGAAGGGTGATTATAGATCAAACAAAACGTTGATCAAACGACCGACCGACAATCGGTCGCAAATTTTCTGATCACTTTAAATTTGAACACAGCTCTAGAGAAATATATTTTGAGTTTCATTTCTCTGTTGGTGATCAGCGAGAAGAACGAAACTTTGATCAAAACACATTGTCGGTGGAAAATTTGTTAGCCCGATCGTTGATTTTCCTTAGAAGGAGGTAATGATCGTAGTATTTGTATTGCCATATTCCCCTCGAGTGAATCGCTTTAGGCCCATTTTATTCACTCGAAGTTGAACACAACTCGGGGAGTTTACCATATAAAAATTTTATTCACTCGAAGTTGAACACATGGAGTTTTCCATATAAAAATCCCCAAGTTGTGTTCAACTTCGAGTAAATAAAATTGTTCTCCGTAACCATCAGTTAAGCTTTTAAAACTGATCGCTTTAAATAACCTACCGGTAATTAAACAAAATCTCGACTAAGGACGTTCAAAATCAAACATCTTGAGCAAATTTTTGTCAAATTCTTGTTTGATGTTTGTTTTCGAGAACGTTAGCAACGGACACGTTCTTAGAACGTTCTTCTTCACATGATATTTTACAGGTTGAGATTTTTTTTTTCAAATCCGCGTCATATTCTTTCACTTTTTCATGGGCCAGGAGGCAATAACATGAAAACAAAGTGGATGTTGAATTTTCAATAATATGAGCATTGAGCAATAGACATTCAACGCTGCATTACAGCATTTTTTTACACTCATGAAAATTCATTAATTCTTCAAGTCGCTGCCTTTCTTCTTCCAAAAAATACTGATCAGACACTCTTGGAACATTTCACTTATCACCACAGAGGCTGCCTTACTTCGCATTTTCATTTTTTGTCATTTGCCACTATAGAAGAAATTGGTCACCAACATCGACTACGCACAAAGAAACCTAATCAGGACAACAGTAGATACTTCCTACGTCAATTCAAATTGTACGTGCGTACAGATAACCTGGACCCACAAACTGAAACGCTACGATCGTCTGTCGGTAAAACAGGTAACTGTAACCTTTGTTCGCCTCGTGTTAACTCATTTCGCTGCGCTAGATTATTCATCAACTTTAATTCAACTGAAAATTTCACCATTTCCAATTACATCGATAGAAATTCCAGATAGATAGTAACGATCTGCATGCGCTATTTGATAAGATTCTATTTTCGTTGTGTCATTGTTTGTGCCTTGTGCGTGCTTCTCTTGCTCTTTACATTAATCTTTTTAATAACCGATAAGTAGAGAGTAGGCAAACTCATTTGCCATATTGATTGTGCTTGCCAGTTTAATCTGCAAGTTATCTGTTACTTTATAGAGCAGTAAACATGAGCAGTCAGTGCACCCATCAGCTAAAAATGGCAACCCATGCGTATCAAGAATTCACCACATCCGCATTCGTGCCAAATTATCCATTTATTCTTCCCAAGAATGGTAGAAACTTTTGAGTATATGCATTGCATGTGTGTGCTAGCAAACTTCTTACAAAAGTACCCCACTTTCGTTTTCCACTTCAATTAAAACTTTTGCCCAAAGTCCCCTTGAATGGAGTCCTTCTACCGCCGCAAAACATTAATTTTCAATCTGGGTTGACAAGTTCTGCACAAATCGAATCCCTTGCATTCACTCGACACCACAAAAGGACACAGAAAATCAATCGATCTCCGAAATCCGCTTGAATATAGCTACTGGCACTATTGGCAAGAGCCTCCTCCGCACTTGCGGTAGTACATATTCGCATTTTGCAGTTGCCTGAATGGGTGCTGTTATAGGTATGCGCCTTCGAAGTAATAACCTCGAGTCAAAAGTTTGTAAAGTTTCATAGTTACCTACCGCGTGCTCTGTACCATTGTCGCACCTTTCCCCTCTGTGGGTCTAAAATTATTTCTGAACGGAACTATGGAGAAATTTAGTTTAGTCCTATAGAAGTATCCTTTTCGAAAGATTGAGTGGCGTTCAAGCGTTCAGCAGTTGACAATGCTGCATCTTGATTCTTGCAGTTACAGTGGTGACGCGAAGATTAAGGATTAATGTGATCAGACCCGTTTTTGTCGTCTGTTTGGTTTGGTAAACGTTTTCGTTATTGTCGTGGGCAACAACTGACTGGTTTAACAACAGCCCTTCTTTCTTATGAATTCACAGAGAAAATTATTTCGGGAAAGTGGGTGTCGCAATTCTGTCATTTTAATCTTTGGACGTATTTTTTTATAAACGAGGACGTTTGGATTTATCAAGCTGTGTACTTATTTAAATCGTAAAGCCTCCTAAGAAATTTCTAAAAATACAGCAAATGTGGTGTACCTATGTGGCCGTGTTTTGGTCCGAAAGAGGAAATCGGGAAAGTGGGTCTCGCAATTCTGTCATTCTAATCTTAGGACGAATATTTTCTATAAACGAGGACGCTTGATTTATCAAGCTGTGTACTTATTTTTTTTCCTTTTGGAAAATACGTTAATGGTTTGCGCACGTGCTGATTATTATTTGATGCACAAGCCATATGTAAATATTATAAAAATGGGTAGAGGGACTTTCTAATGAGCATTTTTTACCTTCACACTAAATATTTTATAGGTCACAATGGGTAATTTTACATGTACAATTTTTTCATTATGAGCTTGGTAAATCTAGCCCGAACACTCAGTAGTATCGCGCAGAGTATTTGCAGAGATTGCTTGCCAATTGCTGACAGTAATCGCCCATCAAATGGCCAAAACTTTTCCGCCAAACTGTGCATTTTAGTAAGCCAAGTAATACAACTACAAACAAAAAAGCCATTTACAAAGTCGTTGCATTTATTCATTGTTATTTCAATAGTTGGCCCGTCCATCCGCAGTAACACCATGTACGTAACCGTGCCCTCTGTTACATGTCCTCTCTCAGATTCAGGGTAATGGTATGTAAACTACAGAGTCATCATCACTTTGCCGTGAAGTGTTTTTGGCGCCGTCATTACTTCTGCCGTCGTCGTCGTCATCGTTGCAGTTGTCGCCCTCCTTGTTGCCGTTTTGATTCCGAATCTGGTCGTGACTCACTTTCTGCTTGTCCTTGTCATCGCTGAAGCTGCTACACCACAGGCAACATTCTCCACTCAGCCCATACCCTCCAAAGTAACGCCTAAGACCGCAAAGTTTCGCTTTCAGAAAGATGACATGCTGAATAGTCTCAGCGAGAAATGTGTATAGCAACGGATTCAAAACGCAGCTGGCCAGGGTGAGAATTCCAAAGGAGAAATGCAGAATCCAGTGCACCGGACGGCTGTAGGTTCCGTACATGCGAAAAATGAGAAATATCCAAGCAGGCAGGCGAAAAAATATGAACACACCCATCAGGATCAGGACGATGGTAAACATTCGCAGGTGGCGTGCTTCGCGGCTGCTAATATGCTTCGCACTGTTGCCTTCGCCAACACCACCAACAGCGTCACCCCCAACAACAGATGAAGTCTGCTTCAGATTGTTTTCCCGAGCTGGTTTCGTTCTTGTAGCCGTTGTTGCCGCAGCCAGGCTTGTTGGCACCGTCAGTGTCGACGACGAACAAATCTTATTGTCCCGCTGGCAATCGCAAGTCGGGTGGGGGCTACGCTGTTGAATCTTTTCCATTTGTTTCGCCTTGTTGGGCTGCTGTTGGAAGGGCACCGTCGAAGACAATACAGTCGTTGTTGTTGGCGGTGGCGATGGTGCCACACCAATGGAGTGCCTTCGAATCCACAGTTTATTGGCAATAATTGAGTTTAGCCAAACGAAAGCAACCAGAGTCGGAACGAAAATTATGGCCAACACCACGACGTAGTAGTATGCATTCGATTCCTGTGCAGATCCAGAAGAGAAAAGACGAAAGTTAGTTGAGGTTCATTTAGTACTTGAACAGAATATGAATAAATTTGTCGACAATTCAAATGCACTGCGCCTAATTGAATTTATTAGATAAATTCAAATAAGTTGCTGCCTCTGTCAGGGTATAGCGTGCAGAAGCCGTTATCGGAAAGTCAATACATGCTAATTTAAAGATAATCTCAAAGTAATTAATTATGAGCGAATGAATGGGTGGTTGGAGTGGGAGAAGTGTTGCACCTTGCGCCACTATCGGGTTGCAAATTGTCACGCACTTACTTGTAAACGGTTGCAGCTTATAGGTGTTAATAGTGACGGGGACTAGCGATAGAAACTCTGCTAGCGATGGTAATCCCCCTTTTTAAATGTAAATCTAGTTAAGGTAGCATTTACTTTGTGCGTATCCATTAGACATTCTTAGGTTGGCACAGCTTTGGAAATACGTTTTCAACGATTTTATGTAGGCGAAAGAGATTTTTTGCGTTAAACTCAGCTGGAAAGGTTCAAATTTGAAAAAATTTGTCTTATACAAATAACCCTCCAAAAGCAATACCTCTCAGTATAAATTGGTCTTCGACGCTACATGTGAAAAACTCAAGATGTTAATAGAGGCGCAAACATTTTAAAACGAATCCTTTGGCACATACCTTGTTCACCTGGAAGGTTGATGAAGGGTGGGTCAAAGACTGGAGAAAACCAATGAAACAAGCAACAGGTATTAATCAGGAGGAAGGCAGGTTGTGACAGCAGAAAAATTGTCAATCAGAAAAAAAAAATTTAAGACCCATTTCTCTGTCCACAAATAGCACGTTCAAAGTTATTTAAGGCCTTAAGTCTTAACCCAACATTAAAGGACAGGTACCTTGTGCCCTACCAGCTCACCAAATCGGATAAAGGGAGAAAACATTCGACTTTGTCATACGAGTAAAAGGCAACTATAATTTTTGAAAAATAATTTTCTTATTTTCTAGGTCGATTTTAAGCTTCCAAAAGATGTAGGTACATATCTCGACCCGTCTGCACAATTGCTGCTGTGTTTCCGGCTGTGCTGGAGATCAATTCTCTTCAGACACTTATCAAGGCGCAACATGGGACCGCTCTTATTGACAAGTTCGTCTTTGATTAAAAAGTCTTGAAAAATTGTGGAAAATAGTTTCTGAAATTGTGTTTTAAACGCGTTTCCAGTCATATAACTGACTGTAGTTGTTGACGAAGTACATCACCTCGATCCAATAGCTCTCAAATGGACCATTCAAATTTTTCATAAAATGGCAAAATATTTCGTTACCTTTTTTCTTAAATGTACAGTCTACTGTGTTGTAATCAGCCTTCTCATTTTTTTCAAAAACTGATATTCAATCATAACCTTGAACTAAATCTTCAGTCAGTCGAAGATTAGCTTAAAAAAGACTTACTTCGCCCGAGTTATGTATACGTCAGCATCTCGACGAGACAAATATGATGACATTTGATTACATGCACTGCCTTCCGCAGATGCAACAGTAAAGAAAAAAGTAAAGAATCGCAACCACTAAATGTGGGTTGGAAAATATGGCCAATTTGACAATATTCAATCGAAAATCAAATGTAGAAAGATATCATGAATGTGGATAGTTTGAGTTTGGTTCTGACAGTCGAGGAGTCCAGTTCTCATTTAATCATAATTGTTAATTGTAAGAATCCAGAGTGACGAAATAAAGAATTTAATAATAATAATAAAATAATAAATACATTTTTTTGCCACAACATGCCACGACACAAATAACTCCAGTGTCTTGTCGTTTTAAATCAAAAAGTATTTTTCTTATCTCGAACCAATGTTAAAATGGACCACATCTGTTCGTTGTTGTAAAATGTATCTCTTTAACATTCCGCAACATAAATTGCAGTATCTTCAAATTAAATTGGAGAACACTCCAATGGCACTTGGCATTCATTTTTGTTTTACAAGTTCTATTAAAAAAGCCTAAGCTCAATGCATTTAGGTCCCAGATTTTGGAATTCGAAAAGAGGCTAACTCGTGAAAAGGTAATGGATAGACAAGGATAAATTTTCGCCTTTATTTATAACTTAGTGTGATGATAGATAAATTCTATCTGTAAACGATCAAACTGGGCCATCACGTAGATATTTATGAGTATCGGTCAATAGATTTAGTGATCCAGTGTTTTATATAGTGGGATCTATAATATCTACGAAAATATTAAAAAAAAAAAGGAAGACTACCGTTCTGTGCCCTCGCCACGTGAAGTGCCTTTTCCTTTAGTATTTCAAACATTTTTTTTTTACAATATTTGGATGCAATGTTTCCAGACACTACAGGATCTATTCCCTTTTGTGGAATTTTCGATGTCTAAAAAGCCTTCCGTGAGATAAAGAAAACAGCACGAAATCGTGGGAATTTCAGGAATTTAACAGAAAACATTAAAACTTGTCTTATGAAAATGTTCTAGTACCACAAAAAATAGTCTTAGTATTGACAGCAATCTGCGATTTTAATGCTAAAGGTTAATATAATATTATTTTTTTCATGTGTAGTAAGAATTTTACTTTAAATTTTTCGCAAAATGTATCGGGTGATTTTTAAGGGAATTTAAGTATTTTGAAATAGAAAAAATGACTACGCTACGTGGGATAAATGAAGAGATAGTCCTAGGTTGGAAATGTTTTGAAAACAGTAATGAATTTCATTTCGAGTTTGTTTTTTTTTGTCTGGAGGAAAGGAAAGCTATTCTCACCGAAAGCCTCCTTGAAGGATGTTGTTCTTAATACAGGCCATACTATAATTATTTTCCTAGCATATATTTAATTTTTGTATAAGCCAATTATTTTATCAGAAAACTCATGTCAATTTATTTTCTTTCTCATTTCAGGTAAGCAGAAAGTACGTACTAAATATTTTATATTCGATGTTTCATCCGTGAGTTTGTTTAACTTGTTTTTATGTCTTCTTCCGTCATTTACGAAATTTCCTAAAATATGTGGGCTTTTGTTTATTAAACTAGTGTACGTTAATTTAACTGCTGATTTTAATGGAGCATTTTAAGAAGCCGCCACACTTACGGATGGGCTGGATTAAACGTAAAAAAAAAATCAATAACACGTTTTAAATGGCTACAGCAGTGTTTGTTCAAAAACACAAACACTCCCTATTAATTTATTGTTCAGCTCTAACAAATGGTTTTCTTTTTTGTATTTTGTAATTTAATTTAATCTTTAAAGTGCGTTTTCAAACGAAAATCTTCTTACAATGCTTTTTGTTTTGGTGACACATAATTACAGACCAATGTTTCAATCTGCAGTTTGTTCCAATTCGGCAAAAGTTTGAAAAATGAAAAATCATTCAAAACAATTGGACTTATCTTGGCCGTGGACTATTCATATGTAGATATAAATGACAGTGTCAGACCGACTAATGACAGACAACTGTTTTTCGTGGTTTCCATCAGAAGTCGTTTGGAAAGTTACTGTAAAATATTCGTGTAAACGAGCACGATTAAACATTTAAATATTACAGAATCCTTAATTTTAACAAAACACGTCCATCCCACCATTTAGAAGGCTTAAATCTGAGTTCAAAACGTCTCTCTTCCATGCGTACCTTATTTAAATGTAAATGAAATACAGAATAGTATTAGTTATGGGCCCGATAAAATTTGGAAAGTAATCAATTCAAAAAAGAAAAGTGATGGTTTTCCAGCCGCACTCTCTTTCGAGGGACATCTTTCTAGTTCTTCCGATATTATTTGTAATAACTTTGCAAGTTTTTTTTTCCAATTGCTAGATGAGCAATTTTTTGTTTATCTTGATGGTTCCCGTACTACTCTTTTTAATAATATAGAATTTTCTGAAGACAATGTTTTTAAAACTCTAGCGTCTTCGGATTCTAGCCTTAACCCTGGTCCCGATGGGGTTCCTTCTATGTTTCTTAAAAACTGAGCTTTCCCTCCTTTACATAAAATTGTATGGCATATCTTTAATATTGATCTAAACGTACTAGCACATTCCCATCCGTTTGGAAAACTTCTTTCAGAGTTCCCATTTTTAAGTCTGGTAGAAGAAATAAAATTGATAACCATAGATGTATGTAAGCAATCTTCTATTGCAAAATTGTTTGACTCTCTAGTTACCGAAAGATTACATTTTGTACTGTAAATCCCTTGTTTCTTTGTTAATAAGAGGTTAACTGTTACTAATCTTTCCAGAGAAATATCTCTGTAACCTCTGGCGTCCCCCAAGAAAGTCATGTTGGACCACTACTCTTTATCCTGTTTGTGAATGGTATCGTTAAATTTGTACCTGAATGTTTTTTTGTTGATGTTTAAGGTCTGTATGTCGGGTAGTAGTGTTCTGTCATAACATTTTTCTAGCTCTGAATCACCTATCATTGTATACGTATTTCTTTGGTGGTATAGTTATTCCCCGTGTTTATCTAATCAAATATTTGGGCGTTTTTATAGATACCAATTTATCATTTAACTACCATGTTGAGTCCATCACAAACAAGTCAAACAGAACATGGGGAATGTTAACGCGATATGCTTGTGACTTTTCGGATGTTTATGTTCTAAAGACCTTGTATATCGCTTTTGCGCGGTCTATATTAGAATATGCGTCTTTTTTGTGTTGTCCGTATTAAAGAGTTCATATAACTAGAGTTGAATCTATACCAAAAAAAGAATCCCTCTTAGAGGACTTCCTTGGGTCGATCTTAGCAACTTACAGCCTTATTTATCTAGATTAAAATTTATTAAATTAGATTTACCGGACTTTAGAGGAACGGTAGCCAAAGTCATCTTTATTCATAGGGGCTCAATAGGAGAAATTGCGTCAACGAAAATCCCAAGCCTTCTCAATATTAATCTTCCTTCATTCGACCTGAGAAACTCTCGATTTTTCATAGTACAAAATACGGTCTATCTTCATCAGTTAATGGTTTAACGTCAGCATATAATGCAAAATGTCGCTTTAATCGATTTCAACTTGCCTATTTCCCCTATAAAAAGAAAATAACTTGAGAATGTGTACGTGTAGTCGTAGTTGTTCGCTTTATGTTTGCTTTGTATCATATTTTTCTAACCTTCAATTTTGATATTATGCCCTTATGTCTATGAACGGTTTTTGTTCTTTAATGATAAACAGATAATTAAATGAAATAAATAAATGAATATTGACGAAAAATAAATTGTGCCTCAGTTGTCAAAAATGAGTTAATTAATCACTTAGTAATTTATTAACGAACTACCATCTATCATGGTCAAGTGTAGGGTTGTAATGCCCATTGGAGATTTGTTCCTTCAAGCAGTCGCATAAATATCCCATCCGTTTCCCCTTTTTTTTTAAAGTATTAAATGTTATTTAACATGTTTGGATATAATATCCACTTCATATAGGCTGTGTTTTTAAAACGAGTCCATCAGACTCATATCCATCAATAAGTATTAAGTCCTCAATATTTTGCAGAAAATTTCAAAGCGAAAGAAAATTTCGCTTTAGAAATAAAAACGAAAGTTACTTTATCGACCTTTTCGTTTTTCTTTGTGTGCTTCATTCGACTGAAAGAACGAAAGAGCCAAGCCCCTCCAACTGTCAAAATTTTCTTGAAAATATGCAAACTAAGCCCATAAGCCATCACTCGAGAAGTGATCGTCCGATTTGAACTATCTTTGCTTTGATGTATTTGTCTACGCCTAATGAAGGTTCATACAGCGAGAAAATTGGTTTTCCATACTTTTTGAACGTTTTTAAGGTTCCGTAGTAATGAAATTGGATTTTCGGTTATTTTATTTAAAACGTTGATTACTTATTTTTGATATTTCAAGTATGCATATTATCGTCGGCAACAACACATTGTTTGCATTTAACCTCGAGCTTAAGAATATTGAAAACGCTTTTTCTCGATACACATGGTAGTTAAAATGCTTCACTGTTCACTGTCAAAACAAAGCACTTTGGTCAATGTGAGCGGGACAGTAGACAAAATATTAAAGCAACAAAGTTCCTTACAACGGGCATAACCGGGAGCGAACAGCGAGTAATATATGATTTAAAACAAAATGAGTTAAGTAAGCAAGTTTTCGCTAAAGGGATCTTTCCTTTTTTTTTTCATTATTGAAATTAAATTTTTCTCTGCATTTGTTAAGCTTTCGTTTAATGATATCAACACTGAAATCGTTTTCGTTTGGTTTTTTTTATACCTAGCATTTTCGCCAAAAAGAGTGGCTCCATAAAAATTGAAATTTCGTCATAATGATAAAAAAAATACGCACTGAATGCCTTTTGGATAAAGAACAGTTCATTTGACATGATTAATAGAATCGGAGTCTTGTAAGATTTAAAATGATGTGCTTATTAAGAAAGACAAAATGGGAATGAAAAATAAAACATAATAAATTCTATAACTCATACATAATTTTCAAACTATCACATATTCTATCAATTCCTAAGTGTAAATTGGAACAAAGTATTATATATACAAATACCAATGCTGACGTCACAAAATTTCGCTCTTTCTATTGCCACTCGTTTGTCTCTCGTGAGAGTACGCTGGAGACAGTCAATGTAGTAGTGATAGTGACACATTGAGGACAAGTGTTTACGTCATAATGAAGTCGGCATGTCAAAATTTGCCACGTAATCTTAGCTTTAGTAAGATATTTGCATTTATATGTTTCTTTCGAAAGCATAACCTATAATCTTCCGAAAAGTCAGAAAATCAGAAGAGTTTGCTCGCTAACATGAAAGCATTCAACAAACTCACCTTTTCTGAAACACACAGCTCCACCATAACCACGTCGTTCTTTTCCACTCCGTCTATTCCCGATGTAATCACATACACACTAAAGACTGAATAAGCCATGTACATCGGACTTGCGATCCCGAAAGACACTCCCCACACACCGATGGAATAGACGAGGCAAAATACGTTGCTTGGCTTCCAGAATCTCAAAGCTATCCCCATAACAGCCAAATATCTGTCCATCGCTATTCCCAGCAAGGTAAAGCTGCTCACAAGGATCGCGCCAGTCGTCACAAACGGAATCAACTGGCACAGTACTCCGCCAATGCACTGGAAATAAAATTCACCAATTAACTTCACCCGCACTACTGCAATCTGCATGTCACGCACTCACCCAAATTTGAACAGATGGCTCCTTGAACTGCGCCAAATAGCCAGCTGCCATGAATACAGTGGTTATGAGGTCACTCAGAGCCTGGGAAATCAAACAGCTGCGGAAAAACATCCGCAATTTTCGTCTCTTATTGGCGTACAGCGCTGCGAGATTTCCGCAAACCGAAAGGATACACAGAATTAAAACGATGGCCGCGAGTGTAATACGTTGTTCACCGGTAAGGACTGTCAGATCGGCGTATTGAATAGTCGGAATTTCCTCTTCACTTTTCGATGTGTCCTCACTACTATCGAAATGGATTTTTTCCAAGCCAACTACTGTATCAATGGCCATTGCTAGTGTAAGGTATTCGCGTCTCCAGCCTAAGCGTATGCAACGGAACGTAACTCTCTAACGACTAGTCGCTGACTGCAGATACAACCAAACTAGTACTTGTATCTTATCAGTCCGAATGGGGTATTTGTGCGCGTCCCGTCTACCCTATCTGTGCTGCTAATTAATATATTATATATCATTCACTTACACCAGAATTACGTATTCAGTGGGGGCTTATTTGCTTTTTTCGATTCATTAAACAGCCATTAAGGAGATACCTGCGACGACTGCAAGTGAACTGCGTTATCGACGCGGCTTGCGATAAGACACAGTCATTTACATGTGCTTACTGCCTATGTTAGGGGTGTTGATTAAATTGATTACGGTTGTCAGCAAATTGTTTGCAGATAGTACATTTTTATGGTTTCTCATTTATAACTGTGTTGATCAATAATGAGCCGGATATCGTGATTCTCGAGTGGGTTATTGTTATTTGCTTGTTGGAGATCTAAAGACATGACCGAAAAATATTTTGCGAATGGGAGGTTTGTTTCTAGTTCAGTTGTGGACACATTTCTGTCTTGTGAAGTCGGAAACCACCATTTTTGTTTTTCAAGTTTAACACTACAAACCCAATGTATCTATGTATATTCCAAGTTGTATACATATTTCTAAATTAAGCAAACGCGTCTTGGCGCCCCCACCAATTTGAAGGTTTTTTTTTTATTGTGACAGCAGATTTATGTCAGTAGTTATGTTTTTTTTTTTTTTGAAAAATCTCCCTAAGTAAGATGAATCGCCGCTATGTAGGTAGCATATGCGGTCACATAGACCTTCGAAACATAAATGTTACTTATATTGTGACTATCTACTGTTCTTAAAAAGGCTTCCCTTCTCATTCTCGTTTCTTCAAATTACACATCAAACAGAACGGTTCCCTAAGCAACCTAAGTGATCTTAATTAGCCGACTAACCAAACTATCATGAAGATTGGAAAATCTTTGTTACAGTTCTAGAAAAAGTGGCCAGCGAAGGGTTTTTGAAAGGAACGCGTGTCAGTCACGGGTGTAGAGTATGCGAAGGGCACTCTCCAGATCTATAAGTCCTGAAAAAAATAGGAACAATTTTTTTAGACAAACAAGTAGGAAAAGTCTTTTCTCTACGGTTTTCTTATCAGGTTTTTTTTTGGCCTTATGTAGTTTGTGAACCACAACTAATACGCCCTCCAGTTAGCGCGAAGTCACAATAAGCTCCTTTTAAAGAGGCCGCAGGGCCAGAGCCCCAGGCAAGCTGTAGAATGAGAGACTATATATACTCTCCAAATCTCCCTGCTGCACAAATCGATTGTCATTGCTGTAGGCTAATGAATTCAACAAGGCAGTCAGTCGTACAGTGCAGTTTGTCCACCACACAGTAAACTAAATTACCTACAGTTAACTATCTACGTACATTAATAAATGAATTGTTATTATGTGGAAGTTGTTGAGTCTTTCATTACAACACAGGCTCTCCTATTTCAAGATCTATCTAGCGCGGTTTTGGCTCTCTGGTTCCAGTTGGGAAATTGGTTGCGGTCCCCACTTCCCAAGGTCTTAATCTTTTGCCTTGTCCCTCGTAGTTCGATTCGAAGACTCTCCGGAGCGTTGGTGTCCATTCGCTATTCAAGATCTATAGCCATTTTGAACGGGTGATGCGTCGTTTTCTTTACGGACTATGGTTTGACGTCGCTCATAGAGTTCACTGTTTAATCTCCTCCTCCAAAGCCCGTCAACGAAAACGGGACCGAAACTAACTCTAAGAATTTGGCGTTGGAAGCGGCCAAGGAGATCTTCGTCCGAATTCGCTTGCTTCTGCATAAAGCAGGAGCGGAAAAGTGAGGGTCTAATATAGAGAGTCTATTATTTGTCGATAATTCCCTACCAATCCATTGCATTCTTAAGTCAAACTGACAGCCGCTTTCAAGTATAACTCTTCGCTTGATTGCTGTTGTGAGTTCAGCGGAGACAAGGTCAACAAAGTCCCTAACTTACTACGATGACTTTCTATCCGAATGGTCGATGAACCGCTAACGATTTAGATGTCGCCAGCGTATTCAAGTATAGTTGCACAGAGCTTTGGAAAACTGTGGCCCTTGTGAGTTTCGTACAATTTTCTCAATGATTCTCTTATGATGTTGAAAAAATCACAATATAAGTTCGACACCTTGTATAAATCCTTTTTCGACATCAACGTTTTCATTTAGATTGATCCTGGCCTTTTTGGAAGCAGCGTGTCATCTCCATTCCGCATTGTCATTCTTTGCAATATGAGAGGTTTGGCAGGGATGCCTAAACTAGGCATGGCCTCGTCTCTAAAAATA